>CM077171.1:19492405-20092405 GCA_039654105.1 Coreius guichenoti
TATTGTGGAAAAAAAACAAAAACAAAAAAAACAATTTTAACTATTTTTGACCTTACAGACCCCAAACTTTTTGAATGGCAGTGAACTATAGAATGGCAATCAATTGCCTACTTAAAACATTTCTCCCCAAGCATCCTTAAGCCAGGTTAAAAAGTTAAGCAATATTTTTTTAAACTTGTAATTTTTAAAAGGGGTCTAGAACCTCCCCGCAAAGGCATTAACTGGAGAGTTGTACTTGCTAAATCAATCTTATTAAATCAGTGTTATTAACCTTGTAAATATGCAAATAAGAACATTAACAATATTTTGATTTCAAGATTTCTAAAACTTATGAACCCAGGATTTATGAACAGCGACAAACAACCCAGACTTTAAAAAATATGTAGGGGTTAATTTCTGGTGTGAAAAGCCAAATAGATAACTTTCCACCTGAGAAATTGTTGATCGCTGATCAATAATACTGTAAACCATGACAGTAATCATTAGTTAGTCACTCACTGCCAGTGTGCTCCTGGGTCAGAATTAAGCGCATTGTTGTTATTTCTGTTTCCTTCAAGAAGTTGTTTTCCATTTGTCAGTGCACTGGTTCTGTCTTTCTCCTCCATCTTCAGACTGGTGTTCTGATTGGTGATGGACTCTGAGGGGCCTGACTGCTGTCTCGCGGTGGGCCGATGCTCTGCTGCTGGTCCACAGGACTGAAAGAACTTCTGTCTGGCTGCCTGAGTCCTCTGAGCAGAGGCCGTCCATGACTGTGGAGCGGGACTGAGCTCCACTGGTCTGGACACAACCTTGATGGGTGTAGATAATACAGAGGTGTAGTGCTGTGAAGATGGCTGATCTCCACGATCAGATTTGGGTACAAAATCAGCAAGTGTAAATCCACTGCTCTTAAAAGGCTTAACAATAGGCTTGAAGCCATTTTGGGCATGTTGGTGAATAGTGCAGACCAGTGAGCCAGTGTCCGCTCCCAGTTTATATGCCCCAGATTTCAGTGTGCCATAGCATACACTACACCTGTGTAAGAAAGAGGATTTTTTTTTTTTTTAAGTTAGAGTACTTCTCATTGAATTGTGTTAAATTGCAAGTGTCCATTGCAATAAAATAACTAAACAGTGCAGGATGAGTTAGATGCCAAATTGCCACACTTATCAAAAGTTATGAGCAATAATAGCCATGCTTCCCAAGCACCACCAATGAAAACTCACTTAAAGCAGCTCCGGTGGTAGAGTTTCCCATCTACCAGGTGCCTCTGGACCAAATGTACATGATTTCCACATACCACACACTCACTCTTCAATGTGCCGGTTTTATTTGAGCTCTCCACCAAAACGGTTTTCTACAAAAGATCAGATGAATGAAAATAGATTTTTTTTTTTTTTAAAAATTGGAAAACAAAAAACTTCTCACTCTGAGCTAAAAATCAATTTTCCAAATCATGACTGAATCATTCTAAACTCATATTTTTTAACTAACAGTCCTTTTGATGTTGAATAAGCAAGGGAAAGCCAAAATTGACACCTTCTCAGCAGCTCTGTGTGGTTGTGGAGATCTCGCTCTGAGTGGTGCGACAGGCGCCGGCACACATTTTGCCCCTGGAGATTTCTGCCAGTCTGTGCCAGTCTGCCGAGCTGGAGTAGCTAGAACGTGCTTCTCTGGAGCACTTTTCTGGATGTTAAGAGATGGAGGACCGTTGTCTCTGATACTTTTTGGCATTTCAGTTTGAGGAGGACGGTTCTCTGTATTTGTTTTGAGATTGTGGTTTTTGGCAACCACAGGCAGATTCTTCTTCTCTGATGGCACCTCCTTGGAGTCCTCAGCATGCCGCTTGATGCCTCCTACTCCCCCGACTGAAAATAAGAGACCATTGAGAATAAAATCAGAAAAGATTATATTAGAAAAAATAAATAAATAAATAAATAAATAAAAAAACGCATACTACAATTATTTCTGCAGTATACTGTGCACAATATCCAAACTTTTTGTATGCAAAGAAATGTGCCGTATACGGCGGACTACACTAAGGCTACGTAAAGAAACGAGGTATTCATTAATCCAGATGCATCTGAAAACAGTTCTCTTTTCAAAACACTCTCCATCCATTAGTGTGCAAGTGCTTTCCAAAAGTTTCTCATCCATACTAAAATGTCAGAAAAAAATAAAAAAAATAATGAGTATGCATAATAGTAAGCTATTCTTGCACAATTATTTTATAAGCAAAATATGTCAACACTTACTGGTGCCTCTAGATCGCACTCAAAATAAGCATTCCATGTATGGTCTAAAAACACAACTGCCCTCATGTTTTGACAGGACAGCAAAATTTGTCATCTTTGTACAATCTTTATATTTACATTCTTGCAAAGTAACATTTATCTTTGCAACACTGTGAAAGTGAACAGTGTAAATATATCTATATGTACGTACAAGATGCGTCACATGACCAAACATGCCTCATCATTTTCAAATACCTAATTTTTCACAGTCCACACAACGCAAAAACAGCATTTTTAAATTTATCCACTTAGGGTATGTTTACACAACAACAATGTACTAAAAATGGAAAAAGGTTTCCTTTTGTTTTTCTGTGTACACACACACACAACATTGTTAAAACGATCCCCGTTTACACGAATCCGCAAAAACAACTAAAACGCTGCGCCTATAGACTGAACAGTAAGACGCATGCACATGACGTCACTCTTTTCACAAACTTGCGTATCAAAGCCGATAACAGTATTTTTTCAAAAGTTTGTGTTTTCAGGCCCCCAGAACTCTGTCGTATAATTAATGGCCAAATCACAAGTTTTCAGTTTTTAGTTGAAAACGTACAATACAAACGTAACCTCAGTTTTGAAAAAGCTGTCTCACTGTGGAAAGGACAAAACATTGAGAAATGGATGCGTTTTCATACACTGCCGTTCAAAAGTTTTTGATCTGTAAGATTTGTAATTTTTTTTAGAAGTCTCTTATGCTCACCAAGGCTGCATTTATTTTATTAAAAATGCAAAAAAAAAAAAAAAAAAAAGACAAAACAAAACCGTAATATTGTGAAATATTAAAAAGTAAAATAATTGTTTTCTATTTGAATTGTAATGTAATGTTTATATTCTAATTGAAATGTAACTTATTCCTGTGATGTCAAAGCAAAATTTTCATCATCATTACTCCAGTCTTTAGTGTCACATGATCCTTCAGAAATCATTATATGATGATTTGTTGTGTAAAAAAATTTTTTTAGGATTTTTTGATGAATAGAAAGTTCAAAAGAACAGTATTTATCTGAAATATAAAGCTTTTGCAACATTGTACTATTGTTCAAAAGTTTTGGGTCAGAAATTATTTTTTTTGGGGGGGGGAAAGAACTTTAATACATTTATTCAGCAAGGATGCATTAAATTGATCAAAAGTGACAGTAAAGACATGGAGTAATGAGGCTGAAAATTCAGCTTTGCATCACAGAAATTAAATAGAAAACAGTTCTTACATTTTAATAATATTTCACAATATTATTGTTTTTTTTATCAAATAAATGCAGCCTTGGTGAGCATAAGAGACTTCTAAAAACATTAAAAATCTTACCGATCTAAAACTTTTGAACGGCAGTGTATATATTTTCGGATTAACAGACCTAGCCTAAGAGGAATACTGTATCCCACAATGCAGTATGCTCAACTATGGGCACTTTGGTCAAGTTATGGAGTCAAGCCAAGAAACCATTTACACAGTTAATAATAATAAAAAAAAAAATTAGATTATTGGGGACCACTAATAGAGCTAATTGCAATGTATGGATCTTGTCACTATGCATACTATTGTTTGAAATGTTTGTAGCATAATGCATGATTCACAAACTGCATTTTACACTATAGTATTTGACTTTTAAATAGTAAGCGGTTTAGTAGCATTCCATTCTGACAGTCTAAAATATAGACAAGACAGAACGTCCCATTGCATCACAAAGGTCACCAAAAAAAAAAAAAAAAAAAAAAAAAAAAAAAAAAAAAAAAAAAGTGACAATTCGTTTCATAAACATTCGGATGGTGAACTTAGCCTTACTTGGTGAGCGGCCATGGAAGTAATTATAGTATTGTGAGACATATGTGAGGATGCTGAGTCTGTCTGGGACAGGCAAAGCCACCATGTCCTCTGCATCCAGAAGAGCTGGGATTCCCAGATGGTCTTCAGCCACACGGAAGGCCTGGAGCACATCACATGACAGAAATCAGGCCATTAAGTTCACAAGTACAACACAACATAATAGGAGGATCAATCCATTCAGAAGATAACAACAATTAGACGACCACAACGACAAAAGACGAGCACACACACACACACACAAGACTTCCTGTGTTTATAACAACCACTGAACATCCTCATTCAACATGACCTCATATGATTGTTTCAGGCCACCAATATCACACTGTGGTTTTCTAGGGGAAAGGAACTTGGCCAATTAACTGTAAACAGACAAGGCACAAAAAAAAAAGGAGTTGTCAAAAATAGAATAAGCCAGTAAGCAGCACAATCTGGCACCACATCAAAATAGGGAGTGCATAATGAATAGCACATTTCCTGTGCGCACCGCGGCCTGGGAACAGGGACAGAAGAGGGGGATACCATGGCATTGTTTAGGTCTGACCTGGACGCACTCATTTTACAGGACAGCTGAGGAGGGGCGGCACATCCTCCACGATGCAGCCACAGCTGCGACTTCCTGTTTCTCTTTTGTACTAAAGCAGTGAGAGGCTGATGATATGAAATAAACATTTCAGGTAAAAACTGTCAGGGTTAAAGCAAAGCACACCAGTGGATGTATTTGCAAAACAGCCATTCTTTATTGTTTAAATGCACCGATGAACTAACATTTGTAAAGACAGTAGTAGAACAGAGGTAAGTTAATCTTGACAGAGAGGATCAGGTGCCCTGTAGATGACGGTCACCCTTCTTTATAATGCATTAACTGGACAGACTCTACACGGCTCGGGTTCAAACTACAGGGGAGTGCTTCCTATAGATGTGGTAAGGGTTTGTAACAGATCTCGGAGTGTGTGGCCTATAATCTACAGTCTCTAAGGAAGTAACCAAAGAAAGAGCTCATCATTATGGCAAAGTCCCAGTTGTGGCATGTCTCGCCACCTCATTCTTAGAAGCACTTCCTGACAGGGAAAACTAATTAGGTCATTGGTCCTGGTCGGACAGTGTCCCTACACTCAAACACAAATGAAATTTTCTGTACTAACAGACTTGGGTGTTATACACATGAGTCAGTTATTGGGTAAATCTAAAATAAATTTCAATATACCATACACTCCAACTGTAATCTGATATCTACTATTGTAAAAAAAAAATAATTAATAATAATAATAATTTTTATATATATATATATATATATATATATATATATATATATATATATATATATATATATATATATATATATATATATATATATATATTTTTTTTTTTTTTTTTTTTTTTTTTTTTTTTTTAATTTATTTATTTAAGTAAATTAAATTACAAGTTGCCTGTGACATAAGGGGTTAAGGTTAGTTCACCCAAAAATTAAAATTGTCATTAATTACTCACCCTCATGTCGTTCCAAACCCATAAGACCTTCGCTCATCTTCGGAACACAAATGAAGATATTTTGATGAAATCCGAGAGCTATCGGACCCCTCCATAGACAGCAATTTAATTAACACTTTCAAGGCCCAGAAAGGTAGTAAAGACATCGTTAAAACTGTCCATGTGACTCCAGTGGTTCAATCTTAATTTTATGAACAATTTTGATTCAACAATTTCTTCTAGCCTGTGTCAGACTCTTACGCTGTGGACGCAGTGTGAACAGTGCAGTGCTTCTATGGCAGAACGACTCGTGCGCATGCGTCGTGGTGCTCACGTGAACAGCGTCGGCCAATGGTAAGCCAGCGTTCTGGAAGTGCTGCACTGTTTACGTTACATCAACAGCGTAAGAGTCTGACACAGGCTAGATGAAATTGTTGAATAAAGTCGTTATTTTGTTTTTTTTGCGCACAAAAAGTATTCTCATCGCTTCATAACATTAAGATTGAACCACTGGAGTCACATGGACTATTTTAACAATGTCTTTACTACCTTTCTGGGTAGTAAAGATTAGAGAGATTAAAGATTGTTAATTACATTGCTGTCTATGGAGGGGTCAGAGAGCTCTCGGATTTCATCAAAAATATCTTAACTTGTGTTCTGAAGATGAACGAAGGTCTTACGGGTTTGGAACGACATGAGGGTGAGTAATTAATGACAGAATTTTCATTTGTCGGTGAACTATCCCTTTAAAGCATGGAATCTTTCAAATGAATAAATACATCTTTGAATCATAACTCGATGGAAAAAAAGAAAACTTTTCAAGTCCTGATAAGTAAAATTTAATGGTTTAGGACAACATTCTTCCCTCTGTGCCACGTTCACACAGGACAAATCTGAAACTTTAGACAGTTTTGCAGAAAGATACTTAATCGCAGAAACTGAATGATATCTTTATTGTGCCAAAAGCTAGCTGCAAGACTTGACCCATAAATGGACTTTTACTGAGTCTCATTTCATTTAAGAACGCTGCAAAAATTACACTCACCTAAAGGATTATTAGGAACACCATACTAATACTGTGTTTGACCCCCTTTCGCCTTCAGAACTGCCTTAATTCTACGTGGCATTGATTCAACAAGGTGCTGAAAGCATTCTTTAGAAATGTTGGCCCATATTGATAGGATAGCATCTTGCAGTTGATGGAGATTTGTGGGATGCACATCCAGGGCACGAAGCTCCCGTTCCACCACATCCCAAAGATGCTCTATTGGGTTGAGATCTGGTGACTGTGGGGGCCATTTTAGTACAGTGAACTCATTGTCATGTTCAAGAAACCAATTTGAAATGATTCGAGCTTTGTGACATGGTGCATTATCCTGCTGGAAGTAGCCATCAGAGGATGGGTACATGGTGGTCATAAAGGGATGGACATGGTCAGAAACAATGCTCAGGTAGGCCGTGGCATTTAAACGATGCCCAATTGGCACTAAGGGGCCTAAAGTGTGCCAAGAAAACATCCCCCACACCATTACACCACCACCACCAGCCTGCACAGTGGTAACAAGGCATGATGGATCCATGTTCTCATTCTGTTTACGCCAAATTCTGACTCTACCATCTGAATGTCTCAACAGAAATCGAGACATCAGACCAGGCAACATTTTTCCAGTCTTCAACTGTCCAATTTTGGTGAGCTCGTGCAAACTGTAGCCTCTTTTTCCTATTTGTAGTGGAGATGAGTGGTACCCGGTGGGGTCTTCTGCTGTTGTAGCCCATCCGCCTCAAGGTTGTGCGTGTTGTGGCTTCACAAATGCTTTGCTGCATACCTCGGTTGTAACGAGTGGTTATTTCAGTCAAAGTTGCTCTTCTATCAGCTTGAATCAGTCGGCCCATTCTCCTCTGACCTCTAGCATCAACAAGGCATTTTCGCCCACAGGACTGCCGCATACTGGATGTTTTTCCCTTTTCACACCATTCTTTGTAAACTCTAGAAATGGTTGTGCGTGAAAATCCCAGTAACTGAGCAGATTGTGAAATACTCAGACCGGCCCGTCTGGCACCAACAACCATGCCACGCTCAAAATTGCTTAGATCACCTTTCTTTCCCGTTCTGACATTCAGCTTGGAGTTCAGGAGATTGTCTTGACCAGGACCACACCCCTAAATGCATTGAAGCAACTGCCATGTGATTGGTTGATTAGATAATTGCATTAATGAGAAATTGAACAGGTGTTCCTAATAATCCTTTAGGTGAGTGTAGATCACATGCATTTCACAAGCTGTGGGAAAAGGGTCTCAAGCTCACTTTTTCAGGTCAATAATAAGAGAAAAACAATGCATGAATGTTGCAAACTACACAAGGCTGGATTACAAACATGCATCCAGCCATCATGTTTCATCATGAAAAATGAAATCTTTCAAAGTAAGTTCAATAGTGTGTGCATTAACAAAGGACAGTAGCAGACACACATCTGTACAGGATACAACTAAAACTGGCTGTAAAAATTGCAAGCAATGAGTCACTCTGCATCAGGCAAGTCTGTCATAGTTTCCTATAATCAAGGCCAAACTGAATAACTTACCAAGTGGTTGTTGTAAAACACATTGTCTTTGGAGAGAGACTCAAAGTTTCTGAAAGAAAACAAGGACATGAATCACCAGAGAGACAGATAAAACACCTTGAGAAGTGTTACAATACAAAGTTGATGATAAATTAAGTTAAACCACACAGAAATAAAGGAGGTGTAGCTTCAATGTGCAACACCATCAAAACTGCAAATTAAACGTAATATTTTGACAGTTTAAGGTTACAAAACATGTATTTAATATCAGCAATATGTCAATCGAGGCTATGGTAAATAACAGAATGGATACAGCAAAAGCCACAAAAAACAAAAAAAAAAAAAAAAACAAAAAAAAAACAAAAAAAAAAGTATATATATATATATATATATATATATATATATATATATATAAAACGTAACAATTTGAGGGTACAAAAGTGTAAATCTCAGGTCCCTTGACAAGTCAGTTTTCACAATTTTTTGTATTTTTTTTTTTATTACTTTTTGCCATCACTAGTTCATTTTAAATAGTCCTCTAAATGTGATAAATACATATACTACATTAAAATATTCCATGTAGTCTCGCAATATGAAGTCATAAAAGCTGCAAGCATAATTATACAATGCTTTAACACTTTTAAAAATACTTTTAGATTGCAAGATGTCAAATACCCATGAACCTGCTGTCATAATTACACTGTAGTATAATACAGTGGCCTCTGAAAGTTGAACGATTCAGTTACACACTTAAAAAATGGATAATCAACACTTCATTTTACCATGTAAACAAACGTGTACTAACTTTTCTTTGCCATTTTCTTCTGCCACTCAAGTGGATGTATGAAGTCAGTACTCCTCAAGTTCACAACAGGAGCAGATCACCAGATCTGAACATGTTCCATAAAGTGTCCAAATACTTTGTCTTAATTGTGACAATACATGGATTTAATGTAGCCTACTGTACATGTCCAAATACTTTCTGCATATGTAGTAGCTACAGACCACACTAAAAGTATAAATATTCCACAACTCTTGGTATTGGTATACCTTACTCTCATAGTTAGTTAACTTCTGCATCCTAAACACCGACAGTTTATAAATAAACGACTCTTACATGAGGTCGGGTCTGAACTTGTGGATGAGAGCGCAGAAGGCCAGTCCATCTCTGAAAGATGTGCTCATGTTGCTGACGGTCACATCTCTGTATCCCTCGCACTGAATCTTACACCACTGCTGAAGCGCCTTGATAGCCGCCATCCTTTCCAAATGCCCTTACTTACTGTCCAAAACGCACGAGAGAAAGTGTCTTTTTATAGGATAGAAAATAAAAGACGTCGTTTGTTCGACGAAATAACGAAGCATGGAAGAAAATGACTGCGGAGACAGAGCGGGAAGTCAGGGTGAAAAAGAGTAAAAAGAGTTCTGTGAGCTGAAACCGGCGTCTCCTCAGAGCTGTTCACTACAGCAGAGCAGCGCGCGGCACCTGTGGAATAGAGGAAATGAAGGGGGAGGAGCCTCATATCATCAATAATTAAACGCTAATTGCTTTATTTGTCTTTTTATCGATTTTTTCGGTCGTTGATGTATCTGTTTAATATGACAAGCATGTTTTTTTTTTAATGAAGACTTGTGGAATGATTGAGGCCTACCTTAATACAATCGAAATGTATGGGCCATTCCAGTTATGCTGTTACAATTAAATGGAAGAACTGGACAAAATATTAAACTCAAATTTGTAAGGATAGAAATTGTTCTTTTGTCATAAAATTAGGGTACATTTAAAATCATTTCACTAACTAGTTCTAACATGACAAACTGACAATTCCTTAAAAAAAGTCTAATTTAAATGTTTCAAACAAAATTATAAATATATACTATTATTTTGACTAACAAAGTTTAAGCTTGGTGTTTTTATGCGAAACAAAAAGGTTACATTTTTATGTAATAATAGCCCTATGTATTATGTAGGTTTTACTTAAATGTAGATTTTTTAAAGTTCTTTTACAAATGATTAAAAAAAAATAAGTTTAGCCTATTTCAATGATTAAAGCAGCTGAAAAAAGGAATTCCTTAATAATAATTAAATTAATTGCAGTACATATTGATAAATGTAATCCATGTTATAAAATTTGCTTTTCCTAATAATTCTGTGTAAATAATGAAGTTATAATTAATAAAGTTTCTGGTCAATGAGCTTGACCAGACTATATATATCTGAAAGCCTGGTGTATGCTTTAGAAAAACATTTCTTTAAATAAATCCTTAAATTGCAACAAAAGCACATTCATTTTTTTTCAAGTGATCAAGGTACTTCATAACAAGAATGACCCATATTTTTATGAAACAGGCAGTGTAAACAATGTGGGATATGCTTAGGATGAAACCACAGGGGGCTGCAGAAGATGTTTACAACAATCAGCATAAATCAGTTCAGATTATTAGAGCATGAATATGAATGTTTATAATGGCCTCTTAACAAGGCCAGACTGTCCATCTCATTTGCATAGGCGAATATAAACCCTGAAAAACTAACCAAAAATCACACATTCAGCTCCCAGCTCCCTGCGAACATTCAGCTCCCTGTGACGAACAGAGCTGGTTTTACTTTAACAATAATAAAACAGATATATTTTGCTTAAAATGTTCTAAACCTTATTTAATAAACATAATCTACAAATTATCAGTCTTCATGTTGATGTCCTGGATGTATATAATCCTTGTGTGGACAGAAATACCAGCACCATTCAGCTGTCCTAAGGCAGAGAGAAAGAGATTGTTTTCAGTAATTTCAGATGATCAGAGCATCTCAAGTTGTGGATGGGCGCAGAATCAATGGGATTATTCATAGCTTGACAGAAACCTGAGTATGATGAAGCTGTGACAATCTGAGCTAACAGTTACATTTTAAATCCTCTCCCAGATTTCACATGCATGATATTCCTATAGATCAAACAGACCTGCTTAATCTCAAAGACAAGATGCCCTTAAACCCGAGAGGACCTTGTTGCCCAGAGGAGGGCACTCTTACTCCACACTGGCTCAGAGAACCAATGACCTAAAGACAAATGCAATTTCTGGCTCTTCAACAAGGGCTTTGGTTGCACAAACACTGCATGAAGCTGACTTTGCGATTCTGCTGATCCCACAGGAAATTCCCTTATTGAGGACCTTTAAATTCATTTGACATGGAACAGGTGCTGTGTCCACATTTTCAAATATACCACCGGGTCCTACAGTTTAGAAGTTATATTGTTCTCAAGGGTCGCAGCTCTGAACAAACATTTTCCAGGATTATAGTAGATTTTCTTAAAAAGCATGTAAATGCTAAGCATGAAATTTTCCAAAATCATGCAATAATTATATGAGCACAATCAGCATCTATTGTGGACAAAATACACAAAACAGTGTATCCTGAGGAAGGCCTAATGATTTAGCCCGATTTATTAAAGGCCTTTTACGCTTAACCACGTGAGTGCCATGGAATATTTTGTTGTTTCATACATTAAAAGGTGTGTTGCAGTCTTTAAAAAGCATTTGCTAGAAAAGGCTGGCATTTTTCAGCCATCCCCATTGTGTTTATGGAGGGCTTGTGGCAGCTTGCAGACATCCTGTGTTTCCACACAGGGTAACAGGATAGCTGATAGAAGAGCTGGCCATCGATGAGATCACCAACAGTTTCCTCATATAGTTTCTCTTGTTCACTAGCTGTCAGTCCAACAACATTTGAGAAAACGCTGTTACCTTTGGAAGTGTTCATTGTAGGCATAAAGCAAAGCAAACAACCTCAACAAGCTGTATATGAATTATTGCAAGAGCATTCAAAATACTACAAATAAAAATACTAAATAAAAAAACAACCTAAAAATGAATAATTCTGAGAGAAGATACAATATAACCTCACATTTGCCTATATAGTCACAAAAGTAAAACAACACTTGTATGGACATAGTATTTGCACATTTTACAAAATATTTGCAACACTAATCAAACCAAATTAAACTAAAAACAAAGAGAAAAAAAGTATTATTATGAGTTATTATAGTCTTCACAGTTAATACATGACATTTGTGACAATCTGAGAAGCGAAATAATATAGAGTGATGACACTTCTGTTGGCTTTTCTCAGCCACATTGTTTAACCTCATTGTGTGTGTAATTGTGCATAATAATAAATAACAAACTGAATGGGATTTCTAATGTGTCCTGTGTGATAGTGAGGTAATGGACGATGGCCACATCCGCTTCAGTCTCTGTCCAGGACTGTGGCAGATACCTGTGTCTTCAGCTGTCTTTCTCTGCTGGCCTTGGCCACAGTGCTGTGGATCTCTGCTTCATAGTCCCTGGCCTTCGCCCTCAGTTTGGCAATGCTACAGCAGCGGAAGTCCTCTGCACTGGGCACCTCTGACCCGTCCTGATCTCTTGGCCGCTGAAGCACGTCGCTCACGGGGCTGTGAATAACTGATGAGGAGGGTTTGGGCCAAGTGGGGCTTCCTCTGTCCTGTTTCCCATCCCAGCATGGGCTGTTGCTGCTGTGGATCTCTGGAGCCGTGTTCCTGCTGGACGACTCAATCTGTCTGTCGTCACTGTCGTGCCGGCCGCACTGTTCCCCTGCCTGGCTTTGAAGCTTCATCTGTCTGCGCATTTTAGCCCTTCGGTTTTGAAACCACACCTAGAGGAACAACAGAAAAAAAAAAAAAAAAGTGTTTTTTTTATTTTTTTATTATTATTATTATTATTATTATTATTATAGATTATATGAGTTAGTTTAAATTATGCAAATATTCACAATATTAGTATTAATATTGCCTAGTTTTCAAGTAAAACACTCTTAAAGCAAGATAAGTCTACTCAAAGAAACCTCTTGCATTAGATTTTTTTTTTTCTATTTCCAGTTTTGCTTCTTAAGTAGATTTTTCTTATTTTAAGAATATTTAGTAGAAAAAATATATATAAAAATGACTAGGAAAAACCATTAGGAAAACCAAAAACACATTGGTAAAGATAGATTAGATAGATAAAAGTTTTTAGAATTTTTAGCCAAAACTCATTAAAGAATTATTTTTATTTTTCCCGTTTTGATCAAGTAGATTTCCAAGTAGAAAATATAAAAATGACTCATTAAGAAAATCATTAGGAAAATCAAAACTCATTAAGATTTTTTTTTTTTTTTTTTCCAGTTTTGCATATCTTAAGTAGATTTTTTCTAATTTTAAGAATATTTTATAGAAAAAATTTAAAAATGACTGAAGTAGATTTTTCTTATTTTATGTTTTATACGTTTTTAGAAGTTTTAGTCAAAACTAATATTTTTTTTCCAGTCTTTCAGAAGATTTTTGATTAGATAGAAAACATTGTAAAAAAATATAAAAATGACAAAGAAAATTCTATTTTAACACAATTAATGAGTTATAATTGTGTAATATATATTATATATATATTAGTGTGTAATTTCTATAATGTTATCATGTCAATCTAGTGTCTCCTCAGTGTAAATGTTGAGAGAGAAACTAAGCTCTTTAAAGAAGAACAATGCATACTTATAATTTTGTGAAATTAAAACCAAAAGATAAAGAATTTACAATTAAAAATCTTAGCAGTGGTTGAGAGAAATATTTAGCTAACATTCATATTATTCCATGTATCACAGCAGTCAAAGAGAGGAGAGCAAGAGCGACCTGCACTCTGGCTTCAATCAGGTCCAGTCTGAGGGCCAGGGCTTCTCTCATGAAGACGTCTGGGTAGTGGGTGCTCTCGAAGGCCTTCTCCAGCTCTTCCAGCTGCCAGCTGCTGTAGTTGGCCCGAGCTCGCCGCTGCTTCACTGGCCGGGGTTCATCTGGAAGCCACATCGCAGCCACCAATTAGACAATTGCCAGAGGCTGACAAGGAACTAATGGCTCTAGATTGGATAATTAGCGCAGCGTTCATTAAGCCCTCTTCAGCAGAGCCGGATAATTGATTGTTAGTTACGAGCTGTTAGCCAATCCTTTGTAAACATTTTGAATCCTATTAAATACTGTAAAATGAGGATGGTCAATTATGAGAGAATATTATTCACAAATGGCATCTCCTAATAAAAGCTACACACATGTATTATTAAGAGCAAATCAACTAAATAAATATACAACACCCAAAACTACCTAGCTGACACACAACACATTATATAAGAGAGCAATCTTACCTCAAAGGTTTTATTTACATATTTTATTACACACATATTATTTATATATTTTATAACACAGCTCTCTGGAATACTTAATTCTGATTAGTCAGTTACCGTTCTGTGGTCAAATATTTATTAAACTGTATAATTGATTGCTGTTGTAGGCAATCAATTTCCCAAATGCCTCTCATATCACTATGTGGCCTTTTTCGTCGCACATAATAAAGTGATTTCAGCGCAAAATAAATATTTCATGTACATATATCTATTCATCTTGTAGCAAGTGGGATAAAGTAAAGTAGGACAGTCATTATCACAAAACAATCCACTTCAAGGTGATACAAGATCCTTATATCAGGGTTTATTTTGCGATAATGACAGATGGATTGTACACTTAAAATAAAAATAAATTAATATAGATTAATAATAATAATAATAATAATAATAATAATAATATTTTTTATATATATACACACACACACACACACACACACACACACACGATTGTACACTAATACACACACACACACACATACATACATACACACACATATATATATATATATATATATATGTATTCAAATGAAAACTCCATATAAAATATAAGATGTCATATTAAATGTTACAACATAAATGGCCCATAGGTTGCATTGAGCTCACCGATATTCTCAGCATGGTGTCCTGCGGATTGAGCGGCCAATAGCAGAGCCTGTTTGCAGGGCTCAGGCTGCAGGTAACTGCGCAGGAGCTCGTAGCTGAGCAGAGGCCCGGGGATGAGGATCTGCGGTGAGCTCAACCTACTGGGGAACGCTGGGAAGAAGTGTGCAGCCGAAGAGTGGAAGACTGCAGAAGACAGAGGAGACACCAAATGCCCAGTGCCAAACATTGCCCAAGTTCAGCAAAGTCCTTTTGGTCCAGAGAGAATTCCAGAAATAGACAGTCAAATGTATCTACGTGATGAATGATCTTTTTAGGCGTTGAAGGGTTACAGAAGAACAAACCAGAGATCCAGTTGGAAGAGAACTTCTTAGAAGACCTTCATAGCTCTAGAGTCAAGGCTACTTTTCTCACCTGAATCAGGTGCAAGTTCCACCCTCTCTCTGAGTCACATGACTCACCTATGACTACTAATCCTAGTAAAATGGGGCCGGGTTTGAAGGAAAGCACCCAATCATAGGGGACCATTGATTCCATGCTTCATTTAAGAGAGGTTTCTTCAGCATCACTCTTCAGGAGACATCCACGGTGACACCTAATGCCTCCAAATCCACACCTCGGCTAAACTGAAGGAGTAAATGAGTAATATCCCCCAGTTCCATTTGGGGAGGAGTATATGGAAAGGCCTGTCATTCTGAAGTATTCCATAGACAAGTTTGGGCACCCTTCAGCTTCTGTGTTCGCTTATTAATATGACAAAGCAGACATTTGGAATTGGAGTGTGGTGAGAAAATGGGGGGAAAGCACCACTTATGAGCTGCAAACGCTTTCAAAGACACGTACAACCTCCAGCAAGACCTGATTGTCGCTCTAGCTTTGCTGTCTGTGTAATCATGTACAAGGTTTAGATCTAACAGATGGATATTAAATCATTGAGGGAGAATCAAAAGGTTCACAGCTGAGAAACGTTCAGTAAGAAAACCCAATGCAAACAGAGCTTTAGTTAAAATCTGCAGAGAGCGCAAACAAACAGCCTCTGTTTACACAGTAAACACATCACACTAATTGGCCCACATAATTGACATTCATTTACAAGCCCATTTGCAGCATTTGGGTGTTTGTATGACATTCATTTGTGATACAACATGGCTAAATGAAAAAATCCTTCAGGAAAGGCTTTGATGAGTTTTTATAATCAACATGCTTGTCTTTGGCGAAAGCGTTTTTCCCTCTGAAATGGATAATATGTGGCATCAACTGGGAATTCTGCTGTCAGATTAAAACCCAACGCCTTTGTTCCAAAAGACGTCTAAGCCGGTTATCTCACTCAAAGCCTTCTTCACATTAGGAATAAGATCACCTGTCTAAACAAGGTGTATTGTTCAGTCCTGAGCTAAGGACAGAGTTCACTAACAATGGTTTTGGGTCATGAATCTCCGGTCTTTGAAAACAGATCACTTTCCCAACTGAGACTAAATTGTACTTAGAGAGGAATGCCACACTATTCACTCCAGTACGTCAAACAGGTTAAGGAAATCCTTAGTGAGAATTATACCATGTATATTATACCATTATCACTTTTCATGTAGATAATAGACAATTGTTAAATGAATAGTTCACCCAAAATTGATTCTGTCATCATTTACTCACCCTCATGTATTTGACTACATGAACACAAAAGAAGGTGAATTTCTGAAGAATATCCTCTTTTCCATACAATGAAATTTGATGAGAATTGAGGGTGGCAAGTTCCAAAACTGACAAAAAAAAACATCATGAAAGTGGTTCATATATGACTCAAGATTTTATGAGAGAAGTGGTGATGTCATGAATGAATCAGGAGCTTCCCAATTAATTGGTGATCCAATTCACAAAAGGAGTATGAATGATCAATCTGAATAGATTTTAAAACACTAATTGGCAACTTTGTAAATGGTTACAGAATAAACTGGGCATCATGCAATAAAAGACAGAGGACTTTCAGACTTTCAAGTCTTTCTGAACGCAACAAGCTCACGCAGAAACATGCGCCTTATTGCTAGAAGAAACACAACAAATGAAAACAATATGTGCCCTAAAATCGGCTCAAAATATCAAACATGTTTAATATCCTCTCTGATAGTCGGAACTTAATAAAATCTGAGTCTATGCACATCATACACTACGCCTGCCCAAAATCTGCAGACTGACTCTGACTTTCAGCAACTAGTGCAGATTCTTACAGATTGTTAATTTGGGGCAAAAATCTTGGCTTATGTAGCATATTGGAGCTTCAAGTTCAGCTCATCGAATGGAATGGATTTCCATCCAAACGTGAAGCGAATCTTTTCAAAGTTCACAAATGCAAATTAGCGTTTCCAATCAAGTTGTTCGAGCTGATGATGGTGGTATTGATAACCTAGTAACCAACAGTAAATAAAACACTATCAGCGGAAACAGCTGATTAGTCACAAGGGTTTAATGTTCACTACGTTAGAATTTATTTCCAGGCAAATGCGTTTCCATCTACCATTATTCACAAGTCAAAAACCACCTCAAGTGAGCGTAAAAACTTTTTTGCACATTATGGGATTTTTCCCCCGAAATTTGCCGTTTCCATCACTCGTTTCTGATGCGATACTTCAAAATGTGCATAAAAACTGGGTGATGGAAACATAGTTAATGATTTGGTTGTATTAGTTAGCAGTTTACTAGAAATAAAAATCATCAGTGTATAACAACTAAAAATGTGATCTGCTCATAACAGGTATAGCAATCCAATCATGAGACTTCAGAAGACTCAAATATGATCAAACGGACTTCATGTTAGTTTCCTGCTGTCTTTTTTTAATCTTAAAAACTCCAGGCCGACCAGATCTCCATAATAATCAATACATTATTGTAATATTCTACAGTGTCCTATAGAAGTAAAGTCACATGGATTCAGAACAACACAACGGTAAGTAAATGATGACAGAAGTGTCACATGTGGGTGAACTTGCACAGAAACAACTCACAACACAGTAACGATTAAAAAGAGGCTAGTAGATGACTGATAACTTGGAATAACAGAAATTCTTCCTGTTTCAGACATTTATACTGAAAGCAGACAGCATCACACTCCAAACATCTGCATCCCTGTTGTTGATGGGTATGCGAAGAGTTGTCATGATCTCTCCGAGAACAAAACACAGGTGTGTGAGTTAATTCCCAGGAACATTTCACCTCACAATCATCTTTATCCACCCTCTATCCGCTAATCAGATCAAACTGCGGAGAGATTCAAGAGCTGTCACCAGCATCAGCGCTAACCGCTAATCCTGCACTAACTTTGATCAGATCCAGACATCTACGGTACACAGCTGGGCCGATCTTGGTTGAGTGAGTCACTGACTTTAAGGCTACAACAGCAGTGAAGGACAAAAACTCTTCACACAGCTGTCAAAACATCGAGGGATCTACCTACCTGCATTTCTCATTCTTTCAGAATGGTAATTATTAGAGAATGCTTGTATGTCCTTTTCCACCAACAATCTGGCATGGTTCAAATACATCTGGAGATATAAAAATGCCCCTTTTATCTGAAGCGTGGGGTTACATTCCTAAGCGGCGCAATGGTGAAAGCTTAGAAATCACTCTTTGCAGGCTTTGAACCTACAACTTTTAAGTTGCCAGCCCAGATTTGTAACCACTAGGCCTAACTAAAATTGTATGTGAAACCAAAAAGGAGGCAAAGAGATTTCAGAGTTAATTGAAGGAGGCATTAGGGCAACAATGGTCGTAGATCTTGCGGGCCTGTATTGATCTTTTAGACTCACACTTGTCTGAGACTGTGTGCCGTCATTTGAATACACAGGGGCTTAACAACAACTCACAGCATCAACAATGGCACAAAGTGCTTCTGGGCTTTACTAAAGACATATGAGGAGATTGAGTTTTCTTTAAATCAAGACAAGAGCATGAAAATTCCATTGAGGGTTAAGTCACTAAAGTCAGTTGTTTTAATACGGAATCATAATTAAAGCAAATCACTGAAATATTAGATGGGAAATAGACTGCCTGAATGGGTCGTCCAACATCATTAAACAATAAACAGAGAATACTATTTGATAGGCTTAATTCAAGACGACGCTTCCCATTTCAAATGTTCCTTAATGTGGCATAAATTCTCTTGATTGATATATTTCTGATGCTGGATTATAATTTAGAAGAGTTAATTGCTTCTACAGCAACTGGAAATGATTCTTACATTAATATGTGGCTGTTGAAGGCAGGATGGAATTTCTCAATCTCAAAGAGAAAGGTAACTCGCTAAAGAAAACCTCATAAAACTATAGCCATATTCTTCTATCTGCATCCTATCCCAAAAGTGAATATAAACATTTCTCAAATAGTTTTGCTTCAGGACCTATAGATTTTACATTGGGCACCATGTGGCAAATTTGTTCATTTTAAAAAAGTAAACAAAAATGTCCTTACAAGTGGCTGTTTGGATTTAAATAGGCAAATGCTTAAGAGTCTATTGGATCATTGTTGCAGTGATTATGTTTCTAGCATGTTAACAGTTTGTCTAACCCTAATTGATGGAGTGTGATATCTTGACCAAAAATTGATGCATCTCTTGATGGAAATAAATGTTGTGATGTTATTTCTATCAAGAGGTGCATCATTTTTTGGTCAAGATCTTGTATTGACACTGCAAGAGCCAAGCACCCTGTAACGAAACCACGAAGTGGTAGGCCACGAGTGGGGTCAGCTCATGCTGAGGCGCACAGTGCGCAGAAGTCGCCAACTTTCTGCAGAGTCAATAGCTACAGACCTCAAAACTTTCAGATTAGCTCAAGAACAGTGCGTAGAGAGCTTCATGGAATGGGTTTCCATGGCCGAGCAGCTGCATCCAAGCCTTACATCACCAAGTGCAATGCAAAGCGTCGGATGCAGTGGTATAAAGCACGCCGCCACTGGACTCTAGAGCAGTGGAGACATGTTCTCTGGAGTGACGAATCACGCTTCTCTGTCTGGCAATCCGATGGACGAGTCTGGGTTTGGCGGTTGCCAGGAGAACGGTACTTGCCTGACTGCATTGTGCCAAGTGTAAAGTTTGGTGGAGGGGGGATTATGGTGTGGGGTTGTTTTTCAGGGGTTGGGCTTGGCCCCTTAGTTCCAATAAGAAAAATACTTTTAATGCTTCAGCATACCAAGACATTTTGGACAATTTCATGCTCCCAACTTTGTGGGAACAGTTTGGGGATGGCCCCTTCCTGTTCCAACATGACTGCGCACCAGTGCACAAAGCAAGGTCCATAAAGACATGGATGAGCGAGTTTGGTGTGGAGGAACTTGACTGGCCTGCACAGAGTCCTGACCTCAACCCGATAGAACACCTTTGGGATAAATTAGAGCGGAGACTGCGAGCCAGGCCTTCTCGCCCAACATCAGTGCCTGACCTCACAAATGCGCTTCTAGAAGAATGGTTAAAACTTCCCATAAACACACTCCTAAACCTTGTGGAAAGCCTTCCCAGAAGAATTGAAGCTGTTATAGCTGCAAAGGGTTTATCCAACTCCATATTAAACCCTACGGATTAAGAATGGGATGTCATTAAAGTTCATGTGCATGTAAAGGCAGGCGTCCCAAAACTTTTGGCAATATAGTGTAACATGCTAGAAACATAATAATCAATGCAATAATGATCCAATCATAGACTCTTAAGCATTTACCTATTTAAATCCAAACAACGATTTTTTTTTTTTTTTAGCTGGGCAATGTGTGCATGTGTACACACATACATATATATATATATATATATATATATATATATATATATATATATATATAAAAAAATCAACAAATAAATAATATCTGTACATACTGTTCAAAAATTTGGAGTAAGTTTTTGCATTAATTTCATGAAAAAAACTCATAAATGCTAAAAAAAAAAAAAAAAAAAAAAAAAAATTCTATAAATGCCATTCTTTAAACTTTCTGCTCACAAGAAACACTATTGCAGTTACACAATTCACTACCATTTACAACTGTTTTCAGCATTGATAAAAATAAGAAATGTTTCCTGAGCACCAAATCAGCATATTATAATGATAAGGATCATGTGACACTGAAGACTGGAGTAATATTCAGCTTTGACATCACAGGAATAAATTACATTTTAAAATTCAAAACAGTTATTTTAAATTGTAACAATTCACAATATGACTGTTTTTTTTAATCAAATAAATGCAGTCTTGGTGAACATAAAAATCTTCTTTCTGTCTTATATCAATCCACAGCCTCATCGGCTTTGAAGCGATCAAATTCTCCTGAGGATATGCCAGCACAGGTTCTTGGAACAATGCATAATAACATTAATACTCATTGGAGTGACACTTAAGAATACACAACACCTGAAACACTAAACATGATGGATGACTGTCCCTGAGTCATGGGAAAATGCCTTAATTTACAGACAAAAACTGCTGTTGTACTCCTACAAATCCAAAGCGAAAATGAATCCATTATTTGAGTCACTAAAGTTACAACAGGTTGTCGTTCCCTCCATTTCCTTTCATTAAACATACTTTACAGTTACTAGACATGCTTCTGGTCAATGGCTACTTTAGTCATGAATTATGGCCATATGGTCTGGCTATCATGGCAAGCCAATGTCAACCAAAAAAATTTAATCTTACCTATTTCAACAAAAATCACCATGTGATTCTCAACAAAAGTGATATAATAATATTTTAATATTCATTTTTAGTATTTCTTAGGTAATTGTATGTCCCAGGCAGTGAGCTGATTGCTTTAGTCCTGGATCATTGGCAATGGGATAAACCTGAGAGCCCAGGCTGCTTTTCATGTCAAAACCTTCAAGGAGTGCGGCCGCGATCCAAAAGCAATCACACTTTACACTTCAAAGCGCAAGGGAAAAGGGAGGCGAGAGCCGGTCCACATTTTTTCCACGCTAGCCAGGCACAACTCATGCGTGGAGGAAGAGGAGATGATCTAAGCGAAGGAGCTGTTGAGGAACACAGAGCCGACAGGTGTGCACAGGCAGGTAGTGGCACATCTCTGTCCCTCCCAAAGCTGAGACATAAGCAGTGCTTCACTCCCCTCTGCTCCACTGTGGCTCTTTACATTTATTAGTGGTCACCTGCTGGTACTTTTGCTACCCTTACAAAAATTACCAGGGTAATTAATCATGGTTAAAAGAGTTTCTGCAACAACAATAAAAGTTTGAATTTTTTACAGTTGCCCCAAAACATATTTAGACACAACATCAGCATACAGATGACCACGTTGTCAAAATGATCCCCGTTCATATGGATCCACAAAAACAAGTAAAAACGCTGTATTATTCATGTCAGGCCAGCAAGTTGGCGATGCCACTTTGTAAAGAAACACTATGCGCCTATAGACGTAATAATGTACGTATAATATGCATACACATGACGTCACTGTTTTCACAAATTCATGTTTTTTGTTTACATGGAGACGATAACGTTACTGGTTTTCAAAAGTTTGCATTTTCAGGCCCCCAAAACACCATTGTTGTGTAAATGAACAGCCAAAACACATAAAAAGTTTTCAGTTTTTAGTTAAAAACAATGTGTAAACGGCCCCTTAGCGGGGACCATTAGGGTAAGAAAAATGAAGTTAGTTCTTAAGAAAATTTTTAGCATCATGCAACTTTTGTGGTCTAATGCAATAAAATCCACACATTTTCAAGTGCAGTTTAGTGCCCAAATACATTTTGTACAAAAAAACTGTTTCATATTCAAAGGCCAAAGCACAAAAGGGACATAAACTGCTATTGTATCTGTTGGTTTTCTTATTATTATGCAGAATACTTAAATAGATCTTCATCAGATTTGGGTCAGATGCTCTTAAGACAATACTGGTCAAACTTATACAACTTATATTGTCAAACTGTTGGGAGAGTAACACATCAACATGTTTAATGGCAAGGATTTAAGGCTATATCTTAGTCCTTTGCCACAATGTATTGAATGAACAATTGCAATTGGTGACAGCAGCATCTATTGGCCAAATATGGACAAAAATGGTCAGGGTCAGGGAATATCAAAACTGTCTTGTGCAATATAATAATAATTAGTTTCAAGTTATGGCCAATGACCAATAAATGGTACTGATATTAAAATAAATAAATAAAATAAAAATCAACAGGTACACATGCTACATGTCAGGCATCACAACATCACAATGGACAGTATAAAAAATAGAGATTAACATTGAGTGTTATATGACGTGAAAGATAATCTAAATAAATCTTAAATATACAACATTGGACCATATAAATTCAATATTGATCAATACATTGATAAAATAAATAAAAATATTGGCCATAACATGTTTATGGAAAACACTAAAAATTCCTAAAAAAAAAAATTACATTTGATAATAATGTACACTACTAGTCAAAAGTTTGGACACACTTTCCCATTCTCTTTGATGGGAAAGTGTGTCCAAACTTTTGACTGGTAGTGTATTATTAAGCTTCATGTCTCCAAATATTCCAGAATGCTGTAGTGTAGAATAATGAATATTAATTTTTGGAACTTTTGGAATTTTGAACACATTATTTCACACTTTTTCACTGCTGCTAAAAATGTACCCAATCTTCCCAAAAAAACATCAAGATCAATGGATTATGTTTTATAAGAAAATGCTATTTCAGTCTTTCTACTTAGAAATTTGACATTTAATTCAATCTGTTATGTGCTGTTTCTTTGTAATTATTTGTAAAATTTACAAACAATTTCTGCGTGAAAACACCAATTTTCTTCTTAGTGTTCACAGAGTGTTCCCTGGGAATCAAACCCATGTCTTTGACATTGCTAGCCCCGTGCTCTACACTCTACACAAAATAATGGTTCCTTATTTGCATCTATGCTTTCATGAACAGTGCTGGGGAAAGTTACTTTTAAAAGTAATGTGTTACAAAATTGTGTAACACATTTTTAGTTACCCCCACTTAGTTACTCTTACTATGTCCGACAAGCCATGGCGAGACAGAGCAGGTTACTTTTGGTATAAATCAAAAAGTAAAAAGTCTCAGCTTTTAAAATTTATCTTTTTTTTTTATTTTTTTTTTATTAAGAAATTCAAACAATAAATACTGTTTTGTGGATCTTTAATGTGTCATGACAGATCGCTGTAGCACCACAGTCCAAGCGGCACGTGAACCGATCATCTCTTCCTACTAATTACAGCACTAAATATACATTAATGAACATCAGAAGGTATGCTGTTTCAATCAAGGAAAGACGTCAATACACACTATTTTTTTTAAGTTCAAGTCCACCAACGTTAATTTACTAACTCTCCTGTCTGATTAGTTTGTCAGACAAAATGGCGGATTCTGCGTTATGATTGGTCAGATCACCTGTCAGTCAAAGGGTGATTGCGTTACGTAGTTGATTTTTATGGAAGGTAATGCATTAAGTTTCTTTTTCTCACCTTGGCTGAGCTTACTTGTGTTGTTTTTTATTTAAAAAAAATGTAAAGGCCCTTTCACAAAAAAAGTGAAATGAATTAGCCTCAGGCTGAAAGAAATGCAAATCCACACCTGTACAGTAGAGGGTGCAGCTCAAACAAACCTTTCAGCTGTGCTGCCATTCTGGATTGCAGAAGAATAGCAGGAGAAGAAGGTTCAACACTATTACTTCAGCAATAAGTAAATAAAAAAAGCAAAGACATTGGTTAAAAAAATGAGATTAAATACATAAAGTATATTTGTGTTATTTAACATAGAATATTATGCAAACCTGCAATAATTAAATGAGTTTGCATTTCACTCCCCTTACGATTTCTCTCAACATGCACTGTAAAACATTATTGTTGATTTAACTTAAAAAAGTAAGTAACCTTCAAATTTTGAGGTCATTGAAATTAAAAATTCGAGTTAATACAATGAAGGAGACTGGTTTAATCAACAGAAACTCAAACTATTCTGTTATCTGAACCATATTAATTATATAAGTTGATTTGTTAAAAGAAAAAAATTATGTTAAATCATGAAAATATTTTTTTTTACAGTTTGGGGGCAGGAGAGCTGTCAGTCAGTACATGGAGAAAAAAAACAAAGTAACTTAGTAAACTCAGATATTTTGTTTAAATTAAATTTAAAAGTAATGCATTACTTTACTAGTTACTTGAAAAAAAAGTAAATCTAATTACGTAACTTGTGTTACTTGTAATGCACCCCCATCCCCCCCCCCATCACTGTTAATGAAGAACCTTATACAGCCATAGAACTGCTCCATTCCATTCTTTACAGTTAAAAAAAGCTCTTCAGTTTCTTTATATTATTAAAATGATAAACTGAAAGGTTCTTTAGGGAACCAAAAATGGTTCTTCTATGGCATCGCGGTGAAAAAACACCCTTTTGGAATCTAGTGTACATATCCGCTACAGAAACAGAGAACCATCTATACCCAACAAAAACTATAAAAAAAAGTTAAAACACAACACGGCAATGCAGCTGTTTTACGGAGCAGCAAGGGCATGCCTCATGAAAAGGTTAGCAGTTATCGATGTGTCAGTGGCTCATCACACTCACTCTTCACCCACACCCCACCCATGCTGTCACTCATCTCCGTTCCGCCCCAGCGCGAGCCAGCCTATGGGAACCTGCCTGGGAATCTGACCAAAAGCACAGGCAGTTAAAGCTGATGAAACTCCACTAACAGCACTTTTGAAAGGAACCCGTGTTATGTGACACCTTACAGGTGCAATTAAGACTGATCAAGCATATCCAACACAAGACAAATGATGGTGGAAATTGACAACAGCATCTCCAAGGAAATTAGCGTTAAGTAGTCATAACACTAGAAAAGACAATTATGACATCTACCCTTTCCGCACAAATCACTGCTATCAAAAGTTTTTTGTACAAATTTGAACAAATGATCTGACAATTAACTGACAGCAGGGTGTTTTCTTGTCTAATTTATCACAGAATGTGAAGGTTAAGATGAATGGCAGCAATTTTCTTTGGCACAACAAATCAAAGGGAAGGCACTTTGTATGATTAAGGTAAAAAAAAAGAAAAAAAAAAGAAATAGGGCCTAGATTTTAAGTCAATGAAAGGACGTGCTTATCCTTTATAAAATGTTGACTGTCAACCTATTTGTTTTCAATAAGGTTTGCAATTTACAAACAACAAAACAAAAATGGCTAAAATAAGCTTTTACCAGGTAGAATGAGATGGTTTCAGACCAAATTATGGTTTGTAATTGATAAGATTATAAGCTTAAAAATGTTTTGAGGTTGATCAAAATGTCAATTTGTTAATGGAAGACTTGTGGACAATATTTCATTTAACTTTTCATTTCAAACAACAAACAAAATTTTTTATTACCCTGCAAATTTAAAGTGAGACCCTTGGGGTAAAACGACCCCCTCAGAAAAGACAGATGGTGCCCAATGAAATGTTATTCCTGGCCTTTTTTTTATTTTTATTTAATTATTAAACTTTAAACTTAATTATTATTTAATAATTTCATGAATAATATATAAAGTACCATTCAAAAGATTAAGGTCAGTAAGATTTTTAAAAATAAATTAATACTTTTATTTATGAAGTATGCATTGATCAGATCAAAAGTGAGAGTCAAGACATTGAAAGACATTGATGTTACAAAAGATTTCTATTTTGAATAACTGCAGTTCTTGCGAAGTTTCTATTCATCAAATTATTGTAAAATGTATCACAAAAGGTTTCACAAAACTGTTTTCAACACTGATGAGAAATCATATTAGAATAATTTTTGAAGGATCGTGTGACACTAAAGACTGGAGTAATGATGCAGCTTTGCATCATGGGAATAAATACATTTTAAAATAGAGAGAGTTATTTTAAATTGTAATAATATTTCACAATATTACTGACCAATTCATGTATCTATTGTAGAAGACATACAGTGGGGAGAACAAGTATTTGATACACTGCCGATTTTGCAGGTTTGCCCACTTACAAAGCATGTAGAAGTCTGTAATTTTTATCATAGGTACTCTTCAACTGTGAGAGACGGAATCTAAAACAAAAATCCAGAAAATCACATTGTATGATTTTTAAGTAATTAATTTGCATTTTATTGCATGACATAAGTATTTGATACATCAGAAAAGCAGAACTTAATATTTGGTACAGAAACCTTTGTTTGCAATTACAGAGATCATACGTTTCCTGTAGTTCTTGACCAGGTTTGCACACACTGCAGCAGGGATTTTGGCCCACTCCTCCATACAGACCTTCTCCAGATCCTTCAGGTTTCGGGGCTGTCGCTGGGCAATACGGACTTTCAGCTCCCTCCAAAGATTTTCTATTGGGTTCAGGTCTGGAGACTGGCTAGGCCACTCCAGGACCTTGAGATGCTTCTTACGGAGCCACTCCTTAGTTGCCCTGGCTGTGTGTTTCGGGTCGTTGTCATGCTGGAAGACCCAGCCACGACCCATCTTCAATGCTCTTACTGAGGGAAGGAGGTTGTTGGCCAAGATCTCACAATACATGGCCCCATCCATCCTCCCCTCAATACGGTACAGTCGTCCTGTCCCCTTTGCAGAAAAGCATCCCCAAAGAATGATGTTTCCACCTCCATGCTTCACGGTTGGGATGGTGTTCTTTGGGTTGTACTCATCCTTCTTCTTCCTCCAAACACAGCGAGTGGAGTTTAGACCAAAAAGCTCTATTTTTGTCTCATCAGACCACATGACCTTCTCCCATTCCTCCTCTGGATCATCCAGATGGTCATTGGCAAACTTCAGACGGGCCTGGACATGCTCTGGCTTGAGCAGGGGGATCTTGCGTGCGCTGCAGGATTTTAATCCATGACGGCGTAATGTGTTACTAATGGTTTTCTTTGAGACTGTGGTCCCAGCTCTCGTCAGGTCATTGACCAGGTCCTGCTGTGTAGTTCTGGGCTGATCCCTCACCTTCCTCATGATCATTGATACCCCACGAGGTGAGATCTTGCATGGTTCCCCAGACCAAGGGAGATTGACCGTCATCTTGAACTTCTTCCATTTTTTACTAATTACGCCAACAGTTGTTGCTTTCTCACCAAGCTGCTTGCCTATTGTCCTGTAGCCCATCCCAGCCTTGTGCAGGTCTACAATTTTATCCCTGATGTCCTTACACAGCTCTCCGGTCTTGGCCATTGTGGAGAGGTTGGAGTCTGTTTGATTGAGTGTGTGGACAGGTGTCTTTTATACAGGTAACGAGTTCAAACAGGTGCAGTTAATACAGGTAATGAGTGGAGAACAGGAGGGCTTCTTTAAGAAAAACTAACAGGTCTGTGAGAGCCGGAATTCTTACTGGTTGGTAGGTGATCAAATACTTATGTCATGCAATAAACTGCAAATTAATTATTTAAAAATCATACAATGTGACTTTCTGGATTTTTGTTTTAGATTCCGTCTCTCACAGTTGAAGTGTACCTATTATAAAAATTACAGACCTCTACATGCTTTGTAAGTAGGAAAACCTGCAAAATCGGCAGTGTATCAAATACTTGTTCTCCCCACTGTATCTATTTTACTGTAATTAAATTTAATTTGTCTGTCATTAATAAATGCTAAAATCCTAAATAAGTACATTTATGCATCTTGATAATTTAATAGTCACATTTTCTCTACTTTACTAATTTTCACTTGTGTTAACAGCAAGGTTTCTGCAGGTTTTAATGAAGGTAAATTTAAGAATTTTTAAAGGCATTTTAATAAATCGAAGGGAAAACAATACATCAATATTTTCTAAATGTAAATGTCTAGGGAGAAACACAATGAGTTTTATTAGCAACACTTCAGAGTTTGAAAATATGACTTCCAACAGATATCCATTACTTTTTAATTCATTTTACAAAAGTAGCTTGAATTGCTTGGTTTCTCAACCACTAGAATATGGAAATAACTTTGACTGTACCTTCTGAACGCACTGCAAAAAAGTGATGTTCTTCCTCAGTATTTTTGTCTTTTTTTCCAGTATAAATATCTAAAGATTCTTAAATCAAGATACATTTACTTGAGATGCAAAATTACATAAAATATAAAGTCTGAGAAATTTACGAGTTTATGATTAAAAGAACAACAAATATCTGGCAATCAACTTAATTCAAAGGAACTCATAACTGAGTTTTCATAACTCATTGACAGATATTTGTTCTTGTTTTAAGCATAAATTCACTTTAACTTTTGTTAAAATTTTCAAGACTTCATTTTACATTTGAATCTCAAGTAAATGTATGTTGATTTCAAGATGTTTAGATATTTGTATTGGAAAACAGGACAAAAATACAGAAGATTTTTTTTTTTTTATGCAATATATGCACTATTTAATGCCACGACTTCATGAATTTAAGACCTTCTGCTCTAATTTAAGACTTTTTTAAGGCCTTAACTTGTCTAAGAGTGAATTAAGACTTTGTAAGACCTTTTTAAGACTATTAGAAACCCTGTAACATTTCTGTTTATTTCTGTTAATAATACTAATCATCCTGTACATGCTAAACTCATGTGTCAATAATTTAGCTGTAAATGTACACTGTTCTTAAGGGGGTAGTGGAGGGGGGCACCTTCCTGTACCCTATTTGTGGAAAATGCCAGAAGAGATGAAGATTCACAAATTCCACTTATATGACATGTTAAAAGCAGAGCAGAGAGCATGAAACTGAACACAGGAAGAAGCACCTTTCATCAGGCGGACTTTGCCGCGCTCGCTGAGAGCCTGTCAGTCCTCCAGCCGCCAGTGCGGGCATGTCCACCGATCGCCTTCTACAAAACACAGATAACCCGCTTCCTCAGACCCCAGTGTAACCAGACACCCACACACTCACTCTCAGCCCGGCTCTGAACAGCCTGCCCTCATGCACTCTTCAGACAGGGATCTTTGGTCTGTGTGATTGAACAATTACCGCCACGGTTAATTTAGCCGTGGCTGAGATCGGCTCTCACCGGCATGCCGGCATGCTGTTCTCTCTTCTCGTCTCCATACAGATGAAATCAGTGACACTGGACAAGAACAACTTGCACTTTCATGGCAAATAGACTTTCCATCACAGCATTCACAGCATAGCTGAGATCTGATAGGGATAAAATGTGAAGGAAGGGGGGGCCAAAAAGCACAGACTCACTCATTTGCAATCATGCAAAAGAAAAAGATCACAACCTTCCCCTATTCTGCTATGGAAAGAGTTATTTTACAAACAATACCAATCTTGAAGTGTTAGAGAGAGAGAGAGAGACGTAGTAAATCAAAACTAAAAACAATTTTAGGAGCATTTCTACAACTCGTTGTTTTATTACTCAAAGCAGAAGACAAAATGAATTATGACAGGCTTTACTCCAAGCAGACACAAATATCACTGGAAACATAAATTGCTTTTCATTATTTGAGATATTTCAAGAAATTTGAACGTGGAATGCTATATCTGAACAGGATCAACAGTGTATGACACATCCGACTCAAAGCAAAACTCTGTGCACTAATATGTTTAAAATGGATGTCTATGTCGTTGCCTCCATGCGCAAGACCTTCATGGATTCTGCTATCATGGAACTGGTGTCAATCTGACCGTAGATGCCCACTAAAAATGCCTTATGGAGGAGAATATCAGCATGTTCTGGGAAAAAAACAAAACAGAGATATTTCCTTAAAATGAAAGTTGAGCACAAATATCACATAGTGATAATGGACAACTAGCATGTTATAATAATCACTTTAACAAAAGTACATTTCTGCTTAAAACCCTTCAAAACAAAGGCCCGTTCACTCCAAGAATGATAATGATAAAGATATAGTTTTGAAAATCGTTCTAAATATAAAGAATAGCAGAGACCACCTCACAACTATAACGATAACGGCACAGGGAAACAATATCATTGGAATCACTTTCAGAATGATTTTTTTTTTTTCCAGCTGATGAACGATAAAAACATTGATAGCCAATCAGGATCCATCCTGCTTTAAAGAGCTCAAGCCTTTTAAGCGGCAGATGACATAACTGAAGTGCGTGCTTATAATAAACAGAACAATATCGTCCATTGGTGTGGACGCTAATATAGTTATCTATATCTTTATAGTTATTGTTCTCGGTGTGAATGTGCCTTAAGACTTCCACTGTAAGCGTTTTTAAATAATCTATTTTGTTTGATGTTAATAACTGAGGGATGAGTCAAAATTATTTCAAGGTAAATCAACAGCATGTGACAAACGCTGTCAATAGAGATTAAATTGTTTTGAACCTGCAAAATGTATTTAACAAATGCAAAAATGACAATTATAACAACAATAACAAAAACAATTATAGTGGTTTCTTAATGAATAAGGTCATTGTCTGTTTGTGTACCTTGACAGAGCAGCACATATTCAGGCAGGTTCCTCAGAGCCGTCTGCACTACATCAAAGTTGCTGCTGCCCAGACAGTACATGAAAGTTGGCAGGAATTCAGCAGCCATACTACAGTTAGCAAAGATAATGGTGAGTGTATTTGTACATGACATTTCGATTTAATATACGTTACAAACTTCCCTGCAGGCATCTCACCTGGGGACGTTCTGGATGCACCGCAGGGCCAGACTGAACGCCATGTTGCGGCACACTTCCTCAGGTGAACTCATCAACCTCTGAAGATCATTCTGATAATACATGACAAGTTGGTTGTACTTGTTAAATCTTGCTAATTTTTGTCCATTTTGGAATTTTGTGTGCAATTGTGCAATGTACTTACAACAAAATACTGAATGATTTCTGGATTCCTTTTGGATTTCTCATCCACTTCAGTCAAACCCTCAAACACATCTAGAAAAAAAGAAAAGAAAAGAAAGAAAAACAGCGCATCATTTAATACATTCAATATTTAAAAAAAAAAAAAAAAAAATTATATATATATATATATATACACACACACACACTCACCTAAAGGATTATTAGGAACACCATACTAATACTGTGTTTGACCCCCTTTCGCCTTCAGAACTGCCTTAATTCTACGTGGCATTGATTCAACAAGGTGCTGAAAGCATTCTTTAGAAATGTTGGCCCATATTGATAGGATAGCATCTTGCAGTTGATGGAGATTTGTGGGATGCACATCCAGGGCACGAAGCTCCCGTTCCACCACATCCCAAAGATGCTCTATTGGGTTGAGATCTGGTGACTGTGGGGGCCATTTTAGTACAGTGAACTCATTGTCATGTTCAAGAAACCAATTTGAAATGATTCGAGCTTTGTGACATGGTGCATTATCCTGCTGGAAGTAGCCATCAGAGGATGGGTACATGGTGGTCATAAAGGGATGGACATGGTCAGAAACAATGCTCAGGTAGGCCGTGGCATTTAAACGATGCCCAATTGGCACTAAGGGGCCTAAAGTGTGCCAAGAAAACATCCCCCACACCATTACACCACCACCACCAGCCTGCACAGTGGTAACAAGGCATGATGGATCCATGTTCTCATTCTGTTTACGCCAAATTCTGACTCTACCATCTGAATGTCTCAACAGAAATCGAGACTCATCAGACCAGGCAACATTTTTCCAGTCTTCAACTGTCCAATTTTGGTGAGCTTGTGCAAATTGTAGCCTCTTTTTCCTATTTGTAGTGGAGATGAGTGGTACCCGGTGGGGTCTTCTGCTGTTGTAGCCCATCCGCCTCAAGGTTGTGCGTGTTGTGGCTTCACAAATGCTTTGCTGCATACCTCGGTTGTAACGAGTGGTTATTTCAGTCAAAGTTGCTCTTCTATCAGTCGGCCCATTCTCCTCTGACCTCTAGCATCAACAAGGCATTTTCGCCCACAGGACTGCCGCATACTGGATGTTTTTCCCTTTTCACACCATTCTTTGTAAACTCTAGAAATGGTTGTGCGTGAAAATCCCAGTAACTGAGCAGATTGTGAAATACTCAGACCGGCCCGTCTGGCACCAACAACCATGCCACGCTCAAAATTGCTTAAATCACCTTTCTTTCCCATTCTGACATTCAGTTTGGAGTTCAGGAGATTGTCTTGACCAGGACCACACCCCTAAATGCATTGAAGCAACTGCCATGTGATTGGTTGATTAGATAATTGCATTAATGAGAAATTGAACAGGTGTTCCTAATAATCCTTTAGGTGAGTATATATATATATATATATATATATATATTTTTTTTTATTATTATTATTATTTATTTTAAAAAATCATACACAATTAAAGAATATATAATGTATAAATGATTAAACAAATATAATTATTACAAATGTTTAATTATATAAGCTAATATCCAAATGTATAATTTCATTTGTATTAGAGCTGCACGATTCTGGTTAAATTGAGAATCACGATTTTTTTGTTTCAAACAGAGATCACGATTCTCCCACGATTCTGAACAGAAAACTAAATAAAATGACATAGGCATATGAGTAATTTACTAGAGGTTCTGACAAAACGTTAACTGCTGCAGTCTACTTAAAACGTTTAATTAATCTGAATGAATTATTTAAAAAAAACGGTTTGAATTAATTAATCAATGACTCTCATAAATTTCACTTGTTTCATTACTGGATGAATCAGCATTGAATCTCTTGAATTAATGATTCAATGACAAATACATTTTTTGACGGTCACTTGTCGCCACCTACTGGTGTAAGGGTGTAATCAATACAATTGTTATTTGAAATGACAAGTTACTTTTTCATAAGGTGATTTGCTCTATTTTGATCGCTTCCGTAGACGTCAGTGTTTATATCTGAACTATAAACATTTATCCCAGTTCTTCTGTGATAATATGAATATTTGTAACACAGAAATATTGATACTGTTTGCTTGAAAAGACTTTGTGAAGCTGTTTTCATGCACATGATATATGCTTTCTCTGAGTAATACAGATTTGAATGTTCCGGTGTGATTTTGTCAAAGGTTTGATAGACACAGGCGAATCGCTGTCATTTAGAAATGAGATTGCGTAGGTGTTTGAATCAAGATTGTGATCTTTTAACGATTAATTTATATTTTATTGATGTTATAATATTGATAGTATTATAAATAATAAGAAGAAATTATTGCATAACTTGTTAAATTTCTTTTTTAAATTTAATTAACTTTTTTTATTTTGAAAAAAATGTCTTTCAGCTTAAACATTAGTGTAGTACTGTCTGCTCAATTTAACATTTTATTGAATTTAATTTTTTATTTAAAAATAATTTATATTTTATTTAAACAATTTTTAATTTAATCTATGCCACAATTATTTTTCAGGAAATATGAAGAACATGCACTGATTTACTGTGGGCCAATCTATCTATCTAAATGTTGCCCACTAAAGAATAGTGTACAAGGAAGCAGTCTGAAAACTTTTTTATTTATCTCACCCTCGATTGCTTCTCCTTTGGAGATCTTCTTCAGGCATTTAGTCATGTCGGCTGCAGTCAGAGGCATGGAGGCTGAGATGTTGACCAAAGGGAGGGAGCCTGAGGATGAATCCTCAGCTGAAATACAAAGAGTGAGAGACAGGCTTTGTGAAGATCATCTCACATGTTACTGTCTCCTGTGATGCGAGGTGTTGGAGCCCCTACCGTCTCTGTCCTCAGCAGAGCTCTCAGTGGAACTAGACTTCACAGGCAGAGTCAGTCCGGCGAGCAAAGACTTGAGCTGCACCAGGTCTGGATTCTCAGTGGATAGTCCCCTGAGAGAGAAAGAGAAAAAAATGAAGAGAAATAAGTTGCAAAAATTTTTTAGCACTGTGAGTAGGTTTGGGAATCGAAAATTATTCCAAAATATCCTCGTAAACAGCATGTTTTGTCTTCAAGATCCACTTTCCGACAGAGTTTAGCTCCAACCTTGATCAAACTCACCTGCCTGTAGCTTTCTAGTGCCGTGTCCCAATTCGCATACTATCCATCCTAAATAGTATTCGAAATTAGAATTAGTATGTCTCAAATCGTAGTATGTTGAAATACCCGGATGGTCTACTTTTTCCGGTTAGAATACGAAGTGCAGATCCGTGCACACTCTAGCAACTAATACTGCCCACAACCCATTGCGCGTTGGACAAAGATTTGATTAGAACTACAAACACGAATAAAAAGTGTTAAAAAAACTACAAAAATGGCGGATGTGTGAGTCAGACCGTTAATTAGAGAGGTTTAGATGGATGGAGAGGTTAAGGAGTTTGAGTGATTAATAATCAGTATATAACCTGATGAAAAGATATTTACATTATATTTTATATGCAACAGCATTGTGAACTTTTGTAAAGATACGTTTGGACATTAACTTTTAAATGCATCATTATACAAACACATGAGAGTCTCTGCATGAAATCCATGAACCGGCAGACCAACGTGCTACTACATTTCTCTCTGAAACGGTAGGAAATGAAATGAAATTGAATATGGAGGATTTTAACTGTGACAAGACGATTGACAGGGCAGTTTAAATGGTGACAGGATGCACGTAACTAAGCCACAGAGCTGTCGGTTAAAAAGGCAGTTATGACGAAGTAGTATGTCCCAAAGCTTGCCTACTCTTCTGCTACACACTCAAAAGTATGTACTTTTTCTTCACAAAATGAGTACATACTTTTAGGGCGTAGTATAAAGTGAGAAAATTGGGATGCATAATAATCCTAAAGACCTTGATTAGCTTGTTTAAGTGTGTTTGATTAGGGTTTGAGCTAAACTCTGCAGGACTGTGGATCTCGAGGGCCAGAGCTGAGAACCCCATAAAGTGAATGTAAACAGTTGAGAAAGAAAGTGCATGTGTATCAGTATATTAGATCTGTGCATTTGCTCTCAAAGTGACAGCAGCCTAATAAACCTGCTGTTGTCTGTGACCTTAATGTTAACCAAAGAACAACTTGACTGAACAACTTTTGTATCTTTAATAAGGATTCATCTATATTTTATTTATAAAAAGAAAACTATGCAGTGTTATTTTACATTTGATTACATTGATTTCAATTTCTGTTCCTGGACTTTGTTCAGTCTGTTACATTTTTGTGAAAACCATAGGCAAATTTTACTTGTGTAGGTGTTCTTTAGGATGTTGACTTTTGTTCTGTAGGCTACTGATATTTGTTCATGGTATTCAGCCGCAGCTTGCAAAAAGACAGAATAAATATGTTGGATAATTACAATTTTGACTTTTTACCACCTAAAAATCGGAATGGGAATCACTAAAATTCAAACAATGAAAACCAAACCTAACTGTGAGTATTTGATAATGCAGAAAAGAGTGATGCAAACAAAAAAAAGCTCTTACTGTAGCACATCTGAGTGTTTCTGAAGGAAAGGCACAGCGAATGCTGCATCATGGGTTATGTATTTTTGGATGAACTGCACAAATTTGTTTATGATCGGCATACGGGATGATCTTCTGAAGTTCTGCAAGAAGGTTACATGAAAATGCTGAAAAAACATTCCCACAAGACTCTTTACAATTAGCTTGTACAGTTTCATTATAACAAACTAATATTAATTTAGGAGATAAGCAAGTTTGAAAGCTTTGCAATAGTGCTATTTTCATTATCAAAAATTATTAAATGTCACTATGTATTTAACATAGTGGTGTGTTAAATATAAAATGTAATAACTGTGGTGGAGCATTGTACATTACAAGAGGAGGTCTTTATACCTGCAGCACTTTGATAAAGGACAGCAGACAGTCCTGCAGTGCCCTCTGGTGGTCAGAGTGGAAAACCAGCGGCTGCAGCAGCTCCAGGACAGCCAGAACATCACCAAAGAAGGTCAGATGGGTCTGCTGTCTGATCTCGTGCAGGTTCAGATGGATGCGCCCATGCAGGAGTGCAGCGATCATGGGCAGGTGTCTGAAGAACACAAACAGCTCTAGTACGCATTCAGCACATAAACTCTTAAGACAACGTGAAATTTAAAACAAGCCCCATTTACTTTCTTAATAAATGTATTGTAATATTATGTATTGCATAATTCATCAGTGCATGTTAAGCATGTGAAGAAAAACATTTTTCACGTTTTAAAGCAATGTTTTAATATGTTTTTCATTAAAATGTAATCATTTTCTCCATTTCAGAAATGACTTTTCTACGTGACCAAGGCTGTGCAAACAGGGAAAATAATATTAAATCAATAATATACTTTTCATGTACCAACCAAATGTCAGTGAATAAAAATCAAGTTATATAATTTCCAGTTATATAATATTGAGACACATTATGGAAGTTACATACATTTCGAATACAGCTGTTTTTTTATATGCTCAAGTCCTTGAGATGTTACGTTAATATTTCAATAATTTAACAACACATTTGTATGTTCACTAGAGATGCGCGGATCAGCTCTAACGTCACCCGAATCCGCTGTTTAAAAAAATCATCCACCCACCACCCACCCGCATCTATGATTTTCTCTGATTTACATATCCGCACCTGATCGTCACATTACAATTATTCAAATTCTCGTAAGCCCGATGATATCGTAACACGAATTAGGCTGCTTTAGGCAAAATTAATTTAAACCAGGTGTCGGCAACCTATATGGCACACAGAGGAGTAGGCTGGGAAGTCAGCAAAAGCGAGATGTGTTTGTATTTAATTCAGATAAAGTACATCGCACATACAGATCTACATTTTGAGGTAATCATTCATAATAGTAACACATCTTGTTTTATTAAGTTAAGAGCTATAAATATGATTGTGTGAGATTTAAATTACTCAAGTCAGTGAAAGCGCGCAGCTCTGAGAGCACGAGTGCTGCGCATCACGCACATACACAAGTTAGGCTACTCACTGACAGCTTACAGCTTGTTACGCTATTTGTTACGCTTAGCTTTGAGAAAAAGAAGTTAATGGTATACATTTCGGAGATATCAAGTATCGCAAACTGCCGCAAATAAAACTTAAATGTTCAGCGTCGCATCCTGAAGCTCAACACAGTTGTTTTCATTAAAATATAGCGAGACTAATTATACCAGTGCTAATGCCGCTCTCCCCCCCATTGTGGTCTTTGATCTTGAAATTAGCTGAAAATGAAAATAAGAGTGACGTAGCCTACGTTCATTGCGTTTTACCATGAAAAGAGAGTTCTGTCTCTTTATTAAAATCAACACATTATTGATTTGTCTCTCATCCACCCGCGACCCACCTGCAATTTTTGGAATGTTATTTTTTATTACTTGACCCGCGGATTATTCGCAGCGCCCGTGGATTTAACCGCGATCCGCGCATCACTAATGTTCACGGTCCTCTGATGTCAGTTAAAGGTGCAGTATGTAATATTGAGACCTCTAGCGGTTGAAATGGGTACTGCAGCCCAAATTCAAAATATTGGAGAGCTGTTTCTCCAGAGGACACGCAAGAGGAATGAGCACAATTAACAATGAAAGGCAACAAGCATTAGACTGTAAGTTGATCAGCTAATGTATCTGCATTTTAATATGCCTCTGATGCTGAGGCATTCTTAGGTCGGGTAGAATCTGTGATCTCTGACCCAGTTTGTTTGCTGGCTTCCATGGCTGCAATACGCTGTGTTTTCCACCAACTGGCAAGCCGTGGTGTCAAAATACTATTGAGTAAATTGGCAGTGGGCGGGATCACACAGACCAAAACAAAAACAGACATTCCGACCTGGAACGCACATTTAGAATAACTGACTTAAACTGACAACTGTTTTTTGGAGAAAAAAGTATGTAAACTTAGCATGTTTCCTAAATCTCTGCAAACATAAGGAATTTTTATGCTTTAGTAGAGTCAGAATTACATACAGCACCTTTAATGGTCACATGACACGCAGGTAAACAAAAAAAAAATCTAATCTTTTTAGTGTTTTAGTTTGATTGCTTTAATAATTATTTATTTATTTTAATCTTACACTTTTATGATTTAATTAATTATTAGCTTTTTAACAACTTACGGAACTCCTGCAGTTCCCTGGGGTTTGGGAAACCCTGCACTAGAGCATTTTTGATTCTTAAACTGAACAGAAAATTCTTGCATAGCAAACCTGAGTAGAAGCACCGGGTGAGATACGGCCAGTTTCCTGCAGGCCAGATTGGCATCAGACACACGGCTCTCAGCTGATTTGGAGTCGCCTGTGTCAGCTAGCAGAGCGATGAGACGATGCACGAGAACATCCAGCTGAAGGTGCACATATACACACAGAAAATAAGTATTAATCTTTCAGTTGTTGTTAACAGGAAACTCATGGCATGAGGTGTCTCAAGCTGCAGCGGTTACCTTGCAGGTGCTGCCATCTGCTGCCCCCTCAGCACTCAGGGTGGCTTCTGGTAGGCGGATGTGTTGGATGACCTCTGGGAAGTGCAGGTAGATCTGCAGCAGCAGCGTCTGACACCTCTTACTCATTATACTGGAAATACCACATATACAGTCAAACCAAAACGTATTCAGACACCTTCAACATTTTCTCACATTATCACAGTTTATTCGCTATAGTTTAGAAAATGGTAATGAAATATGACAAGAACTCAGAGTTAAACTGTGTCAGAACAAATTCATCTTGATAATATCAGGTAACTTTGATAGAAAGGTATGTAATGGATTATAATCAACCAATCAGCTGTCAGCTGTTAAAGTACACAATTAGATAATACCAATTTAGGTCAACCAATGACCAAGCAATGCTTAATTTTGTTCAGTTACATTAGCTATTAAAGAAAAAACACTTAAGCAAAACATGGTCAGGTCAAAGTGTCTGAATAATTCTGGTCCCGAATTTTTATCAATTTTACTGGTAGTCCACTGTATGAAGAATTTTTGGGTATAATATGTCACAGTTTACTTTATTTTGCTATCCTCACTTACATCAATTAACTATAGTGTCCTGCACCCACTAGTAAAAAATTATATCTGGTATCTGAATAATTTTTGGTTTGACTGTACATATACATACATTATATACATACATTATATACATATATTAATAATTATTATTATTATTGAAAACAATGTATGTATGTAAGTACATAATAATTGTTTTGACTTTTTAACAACTATTATATTCCTTAGCATTTTGGGTATTTAATTGTTTATAATACTGAGAATAACATGTCAGGACAGTATTTAAAAAGTCGTTAATTGCTTTATGCATACTTACAGTATATTAATAATATTTACATTTACATTTATTCATTTAGCAGACGCTTTTATCCAAAGCGACTTACAACTGAGGAATACAGGAAGCAATCCGTCATGAAGAGGCGAAAAATCACAAAAAGTGCCTGAAATACGTAAGTTTTGGGCATTACTCAGAGCAGCACAAGCTGGCATAGGGAGAAAATAGAGGAAAATAGATTTTAGAAAATAATAGTATATAACAATTATAGTATATTAATAATAATTGTATTGACAATGATTTAACAATTATTATAATTATGAATTAAAAATACTTCCTAAAAGTATTTTAAAGTCAACTACCTAGAAACACTATGAAGTTTAAGAAGAGAGAGATTAACATGGTCTAACTAGAAAAACAGCCAGTATCAATAACAGACTTTGTTACCAACAGAAGGAACAATTCAAAACTGCTTGTCCAATCAAGCAAAGGCCTTCTAACTGACAACTTTGTTGCTTAATTGTGGTTTATGCCTGCTAATCCGCTTTTGTGCTCACAAGCAACAGATACGGAGAGAATGCCAAACAAACACATGACCGTTTATCCCACCAAACATGCTCTTTACATGCCAGTATTACTCGAGCCCATCCTCGGCCATAAGACAGCTTAGCTAGACTTAAAAACATTGTATTTGTGGGAGTAATTTTTTGTCTGACCTTGTCTAAAGTTTTCTCCCCCTCATTAAGGGGGTTTAATAACCAAAGGCAAATTCATGAATGGAAGGGGGGCTGCCACCACAAAGAGCCCCGGTCTGATCTCTCTGACAGCCCCAGTCTGAGCTGCGACTCACAACAGAAGCCAAAGGAAGAGCTGGAGCCTTAATCCTCACGCATTCATTATACTACACTGAGCTCTCTCGAAGATCAGCTGTCTCTTATTTCACACCACAAGAACTAATTACAGCTCCTTTCGTTATTGTGCCTGATGTAGCGCATTTCTGTTGTAAGCAAAGCAATGGCACGGTATCATGCACATTTATCAGTCTCTTTAAGGGGGCTTTTAAAGAAGAAGTTTAGTGCTTTGTGATGGTGGTGAGTGTGGCAGAGTGTTTGGTAACTTGATACGAACCCTGACCTGTCTGACACTGTTGTCCTTGCTGTTTTAGAGGGCTTTTACATCCATTTTGTCATAGATCACTGGGAACATTGTCAGAGCAAAAGGAAGCAAGTTTTCTTCCAGGATAAACTTGTATGTGGCTTGAGTCATGCGTCCTTCACAAAGATGGATCTGCTTGATTCTTGAGTCCAGTTTTCAGCTCTGGCTAACACCTGGTCCTCTAATGGTTAGACAGAGACCTGGAGAGGCCTACAACCCACAGTGCCTAGCACCCACTGCCACACAGCCAGGCCAATAAAGATGTGGATGGAGAACCACCAGATCAAGACCCTGTCATGGCCAGCCCAATCTCCAGACCTGAGCCCCACTGAAAACCTCTGGAATGTGATCGAGAGGAAGGACACAAGGTCACAAACCATCAAACAATGCCGAGCTGTATGAATTTTTGTACCAGGAGTGTCATAAAGTTGCTCAACAGCAATGTGGTCGACAGGTAGCGAGCATGCAAAGATGCATGAAAGCTAGGATAGGAAATCAGGGTTATTCCACCAAATATTGAATTCTGAACTTTTCTGAAGTTAAAATATTAGTATTGTGTTGTTTAGAAACTTGTTTTCTTTGCATTATTTGACATATTATTTTTACCAGTTGTCATTTTCTGAAAATAAATGCTCTAAACGAGAATGTTTTTACTTGAAATTTTTGACGAAATGTTGTCAGTAGTTTTTAGAATAAAACAAACATAAACACATACATACATACATACATACATACATGTATATTTATATATATATATATATATATATATATATATATATATATATATATATACACACACACACACAAACATACATATATATATATATATATATATATTATACACACACACACACATATATATATATATATATATATATATATATATATATATGTGTGTATAATAAAAATAAAGGATGTACCTGTCTCCCCACTTTTTAACACAGCTGATGAGGTACTCAGAGACTTTCTTTACATTGTCCAGGTCTGAGTGAAGACAGCTGTGCAGGAGGGGCAAGCGGGACTGGAGAAGAGAGCAGGAGACCTGGTCCAGAGTGCTCTTGGAGGTGGCTGAGTCACGGCAGCTCAGCTCTGACTCAGACAGGATGAGGTCCACCAGACTAATGAGCTCCTCAGAACACATCTTCAACACAAACTGCTCGGTGCGCTTCTGCAGAGACACAAAACACCATCTTACACACTCACAGCCAATATAAACTGATAAAAATATACAATCTGTAGCCAGACATTATGAATTTAGACCTTTGGATCACTACAAATTGCGCTTAGGTCTGGTTAACAATATAACTAGTCTTAAAGGGGCCATATTCTATATTCTTATACCATTTAGTTTGACATGACCATTGTCTACTCTCCTGCTGGTCCTTAAAATAAAACAGGCTGTTTATGCTACTGTACCTTTAAGACTTCCACTTGCAAAAATTAAATTTTTAATAATAATTGTAATAATTTCAATGATGTGTTGTTTATGCTTATTTCTAGAGATTGCATTCCCAAGAGAAACTTCTAGCATATCAAATAATTTAATGTCAAGTAATACCAGGTAAGTTACATTCCTAGCTTTTTCTAGAGTGTGGGAACCCCCACTCCACTCCACTCCACTCCCCTGCGGCCCCCTGGGGCAGTCTGAAAACCCCTGGTCTAAACTAACTGCATGTGAAAGGAGAAACAGCAAGCTGCTGAATAAGTATGGATATGTAAATATATTCACAATTGTGATGTAATATTAACTGTGATCAAACCTGAGGAGTTTTCTGATCTCGCCCCTGCCAGATGCGGGGAATGTGACTGCAGGCCCACAGGAAGTCCAGAGCTGAGGTTGGGTGCAGTCTGGAGACCAGAAGAAACAGAGTTACACACGCCGAAGGTGTGAGAACAAAAAGAGGGGAGTGTTTTTGACAAAGCCGCTCACCTCTGCTCTCTGCGTTTGTTGAGCAGAGAGCTGATGCACTGATGTAAGGTGTTCCAGTTGGACTGGTGCGTAAGGAGGGCCAACAGGTACGGCCTGTAGGAGGGGGCCACACTCACACCGCTGCTTTTAGCCTGAGACAGACAATGAGAAAGTCACACTGATCTTACATAAGCAACAGATCGCAACAGAAATCGTCCACTGTTTCCTTGGATCCAGAAGTATTTCTCCCATTCACTTTGTCTGTATGCATTTGGAATTCCATAAAGCCTTGAGCAAAACAAAACATTTGTTTTAAAGCTAAATATCTCAATGTTTGAAAAAAGGACAAGACTTATATTAAATGTACTTATGAGCAGTGTTGGGGAAAGTAGTGCATTACAACATTGCGTCTCCCTAAAAATGCGACTAATTATGTTACTTAGTTACTTTTCATAGAAAGTAATGTGTTGTGTTACTTTTGCGTTACTTTTTCTCAACTGGCTGAGGCTCGCTCTCTTCCAGGCTTTGCAGGTGTATTTTTACTGAGAAGTTTTTAACGCAGTAATGCATTCAACACACACCTTCATTATCTTTTAAAATCACATTTAAAATAGTATTATATTCCTGACACATAGAGCTATCTATGCCAAACAAATGATCTCTGAACATTATGGGTTATATTAGCTACTGTGCAACTTTTTATTGAAAGTTGAAAGCGTTTTGTTAATTTTGTACTTTTTGTCTATTCATGCACACACATGAGTGCACATGTCTAAGTGACTACATTATGGAGAAGAGAGAGAGTTTTAATTCAGTAGATTAAAAAAAATGTTTAAGCAAATTAATTAAACCAAAAAGTAATGTGCAATTGTGCTCAAACTCAAATGTTAATATGTAAATGTATGAAGTAATGCATTAGTTTACTCTTTACATCAAAAAAAGTAATCTGATTATGTAATGTACGTTACTTGTAATGGTTTACCCCCAACACTGCTTATGAGTGAATGAATAAACTACTTGTGCCATAAAACATTGAAATGATTTATGTAATTGAACTAGCCTGTATTTTATATTTAAGAAAAAAAAAGAGGAACATTAGCTGTTCGCTTATTATTTTCTGATCTCTCTAACAGAGAGGAAGCCGTTTACATGATTTTCCTTCATATGTACTTATCTAAATTTGTAGCCACACCCACATTATCAGTTCAGAGAGAAACTATTTTACCTTGTTCTGAGCAAAAAGCAGCTTCTGCTGAAGATCCGAACACACAGAGGTCACCTCTGGGTCAAGCAACTCCAGCCAGTCGACCAAAAGCCCTGAACATGAGCCAGGCTTCTTTGACTCAATGCTGCCAAGGAGGACACAAACCCGTCATCAACCCAGAAAATACACAGTGTTTCCAGCAAATAAATAATACACTAATTAAGTCAGTTATACTACCATTTAAAAGTTTTTTTAATTATTATTATTTTTAAAGAAGTCTCCTCTGCTCACCAAGAATGCATTTATTTGATACAGAAAATTACCCCAAAAGAATATTGTGAAATTTTATTACAATTAAAAATAACTTTTCTATTTGAATACATTTTAAAATGTAATTTATTCCTGTGATGTCAACGCTAGATTTTCATCATCATTACTCCAGTCTTCAGTGTCACATGATCATTCAGAAATCATTCTAATATGATGATTTGATGCTCAAGAAACATTTCTTATTATCAGTGTTGAAAACAGTTGTTCTGCTTAATATTTTTGTGGAAACCCTGATACGCTACCATTCAAAAGTTTGGGGTAAGTAAGATTGATAATTATTGAGCACCAAATCAGCATATTAGAATGATTTCTAAAGGATGGAGAAATTATGCTGAAAATTCACTTTGCCATCACAGGAATAAATTATATTTTAAAATATATTAAAATAGAAAATAGCTCTTTTAAATTGCAGTGATATTTCACAATATTACTGTTTACTTTTGTTGATAAAATAAATGCAGCCTTGCTGAGCATAAGAGACTTGTTTAAAAAAAAAAAACATCAATTATTCCAAACTTGCAGCCGGTAGTATACATACATATATACATACAATTAAATGTTATGAACGGGACCTTTTTCCCAGTATAATATGAGTTAAAAAGAACACATTTCTGGTTTGCTGTTGATGAAGGGGTACTTAAGTCTTTACAAAAGCCAAAAAAAAAAGTTGTGAAACACTAGTTTACATCATAGAGTCACACTATGTATGATGCATATTTGGTCTCACTGTGACTTACTATGGTAACTTTGGCTGTTCGACAGGGATAAAAACAAAAAGTGTTAACCCAATTTTATCCTTTTATTTTTCCTTCCCCACCTAGAAACAGTATCACCAGCACACAGTACGGAAATCTGTGATGAGGCAGCGTAGAGTGACTCATGATGCGCTTACATTTTGGAATCCACCTCTATTTTCACCCCTCGTTCCTCTGTTTCCTGTAGCAGCAGAGAGATCACCATGGCAACGGGGCCTGCTGTGTTTCCTGGGGTTCCGTTCTCCGTACCAATGGTCATAAGCAGGGACAACAGCTCCTCTAGATATGGAGACTTCACCTCCATGAGGCCCTGCAACACTAAGGCACACAAGGTTTCTGTTTTATAACATCGGCACTCTTGTGAAAAAAAAACAACCCATTGCAGCCAATCCCACATCGCAAAAATGAGAACTACCACACGCTTTGCTTCTAAGTAATCCTGTCTCTCTAGGACTTCAGCCCCACCACACTAACTTTCATGTTTGAAAAGTCTACCCTGGCATTTGGAGCCGTAGCTGGACGTAAACACGCCCTGGAGTGGATGTGTGGCCCTGTGTGAGGTTGTTTTTGTTTTGGTGAGGTTTCAGAGCAGAATGTTAAAATCATAAAGAGAAACATTAAGGACAGCATGAGTGGTGATGCTGGTGCATGAGTCAAACGCTGCCCTCCGGAGAGACTGACTAATGCTGGCAAACACTTCAACACCAACACACAGAAACTTAACTGCCTCTGGAGACCCTTTGGTCCCCAGTTCAAAAATATTATTTTCCAAAGCATACGTTTGCTGTACGAGTTAGGGCTGGGTAAAAAAAAAAAATTGATTTCTCGATTTTGATCGATTCTCATTTTTACGAACCGATATCGATTCTTAAATCCCAAGAATCGATTAGTAATCCTGTTTTCAGTTTATGAATGAACGGATCATTCTAGTGCACCTCCCAGCCAAAAAAAAAAAAAATATTATATATATATATATTTTTTTTTTTTTTTCGCAATAATCTTTGTGCTTTGTTACTTTTGATATGAAACAAAGTCTCAGATTTCAAATGACTTTTAATGATTTTATTAAGAAATTTAAAAAAAAAATACCGTTTTGGCGCTGTTTAATGTGGTGTGACAGATCGCAGTAGCGCCTCAGTTCAAGAGAAGCGGCAGCGCGCAGCTCAAGTGAACTGATCATCTCCTCCACTTTAATACCAGTTACAGCGTGAAATAAACATGAATGAACGTCTAAAGGTATGTTAAAAGATACATTACAACTTTCCAAAATCCGTATCATGTCTCACTCAATCAGTGTTTCAACCGCATAAAGACGTCAATAAAACAGCTTGTAAACAATGTCACATAACGTCACATTTAACTCAGAAAAACCATATTCAGTGACCATAAACTTGTTAGTCAGCTAGAAAAATGAACCCTAGAGATGAGCATTTTGATAAATGTATGCACCACATTACATATTCATTATAATTTTTAATTATAATGCATGTTTGAATAAATCTGTCAAGTTATGACTGCCACCATTTAAATGTTTATATTTCAAAAACAAACTGGAGTAGAAATATGATCATGTAATTGTAAAGTTAGTATTATAACTTTACTATTATAAAAAAAATTAATTGAGTGTAATTTGTTAATATTTAAATCAGTTAATTTTAACATTCAATATTACAGTAACGTAGTACCAACTGACACCCATGTATAGTTTACAGCATTAGTTGAGAGATTTTTTTTCCTTAAGAAAATTTGCCATATACTGTATCTGATATATATCCACAATAATCGATATTAAATCGAATCGAAATCTGAATCGAATTGAATCCTTGTGAATGGAAATCGAATCGAATCGTGAAATTTGTGTCAATACCCAGCCCTAGTAAGAGTGCACCACGTGGTTCCTAGAGGAGCTATAATTAAAGTTAATAACATCATACACAGATAAGTGCTGTGTAATTTAGGCCACACAAAACATTCAAGGGATTATATCATACAATGTCCACTTATGTTAGTAAAATTTTTCTGAGCCACAAAAGGTCATGATTTATTTTCTTACGCCCATTTTACACCCCCTCTCTAACCCTTAGGCTTGTTTCACACATCTCACATGAGGCAGTAAGTCACACTGCAATGAAACTAGGCAGTTGGCACAATATGTTTATGAACTTATTTCTAATAAACGTTGTGTGAATGCTTAAAGGCTCCGATATACTTCAAGCGAAATTGAAGAACAAACTGGTGCGACATCATTTTGAACAAAATCAGGCCAAAACAAAGTTTGTTTGATGCTCGTTTCGGGAGTTTGAAACAGCTTGCCAAAGCGAACCTTCCGGAAAAAACTTTGGGGGACAATGTATATTTTAGTAGTCAAGAACAGCACAAGGTTTGTTGAACTCTCCCTCATTTTTGTCTTCAGATATTAAGAAATAATAATAACATAGTGAAATAGTGATTTTGCAACTTAGTTTTAAATGCTCATTTTGGACTGGGTAAAGTTGTGTGAATGCTTAAAGCTAGCATTAAAAGAAAATTCTTTCTATTTTCTAAATCTTATTGTGAATGATTCATCCATGCATTTTTAATTTTTAATTAAAATGTTATAACTCAATCTTCCAGTGAAACAACAGACTTCTCTCTGGTGACGTATGCCAAACTTCTCCAATCATTTAATCTACTTAAACCCCACCCCTTCCTTACAATCAACTGTAAACTCACATTTAGATCTGCCTCGATCAAATCAACAACCAATGGATTAAATCAAGTCCAACCCTAAATTTGTTTAATTTTCAATAATCCGTTTCACTTGGATGTATATCACAGTATAGAAGAAAAGATCAGTTGCTACTTCTGTTCGCAACTTTAAGGGACAGTGTATATTTTATGTGCAGACCAGCAGGTGTTACACACAGCCAGGAACATCACAAGGTTTGTCAAGCTCTCCCTCATTTAGCCTTCAGTTCCTCAGATATTTAGGAATAATAACATCTAATCTACTTCCTCCGAACACAGAAGAATCGTCTAATAACGTCTAAATGTGGATAGTCATATGTTCATGTATTTAGTTTGGAAAGGGTAGTTTTGGCAGCTTAGACTCAATAAATGCACTTTTTGGATTCGGGAAGAAGCTTTTAGTACATTTTGGCCCTTTAACCCCCTGAACCCGAGGAACGCGCCCGCGCGTTTTGCTGAATTTTTCCTCATGACAGTGTAAAACAACTTAAAATACGCCGTCATTTTTGGCCTCACAGACATGAACGATATGTCTTTACAAAGCTTAAAGTGTCTACTTTTTACACTCAAAATAAAAACTAAATGTTGTGCTTTTCGCTAAATAAAGAAAACAAACAGGATGCGCGTTATCCCGTCTGTCTCCCTGTGATGTCTACTCTGAAATGCATCTGAAAATAAACTCAGAACTCAGAGAATACTTGTCACACAGACACGACAGATATCTCTTTATAAAGCTTGGAATGTCTACTTTTAAATGAAGTCATTTATGTAAAAAAACAAATATTCTCTGTTTATGTAATCCGTATGAAAACAGCGAGAGGTACAGTTCCTCCAGCGACGCCTCATTAACTTTAATGTGACCACACCCACGCGCGCGCAAAGCGATTCACATGCAAATCGTCCACGAGGAAGGAACGCGAACCTGTAAACGCCCCCATCACCTCAAAACAAAGAATCAGCTTCTTCATTCTTCTGATTTTCATAGAGTTTGGAAGACACGCTGTGAGTTTACCTTGGATTTACCTCAGAAGAAACAGAACGTGATTTATGAGAATTTTTAAGGTAAAACATTTCTTCTCACTTATATTAGCGTTATTGACGCATAAAATTCACATTGTAGGCTACTAGTTGAACTATTGCCAGACTAAAATGTGTGAAATCAACGGAAACATGTTGAAATATTAAATAGGTAGGCAACCTTTCAATGCTAAATAAAGATACACGTACGACATGGGGATATTTTATGCTCTATAATATTAAACACAGCATGATATAAAAGTAGGGTTGCCAACTGTCCTGTATTAGCCGGGACGTCCCGTTTATTGGGCCTAAATGTCGCGTTTATTGACTGCTACGCTGATCTAACCACTGACTAAGGGGCTGTGTTCACATGTTGTGTCTTTTGCGCGCTCAAGTTCGTTATTTTAAATATAGATGCGCGCTCAAATAGAGAGACTAATTCATTTTCGTTCATCTTGCACTGTCCCTGTTTGCACTTTTGCGCTGTATTTTTTTTAACCACTGCTCTGTGTTGTTTTCATGTGTAAATCCAAGTAGCTATACACTACCGTTCAAAAGTTTTAGAAAAAATTTCTTCTGCTTAACAAGGCTGGATTTATTTGATCCAAAATACAGCAAAAACAGTAATAATTCGAAGTATTTTTATAATTTAAAATAATTGTTTTCTATTTGGATATATTTTTAAAATGCAATTTATTCCATTTTATTTACTTCAGTGTCACTGAAGTAACACTGTGTTTACTTTCCGTTCCCTCTGGGTTAAATCTTTGATTTATCAAAGAATCCTGAAAAAAATTACACAACTGTTTTCAACATTCATAATAATAAGAAATGTTTGTTGAGCAAATAATCATAATGATTTCTGAAGGATCATGTGACACTGAAGACTGGAGTAATGATGCTGAAAATTCAGCTTTGACATCACAGGAATAAATACTGTGGAATATTCCACAATATTACTGTTTTTACTATTTTAGATCAAATAAATCCAGCCTTGGTGAGCAGAAGAGATTTTTTTTTTTTTTAAAAAACATACAGATCTAAAACTTTTGAACGGCACTGTAGGTCTAAAGTCTTTATGTAAAGAAAATGTATAGTCAGATGACTTCTTTTAAATTAAACGTGATTTTGTGAATAAGCTACAAACAATACATTCAATCATTAAGTCTCCTCACATGCATTCTCTATAGTTCCCTCTGTCACATTCCTCATTGATATTCAGGGGAGGAGTCGTTGACGCCTCAGGTGTGAATCACAGCATTATTCATGATGGTCCACACCCTCCCCGCATACAGCCATTCTGACAATAAGTGTCTTACAAAAGTTAAATGACTGTATTGTTTTGTATGAATGAGTGATCAAAATGGCTTTCACATTGTTTTGAAGAAAAAACTCTAGGCAACAACATCCAGTTCTGAAAAGCCTTGTGAACAAATGTTTACTGTGTGTTATATGGCCTTATTTCGGTGATTTAACATTTTATTTTTTTTCAAAAACTATGCATAAACATTATTTTCTCAAAACTACAAACTTTTATGTACATGTTGCTCACATATTACTGTAGCCCTGTTTGTGCTGAATACAGTGTAATCAGACTTTAGCCATTAATATGCTTTAAAGCAAATGAAAAAAACTCAAATGTCAGAGCATGTCAAACTTCTTCAGGGCCACAAAATATCCTTAGGGTCCAGAGGCTTAAGTGAGAACTGGAGGACCCTGTACTGCTTAAATACCTTTTCGTATGAGTTCAGGTTCAGCGTTGCATTTTTCTCCAGCTCTCAGAGAGGCAATAATGCCCCTTGCTGCCACTTCAGAGTCTCGTCTGTACGCCAGCGCTTCAGCTAAGTGCAGAAATCCTGTACGAACTGATAACACAGGACACAGTCAATACACCAGGAGAGCATGCTAGGACTAAAAACTATCAACTGACTGTATTTTCTGACCTGATTCAGCTAGTTCTGTTGTCAGTTTGAATATGTGCTTGCAAATGTGTACCTGCACAGCTAAGATTCAGGAATAGGAGTGACTCACCATCTGCAATGCGATGTTTGTGAGAGTACTGAGCTGCCAGAGATTTCAGCAGGCTGTGGAGTGGCCCCGTCTCTACCGCTGAGTTCTCCAACCATGTCAACATCTGCACAACGCCGTTGAAGAACAGTGATGAGAAGCCAACGTCTTGAGTCACCAGCCGCTAGAGGAGAAAAAAAAGAAGTAGATAGAGTGAGCAAGCAAAAGGAAGCACCAGTGAGGATAGTGAATATGTAGGAATGAGAAGGTTAGGTGCCTGGTAAAGATGGAGTTGGCGCAGTAGAGGACAGGAGATCGCATGGCTGTGGTGCATTGCCATGACCAGGGCTCCAGCGTGGGCGGAGTTTAGAAGGGCTGCTAAGGCTTGTAGGAGTCGTCCGGCAGCACCACCCTGTGGGATGTGACCCTGCCGTGCCCGCAGAACCTCCTGGGCCAGGGTCTGCTGCAGAGCTAATGACAATAGTCGGACCGGGGGCGGAGGCCAGCGAGGATCCACCTTCAGAGGGAAGAGCTAGATGGGGAAAGAGAATCGTCACCATCACCGTCAAGTAATAAAGATCTAAACTGATACCCTTAAAAATCATTTTACAAGTTACCACAATTTATAAATACAATTTTTTCCTTTTAATTGATAGTGCATCTGGAAAGTATTCACAGCGCATCACTTTTTCCACATTTTGTTATGTTACAGCCTTATTCCAAAATGGATTAAATTCATAATTTTTTTCATCATTTCTACAAACAATACCCCATAATGTCAACGTGAAATAAGTTTGTTTGAAATCTTTGCAAATTTATAAAAAAAAAAATTAAATTATCACATGTACATAAGTATTCACAGCCTTTGCCATGACACTCAAAATTGAGCTCAGGTGCATCCTGTTTCCACTGATCATCCTTGAGATGTTTCTACAACTTGATTGGAGTCCACCTGTGGTAAATTCAGTTGATTGGATATGATTTGGAAAGGCACACACTTGTCTATATAAGGTCCCACAATTAACAGTGCATGTCAGAGCACAAATCAAGCCATAAAGTCCAAGGAATTGTCTGTAGACCTCCGAGACAGGATTGTATCGAGGCACAGATCTGGGGAAGGGAACAGAAAAATTTCTGCAGCATTGAAGGTCCCAATGAGCACAGTGGCCTCCATCATCTGTAAATGGAAGTTTGGAACCACCAGGACTCTTCCTAGAGCTGGCCGCCTGGCCAAACTGAGCGATCGGGGGAAAAGGGCCTTAGTCAGGGAGGTGACCAAGAACCCGATGGTCACTCTGGAGAGAGGAGAACCTTCCAGAAGAACAACCATCTCTGCAGCACTACACTAATCAGGCCTGTATGGTAGAGTGGCCAGATGGCACATGACAGCCCGCCTAGAGTTTGCCAAAAGGCACCTGAAGGACTCTCAGACCATGAGAAACAAAATTCTCGGGTCTGATGAAACAAAGATCGAACTCTTTGGCCTGAATGGCAAGTGTCATGTCTGGAGGAAACCAGGCACCACTCATCACCTGGCCAATATCATCCCTACAGTGAAGCCTGGTGGTGGCAGCATCATGCTGTGGGGATGTTTTTCAGCGGCAGGAACTGGGAGACTAGTCAGGATCGAGGGAAAGATGAATGCAGCAATGGTAACAGAGACATCCTTGATGAAAACCTGCTCTAGACAACAGGACAATGACCCTAAGCACGCAGCCAAGATAACAAAGGAGTGGCTACGGGACAACTCTGTGAATGTCCTTGAGTGGCCCAGCCAGAGCCCAGACTTGAACCCGATTGAACATCTCTGGAGAGATCTGAAAATGGCTGTGCACAGACGCTCCCCATCCAACCTGATGGAGCTTAAGAGGTCCTGCAAAGAAGAATGGGAGAAACTGCCCAAAAATAGGTGTGCCAAGCTTGTAGCATCATACTCAAAAAGACTTGAGGCGGTAATTGGTGCCAAAGGTGCTTCAACAAAGTATTGAGCAAAGGCTGTGAATACTTATGTACATGTGATTTTTCTCGTTTTTTTATTTTTAATAAATTTGCAAAGATTTCAAACAAACTTCTTTCACGTTGTCATTATGGGGTATTGTTTGTAGAATTAAGGAAAAAATAATGAATTTAAACCATTTTGGAATAAGGTTGTAACATAAAATGTGGAAAAAGTAAACCGCTGTGAATACTTTCCAGATGCACTGTATGTACACTAAGGTTGTGCCAATTCAATCAATATGGTGTGAAGTGTTTTTGAGTGAACTATTCCTTTAAACCATCTACAAAATCTATATTCATCTAAAAAAATCTACATCATGTCATGAGGTTGTTGGCAATATTCAGCCTTAATAAAGAGTGACCAGGAAATTGGAGAGAAAAAAGGAGGAATGTGAACAGGACTGACTATGCCAGAAGCACATGCAGGTGTGCCACAGCTCCGACAAGATTATTATATTATTATTAATAACATGGTACAATTATCTCGGCAGGAGAAAGAACCCCTCTAAAAAAGCAGCACAAGTAGATCAAAGTGAGATGTCGTACCTGGAGTAGGATCCCAGTGAGATCATCCTCTGGGCCGATTACTGGCACCTGACTAACTGCTCTCATCTTTACGGAGCCATGGGGCGTTTCAACGGTAACCTTAGCCCTGCTCACCTCTGAGCTGTCTGTAACACATCAGATTAGCAAAGGACTCATTAGTACAGAATTGAATAATTCTGTGCAGCAACTCAAACGGAGTAAAACAGCACCATTAATTAGTGCTGACTGAACCCTTGGTGTAAGGCATTCGATCCTGACCTCTCCGTGAAGGAAGTGAAGCACTGAGTAAACTGTGAAACGTGTGTCCTCCCGTGGCTCCTCTCTCATGCTGGACTTCCACTAGATGAGCCATGTAGTCTAACAGGTAAAAAACATCCACAATGTTAGCATCATTTCACACACACTGAATGCTGAGAGAACAGAGTACACCAAATGAAAGATCCTCACTCTTGTCCATGATGTTCTGCTCCAGTGTCTGGGGATCATGGGACACAGCCTGGTCCAGATACTGCAGCAGTTTGCTCATGCTGGAGACGGGGATCCCGAAGGACTGGACGAACAACAGCAGCTGCTGGGGCTCCAGATCCTGTAGGGCTGCAAATGACAGAGAAACCCATTCAGACTTGTACACAAATCTTAGTTTATCAACTAAGTGATGTCTGGGTTTAAAAAACACTTAATATTATCGATTTGACTGCACTGACACTACTGGATAAGAAACAAAACTTGAACTGAATAGTGACAGTTATATGTGAACTCAACACTGAACTGAATTGAGGTGAATAATGATACTATTGTCTTTTTAGAGCTGCTTATAACAAAAAATGATTTTGCATCATTGATTTGTTATTTTACTGTTTATTACTGTGAAGCTGCTTTGAAACAATCTGTATTGTATAAAGTGCTATAGAAATAAAGCTATATAACTGTTCAAAAGTTTGGGGTCAGTAAGAAGTAAAAAAATTTTGACAAATGAATACTTTATTCAGCAAAGATGCATTAAACTGATCAAAAGTTAGAGTAAAGACATTTATAATGTTACAAAAGATTGCTATTTCAAATAAATGTTCTTTTGAACTTTCCATTAAATCAAAGAATCCTGAAAAATGTATCAGGGTTTTCACAAACAGGGTTTTTACTGTATTTTTAATCAAATAAATGCAACCTTGGTATTACTTGGCATCAAATTAGGTATTTTGAAATCCGTATTCCTAAATACAAGATATCTATACCTGCATCGACCAATCGGGAGACCTCAGATCGGATCATTCTTAATTTCAGCCAATCTGGCAAAAGAAGGGCCTCCTCAGACGTGTCAACCAGGAATGCAGTAGGTAGGGGCTTTTTATCAGGAAACCAAATATCCAGCAGTATATAGAACTCACTTTCCCCTAAAAACCACAATCACAGTAGATGTTACTACAAGTACAGGCAGAATCAATCACCACACACTGCTGCAGAGGAGACACTCACCTTTGGGAGGTCCCAACGTGAGCAGGATGACCATAGCATGGACTACCAGAATGTGCATGGTGGCTGTTTCTCCTGTAGTCCATCGCAGAAACACTTGATCCTGAGACTCTGACTATGATGTTTAATATTTGGTCTTTAATCATGTGCACAAGCAAGCAGTAATGTGAATGTCCAGTCCAGTTAATCATTCCTTACCCAGCTGTAGAGGTCCTCTCCCTCTTTTGTCTTCCTCATACGACGGATGTAGGCAGAGAAGATGGAGATCAGAGCGGAGAGAACGGCGTCAGACTCGGGCCTGCAGGAGTGCTTGGAGAACAGGCAGTTCATTATAGTGGAGCGTTCCACTATCAGGCGAGCCACATCCTGAGAAGAGAGGAAACACCAGAGGAGAGAAGAAACAGGTTAGACTAGAGCTTTTTTCCAGACAGATAAAAAGCTGTAAGTTCAGACTAACCAAGGCCAGGTCATTGTGGAGGGACTGCTCCTCCACCGGTGCATTCTGGGATAGGTAAATCAGGTATGCACTGATGGTTTGAGGATCTGTCTCCATGTGAATGGCCTGACAAAGAAAAGAAAACCACACAAACATAAGCTGATCAAGTGACAGATATTGATATTCTTGTTACTGTGTAGGCTGACCTACTGACCTGCTGTAAAGCGCTGGCCGTCAATCCTCGCACGCTGTCAAACAGAGGCAGTTTGGGGAGGTCCTGAAGGAGCCACTGGTAGCCTGGCAGTAACTCAGCATCTCTGGAGTCCTCCTCCATGAGCTGATCCCTCTCCTCTCCATCTCTTAATCCTCCCTCCGTCAGCACCAGAGACAAACCCTGATACACACAACACAATCATCCATCTTATTAAAGTGTCTAAAAGAACCAAGCATTGGTGGACGGTTAATTAACTCCGCACCTTCATGGCCAGCACTCTAGAGGCCACCTGAGAAGAACTGAGACGGCGCAGGAAGTAGTCCAAGACCTCGCATGTGGTCTGTTCATCAGCCTTAGGACCCAGCAGGAGGTCCTGCAGCCGCCCAAGAAGCTGCCTCTGTTTCTGCTGCCTCTGATGTGAAAGATGAGGAGGGGAAAAATACAGTAAAAACAATAATATTAGGAAATATTATTACAATTTAAAACAACTATTTTTCTATTTGAATATATTTTAAAATGTAATTTATTCATGTGAGGGCAAAGCTGAATTTTCAGCATCATTACTCCCATTGTCACATGATCCTTCTAATCATTCTAATATGCTGAATTACTGCTCAAGAAACATTTATTATCATCAATGTTAAAAACAGCTGTGCTGCTTAATACTTTGGTGGAAACCCTTATACGTTTTTTTTTTCTTTTCTCAGGATTCTTTGATGAATAGAAAGTTCAAAAGAACAGCATTTATTTGAAATCTTATCTTTTGTAAGATTATAAACGTCTTTACTGTAGCTTTTGATCAATTTAATGCATCCTTGTTGATAAAAGTTAATTTCTTAAAAATCTTACTGACTCCAAACTTTTTAATGGTAGTGTATATATTCAGCATCTTGGCCCACGCTAACAAATCTACTACAGTAGGGATTGGAAAAATGGTCATGTAAAACCAAACTTTGGTGTAAGACAACATTACAAGATGACCTTGAGGGGAAAAAAGACAAAAAATATGGCCCCTTGAGAAGACAACTGGAATGAGAGATCGAGGCTGAGCTTTACCTGTCTTTTCTTCGCTCTCTGCTCTTTGCTCTCTCCTTCCTCCTCATCTTCAATGGAAGAGGCGTCATCAGCGGCATCATGGAGGAGGAATTCGCACAGGCACTGAACAGGCAGCACATCCAACGACCCTTCGCTGGACTGGACAAGATCAGCCAGCCATGGCATAGACTGAGAGGAGGCCTGGACGGGGGAAAATTTGAAATTTAGCGAGTCCCTTAAACATGGCTCTTTATAAAGAACACTATATGAAAGTGTTTACTTGTCTCTGGATGATATTGAGCAGGAAGTCAGGGTTGCGGCTGCGGCAGAGCAAATGGCCCAGGCGCAAAGACTGGTTTAGAGTTTTCACTTGATCCAGGACAAGAGGAGGTGGCCTACGTGGGGGTCCCCTGATAAAAGACAGGGTCAGTTTCTTTAAAAACACACTGGATTATCGCTGCAGTGACAAACGGGAAGTCATACTTGGGGTCCAGGCTGGTGAGCTGGGAAAGCAGAAGGCTGTTGTTCTCTGTTATGGTCTGCTTGGTGGAGGCGGCTGCCAGGTGGCTCTCAAAGGCCAGGATCTCCTGCCGCTCCTTCTGAGAGCTCTGCAGCTCTCGATTGATCATCTCTGTTTTGGTCTCCTCGTCGGCCACCGTGCACGGAGGGTAGGAGTAGTTACTGAGAAGAGAGCAAAATAAAGAGTCAAGTGCTGAAATATCCATAAAACCACATTTCCACACAATATACAGAACACTTACTTTGTCATAACCATCTCCATGAGCATTTTCAGAGTGGGGTAACCATCCCACGCTGCCAAACCTGAAACCGTCATTGACAGCGATATAATGGCGTTTTAATGAGATGTTATTATGAAAAGCAAGTATTGCATCATATCTGGCCTCACCGATTTTCTGTGGGTTGAATGCTACCACCACAAGCAGCAGGAGCCAGGCCTTCCAGTAAAGAGTAGATATGGCCAAATTTGGAGGTTGATACCTAAAATGGAACATTTAATAAAGCATTTCACCTCTCAGAAGAATAAACAGCCCACAATTAGAGTAACAGATTCCAGGAGCGGACAGACCACAGTGTAGCTTAAACTTTAAATGCAAATAGTCTGTGACACCCAATAATTATTTGGCAATATAAAGCTGAATCATTGCATAATAAAAGAGAAGTGAAAAACAGCAGGGAATAAACTCGGTGAAAGGTAAAAGCCGTACCCTGCAGGAAGCTGGATGTTCTCTGGGTGATGGTAGGTGCAAAGATTCAGCACTGCATCAATGAGCTGGATCCTCTCAACTCGCAACACTTCCAAATCTACAGTTGATGATGTAGGAAGACAAACATCATTACATGGCCAGCTTTAAAAACAGACCAGACCACTACTAAAATGTCTGAGCTATTTTTTAATGATTAAAATATGAGTGTACTGCACAAACTTTCCTCTATCAAGGAGTGCTGTATTACCATCAGACTGAACTCCTGCAGCTCTCTTCACCAGATGATCGGCCAGCTCCATGGCGTCAGCTGGGCCCAGGGGCAAATCACGAGAGAGACCAATCACCAAGATGCGCATCAGCGTGTCCTCCAGCAGAGGAACCTCAGAGCACAGCCGGAGAAAGAAACTAACAAACAGGAGATATGCTTTAGCATCTATTAAGAAAAGGACTAACAACTCTTTCTGTATGATGTGTAATCAGAGATTATATCTCACTTTCTGTCACTCTCAGGAGGCCAGTTGTCCCATTTGTAATAGGTCTCAGGCTGCTCTGTGAAAAGCACCTTGTGAAGACTGTTGAAACAACGAAACAATCAGTAAAATCTGCTGTAGGCAAAGGTCTTACAAGCAGCCTTACAAGTGACCGTTTAATTTAAAGGTTCCAACAAGGGTGTTAAATGGTCATGAAATGTTTGTTTGTCATTGACTCACATTTTAAAGGGGTCATGACATGAAAAATCCATATAAGAACGCCATAAGACAAATTTAACATCCTGCAAGTTTCATAGCTTAAAATGTCCTTCTCATTATAAACATAGCATTTATATAAATCAAGCTCGAAAAACATTTTTTGGATTATTTTAACACAAAAATCTTACATATTGTGCCTTTAACAATAACAAAACTAGTCCTACATCCCTCTGATCCATACCAGTGCACATAGTCTTTAGGTCCCACTTTACTGATGGTGGGAACCACGGAGTGTAGCCACCACACAGCATCTCTCTGAATGGCAGCGATCTGGTTCTGAAAGGACCTCAGTGCTTCCAGATCTGAAATACAGACACATTTGCAACCTCATTATCATAGAAACAGTTTTGAATGTTGGGGTCTGTTTACACCTGGTCACTTCCGATCATGAAAAGACCAGGTGTAAATGCCCTCCGAAATGCTTTCGAGATGGATTTAAATCCGATCACTCAAACCACTTCAGGAGGTGGTCTGAGACTAACGAAACTGGACAAGTGTAAATGCATCTGACTGTTGAAACCACATATGTAAATTTTACTCCCAAAATGGTAAAAAAAAAATAATAATAATAATAAAGTGTGAGAGCACGTTATAGGCTACATGACATGTTATAGCCAGATATGACAGCGCTACTGCAACACGCATTGCCGCAGATGAGTAGCTGAGTATCTTTTCAGCAAGCCAACGCGCAACCTGCAGCAAATAAAACTGAAAGCAAGTCGCAGACGCTCAACACACAATCATCTTCATTAAAAGTAGTGAGACAAAATTATCTTACCAGTGCAGATGCCGCTCTCTCTCCTAGTGCGGCCTTTGGTCTTGATATTAGCTGATGATAAATAAAATGCAGCTCATATCTGTTGCTTTTATTGACGTGAACTCCGTTAAATTTGCATATAGCGCGGGGATTGAAGATCGGATATATATTCGTTTTGCGGAGACACATTTATGTGGCCAAGTGTAAATGGAACCGTTTTAACAAATCAGATAGCTATCCGATCAGTAAAAACACATGAAGTAACCAGGTGTATTCAGGCCCTTGGATATGAGGCACTAGGAGTATAAAACATCTTACTCTTCTTCTCTCCTTTGTCCCATGCAATGCCGGCCTCTTTGACCTGAGCCGTAATCCCCAACATCATGGACACCGTCAAGAGATCCGTCACTTGGATGACAAAACGCTCCTGAGATGAATGTACAGGCAATACATCAAAACAGATTTTCTTTTAAGAAACTACACATAATAAATAGATATATGTAGTCCTCACTTTAAACTCCATGTCCACGTAACTAGCCTCTTTCCTCTCTTGCATGAGGCCTAAACAGAAGGACTGGAAGTTGATCTCATGTTTGGTCTGTTTAATGATTTCCCTAAGCAAGGCCCGTGATGCCCGCAGGTAGTCATCCTTATTGGTCAGCAAGTCCTGGAACACCATTGCCAGAAACTAGGGACAAAACAAAACAACAGGGCTCAAAATAAATACTTCACGTCCAAGTTTGATACTATGGGTTAGGGCTCTTGAAAACAAGTATGAGCAATACTAACAGAGACACTTGCCTTAGAAAACGACATGTATTACAGTTATAGTGCATGAAGCCAACCATGTTGGTTGAAAAATCACCTTGGGTGCCTGCTCTGGGCTATGTTGCAGAACTGTATGGAGGACTTGCATATTATTGGGATTTCTGGCATTTGACAACTCGTTAAAGATCACAAACTTCACCATGGTGCCCAGATTATCTCTGTGAGCATTCAGAAGTTCCCTGCAGAACATGAAAAATAAAACCAAAAAAGCATTTAGCACTTGAGGTGTAATGGTACATGTATTCATGCTGAATATTTTTGGTGCGGGCCTTTTGGTTCAGTACGCATGTGTATATCATTTGTATCAATATACTTTGATGTTGCAAACACATCTGAAAAAAGGACACGATCCAAGTATGTACTGTCTAGGGATTTACACACATTGTCAATTTACACAAATTCCCATGATCGATCGTCGTTTAAATTAACGATCAATTAATCGATTAATCATTAGCCTTAATACTGCAGTATGCGTCTACAGCAGTGGCTTAGTCAACAGCATGACAGGGTGTGCAAACGCTACTCAAAACGCCATGTTTCTCACCAAATGAATGAGAAGGTTTTTCTAATCTAAATAAAGGGCTATAGGATTGTAAAATGAGTTGATGTGATTGATCATTTAATTAAATTACTTATTTAATAATCAAAATGTAACGAGTAATACAACATGTCACCAACGCCACCTCAGATGTGTGCTGGTCAGAATGTGTGGACGCGCTCTTCCTGGAACAACGCGCTGAACACAGCAACTAAACCCAATGAATTCATAACGATTTAGTAAAATAGTGTTCTCATTAATGTTATGTAATATGACAGTCCCAATCATAGTTCTTATTAATTGTGCATTGCTGTTTGAGCTGCGCAAGCTGAAGCGCTGAATGAACGCCGGTACACTGAAGCTCTTAGCTAGCGCGTTTAGCTCAAAGAAACGCAAAATAAATATAATATTACAAATTACATCTGCACAAAATGACGCGAATGTACAAATAAACTTGAACTAATTTACGTGCGAGAATGCGTGACTCATGTTTTGCACACGCTCGTCTTGGAGCAACGCGATAAACAAAAATAATTAACAATGTTTTATTACAATATTGCTCTCTTTATAATGTTATGTAATATGACAGTCCCAATCATAGTTATTATTAGTTGTGCATTGCTTTTTGAGCTGAAGATGATCACCGGCACGCTTTACTACCGCTCTAATTCCTAACCAAATGCATCCTATATGAGATAAATCAGATATAGATAGGCCTACACAAAATAAAGACAACAGTGCAACTTGCATTTACACAAAACAAAAGGCTGTGAATGCACACACAAACTTATAGTCATCTCTAGCTGTAAAATGGTCCCAAAAATAACTCCGGCGCGCTCGCTTCATTTTTCCTCGTGTCTGTTTCGCGGTTGAGCAGCACACACGCGCATGGCCCTGCTTAATTGATGATCGATAAGTTCTATCGATTAAATGTGTTATAGCCAATTAATCGATCATCAATTAATCGTTAACATCCCTAGTACTGTACGTACCGAACCATCATTTTTGTGTACCGTTACACCCCTAGACTTTAAAGTACTACCATATAATTTTGTGGAGTATAACCCGAGAGTTCAGGTTTGAAGGTGTAATGCAGACCTGACACACAGCATGTAGTGGTTGAGGAGAACTTTAGGTTTGAGGCGGATCTTGATGAGGTTCGAGATGACCTCCATGTCGTCTGAGCCGTGTGTATTACAGTTCATGCACAGAGACATGAGAAGATCCTGTGCTGGCCGAGTTAGCTGGAAAAGCATCAAACAAGAACAAACCTTTAGATATGTGTTTCATACTTTCAGACAAAGACACTTCCTCTTTTTTGTCCACCTTGTTGTACCTTGGGATTCTGTAACCACATCTCGAGTCTCTGCACAGCCATCAGTCGGACCTCTTTAAAACCACAGGTGGCCGTGAGAAGGCGCAAAAGGTTCCTGGACACGTTGTCCATGGGCTGGCGACGGTTCAGTTGATCCTTCAAAACATCCAACACATACTCCTCCACACTTTCAGCCAGCTCTTCATACCTGGAGCCGAAGCAGATAATGGTCACATCCAAATACCCATGCTACAAGTTACAGCTTTGTAAAATTATTTACAATATGTAAATACCTGAGCATATTGTTGTCAAAACACCAAAATTTCAGTACCAGTGAAAATTCCTAATTCTTGATACCAATTTCAAATACTACAGCAAAATTTAATCGGCTACTTAAGACACTCGTTAATATATAAAACTATATATCCTCTGTTAAATATTTAACAAAAAAATGTATACAACATAGTAGTTACATATATGCTACCATTTAAAGGTTTGGAGTCTGCAAGATTTTTTTAAAGTTTTGGAAATAATCTCCAATGCTGCATTTATTTTAAGAAAAAATACAGTAAAAGCAGTAATATTGTGAAATATTATTTCAATTTCAAATAACTTTTTTATTTTACTACATTTTAATAATTTATTCCTGTGATGGCTGTGAAGCTGAATTTTGGTCTTTAGTGTCACATGGTCCTTCAGAAATCATTCCAATGTGCTGATTTGACGCACAAGAAACATTTCTTATTATTATCAATGTTTAAAACAGTTGTGCAGCTTGTTGAAAACATTTTTGAGGAAATTGTTTTTTTTTTTTTTCAGGATTCTTTGATGAATAGACAGTTTAAAAGAACAGCGTTTATCAACGTAAAAGTCTTCATTGTGAACGTTTATCAATTAATGAATCATTTTCAACTTTTAATGATCAATTTTCAACATAATTATTTAATGTAATGCAGTTCTTTATAATTAAAGACTACTACATGGTCTTGAGTATCTATAGTTCCATACCTGGGCATGACCTGTCCATCATCCTCTGGGCTGAGTTTCTCTTCAGCAATAAGAAGCTCGGTCTGACCTTCATCTTCATCTGGAGTGGAAGGATGAGGGCTGTTTCCTAAAACAGTATTTTGAGTCAGTTATACTATTTTTTTTACTAATCTACACATGACTTTGAATGGTCTTGGACCACCAACCTGCACTGAGGTCACCTCCTGACCGTCCTGTTTCCGTCTGGAGCAGCATACTCTTAGGAGGCATCTTTGTTGTAAAAGCAGTCTGGATGTTATCAACAAATGTTTTACAGTGCGAGCTGTCCACCCAGATTCGCTCACCGAGAGAGTCCTCAATGTAGACCTGGGGAACACCACAATGACAGTGTATCAGTACTTTGATTACTGTGAGATAGGAAAGCTGGCCAGATTGACTGCTTACTTTGACAAATATCTCAGGCCAGTTTTCATCCTCCTCATAGGCGGCCATCAACAGGTTACAGGCCAGCACGGACACCAGGTTGTTCCCCTTGGCCTTAAAGTTAATTGAGGCATCACGGCGGAGCAAACTGCAAAGAGCCTGATCAAAGACATTCAACACAGTAAGCCACGTCATCAGCAGCAACAGTAAATTCCAGTACTACAGGACAGGGGATTCTATCTACCTCTATCACACCCTCTGTGGCAAAGACATTGGGCTTGATTTTGGCCAGAAACATGAGGCTGAGGTAGAGCGTCATGTCAGGCTTGGCTCTGTTCATCTTCAGCTGTTTGACAGCCCCGCAGAGCACACCCTCAATGCGGTCATCATTACCCTCTGCCTCCGCTGCCTCAATCTCATCCAGAAGAACAGCAGGTGACACTGAAAAACAATCAATCACATGTTGTGTCAATTCACATTGTGTGTAAAAACAAGGTCTATGAAAATATGAACACTGGATTAGAATACGGATGTCTAAAGTAACACATAAATACTAAAATATTTGCTGTAAAATGGTCAAATGCACTTCAAACAGGTATAAATGCCAGTATTGGAAACATACCAATACTGCTAAGTATGGCTAAATTGTCCTGCTAAATTGTCTGAAATGAATATAAACAGATTCAAGTTTCAAAAATTTATTTTTTTGTTTAAATTTATAACGTAATTAGTTGAACTTTAAGAACTTTTTTGACCCACTTAAGTAGGACTGAAGTACATATTTATATGTAACAAATAATTAGTATTGTCTTTGGCTACGTTAAACACTGCGAGCCTTAGTGGTCAATTCCGATTTATTGTTCTTAATTTGTATCTTTTTTTACCGAAAAATATAACAAAAAGAACCAATAAGAATACTGTTAAAGTACCGGATCGATAAGCAGTATCGGTAAGAGTAGTAATACCATTAAAACCTTAATGATACCCATCCCTAGAGAGAAGTCTATCATTTTCACCAGAAGGTCCAGTTATGACATTTTAAGTTCACATTACAAGATCAAAACAGAAAAAATTAAACATATGAACAGATTAACTGTTCACAATAAGATCTATAACATGCATTCAGAAAATAGGGTGAATTTTAATTTCATGTCAACTTTAAATATAATTAAGTGCAATTCTTTTTCACAAGGGAATACTTGTTCCTCCTGTTACTTAAGCACTTGTTCTATTACATAATAATATTTAAAATATTTTTATTGTTATTTTAATAAATAAAATAAATAAATACGTTCTTTATTTTACAGTTTACTTGTTTACAGAATACTTGTATCTCCTGTTTCATAAGCACTTGTTCTATTGCATAATATTTAAAAAAAAATGTATTGTTCTTTTATTAAATAAAAATTATATTTATTTATTTTACAGTTTACTTGTTTGTTTTAATGTTTTAATAATTACACTTTAGTTTCAAATAAAATAGTTCATTCGCTTTTCAACTAGCTTCAACTAGTAAAAAACTAGTAAAATATTGATATTGTGAAACCCAAAATTAGATGGATGAAAGTTTTTCTGAATCTCACCTTCAATGGGAACTACAGATGGCTCTTTGATCGAAGGGGATATTGATCTTTTGTCAACAGCAGCCACCTCAGCGAGGCGTGAGAGGGCACTGGGTGGAGTAGTAGAGTGCTTGGGCCGTTTGGAAAGACTGGACAGGCTGGAGGAAGAGGGCAGGGATGAAGATGCCTCTCTCTTGCGGTCTGGGGGCAAAACGGTGGACGGTGGCTTCAAGAGAGCTGGGTTTGCTTTCGGCTCACCGCCTTGACTCTTCGCTCCAAGAGCAATGAAATCCCCTGGAGGTGGGTGACCTGAGGGACATCACAGGATGAAAAAGACATGTCCAAAAAGTGCACAGGGTTAATTAATCTATGTATAATCACAGCTAAACATTCTTACCTGATGGTTTGGTGTTACTAGGACGCCTAATGCTTGTTGGCTTTGGTCGATTCATTGTTACAGTTTCCACAAGTTTCAACTTACTGTAACTGTAAGAGACATAAACACCGCAAACTTTGAATCACATTAGAGGAATTACAATGATATTATCATACCATGCAAAACAAAACTTCATTCAGGTAAACTATACGAGCTGATATGTTGATGGTATGGCATATTTGTAGCTGGTAACATTGATATTGTAACAATGAGAAGGAATGAAAAGCGACTTTTATTACCTTTAAGAGCTCTTATTTAAATTCGACTGTCATCTGTATTTGTTTACAAGCTGTATCTGGTCTTTGAGTCTTTAAACATTTTGGCAGGTAATGTCTTAGCAAAAAATATCAAACATTAGCCGCAGTGTACTTTTTAAAAATACCATCCAGTGCTAAAAGTAAAATATTTTTAATATACTGACATAGTACGTGCAGAATATGAAAAGATCATTGATAAACTACCTTAGTCTTTCAAAGGCGATGCTACATGACTTGCTGTGTTCCTACTTCTGCTGCAGTGGGAGAGTTTCCTGAAAGTGCGACAGCGCCGCCTACAGCACTGGAGTCAAACGCGACGACAGAAAGAAATGTACAGGCTGGATATCAATAAATAGTAGGCAATATATAAGGGTAATATTAATAACAGTAAACTTTCATCAGCTCGTTGGGGATATTTTGTAAAATGAACAATCACTGTGTAGTTGGTATTACTGTGTTGGATTGCCACTTCATGTGCATATAAAATATATAGGTCCTAAAGCAAAACCAGCAGAAAATGAGCCTTTATGAGCTTTAAAGAAATTAAAAGACATTTTGGAACTAAACTAAACTAAAACAAAACAAAACAAAACAAAACAAAACAAAACAAAACAAAACAAAACAAAACAAAACAAAACAAAACAAATAATAAACATAATGAAGCATGATAAGCTTAAGCTTTTATGAGCTTTGAAGAAACTGAAAAGACATTTTGGGACTTTTTCAAAAACAAAACAAAATAAAATAAAATAATTAAACTAAACTAAACTAAACTAAACTAAACTAAACTAAACTAAAACAAAACAAAACAAAACAAAATAAATAATGAAACATGGTAAATTTAAGATTTTATGAGCTAAGACTTAAGCCTAGTCCCAGATTAAAATGCATGTTTGAGCTGTTTTAACTTAAAGCAACTTGCACTGACATACATTAAAATATGTCATTGACATTGTTTTGTCTCAATATGCATACCAGTAATGTTTTTATCAGAGGCATGTTAATAAAAGCTACTTAAATGTCCTGATTGAACTAAGGCCTAGTCCTAGCGTTGTCTGTGAAACCAGGGGCCCGTTTCAAACCATGATCAATCGAGCTCCAATATTACAAATCACCATGGCAACAGCACCCAAAAAAAAGATACTTTTCACCAGTAGAACCTACTCAATACACCAGAAATTATGACAAGTATTATGGTGTACTAAACCAAATGCTCATCTACACAGGATGATGCACTCTAAAAAATGTTGGGTTGTTTCAACCCAAATTTGGGTTAAAACAACACAGCATTTTTTAGAGTGTGGGGATGATAAAACAGTTTCTGCTGCCACAGAGAGGCCTATAGAGGTAATGTTAATACATTGTGTCTACGCATCACACAATCTACACATTCACATTTCTTCACATTTTGTAGTAGCCTATAGAGTGTAAGTTTATATCAGTATAGACAGACATTTTTATCTTTTTTTTTTTTTTAAACAGAGCATGACAGAGGGTCCATCAAACTCTGCAGCACAGATGAACACAGTTCAGTAATGTTCAGTAAATGCCAGAGTTTAATTCATGTAGAACTGTGTAACCTCAATATTGTGTATTTTCAGTTACCAGTTAAGGAGTTATATAAACTTCGTCTTATATCAAAATATTAAAGGACATGCCATTTTAGACGGTCTCTGTGTGATGAAAATGTGTGCAATGAATGAATGAATGAATGAATGAATGAAATGTTTAAACACCACTTACGCTTTAAAAAGGGGGAGGAGACTGAAAGAAATCCTGGGTTTACCAACCAGGTTAGGTTCACAGAGTAAGTTATCATGTTTACTGACTCTGAGTATAAGTTACCTCTCTTTCAGAAATGGGCTTGACTTACCCTGCTTTCTTGGGTTTGGCATACCTCCCATTCTGAAATGGAAAACCCAGTTTCCCTCATTTCAGGGTTGACATACTCAGAGTTTTCACTAAACCTCCTTTCTGAAATGAGCCTCTGGCTTTGAAGAAACTGAAAAGACATTTTGGGACTTTTCACAAAACAAAACAAAACAAAACAGAAAAATTAAATTAAATTAAGTTAAATATTGCCTGGGTGTATGTGAAATCATTTGGCATTCAGTAAAAGTCATTTTGGAGCCCTAATCATTTATTACTTGCATGGATCATGTGATTTGTGAGCACAGTAGCCATCTGTGTGTTAATGTTTATCTAAGGGTTTAAGTCAAACCTGAATATATTATTAATTTATTTATTTTATTTTGGGGCAATATTGATCTATTAAACTTGCACAACATGTAAACAACCACAGAATCATATTGTCTGAAACTGTAGCCTTTGTCTTAAACCACATATACGGTACTCAGGGTGATTAGATGTCTCTGGGTAGCACTGTTGCTATGGAGCGTTCTGGGACTATACAAGGAATAATGTTTCCTAGAATCTTCACTTTGAAAATGATGTCAGACATGGAAACAGACATTACTGTGCCTGCCAGACAAAAGAAAACAGAACTTTCACCCAGAAAAGAACACCACAGAGAACACACACTGTAAGGTGCTCAGCAAAAACAACATGTGCTTGTAATCGGACTTCTACGGAGAAAATACACATATGTGCCTGGTTACAGTTGCTGTAAGTATTGTTGAAAACATATTTCTCTGATAGGAACAATGAATGACTGCTTCTGAAAGCCTTCCAGATATGGAATATGCATGCCACTTCTAAAATGTAGCAAGTGGAACAAAATATCCCATGTGTTTCCCTAAACCCAGACTAAGATTTGCTGAGTATTTCAGTTGTAATGGACTTTTTCCCTAATTAATGTTTTGGATAAGTCAATATACAAAACCATTAGCCACACCAAACTGCCCAATTCCCACTTGTTATATAAAGTGTTTTTCATATTAACCATATTTGTATGATGTCAGTGGCACACTAGTCACTGTTCCAAATAAAAATCCAGTGTCACAAGGGAAACCTGGAAAAATAATAACTTTTTTGTTGTATTTTTCAACAGTATTTTAGGTACTTATAAATGAACAAAATTAGCAGGGTTCTTAATGAATAAACTGTCATTCTTATATAAAGACAACATAGTTTAAACATATTTTTAGTTTTGGAAGATTCAAGCAGGTCTGTCTAATGTTTGGCTTATGCCGGCATGATCTTAAGAACTTGAGGATGTGTTTCTACTTAAAATCTCCTCTTTTTTTCACTTCCACATGGTGGTTTCCCACAAGTCCCACAAGAAAAGCAGAATGGCAGTCCATCACTTCTTTTATGTTATTTGAGCCACATTTGTCTTTCTCTCTTTTGAAGTGTGTATATAGATGCTTTGCTGCCACAAGAATGGTCCAAAGATCAGGTGTGGGGTTTTTGGTAAAGTGATATTTTTCACCTGTCCATGCAGTATTCATGGTCAGAGAACATTTTTCATCAAATTTTAATTTAGGTAAATCTTTAAGATAATTTACTTTATTTTAAAGATTTCTTAAAGCTGTTTAGAAATTATGTCGTGAAAATAGAAGCAATTTTAGTACACGCAAACACAAATGAAAGATTTCATGCAAACAAAAAGCATGTTTTCAGTTGCCATACAGTAAAACTTGATAAAACAGACAGACAGGGTGAAGTTATTAAATACCACCCAGAATTCTGGGCATGAAAGAATCAAGAAGCCAGAAGCCCAAACATTGATATCAAACCCATATGTTTCCTCAGAGAGTGAATGTGTTTGTGTTGAGTCACTGGTGACTGAGAGAATGACTGAGCTATTAGGAGGACTGAACCTGCCATAAACAAGTAGGTCCACTTAATTAGAAATAAATGAAAGGAAAAAAAATTAAAATGAAATCAAAATGGACATTTCTTGTTTTTTTTTTTGCATTAAATTATTTACCCGTGCACATCATTATTTTTAAAAATCCATGTGCGCTCGTAATCTTTAAAGCCACAATATGTAATTTTTCGCCACTAGAGGTCGCTTATTCAAAACAAAGGCGTAGCTTGATGACGCCTGGATTTCGCAGAGCTTTTATTATACCGGCGACGAGCACTTCCGCTTTTTACGGTCATGTGTATGGGGTAGCGCTGCGCAGCGCTGTTTTATCATATTAGATACATTATTTGAGTGTGTTGAAAGTTATGTTATAATGCTACTCTGTGTGTTCGCTCAGCGGCTACTATGAGACACTTGTTGCACACTGCAGTAAGCTAGATCGATATTAGGCATTGTAAAACATGGTACTCGCTGTAAATCAGGAAAATGAGATTTCAACAATAAGACTAACTGTGCTGAGCTATATAACAATCATTAGTTTTCTGTCGATGAATGTATCCAAACAGTTGCTCACCTATCTAATAAAACACATAATATATTAAAGCGTCTTTGGCGTTTCCATGGTTTTTCGGAAATCAAGGGTAACGCGGGTATGATGTCATTGATAGGCGACGCACAGACACGGTTCGTATCCTGGTTAAAATTACTTATTTCTCTGGATTTAAACATTCTTGGAAACATTTAGGATAGTGTAAGTACACAAGTCAACAAAATATATAACATTGTTTTAATGGTTTTTGGATATTTGAATCCAAAAATCTTACATATTGTGCCTTTAATGAAAATAACTTCCCCTTACTCTTGCAGTTAAGTCCTTTCTCTTTGATGATTTGGAGCGAGGGCGGGACAACCTGTCACTCACATGAGATCAACCGATAGCAAACACATCAATTCCCCATGGACAAAGTCAAGTCCTGCCCTATATTATATGATATTATATTATATATTTTTTTATATTATGATATTTATTACTTTGCCTTTACCCCACAGAATAGAATTAATTAAAGCATCTAGAGTGTCTAGCTTATAGTGGCACTTGACACAGCAGTTTGCCTGCCTTCCATGTGGAACTAAATGAGGTGTGACCACACAGACGGTGTTTGCGACTGCTTTGTAAGCTTATTTTCAACAACTGTTTTGTGACAGACAGAGGGCGCTTTCGAGTCCCTTCACTGATATGTGCAATTCAGACATTTATGATAAACATAGACGTTACAGAAAGACCAAAAATGAAGTAAATGGGTGTGTATGAGCTCTTATAACAGTCACGGCATACCACAGATATAGGCTATTCTGTGAGACTGACACACAAATTCAGACCTTTTGTCAATGTCCAGCACAAGATCATTCCACCAAGAGCTGAAATAACTCGTCGTTGTATGTATACATAACCTGGCCCTTAAACGCTAATTTCTTGCAATTAATACAATAAACTTTCCAAAAGTATTCAGTTGCGTCTATTTCTGGCCTCCCTTGGTTTCCCGCCTGACTGACGTCAGCATAAAGTTATTTTCATGAATGGAGGGGGCGGTCACGAGGAATCGGTGACGTCGGTGCTTGCGGAAGCACAGAGTGGAATGTTGATACATTGTTGTTGTTTTGTAGTTAATTTAGTTCAGAGAAACATTTCGCTTCGGTTGCAGGACGCGAGACAAGGCTCGACCTGTTGATTCCAGGACACTTCTCAGAGATTTTGCGCATCCCCGACAGAGATTCCGCGTTCACAAGGTAAAGTGTGCGAGCTTTTCTGGGAGATGTTTTGAAATTCCTCTCGAAATTGCTGTTCTCACGATGACGGACAAGAATTCAGCCTATTCGTAATATTTATGTAGTCGATGCGTAGCTTAATACATTATTCTCTAAAATTCTAAAGTTGTATAAAGAATTTGGCTACACTTACTATAAAGATGAAACATACGTATTATGTAATGATGAAATATTTGATTATAAAAACAAATATGTATCGGTCTGGTATGGAATGGACACGTGTTAAAGGTTGCAACTTGGAATTTAGCCTACTAATGCTTTTTCGGATTTTGCTTTTATATAGCTAAAAAATCACTTTTATAAACATAGTTTATATCACTGATTATCTTCAATGTTGCGTAAATTGGGAGTTTGTTTCACTTACGTAGCCTACATTTTAAAGGGAATAAGTAAGTCTATCGTAGACAGTGCATCTTTGACAAACTAAACAACGGCGTCTTGTAACTTTTAAAGCAGTTTGACGATACTATTCCAACTTTTTTGTCGCTTTTAACAGCGGGCATGTTTCAAAAGAATTAATATCACGACATAAAGAAATAACACGTGGTGGGCATTTAGGAATTCTGGGACAAAGGGCATATTTGTGTGGCGAGCAGCCGAGCACTATTGGGAGTAACGGCAAGCGATCTAACGATTGTTATGATGATTCCGAGTCATCTGAGCCGCGCGGAAAGATTCAGTTTTCTCGCGCTCTTTAATCAACACGAGGATTCAAGAATAGGGTGACGTTATGTCAGATTCTCAGTGCACGGCGGCGTGAACGCGCACGGTGTGGTGAATATTACTTCTAAGCAAAATAATGCATTGTACCTTCAGTAAAAAGGCGCACTTGCAGTGCAAAAACCCGTGATAGATGAATATATGAAATAACCCCATGAGGCAGCATGAGCCACATTCATTATGTCTACCAAACCCTAGGACATTTAATAACGCATAATCATAAGTTAGTGATTGAATATTCTCTATGAAGCTCACTTATGAAATGGAATATATATGTGTGTGTTTGTAATGTGTAGGTGATTGGAAATATTTATGAACACATTGTTTATGAATGATTGTGTCCACTCTGTTCTGGCAGGTTAGCTCAAGAGCAACGCCCTCACAGGAAAAATGAGTCATAACTGTATAATGTGATTCATTTCCACATTGGATGATAAAATAGCTGTCCTGAACTAAATTAATGTCATTTAAACCATATTAAAGTGAAGTCCATTCATTGTTATTAGAGGAATGCATGTCAAACAGAGTATGTGTTGGACTAAATTTGGTATGTAACATGACCATTTAAGGACACCCAGGGTGGATCATTGAATAAATAAATAAATAAAATAACTCACTATATTTGATATTTAACAAATCAGATATTAAACCCCTTTAAATGGACCAGAAATGTATTCACACTGTTCCACTTTAGTTAGGCTCTCAGTTAACTTTACATTCACACTGTTTTTGCAATTCACCTTTAACCCCAATGGTGTTGTGTTGCACTTTGTGTAATTTAAAATATTTGTGGCTGTACAATATAAATTTGGAGAGCTTTACGTTTACATTGATAAGTGAAGCAAGTCAAGTCAATTTATTTATAGCACTTTTCACACATTGTTTCAAAGCAGAGCTTCAGTATGTTAAATGCCTAACTGTCCACATTTAGCAGTTGATTTAGAACTGGATGACAGTATAGATTGCTTTTGATGACGATATAAACAATCACACAGTTGAGATTTGCTTTTTATAGGCCCTACTGTGTGTACTATGTTGATAAAATTGGATATACTTATAGGAGCTATAAATTAGAGTTATTCATTTATGTGGCAATTATGAGTTTTTTTCATTTATAACAACCACACCATAGATTTAAAGTGTATTGTCCCTGGTCCCTGGTCCCTGTTGAGATTGTTCATTTAGAGTGTTTACATGTAAAAAGTAAAAATCTTGTGGTTGTAAGGTATGAAAATTCATGTGTGGTGTATGGAAAGCACTTGCACAGCATGCATGGCGAACAGCAAATCGTGCATGTTGACGGCATGTCTTTCATCTGTTCCTCAAGATAAAACCGAATGTGTGCATTTTTGTTTTTTACAAAATGGCATTCAGAGACTTTCTACATGTCGTGCACCACAGCGGCTGGTAGATGAGCAAAAATATCCCCAGTGTGTAAAAAAGTATCTGCATTTGGCTGGTGGCGGGTGTAAATTTCACACTCTGGAGAATATAAAAAGGCCACCATCCATGTTTGAGGGGGCGCTGTGGTCCAATCTGATAATTTGGCTTTGTTTTTCCAGAGTCAGCAGAAGATCAGTTGTTGAGGCTGCTAATTCAGCACCGCTCATTGGCCAGGAAGAGTCTTGAGAGCAGAGCTAAGGGGAAACTGCCTTGAGTGCCTGTCATTACACTGAAACAGTTGCTGGGGTCAGGTTACGTTTGTGTACCATCGGTTTAAGAGCGTATTGCGGAAGATGGCGCAGAGAACAGAGCAAATATTAGGTTCTTTTGTCCCATTTTGAGCAATGTGGAAAATCATGGAGGAGGGCAACCTTGTCATGTCTCCTTATTCACTGTATGTGGGGTTGTGTGACCTCGTCTGACTCAGAGTTGCTGAGGTATCTGTGGCGATGGCCTCCCACATCTTGTACGTTGTCTGCTTGCTGCATTTAGAAACCCAGGGGAAGTGCACTGGGCACACTGCACTGTCATGAGACAGACACGTGGGATCACTGTCCTGTCACTAAGCAATGCTCCATGAGTAAACAGTTTATAATCAGCATTATAGTAATCACATGGTCAATTTTGAGTTACATATGGTTTAGGATTATTGTTGTAGTATTGAATATCCCTCTAAAGATAGCGTACTCCAAAATCGCAAAGGGCAAAAAAAAAAAAAAATTCTGTGGTTTAGACTGCGCGTTTGGAGAACCGGAACTCTTACAGTACTCTTTGTGGTTAGGACAGTGGGTTTTGAAAGTGAATGAGACAGCGGTAGTTGGTGAGTTAATGACTCAAAATGAAACGCAGGGGAACTCCAAACCCAATTCTCAAGCGCACCCGTTGCTTTCTCTTTGAGCGCCATGCCTTGACCTAGGCTGCGACATTATCAAGTCATCATGAATCAAAGTCTTATTGATTTGAATGAGTCTCTATAAGAAATGCAAGGTCACTGCACTGCTACTTGAAATATTGCAGTTAAATAATGAGCCTGTGTTTGATCTGGCTGTTTCCAGAATTTGGAAATGTGTGATGTGGGCCAACGTTTAAATACAAGTGCTTAGAAATGTAGTCTTTGTAGTTGTGTTGGCTTCATATGGTTTTGACTTTAATACCATTTTTTCCAAAAGTTGAATGACACTAAAAATGCAATTTTAAAAAGTAAAAAGTAGTCATGTATATATCTTACACCTACAATACATTAGTGTATCTTACTAATCTTATTTACCATCTTAGTCATTATTTTTATTTTTTTGTTTGTTTTGAGGGTGTTTGTACCACATTACATTTTACAACTTGAACTAACCTTGCCATGTTATAAAAAAGGTCAATTAGCTGACATTTTAATAGACTTGTTGACCTTGACACAGAGTCATGAGGGGTCCTTTCTGTGATATCATTTCCTATTTTGTTTTCACATGACTTTTACATGACAGATTTTCAGGTTTTTCATATATTTTAACAATATTATAAATATTGTATATAATTGAAATAAATGTTTCATTATATTTTCTGTAAGAAATAACAAAATATCATAAATTACTTAAGATTTTCTTTTCAGTAATCTCATTCTTTCAATAAGGCCTTTTTTATTATATCATCAGGCATCCAGATTTTTTTTTTTTGTTGCCAAAATTATCTAAATCAATTTTATTTCAGCAATTAAATACGTTTATACATGAATTCCATTTTTAATATTTTTATTATTTTTTTAAGTTGTATTTTTGGGTTTTTCACCTTTAATGGACTGGAAAACAGGAAACAATGGCTGCCCACATTTCTAATTTATTGTTGAATAAATTAACAGACCCGGACAAAATAAAAATTAGGGTCATGTTATTGATCCATGTATTACAGAATCAGACTTTATTGGCCTATGGGATGTCTGGACCACAAAGAAGCACCCTGCCCTTTTCTTGGTGCCCTTTACCAGTTTCTGGTTCGAACAGGACTGACCTCACCACCACACTGTGGTCAGGTCTGTGGAAGAGCTGTCTGGTACTTATTTCTCAATAGCTTGAGTAACTGGATGTTTATATGTCTATGATGTTTTGATGCCACGTTGTGCAATCCTCAAGCCTGTCCTTATTGCTGAAGACCATTAGTTAAGCATAGTTTTTTAATCACTTAAGGGTGGAGAACTGATGTTACATCATATACGTGTTGTCGGTTGTAACAAATTTGGTTATGTCATGATTTTCCTGTGAAGAATTGTGCTTGTTGTTCTTTACTTATTAACCACGTTGCACTGGCTTCTCTGTACATACTGGGCGGGTTTGTCTTTGGTTAGCACATACTTGACATTCCTTTGAATCCCTGTGTCCCCAGTTGGAAAGGAGCTTTGCGCTCACTACCTCTCCTCCCAATCCGCAGAAAGTTCCGGCGGTCCCGCCAACCGTTCCCATGGTTCCACGTACTTTTCCTTCCACCCCTGCGAAACAACAGGAATTTCCAGGAAACGTCAGTTCGGGAGGGTGTGATTCCCTGCCGATCGTCCTCGCTCTTACCAGTAAACAGCATGACTAACGGCTCTGCTATGCTCTCCATTTCCTTTACATAATATCCCTGCGAACGCGCCGCTGCGCTGTGGAAAAGAGTGGGCCGGGGCCAAAGGAGACAGAGCTCTCCACCTCCCTGCGAAAAACGGAGACTCGGAGCAAAGCCTTCTCCAGCTCACTCGCGCAGGAACTTAGCAGCTGGCCATTCGCAGCTTAACTAGTGGAGCAAAAAAAGGAAAAACAAACAGCAAGGACAAGCCAGGCCTCCATTTATCATGGGAACACAAGCACACATGGCTTTGAAGTGGTGTTTGGCTTAGCCTAAGGCCTTGTCTCAATTCTCTACCTTTCAAAACAAGAGAATCTCACATTCTCACATGTGTTAACATGGCAACGCTGGCGTCAAATTCCGTAAGAGGGGAGGTCCTTTGTGGGTTGTTTCTGAGAAAGTTCACAATCTCAAGACTCAAATATGCGGTTACCCAGCCATATTACTCAGGGAGCCTAGAAAGAACGTCATCTCTGTTACAGCCAAAGCATGCAATACTTTAGCAGATATTGTCCGTGCGGGCCAGAGGTTTAGTCAGTTATAATCCGCCTCGTTTGGTTTATTGGGATCAGATGTCATGTAAGTAATTAATTGAAACGTAAGTTATGTGACGCAGAGGACCGTTGTAGTTTATATCATGGTTTGTTATTCGTGGAAAATGACTGCGATATTTGGCGGAACACCTTGACGCAGGCAATCCTTTCCATTGTAACTGAGAGTTGAGTTAACACTATGTACAACGGAGGCTGACCCTTGAAGTTCAACAGAAAGGTTGTTGACGGGCTTAATACTGTGACCAACATCCACATGATGCCTGACATGTCTGAACAGCTTCACCTTGTGATTACTGAATAGTTTCAGTTCTGTTTGTGCTTGCATATAACATAGTGCAATGCAAATCAGGCATGTCGTTATGTATGCCAAGCCGTATTAATTTGATAAACCTTTATATGGTTAAACGGTCTCTGTCAAAGAGGTCTGGAGGTTTTTGCACAGTATTGTTATTGTTGATTCTTTGTTTGACTCACTAAAGGATGTGGATGTTGGGGCTTCCAGTTCTGTCCCTTACATCCGTCTGATGAGGTAATCATAGCTTTACCACAATGCTGCATAAACAAGCAACTTTATAAATGCTATGCTTGCAGAAATAAAGTAAACTTGCTCTAACAAGTGTTTAGTAGATAATTTAGTCAAACGTGACATGAATAAACTTGTTTTTCACAATTTTAGTGCACTGTAAGAACAAAAATGTGCAAAACTTTCCACTGGGACAGTGACCACAAAAGGAGATCAATCTACCAATCTTCCTTATTTTCCCCTAAGTTCATAATACCTTAAAGGGTTAGTTCACCCAAAAATGAAAATTCTGTCATTAATTACTCACCCTCATGTTGTTCCAAACCCATAAGACCTTCGTTCATCTTTGGAACACAAATAAAGATATTTTTGATGAAATCCGAGAGCTCTGTGACTTCTCTATAGACAGCTATTTAAAGGGGTCATGAACTGAGAAATCAAATTTTCCTTGAGCTTTTGACATATAAGAGGTCACCATACCATAAGAATATCCTGTAAGTTTCAGAACTGAAAACTTCCTTGTTAGTCCAATAAAAGCTTTTATTGACACCAGGCCCAGCAAACGACAGGTTTTTCAAAGTGGGGATCTATGACGTCAAAGGGAGGCAAGCACCGCCTCTGCAGAAGAAGATCAACTCCTACTTCATCACTGCCTGTTTAGCCCCGCCCACCGATTCACGCATACATGCAATAGAATAGGTAGCCTAAGTAACACAGGCCTACGTGGTGTTAAACCAGATCGAGCTACCAAGCAATAAACATGCCGTTGAGGATTACAATATATCGTGCAGTGCCTGGGCTCGACAGTAATGCAACATGTAAGTAACTGTGTTAATTCGACTGCCTGATCTGAAATGTAATGATTCATGTACAGTCAGATGTTCTTTGTCTGTGTGTCAGTAAATCAAACCAGTGACTAAACGTCAACTTGCGTTGTTTCTCTTAGTAGGATGAAAATAATCTGTTATCTGTTATTGATTAAATTCTATAAAAAAAGCAATCAAAGAACGCTCCCTTTGCAATTGTTGGAGCAGTGCGCGCTGGAGCTGTCAATCAAACAGGAGAGTTTATCAGTGATGCGTTTATCAGTGACTCCCGTTTTATTCAACGAATCTCTTAACTATATCACGTTTGCACTTAGTGAAGATGAAAGCATTCGTTAGTGTACAGAAACTGAGTTGCAATGACGAGATCACTGCTTTCATGTGCTCAACATGTCTGTGATCGGCTACAATGTTCATCTCTGCAACCTTTCATGCCACGATCTTGATATAATGCCATAGATCTAAATGTAATGCAACACTTTTCACGATTAGTTAACAATGAGAGCTGTAATAGTAAAAACCCTCTAAAAGAGAGAGTAATACTTAGCTATTTCAAATGGAAAGACGTTAGCCAATCACAGCAGTGGGCGTTTACACTGAAGTCTCACAGCAGACACGCCCCTTAAAACAGAGCGTTCAAACCAGAGGGCTAAAATCAGGGTAGGAAAAATGCCTTTTATTTATAGACTATGACAAAGCATTCTAACATTATAAGTGCACCCCAGGAAACATCATAAAACAATAAAACAACGCAGTTCATGACCCTTTTCTTTAACACTTTCAAGGCCCAGAAAGGTAGTAAAAACATTGTTCGTCTATGTGACTCCAGTGGTTCAACCTTAATTTTATAAAGCGACGAGAATACTTTTTGTGCGCAAAAACAAACAAAAATAACGACTTTATTCAACAATTTCGTTTTAGTCTGTGCCAGTCTCCTACACAGTTTCTGTTGTAAGCAGTGCAGCGCTTGGAGCCCGATCACACGAAAATGTGTATCAATAATACGAGTGTGCAATGTCGTGGAATGTATACACCAAAATTTGTTTTGGCGTGTATATGGTACGCAGTTTTTGGCGTGCATATGATACGCACTTTATGGCGTATTATACGCACAAACCCCCCACCCCCCCACCCCCATCCTACCCAAGAGCGTGTCATATACACGCCATAAAGTGCGTATCATATGCACGTGAAAAACTGCGTACCATATGCACGCCAAAACTCATTTTGGCGTATACATTCCACGACATTGCACACTCGTACTATTGATACGCATTCTCATGTGATCGTGTTGGTTGTACAGCAGCCAATGCTGTTCACGTGAGCACCACGACGCATGCGTGTGATGATGGCACGAGAGCTGCACTGTTTTTACAACGTAAACTGCGTAGGAGACTGACACAGGCTAGAACGAAATTGTTGAATAATGTCGTTCTTTTTGTTTATTTTTGCGCAAAAAAGTATTCTCGTCGCTTCATAAAATTAAGGTTGAACTACTGGAGTCACATGGACTATTTTAGCGATGTCTTTACTACCTTTCTGGGCCTTGAAAGTGTTAATTAAATAGCTGTCTATAGAGAATAATGACTCAGATGAGCTCATTGTTTCTGCCTTAAACTAATACATTGTTATCTAACTGCGTGATTTGTATATGTACTTGGACACAGTCACCTCTGATAACAGATCACTCTAAATTGTAATGTAGACACATGCATTTCTGTAAAGCTGCTTTGAAACGATATGTATTGTGAAAAGCGCTATACAAATAAATGTGATATAGATAGATATATGGATATATGGATATTCGCTGAGTTGACAGTACACAACTCAACGATTGTACAAGTTATTTCAGTGTTGTTGTTGTGAGTACACTGTAGCAAGTAACACTAAATATAACTTGGAGTGAATCTGGTTATATTTAGAGGATTGTAGTCATGTAGTAAGATCATTATGCATAGTATTAAGTATGCGGTTCTCTGAATGGAAAGTGGGGCCCCTTTGCTTTTCTCAATGTCAGTGTGTGAGAAAAGTTATTCGGATATCTACACTTCACACACTCTTTGTGGCTTCCTTCACAGGACTTGGTGCTGTAACAAGGATTCATTTTTTTCCCCTGGCTTCAGAATCTATGATAAGACTAGTGTTCAGATGGACTATCAAATGTTCAGCATCAAAGGCGGTGTTCAGTCCTATAATTTATCACCAGGAAACTATGAAAACCCAACTCTGGCCTTGGGACATTAGGGCTTTTCCTCTCTGTGAGGGCTGAGCAGGAAAGAGGGGCCCCCTGTCAGTTCACCCCAGTTCTCAGCACAAATGGAAAGGGGGACCATGTGCTGAAGGAATTTCAAGGAAGTGTGTGTGTGAGAAAGACCCGAAAGGCTGGAGGCACCATGAATAGAGAGGGAAGCATTTTTTTTTTTTTTTAAGTGATTCCATGGTCCTCGTTGGAAAGAAAGGCAGGGCCTCCCCTGTCACAGCCATTTTAAAATCAACCATGCTGAGCCAACTTGCTGTCTAGGAAAGCTCTTCTTGTCAGAGCTGACCTTGTGTTGTTTGTTGCACAGTTTTTAGATGTTTTTGCATGGGGACAGTGTGGATTTGATATTCAATTAACTATGATTGAATTTTTTTTTATATAAAAAAGGAATAATGCATAGTTTTCTTGTTGCCAGTTTGATTGTAGCAAAATGAGTTGAGGGACCCTTAATGTAGCCCTCACATCAAGGGCCAGATGGTATGAATCAAGACTTGAGTGAATTTTTTTTTTTTTTCATGGTGGTATTTGGTTTCAACTGCTCAGTTCATACCCAATCTATACACTTTTGTCCCGTCATAACTGAAACATTTAAACCAGCAACTAATGCACATCTGGTGTGGTTTACTGAGACCAAATCAAAAGAATGACTCCAAAATGACCAAACATGCCAAAGGCAGTGAATCTGCTCACTGGCCAGAGATACTTAATGTAACCATTACTAACAAACTCTTACTAAGACAAAATGATCACTTAAAATGGTTGAGGTATGCAGAGGGTTGAAGGCCAGATGACTGGACCGACCAGAGAAATAAACTGCGGAAGTTGGAACATGGGCTATCTGTGCTCCAAAGAAATGCATTCTGAATGGAATACATGTTTCATCCTGGAATAATAGAGTAATAGCCCAAAGGAATAATCATTCTCATGAGAGTGTTGCAGAAGACAGTGTAGCTTTAGGATTCCAAAAGTATTCCACTTCTTAATGATTTGCTTATAATATTTCCACTCAGAATTGTGTCACTGGCAACTGAAGTTTTGTGTCAGCACGCTGTGCTAAATATAACAAGCACAGTTAAATAAGGACATGAAACAGGCCAGGAAAGCCTAGTGTAACAGGATCCAGTCTTTCAGCCACAGTTTTAAACCTGATAAAGAACATTGTCTAAAAGCACAAATATAACAGTGACTGTATAAGGGAAACTATTCCCATGTGACTGACGGCCTCATGGAATGTTCCATTTACTGAACAGCAAAGGACTGACTTAATTAAAACTAACATTACATACAAAAAGGTTTCCATGTGTGGTCTACACCACTTTTTATATTTAAATTATAATAATTTGATTTGATTTATAGACAGACAGAAAAGTCGCTAGATAGATAGATAGAGATACATAGATAATTAGGTCAATGCATCAGTGTCCAGTTTGGGTGTAATTTTTTTTTTTTTTTTAACGCTTTAGTAACTTTTTTTTTTTTTTAATAATTCATACATATTATTTTGGTTTATTTATTTCCTCCATTGTTTAAAAAGTTATTTTCATTTTGTAAAGGGTCTACTTGAGTTTTTGCTAGTTTTTTAGTGCGTCGAGCTTATGAATGAAGCTTGTTTACCATTTTTTTTCTGGTCATGTGACACACTCCCACACCCATTTACCGGGTGTCTCCATGGCAGCAGTCTCGAACAGAGTTCTGACGCTCCTGAAATGGAACCCGCGGAGAGCTTGTCTCACGCGGGTTTTTTTTTCTAATTTGGCTGTGGCGGGTCTCGAGACCGTGAGCTCGACTCGCAGAGTGGCATTTTTAAAAATAGCGCAGTGGCCAAAATAGTCTTGCATGAAGGGCTAAGCAGGGAGATCAGACAAAGCCTCATGCAGAGAGCTGACCTGCTTCTATTATTGAGCTCTTGCAACGGTCTAGTGAGCTACATCGTGAGAACGCGAGATCAGCAAGTAAACAGGGCAACCCTTGTCTGAATAATAGTGTACAGAGTTCTACTGACCTCTGCTGGTCGCTATAGGTAACTTCATTTAACTCAGCAGTTTTATTGCAATGTAGGCTACATGATGACATAAGTGTTCTGTGACTGAAAAGTGCAATCCAAAAAAAAAGAAAGAAAAATTATTCAACCTTTTATGCGTTATATTTGTTAATTTTTTTTTTTTTGTCGTTTTCATTTAGATTTTTGAGGAGTTCTGATTAGCTGCTTGTATGCAGGGCATGACGACTCATTTTAAAGCGGACAAAGCTTTAAAGGTAAGACCCTTTCCCTGTGGTTCATGGGTTTAATGGGACTTATATCTCTATAGGCCATTTTATACTATTATTATCCTTTAAGATATAAGAAAAAAATCTCCTCATCACCCTTGTATGGATGCCCCCTTGTATTGCACATCTGTCACACCATATTTTTTCAGTAGTCACTTCAATAATCATATTAATTTCTAGTCACTATAAACTTTAACCGAATTGTGTGGAATCATTAGAATAATTGTTGAATGATATAGAATATTTGCATCAGCTCATTTATGGTGATTTAAATAGCTTTAACTTCAGTTATACAAATATGTAGCCTAATACAATATAAATATAATAAACCATAACAAACAATAATTATATATTGTTGTAGTTTTAATTGTGTATGTTATATTTTTATTGTTTGTCTATATGTTTAATTGGTTCTGTGTGGGAGATTTTGAAAATGTAAACTACCGTTCAAAAGTTTGGGGTCCGTAAGGTTTTTTTTAAATGTTTTTGAAAGAGGTCTCTTATGCTTACAAAGACTGCATTTATTTGATAATTATTAGAATTTGAACTGTTTTCTATATTAATATATTTTAAAATGTAGTTTATTCATGTGATGTCAAAGCTGAATTTTCAGCATCATTACTCCAGTCTTCAGTGTCACATGATCCTTCAGAAATCATTCTAATATGATGATTTGATGCTCAAGAAACATTTCTAATTATTATCAATGTTGAAAACAGTTGTGTTGCTTAATGCATATATATATATATGGAAACCATTATATGTTTTGTTTTCAGGATTCTGTGATGAAAAGTTCAAAAGAACAGCATTTATTTGAAAGAAATCTTTTGTACCATTATAAATGTCTTCACTGTCACTTTTGATCAATTTAATGCATCCTTGATGAATAAAAGTATAACTTTTTTTAATTAAAAAAACAAACTTAGATTGCCCAAACTTTTGAACAGTAGTATATTTACTGATTATTTTTTTCTCTATTAACTTGCAAGGTGAAAACTGACTGACTCAAAAAATGGACTGATTAAATGGTGTGTTGTCTCTCTGTTCTGTTTCTCAGGTAAAGAAGGAGGCGGGTGAGAATGCCCCGGCGCTCAGTGATGACGAGCTGGTGGCCATGTCGGTGCGGGAGCTCAACCAGCACCTGCGCGGGCTGACCAAGGAAGACGTGGTGCGGCTGAAGCAGCGGCGACGCACGCTAAAGAACCGCGGCTATGCTGCCAGCTGCCGCATCAAGCGTGTCACTCAGAAGGAGGAGCTTGAACGGCAAAAAACAGAGCTGCAACAAGAAGTGGACAAGCTGGCTCGTGAAAACGCCAGTATGCGACTGGAGCTGGACGCGCTTCGTGCTAAGTATGAGGCCCTGCAGTGCTTCGCCCGGACTGTCACCCGCGGGCCTCACGGTAAGGTGGCCACCACCAGCGTCATCACAATTGTCAAGTCTGCCAATCACAGCCCCAGCTCTGCCCCCTTTTCGGCACCCTCGTAGTGCTGATTGACCAGTGCCTGCCCAGCTCCTTCTGGTCCAATCCGGCTCTGAACCTAGACTGGCCCGTGGGCCACCACTCGACCCACACTGAGAGGAAGCTTTTGCGGTGCAGAGGAAACACAGAAGCTGCACCTGAAGTGGATTTAGATCATTTACACTGTTTAATGAGCTCAGAGAGGGGAGGGTGGAGGCCTTAATCTGCGTGACTACAACAGGCTGTATCTATTTTCATTTCCCTCTTTTATACACTCACAAAACACACATACATACACATCTATTTTGTCTGTGCACTGTGCTATAAACTCCGGCACCGGCAGGGCACACTGACCGCTCTTTCCACTTCAACACAGGCTGAGATTTAGCAAAGATGAGCACTTGTTAAAGTCTGAGATAGCACTTGACTGGCAGCACTGATGCCTGTGACATATTGCATATGCATCAGAAGCTAAAATAAATATATAGTATCATTATAAGATTTTTATTCAGCAAGGATACCATCACATGAATAAATACATAAACAGTGATTTTAAATTGTAAGAACATTTCACAATATTACAGTTTTTACTGTAGCACAAATAAATGCAGCCTTGGTGAGAAGAGATGTCTTTCAAAACCTTAAAAAAAACTTACCGACCACAAACTTTTAAACATTTTTTTCTTGAAATGATGTCATTTTACATCATGAAATACATTGCCATAATCTCATAATACATCACTATAAAATTATATCAGTCATTGTGAAAGAGCAGTGCTTCTGATCCTGGACAAAAATCAGGTGTGACCTGCACAGTCCAAAGTTGAGAATGATGTTATCGACATCAAGGGCAAATCCTTATCCTGAAGCGTTACATTACATTACTGATAAACAGAGAAAACTATCCAATTGGAAATGAGCCAATTCTCTCTTAGTCAGCAGTTTAAACATATGAGTCCCAAATGGGAATACGGCACTTATTTTTAACTGTTGAATTACAGTCTAATACTATGAAGCACTTGCAAAGCAGACTGACGTATGTAAATATTCAAGACTGAAATTACAGATTAACTGAGTTTCTAGAAAAGGGCACTTCATGGTGGGTTTTTTTTTTTTAATTATTATATTTGTTTTATGAGAGGTTAGTTAGTATAATGTTGATTATCTGGCACATCTGTGTTGTCAGTTATCTCAAAGATACGCCGTTTTTCCTGACCTGTCTCTATACGACACCATAAAATGGTAGGTAATCCATATTGGATATAGTAATAACAGGAGCTGTCTTGCAAACAAAAAAAAGTTTAACAATAACCTGTATATTACAGAACTGAGTTAACAGCCTTAAGCTTAACAGATAACATCAAATTTAAGCTCCCAACTTTGTATATAAAATTCCGTCCGCTCAGAAAGCATTCCTACTGCTAAGTCACGAAAGGTGCCACTGCCGGTGTTGGTAACCCTGATAAAATGTATATTAAATGCAAATCTTTGATATTTCGACACAGACTCTTGGGTAAGGAGAATCCTGGTGCCCTTAAACCAGTTCATAAGACATTAACTTAGCATTCATATTCAGTAAAACTGATCTGTTGTAAAATAAAGATGGCTGAAATCAGGATTTTCTCTTACCTAAGTGGCTATGACTGTTCTTGTGAGCCCTTCCACCACTGCAGGAAGCATGAGAGGGGTGTTGTGCTGCTGGGAAGCCCACTAATAGCCCCAGCTCTCTGGGCTACTGTTGTGCTCTTAGCATTTTTATATCTCCACAAGTTTTTTATATGTCTCTTTATGCCCAAACATGACCGAGATCTGATGTTTCCCATTGTCTGTATAGTTTATATGTATCTAGGACATGAAATGCCTTCAGAGTGGTGTGATTGTTGTAATCGTCTTTCATTTCAGTGGTTATTTAACTGATTTTAGTTTAGATGTCCAGCATTTTCTTGCAGAAAGCCATGCGTTAATAAACTCATCAGTTCCTTTATGTACATGTCAATCTCAGTACACTAGAGTGCAGTTTTTAGGAACATGTAATTTCAGTATTCATCATTTATTTGCCATTGTTTTTGGTGATATGAAAAGTTAAACCTACGGTCAGCGTTTCAAACCATGTCAAGAGCCGTTTCTAAAAGTGTCCTGACCAGTTCCATGTGACCACAGCTCTGGTTGACAGATACTCTTTTCTGGACATATGGGTTTTTTAAATTGCTGTCTCTACTTTCCTTTTAGGCCACAAAGCCGTTTAAAGGGTGAAAAAAAGCCCAGAAATTTTCCATTTGTCATGTTGTGGACAATTGTTTCCCCCCTCTAAGATAGCTAATACATTACATAATATTAGAATTTATCAGAATTCGGTTCCCTTGATAGGAAGTGCTACGTGTCACTTCTTCTTCTTTATTGAATTGGACTATATAGTGACACAGTATACTTTTTTTTGTAAAGAGAACTTGACAAAACAGCTTTTTCTGTGCTTTACACTGACATCTGGTGGTGATCTGTATTTCTTTATTTTTATTTTTTTCAAAATGCTGTGATTGAATGCCGATGACACCAAGATCTGCTCTTTCATTTCTTGGACTATTGAGGCATTGCTGTTTTGCTTTGTGTTCAGCTGCCACCAAAGCCATAACCCATCTATGTACTTTCTTTAAAATACACTTCATTTATTCTTTGGATTTGTATTGTGAGTTAAACAAAACTACACCCTCCAGTAACCAGATCGTAATGCCCTAATTCAGACTAGAACAGAACATGCCGTCACAAAACTATTCTGTAATTTTACAGGGATGCCAGTGTTTTTTTTGGCCAGTTAGTTGTATGTTTAGATTTAATTAGATAAAAGGAAAATAAGTAGTGACAGAGGCATTCCGGCTCATCTTGTGACTGAGGCCTGTAGACATTTCCCTGTTTTGAAGCAGTAAACGTTCCTCTTAACACAGTTAGATGGTGACGATGGTCTTTAAACTAAGTGGGTACTTTTTCTGTTTTTATTATTCTATGTATGCTGTATGTGGCCTTTTGGGCTGAATATGATAAATTATTCTATATTTTACATATGAATATATCTATTTTTCAAAGTATATGTGTTCAGTCAGTCCTTAAAAGCTATTTACCATGAACGCACATAGGAATTTTAACCAGTGCTCTTTACAACACACTTGCCTATAAGAATCCTAGAGTAACTCCATGACATATAAAGTATGCTGCTCCAAATTATTACTTTATATTTGTCAATGTTAATATGAAACTGTAAGGTATTAGGGGAAGTAGTCATGTTATTTGTAGTTAAAATAGTGCCTTTAACATTGAGCTTGTCATCATTTAAGTACTGTATGAATGGGTGTGGTTGTTTTGTAAAATCATATTTCCATGTGCAACCACGTTGAACAGATTTGCCTGTTTGATGGGTCTCGTGGGCGTAACTGTTGCGCTATAAATAAAATAGCGATTGTAAATACGGACACCATGAAAGGCAGCAAAAACTAGGCTTAGATTAATCATATTCATGATTCTCCTCATTAATCTGCTTGTATCACATTGATCTTTGATATTTATTTTGTTTGTTTTTTTATTTTCATCATCTAAATTATTTTATTTACATTCGTTTGTTTTCTTTTCAATGAACTACCCTCATGTACAAATGAAATCATTCTGTTTTTCCATTCTGGCTAAATTTGAGGTGGTAAATTATTCCTGTACAAAGTCTGCAGTGTTTGTTTTGTACTTTTAAATAAAGCTTTTCTCATGTAATCTTGTTTGAATCTGAAGTCTTGTCTGGCATTACATCAAAAAAGAAACTCATAAAAAACATCTCACTCCCTTTCATCATTTATTTCCTAAGAGAACAGATTGTCAACAACCCAACTGTACAGGTAGCTAAAATTTTACAGTATATACACATTTCCTTCATCCACAGCTAAAAGGCAGCAACCACTGGCACAAGTCATACTCGCATAATGCTGCCTTCTAACTATTGTTTAACAAAGAGGACTTATATGGCTAATTTATAGACAAAACAAGTCCATTTATTTTGTCTACAAAGTGAATAGAAGAACTCTGAATCACAACATACAGAGTTACATTTTGAAGTCTGTATAAGTTTGATATTATATGCAAAACACATTCAAATGAACTACTGAGTTTAGAAAGTTAGATTAGCAAATACATCAAGGAACATCTTGAAAACATCTGTATCCAGTCAAAACAAGGGGTGCACTCACAAACGTCAAAAGACAGGGCTTTAAAGACTAAGTTCTGTTTAGAAAGCACTCACTTTGTGGTAACAATTAGTTAAACATTTCAATAGCTTTGCATGATACTTAACTAAATACGTTTCATTTTGGACTCTTTACAAACGATTTAGGCAAACCATTAAGAGGTGAACAAAACACCCTTGAAACGGTTAAACAGTGGAGAACTAAAGACCATAATTTAACATCAACAAATTAACGGTAACACTTGTGCCACTATACACTTAAGATGTCACAGGTTAAAGCTTTAACCAACCAAACAATTGCTGAATACACATTATTTGCAATTCAATTACGTGATGGTGGAGACTCGTCTTTTTGCACCAGATCTCACACTTTTTGAAGGCCTGGTGTGAAAATAAATTAATGAACCTCCAAAACAAGCGGGGGCAGTGCTCAGTCCCCCACTATATTCGTGTGGCATGATTGATACAAAGGTTTCAAAGAGCCACAGACAACAGTTTGAAGCGCGATCTCCAAAGCCAGGGCATCTTTGAGAGCTGGTTCAATTCGTCCTGAGACCCAGCAGATTGCTGCGGAGCAAATACTTCAAATCGACCAGATGCAAGAACGGCTCCCTAAAGTGTCAGTCCCTGATTCATCTTAATGGCTCCCCGTGCCTCATGTTGATCAGCCATGCCTCAGAACGGTTCAGAGAAGAGAAAGGGGACTATTCTCTACAGGGCAGGATCATCAAACACTACAGGATAAGCTCGGGACAACAATAAGGTAAAACAAAACAACCCCTATCTACTTTCATTCCTTGTCAGGTAACTGTTCAGATCCCTTTTATGAGCTCTCTTTTTAAAAATCATGAGCTGATTTACATGATTAGTCTCCTCATTAAAGTTAGAAAAAGTCAAATTAGTTTCGGATTAAATAAATAGAAAGATCAGGACAGATGGGGCACTAGAACTCATCATCCGTGTCGATCAGCATCACTTTGTCAGATTTCTTAGAACTCTTGGAGGTGCTGATCCCTGGTTTGCCATTCATGTTGGGTTGCACCACTTCCTGGGTGGACTGCTGAGTGTACTGTTGGTAGGCCGGAGAGAAGTTGTGGATTGCGTCCTGAACCATGTCTCCAGGGTTAATGGTCTCCTTCAGGCCACTGGATATGCTGTGCATAGGTGCTACATTCTCTACAAAACAATAAATCAGTGTCAAATATCACACAACATTTTTGATGACATCCGAGACTTAAAATGAGCAAATGCGAATGTTACTTTTAGAACATTAGGACATGAAACTCGAGGAAGATGTAACCAAAACACTCTACAAAAGGAAATAAGAGGCAATTTCGCACACAGTCTCATCATTAAAACCCATGACATCACAACTATATATTGAGGTCAACATTTGAGCCCTTTTCTAATCTAGAGGTCTTCATTCCCATGGGACTAACACATGATCCGCAGGAAGCAGAGGAAAGAAATTACTTGTGGGACTCCCGCAAAACAAATATCTACTTAAATGTATTTTGTTGAATATACTTATTCATCTATTTAATAATAAAAATAAACGACACAGGGTTGGATATTCTCAATGTTTTTCAACTGTAGGTAACAGCGAAGGAAAGCATCCTTTTGTCTGATAAAACAAATGCAACAAGCTGAGGTCTGAAGTGTTGTGTGTGGGGAGGAACTGGAAAAAAATTGCCTATGGCTCCAGAGTGAGAGAGAATCTTATGGGAGAAAGAATAAAAATGTGCATAGACCTCTAACCTGCAGGCTTTTGCGGGAGGGAGCTGGACAAAACAGAAAAGACTTAATGAACCCAATGAAGACAAACATACTTCGAGAGAACATTTACCTTGATGAACAATAAACAACGTTAACTTAAAGCATAACAGTCATATCTCACATTTTTGAGGTATTTTGTTTGTCTGGATTACACAATCCGTTAACAGGCAGTGACATTTCGACACAACGCAATCTTGCTATTATCCTCACTCTTGTGAGTGCCTCGCCACAGGCACCGCCAAGGTCCAACCCAGCTGTTCGCAAAATAGAAACCGGGATGAAAACACTAGCAATGCACTGCTCCGCTCCACTGATGTGGTTGCCAAATCACTCTTCTGCTTCATTTATCTACAACAGGCTGGAGAAGCCAGGAAAGAAATTCACAATCCCACAGTTCCCAGATTTGTCTCAGCTGTGGATGTATTAAATGAGGTTACAGAGAACAGCCTTATACACTGCAATATGATGAGTTCCAGCTAACTGCATCTTGCCTTGTGGCTGATGGATGAGCGCTTGTACACAGGTGACGGCAGGCTGCCACTAGAGGGGTGAAAGTTTCTGACCTTCTGTTTAAGAAATACTTGAACTGTCTATGTTACTCTCCAGTGGCCGGCCTCAGAACTGTACTGTGGATGTTTTGGGACCTGGCCCCATGGAGGGTGAAAACTCTGGATCAGCAATGTGTCCTGAGATACTTCACAGCTGGTCCGCTAGGGAGAAAAGGCCATCCTGGAAGATTTCTCTACCTAACAGGCTTCATGACAGTCGAGACCTTTTATTAACAGTGAAAGGTTATGAAACCAGCAGTGAAGTCACCCTTTGAGCTCAGTGTTAAACTATGGTTAAAAACACAAGATCAAGACGTATGCCAGTAAGGTGAGGGGTTCTGAACACATTCGTAGGTTTTCCCTCCTACAACGGTTAAGCAGAATTCTGCAATACGCCCAATGTGAAAGAAGACCTCGCGCTTAGAATATTAACATTCAAACCGACACAAGGCTTGAAACATGCATATCTGACTGACAGTCGAGTTATATTTCATGGAGGCCTCTTGAAGTCAGAACACAAATCGAATGCAGCTTTTCACATTCAGCAGCAGAACTGACATTACGGATTAAATTGGTGGAAATTGAAACAGAACTATTCTTCACCACCTTGAAAAGCACAAGCGACAGAATATGACTAATCCATTAAGCGTGGAGAAGCTTTTGTAGCTATAAGGATATGATCAGAATGATATCCTACTAGCATACTGCTTTCTGCACAGGGCATACTGGATACTGCCTGCTATTAAGTAATAGTAAATAATTCAGCGTCATCTGATTGACATTCCAATATAGTAGGTGGCAGTATTGCACCTTAACGCTGATTGCCAATCGAGCTACTCCACCCACACCTGAAATATTATTTCACCAGTGTGGGAGTTTTTTGTATTTTTTATTAAAAAAAACACAGGGCCTGCATCTGAAATGGCATGCTCTCGAGTAGGTACTTATTTTGAACAAGTAATTCACAACCGCTAAAAAAAGTATGTAGCATGAATGTGTGTAGTATGAATGTAATCTGGACGTACTTCATTCGCTATGTTGTCATTATCATGTGACCTACCAGCGTCAGTTGCGTCGCTTCACCTCCAATCATAAATCCTCTCTCGTGGCCTCATGGGATAGTAAAGCATCCATCGTCAGCACTAGTGTTGTCAAAAGTACCGACTTCGGCGGTAGTAGGCGTCTATCAGCGGACTGGTTTCAAACGCTCCTGCTTTTTAAAACACTTCCATGTGCTTTCAAAGCTCCCGTGCGTTGATCATTGTAGCCAATCACAGACATATCCGATGAGCGCGTGAGCACAATGGCCAATCAGAGGTGTTTACGATTCCACTCAACAGCACTCAAAGAGTCACATTTTTTACATTTCAGTACCGATTTGGTACCAAAATCAGTACTTTTCACAACACTAGTCAGCACACTTCAGAATCTCGCCGGAAGTAGTAGATCATCCGGGAACTTTTTACCTACTTTTTTAGGAGTACTGTGAATTCAGACATACATCTTTTATAACACTGTTTTTCGCTTACTATATAGTAGGGAAGTATGCGATTTCAGATGCAGTCGGTGTTAGACACCCCAGTCTGCGGGAAGTGCCGATCAACAGTAAGCTCTTTTTGTACATTTTTGGTTACAAACTCTCTCACCAACCACTACACTCGCATTTTGAGTGCGATACATTGAGGGAAAAAAAAAGAACACAGAAATTTGACCGACAGCATCATTTTCTTCAAAATTGCTACAGTTATCGAGAATATCATTCCCGTGAATTCTTTTTGCCACAATAATCATGTAGTAAAAATCGGATATTGTGACAGCCCTACAGCGGACAAGCAACATGACAGTAAATGACAGAATTGTAATTTTTGGGTAAACGATTCCTTGTCATTCAACCTCATTATGCTGCAAGTTAAATTCACAACAAAGTTTTACAGCAAAAAAAACACCCACTTAAGATTTCGTTTTCAAAATTTTTAAGTGAAATGGCATCATTCGACATGCCACAGGTCTAAGTTTCTCAGTACACAGGAGTTATTTTGATGAGCTGTGTATTGCTGTTATGAGTGGAGCTTTTCAGCAGTCCTCTGAACTGTGAGTCATAACCCTCCTGAGGAAGAAAACTCCCAGTTGCCTCATAAAGGCTTTCTGTTTCTAAGATCCTCTAAACTTTCCTTTAAACAACAAGTTAAACAGTTCTGTTTTTCCGAAGTGTCAGATTCTAAGCTTCTAACCTGGTGTTTCACTCTTCTTCTCGCGATACACACTGGAGGTGAAGGCGTAGCGGAGGGCGATGGCGGCGAAGAACATTTCGATGCAGATGATGAAGTTCTGCCAACCAGCTGCCACTGTACCAGCACCAACCTCATGACCATCAATGACCAGAGCTTCTGGGATCACACCACAACGCTCCAGAATGGCCAATACCATACCTGAGAAAAAGACAACCAAAGAAAAAAAAAAAGTTCAACCTTTTTGACTCCCACTAGCTACGTTTCCATCCAAAGTTGCATATTTAACCTATGCGCAAAATAGGAATATCATATAAAACATTTTAGCAGTCTTTCCTCTCATGTGTTCAAGAGAATAAAATTGTCACTTCCTGGGAAATTGGTGCAAAATATCTGTAATAAAAAAAAAATGGAAGTTGCTGTAATCGGGGAAGCCACAGTGGCTCTTTTTTCCTACATCATAAATGACTTGCGTTTCAGAGTGTGCAGATGAAACGCAATAAACTCTGTCATGTTCGGATGCTGAACACAATGGGAACACAATCATGCGAGACGCTTCTGTGAGGGGATTAAACCAAATCATCCTGATGACAGACTTTGGCTCAGGCATTTCAGAATGATCAAACCAGCATTTGAGCTGCTGTGTAATGGAATTGGGTAAAGACTAGACAGTGGAAATTGCTCCACTGGTTAGTCCAGTTATCCAATCACAGCCATTGTTGATGTAAAATCGCATGAGTTTTTGTTGCGCATCGAGGGATTTATTCGCTAAATGTATTTCCATCGTAGTTTATGCATGTCATCTTATCGGATAAAAAAAAAAAAATGTATCGGTCTCAATTGGCAACATAACTTTTTTTAAATTTATGCGAAATTTGGTGTATCCATTGATTATTTTTATACAATATCCCAAAATGTGCATAAAAATAGTTGGATGGAATCATAGCTACTGTCCACAACAATATGCAAAGGCCCAATGCCTCTTCTAGTTGTTCATTATTTACTAGATAAAAGGACAATTTTTTTACTCACAATTTCTACCCAATAAAATATTTTTTTTGGCATCAATAGAAAAACATTAAACATGCTCAATGATTTACAAGATTTTATTCATTAACACTTTTCCAGATCTAGAAATCACAATTTTATAATTCTTCAATGAAAAAAGCTGTTGAGGTGGTGATTTAAAATAAGAAATATCTGGATTTTTTTTGTTGTTTTAATGCTCATTTTATCTTTACAAATGTACAAAGTACATTTTGACAAACAGGTTCCCATGTTGAGATCACATGACCAACTGAATACTACTATGAACAATTTTGTCACAAATAGTTGGTGTATTTGGCTATCAAAAGTGCCAATGAACAGCTTGAGATGAATACTGAACACATAAAATAAGAATGCAGAGTAACCCACCTTGCCAGAACGAGAGGAAGATGACTGATTTGATGGTGAGGAATTTGAGCACAGGCTCAAAAGGTCTCAGAAGGTCACTGGTGGCGAAGTAGAAGAGGAAGAGGGCATAGAGAGCCAAACTGACAGAGATGTTGTAGATGATGGTGATGTAAAGGTAACCTCCCGTTACACTATATGAAGAGAAACATCACAAGAAGTGAAGCACAGCTCATTTAAAAAGGCAGATGTTGTGTTATTAAGGGATGTCGATACAAGATGAAATGAATAAATGACAGGATGGCTCACTTAAAATCTCCATCGTGATATTTTCCAAAAGCCTGCAGAAGGATGGTGATGACAGCCATGATGGGCTTGATGACACAGAACTGAAGCGTGGCCTAGATGATGACATTAGCAACAGAAGTCAATGAGTAATGGTGATGGTTTGGTTTTTACGCCTGTTCTATTTAGTCAGCATAGGCCTCTAATACAGTTTGAGTGATAGAGAACGTCCAGTCCTCATTCTTTTCAAAGGCATGGTAATGTTACATGCTTATTTTTGACAGGAAGTGTTTATTTCTTACATAATCAACACAGTGTTTGACATGACTGACAAATCCACTCATTGAGAATGACACAAAGGAGAATTTTCCCCCAATCTCACTACATGCAAGTCGAAATCAACTGCTTGAACCATCAACGTAGAATTCAAGTTTTAAATCGAAGCTGTCTGTGTGAAAAGCCATTTAAAAATAATCAAAGCACGCTCTGTCTCCGCTACAGTCTGGTATATATTGCAAGGTGATGCTTTGAAAATGTAGGTGTCTGGTCAGACAGATTTATGTGTTTTGAAATTCCACTTCCTATTTTAAAAAGGTCCATTCACATTCTTTTCAGTTTTTTGGGGGGGGTGGGGCTCTCAAATCCAATTTCCATCAGTATTAATCTCAAAGTGTGAGCGAGTTCCTCAGCTGCCGCACAGACAGTTTCAGATTGGCGGCAATAGCTATTTTTTGTGCTTATTATCGAGCTACTTGCACCTGCTTCATACTGTTTTTAATCCTACATTAACCACTGGAGCTCCTGAGAAAAAACAATGTTACAACGATAACAGCTGCTTCTTCAGGACAATTCGGGTAGAAAAGGTAGATAAAGGTTCAGGAGACAGAAGTTACAGAAATTATGACTCTCTTATTAACATTCACGCTATTTACACATCGCTGTTTGTCCTTACAAAACAGAATGGCATATGAGACATACAGTGGGGTCCACACTGAAAATCTGAGATGTAAAATCTGGAATTTTTAAAAGTACTAAGAAATGCTATGAAAAAAAATGTTGAAGGAAAAGTAATTTGGATTTTATAGAAAAACAGGAACAAACCTGCTTGCAGAATCTCAGGAAGCCAATGGAGTAACTAATTCCTACCAAACAGCATGTCCCATATAGGCAACTGGACCTTTCAAAGACAAATGAAGATGAACATGTAATGCTATTCTTGTGGGTAACGTATAATGTAATGCTTTTCTAGAGGGTAGTTTGATGAATTGATCTCTTAAGAAACAGGCAGGCACAAAATTATTTTGCACAAAAAAAAATAGAAAATGTTGTCAGAGCTTTAACCTAGAGGTTAGCCATGGTGGCCATGTGGGCAATGACAACAAAAATAAAATGAAGATGGCAGCCACCATACTTCGAGAGGAGCTTCATGAGGTGTTTATTTATGTCCAGTGCATTTAAAAAAAAAAAAAAATAAAAAAAAAAAAATTAAAAAACCAACATTCTGCCCGCATTTTCCACCATGTTGGAGTTTTGTCTTCTCCAAGCACTTCGCAATGCATTGTGGGATTAGAATTTTGCCGCCCCTTGAATTTGGCCAAAATTTGGTATTTTAGGGGGCAGCATAATTAAAGGGTTAGTTCACCCAAAAATTAATTCCATCATTATTTACTCACCCTCATGTCCTTCCAAACCCGTAAGACTTTCGTTCATCTTCAGAACACAAATGAAGATTTTTTTAAAATAAAAATCTGAGCGATTTCTGTCCCTCCATTGGCAGCTACGCAACTACCACTTTGATGCTTCAAAAAGTTCATAAAGAGATCGTAAAACTAATCCATATGAATTGAGTGGTTTAGTTAAAGTTTTCTGAAGAGACACAATCGCTTTATACGCTGAACAGATTTAACTTAAGCCGCGTTTCCACTGAAATTACCCGGAACTATTCGTCCCAGGAACTTTTTTTTTCCCCCAGACCTGTTGCTGTCTGCGTTTCCATCGCGGCCTAAAGTACCCTGAAGATTAGGCAAATTAGTCAGGTGATGTAAGACTGCGCGCAACTTTCCAGTTCCCGCTGGATTTCGTCGGTCCATCGGTCTTATTTTTTAAACTCCATTGTCGATTTGAATAGCAAAAAACTCTTACTGCACACACCGCAACAGACTTTTAAAAATGGTGGTTGAAATAAAATGCTGCGTGGAGTCAGCCAATCAAAATGCTGTGTGAACTCAACCAATCTGCATAGTCAGTGCCCAAGTCCCACCCCTGAAAGTTCCTGAATTTTGAAAAAGTACTACCTCGCGAGCAGGGACTTACTGAGGGGGAAATTTTTCAATTTCCTGCGATGCACATATAAACATTCATCAATGCACACATCAGTTATGCTAAATGGAAGTTCAAATCATGCTTGCTTGACATGCAAGAATCAATGAGGTTCATTCTCGCATTACGCCACACGTTTGAGCTTCTGTAAGAACCAATGAGGTTCATTCTTGTGTTACGCAGCACGTTTGAGCTTCTGCAAGAACCAATGAGGTTCATTCTCGTGTTACGCAGCGCGTTTGAGCTTCTGCAAGAACCAGTGAGGTTAATTCTCGCATTACGCCACATGTTTGAGCTTCTGCAAGAACCAATGAGGTTCATTCTCGCATTACGCCACACGTTTGAGCTTCTGCAAGAACCAATGAGGTTCATTCTCGCATTACGCCACACGTTTGAGCTTCTGTAAGAACCAATGAGGTTCATTCTTGTGTTACGCAGCACGTTTGAGCTTCTGCAAGAACCAATGAGGTTCATTCTCGCATTACGCCACACGTTTGAGCTTCTGTAAGAACCAATGAGGTTCATTCTCGCATTACGCCACACGTTTGAGCTTCTGTAAGAACCAATGAGGTTCATTCTCGCATTACGCCACACGTTTGAGCTTCTGTAAGAACCAATGAGGTTCATCCTTGTGTTACGCAGCACGTTTGATCTTACGCAAGAATGTTTGAGCTTCTGCAAGAACCAATGAAGTTCATTCTCACGTGTTACACCGCACGCTTGAGCTTCTGGAACAACTAATGAGGTTTGTTATCACAGGTTTGTGTGAGGTTTGTGTCAATCAGGTTCAGTTAAGCTTCTGTTTATGTTCGCTGATCAGTGTTAAATTTGGACTAAACCACTCAATTCATATGGATTAGTTTTACGATCTCTTTATGAACTTTTTGAAGTTATAGTTGCGTAGCTGTCAATGAAGGGACAGAAATCGATCAGATTTTATTAAAAAGACCTTCATTTGTGCTTCGAATATGAACAGAAGTCTTGCAGATTTGGAACAACACAAGGGTGAGTAGATGACAATTTTCATTTTTTGTGAACTATCCCTTTAAGCCTTTGCAAAGGGAGTGCACCTACCATGCCTTAAAATGCTGCTCACTAGGTTTATTCACCTAGCAATTTTTAAAAAATATAAATATAGAGACACTCACTGAATGGGCTTTCCTCTTATTTCTGACATGATGGCACTTTCTCCCCCGAGGTACTCAAAAGACAGACTCAGGAAGTTGTATATCACAAATGCTTGAAGAATAAAAGGGGAAAAAAAAAAAAATCATACATGAGAGCCTAACTTAAACAATTAGCAGTGAAAGCTTTAAATAAGCATACATAACATGTTTGACATGACAGAACATCACTTTGTGAAAAAACAAAACAAAAAAAAAACCGGGTCAAGATCGAGGAGGAGTTTGTGTTCAGGAAATCCATCTTAACCGAAGAGGTCTATTTAAAGACAGATTAGATGGTCAAATCTCATTGTCTCTCAGTGTGTACAACTATTACTTGTGGTAAGATTTTTCTGATGGTCTAGGTCCAAGACTTAACATCTTTGAACTTACAGTTATATTTATATTCTAATACCTATATTATATTAAATGTATTTACTTTATTCAGAAAGGATGCATTAAAGTGACAGTAAAGAGATTTACATTGTTACAGAAGATTTCTATTCCAAATAAATGCTGTTCTTTTACACTTTCTATTCATCAAAATGAGAAATGTTTCACCAAATCAGCATATTAGAATTATTTCTGTAGTGTCATGTGACACTGAAGAGTATTTTTGACCAAATAAATACTGCCTTGATGAGCATAAGGGACTTCTTTCAAAAACTTTTAAAAATCTTACCTACCCTAGTAAAGAATAAAACAATCACTTTGAACTTCATAACTGTATGGAATAATATGGTTTAAGTGAAAAAAAAAAAATGCCCACACTAGAATTTTCCCATGTAACTTAAACACAGAAAAAAAGACTTTAAATCGTCATTGTCTAGGAGGAGTAGTAGGACAGGCGTGAAAAGATGATAACAGAGACATTTGGCCAGCCTCTTTTCTGACTGTGCCATGTCCAACAGGTTTGTTCAGTTACAATGAACATGTATCTATTTCCCCTCTATGAAACCTGCAACCCTATGTCTGTAAAACAGGCTCTCCTCCCTCACTGCAGGCCAGATTTACAAACAACAGCACACGTCATTCCACCAGCGTTATATTTGGGCTAAATAATATTACACCCGTGAGGCATGAGAGGGTGTAAGGGCAGAGAGCAGCTCAGATTTACTGTACCTTCATAGCAGTCACGAACAGAGTCGAAATACACATAATACTGGTCATTACTGATGAACAGCAGGCTGAGCCAGGAGTCGAAAGCATAGATAGGGACAATGAAGAGGATGCGGATGATGTAGCGCTGCTCGTTTGGCACCGTGTACGACCTCAGGTGCAAGTATATCTATAAAGACAAAAACTGTGTTAAGGAAGACAAGAAGTGATCATGCTTGACAACAAAATAAAGAGTAAGTCTGACTTAAAGGGCACCTATTATGCAAAATTCACTTTTACATGGTGTTTGAACATAAATGTGTGTTGGCAGTGTGTGTACACAACCACCCTATAATGGTAAAAATCCACCCACTCTTTTTTTAATCCCCATAAAATCATAAGCAGTGTCTCAGAACAAGCCATTTGCAGATTCTGGGCAATGTGACGTCACATTTTACAGGCCCCGCCCACGAGTGTTGATGTACACTGCCGTATTAGCATAGACCCCACTCTCAGTGAGCTGTACATACACAGTCCGCCATGTTTATCTCCTCGCCAGAGAATTTAACAGCAGCATTCAAGTAAGAAATGTGTTCTTAATAAAGCTACTAAAGTTATTCATTCAAGAGCAGTGAGTGATTTTCTGTTTATTTTTTGTTGTTTGATTCATATTAACAGCATATATAGCAGTAGGTACTGTATATTACACTGCTTTCACTTTAATACACAGATCTAATATACAAACGGGATTTCTGTACTTGCTGCATACGTGCACAGACATAACCAACTGTTTTCATGTGAACTGTGTGTTTCTGACATAACCTTGTGTGTATTAGACTAGTTCTCTTTCATGTGTTATTGCGATGCAACTGTCAAGTTTAATACTCACGGACACCGACATCCAGCTCTCTATGCGCATGAGTCGGGTGTGTGTGCTCAAGTTGAGCGTGATATGGCTTTAAAACGCATGCAGATGATAATATTTCATGATGATGAAGAAGTGCAATGTCACGTGAGCGTGTCTGCGATAGAGATGATTGTCAAAACCAAACAGATGTATCATGTTTTAGTTTTCATTAGCGTGTTGATGAGCTGTGAAGGCTCCGCCCTCTGGGGTAGGGAGCAGCAGCTCATTTGCATTTAAAGGAGACACACAAAACAGCAAATTTTTCTCAAACTCTCCACAGACACACTCTGGGGACACCTGAGACTTTTTACATCTTGTAAAAAGGGGCATAATAGGTACCCTTTAAATTGCAAAAACAGTGAAATGCAAATGATTAAACTGTGCACTGGAGCAACGCTGCAGAGCAGATCAAAAAGTGGCAAGAGAACAAGTGAAGTGTCTGTCAGCAGACACTGCTATAGTAACAGGTATGAGGAAAAGTGAGCTGGACAAATAGGAACTTGTATGCGTTAATACCAGTGTCGTTGAATAACAGTAAACAGATAAATGTAAAAATCTATAACGGTTTATGGCGGCTAATAGAACTACCCAAACAAAGCAAAGCAATGTTTAACCACACTAATGCTGACCGGATATTAACTACACACTTCAAAGTGAAAAACGTTGAACACCACTGACACAATACATGCATGTTTTTTATTGGTGTAGTAGCTACAAACTGTTGTCATCTTTTTGTTTTGTTTTATGACAGGCGGCAACCAAGCAATGGATTAATTATGTTTATCGTATATGTAGTATTAACATATATATTTCAGTTTTAAATATTGCCGTTACCGCACAACATTATTATTATTCTTATGTGCATATTATCTTATTATAGTTTTTATTTTTCTACATTTTCAGTTTTCATTTTAAAGTTTTAGTAAGTTTGTTGTGCGTTTGTCACTTTAAGTTGCTTTTAAATGTCTATTTTTTTTCTTTATATAATTTTATTTCAGTTTTAGTTTTATTTATTTTAGTACATTAAGTTAAACAAAATGAAAAAAGGCCTTGGTAATTAGCTGAAATGAAATAAGTTTAAGTTGTTTTATATATTTTATTTAAAGTAACAATTTTTTTTAATATAGTTTTAGTTTTAGTTTGTTAACTATAATAACCCTGCTCTGAACCATTTAGGGGTAAATAACACTGTCCTCTTAAAAGGTACTGCTCGAGTGAAAAGCTGTTGTACCCTTTTTGAGCATAATATAGTAATGTAGTTTATTAGCCTAAATTTATGCTCTTTTAAAGTTTCCAAGCTACACAGCAACTTAGCACAGAATAAAATGTAATGTCTGGCCTTGGAAAATTGACATCTTCACCGTTTATTGAAATATTAATAAGTTATTTCATGGTTTTGTAATCATACTGTGTAGTTGTGATTAGAGTCTACTGTTTAATTTGTGATAACGCAATGAAACAGGCCAAATTGTGCGGACATAATTCTTGGACAGGCTGCCATACAAAGAAATTACACAAAACCAACAAAATATTAATAACTGAGTTTGTTTTTCTATGCATTGTTTTGCATAGTAAAATAAAACCTGTAGCTTGCATTTTTTCCTAATAATTTTGTCAGACAAATACATTAGTTTAGTGTTTTGTTCTTCCTCCATTTTTAAAATATAAAATATTTTCCTTATATTTTGATGGTTTAATCAAACTTTTAGGGTCAAATATCCCCTCTGGCCACTACTGTGTGCATATATCGGTAATATAGCTTTAAAGTTTGGCCCTACCGTTTTTATAATCTACATTTGAAAAAAATACTACGGAGTTTGTGATGCCTGTGCATGTCCTTAAAGTCCCTTTTGAACTTCACATTATTACTAAGGGGGCTCAATATTCGCTGGGCTCTTTAAACTCTTAGACACTCAATCATTTGAAATCAGATTATTTGAGTCCTTCATTCCACGGGTAGAGGCTTGATGTATTTGTGGGCTCTCGAAAAAGCAAGGGGAGTTGCTCTCTGAACTGATGTCCTCCATTTCACCTGGCCTGCAGGGGAAATAAGTTCATAGTCTCCCAGACTCCATAATGTGGAGCTGACAGTGAGAGAGAGCCGCGCTCACAGTAATGGCTCTGGCCATTGACTGTCTGCTGGCTGATGCAGAATTGCAGCCAAAGCTAATTACAACCTGTCTGAAGCAGAGAAGAACTGCTGATGGAGCTGAGAGGCCCCAAAATACAAGAGCCGGTGAATCACAAGGTGTACCACCAACTTTAAGACCATAAAGCCTGTAAAAACTAGAGAGCTGAGAAAAGGCAGACCAAAGAGTGCTGTCGGCGACATGTCAGTGCCATAGCCTATATAACAATTAATTTAAGAGGGGCTGGCCCAGAAGGTGCTTATGTTCTAAATAGCTGGTTTTCAAAGACTCCTTTGATATCCCTGGCACTGATGGGAAAGTTTTACAGGCAAATCAGTAACTTCAGAACAGTGTGTTTTAGGAACGCAATCTCAATTTCTGCCTTTAGTATGCAGAGTGTAAAGAAAGCTCCGCCAGGAGAATCTTTTGTAGCGAATCTGAGAAAGGCTGTGAAATATTAAAACAATCCTGAGGGCTCCTTTAATCTCCTCAGGATTTACATATGTTGCCTCACGCAACCCTCCGCAGGCGGCAGTTTGCAAAGCCGCGGATGAGGTGGCGGTAGATGAGTCGTTCTGCTGCTAGGCTGAGGGACAAAAACCAGACTGTTTTGACTTGATTATGACTTGAAGAGGAAAACCACTACACAGGGACTCTATAAAGCATCCCAACGTTGTTTGGCCACTTCAAAACTGTCAGCTTCTGAGAGGTGTTGGCTTTCATATGTCACACAAGATGCTTTGGAGGCAATCAAATCAAAGTCCTCCGGGGACACTGTGGGCGCTGCAATTCAGAGCTGAAGAAATACCTTTCCTGACCTCTGCTCTCCATCAGTACCATCCCAGTAGTTCAATTACATAACAGATGCTTGAGAAGCATATTCTATATTAAATTTCTTCATGGGTCATATAGGCTGCAATGAAAAGGGATTCAAAACATACCAGCAAGAGCAAGGAAATTAGATTTCAGCCTTTCTCGAAACTGAACAATGTCTGCAAATATAATTGGTAATTCGACACACAAGATGGGTATATTCATACTGTGCCGGCACTTCACCTGACAATTACTTTTACACAAAACTCATCCACCACCAACTGATTTCATCTTGCCATAGGCAAAACAGTGAACTCATTCATATGCGACAGAAATGGATATTCAGGTATGAAGCGCTTTTAGCAGTAATGAACAGGAAAATATAAAGGGCAGGGAAATACCCAAGCAAATTAGAACTGCTCAGCATGTTCATATCTATAAAGACTTATTGAACAGTCTGGTGTCTAAGAAACTGCCCTTATCTCTCTCTTTTACTGATAAAGCTGGTGTAAAGGTTAGTGAGTGATGGTCTTTCATCAAACACAAAAGAACTTCCTCTATAAACAAAGGCTGGGCACACAAATATTGCTCTCGCTGTAGTTTCTGCTTTAAACCAGTCTGATGTTTGGACGCACTTACTCACTGTAATTAGACTGTTTTCCACATTTTAGAATAAAAGCTCTTTTAGAAATAAAACTATGAAAATCAAACAAATAACACAAAATAGCCATCCTTTGCCCACATTCGCTCAAACAACTCAATGGTATCAATACAAACACACACACATTCAAAAGTTTGTGGTCGGTATGTTTTTTTTAAAGGGGGGGGGGGTCTAATGCTATTTCATGCATTCTGACTTATTTACACAGTTAAAGAGTTGGATTCTCATGCTAAACATGGCCAAAATTTCAAAAAATGAGTTGGACGAATGACGGAGTATTTCTGTGCCAAATACACTCCTTCAGGATTCGAATATGTTTTGGAAAGTTTTTTCGAGTATGGCCCTGTATGACGTCATAAAGGGCGGAATTGCTTGTATGGGCACTTCTCCCGGATGAGCGCATGCGCACATCAACCAGAGCAAGAGCACGGCCATCAACGAGCTTCGTTCGGGTTACCGGAGCCGTCGGCAGTGCTGTCATTTTGTTTTTAGACCACAAAATCAACAATGTCACTAAAGAAGTGTGTTTCTGATTGTGAGGGAAAGAGAACCTTGTTCAGCTTCCCAAATAACCCAGCGTTAAGGAAACAGTGGATGCAGTTTGTTTTTCTGGAGCAGCAACGGAGTTCTGCAAGTGTGTTTGTTTGTTCCCGGTCACGAGTCGAAGCCGCAGGCGGTGAGTGAAACTGCATCAAGTGTCTGTTTTGTTGGCAATCGGCACGTAATGTAAACAACACGAACGTATAGTGAATCGAGTTATCCAGGGATAAAGCCATGATGTATTGTGTGTGTGTGTGTGTGTGTGTGTGTGCGCGCGCTCGTGTCTCTTTAGCTCCGCCCACTGCACACCTCCACGAGTTCGGCTGTTTTCGGAAAGAATTGGTACAGCGTATCTATCTTTTATAAATATGATAAAACTAAAGACTCTTCGGAGATATGAAGGATGCAGTACTACTCTATAGATACTCTAGATTAACATGAGACTGACAGAAACTGTGTGTTTTATGTACCCTTTAAAGAAATTAATACTTTTATACAACAAGGATGCATTAAATTGATAATAAAAATTTCAGTACCACAAAAATATCAAGCAGCACAACTGTTTTAAACATTCTTAAAAACAAGAAATGTTTCTTGAGCACAAAATCAGCATATGAGAATTAAGAAAATGGCTGCTGAAAAATTACCCTTGACATCAATAAATTACATTGTAAAATATATTAAAATAGAAAACAGTTTTTTATATAAGTGGGGAAAACAAGTATTTGATACACTGCCGATTTCGCAGGTTTTCCTACTTTCAAAGCAGAGGTCTGTAATTTTTATCATAGGTACACTTCAACTGTGAGAGACGGAATCTAAAACAAAAATCCAGAAAATCACATTGTATGATTTTTAAATAATTAATTTGCATTTTATTGCATGACATAAGTATTTGATCACCTACCAACCAGTAAGAATTCTGGCTCTCACAGACCTGTTAGTTTTTCTTTAAGAAGCCCTCCTGTTCTCCACTCATTACCTGTATTAACTGCACCTGTTTGAACTCGTTACCTGTATAAAAGACACCTGTCCACACACTCAATCAAACAGACTCCAACCTCTCCACAATGGCCAAGACCAGTGAGCTGTGTAAGGACATCAGGGATAAAATTGTAGACCTGCACAAGGCTGGGATGGACTACAGGACAATAGAAAAACAGCTTGGTGAGAAGGCAACAACTGCTGGCGCAATTATTAGAAAATGGAAGAAGTTCAAGATGATGGTCACCCTCGGTCAATCTCCCTCGGTCTGGGGCACCATGCAAGATCTCACCTCGTGGGGCATCAATGATCATGAGGAAGGTGAGGGATCAGCCCAGAACTACACGGCAGGACCTGGTCAATGACCTGAAGAGAGCTGGGACCACAGTCTCAAAGAAAACCATTAGTAACACACTACGCCGTCATGGATTAAAATCCTGCAGCGCACGCAAGATCCCCCTGCTCAAGCCAGCGCATGTCCAGGCCCGTCTGAAGTTTGCCAATGACCATCTGGATGATCCAGAGGAGGAATGGGAGAAGGTCATGTGGTCTGATGAGACAAAAATAGAGCTTTTTGGTCTAAACTCCACTCGCCGTGTTTGGAGGAAGGAGGAGGATGAGTACAACCCCAACAACACCATCCCAACCATGAAGCATGGAGGTGGAAACATCATTCTTTGGGGATGCTTTTCTGCAAAGGGGACAGGACGACTGCACCGTATTGAGGGGAGGATGGATGGGGCCATGTATCGCGAGATCTTGGCCAACAACCTCCTTCCCTCAGTAAGAGCATTGAAGATGGGTCGTGGCTGGGTCTTCCAGCATGACAACGACACGAAACACACAGCCAGGGCAACTAAGGAGTGGCTCCGTAAGAAGCATCTCAAGGTCCTGGAGTGGCCTAGCCAGTCTCCAGACCTGAACCCAATAGAAAATCTTTGGAGGGAGCTGAAAGTCCATATTGCCCAGCGACAGCCCCGAAACCTGAAGGATCTGGAGAAGGTCTGTATGGAGGAGTGGGCCAAAATCCATGCTGCAGTGTGTGCAAACCTGGTCAAGAACTACAAAAAACGTCTGATCTCTGTAATTGCAAACAAAGGTTTCTGTACCAAAGATTAAGTTCTGTTTTCTGATGTATCAAATACTTATGTCATGCAATAAAATGCAAATTAATTACTTAAAAATCATACAATGTGATTTTCTGGATTTTTGTTTTAGATTCCATCACTCACAGTTGAAGAGTACCTATGATAAAAATTACAGACTTCTACATGCTTTGTAAGTGGGCAAACCTGCAAAATCGGCAGTGTATCAAATACTTGTTCTCCCCACTGTGTGTGTGTGTGTGTGTGTGTGTGTGTGTGTGTGTATATACACTCACCTAAAGGATTATTAGGAACACCATACTAATACTGTGTTTGACCCCCTTTCGCCTTCAGAACTGCCTTAATTCTACGTGGCATTGATTCAACAAGGTGCTGAAAGCATTCTTTAGAAATGTTGGCCCATATTGATAGGATAGCATCTTGCAGTTGATGGAGATTTGTGGGATGCACATCCAGGGCACGAAGCTCCCGTTCCACCACATCCCAAAGATGCTCTATTGGGTTGAGATCTGGTGACTGTGGGGGCCATTTTAGTACAGTGAACTCATTGTCATGTTCAAGAAACCAATTTGAAATGATTCGCGCTTTGTGACATGGTGCATTATCCTGCTGGAAGTAGCCATCAGAGGATGGGTACATGGTGGTCATAAAGGGATGGACATGGTCAGAAACAATGCTCAGGTAGGCCGTGGCATTTAAACGATGCCCAATTGGCACTAAGGGGCCTAAAGTGTGCCAAGAAAACATCCCCCACACCATTACACCACCACCACCAGCCTGCACAGTGGTAACAAGGCATGATGGATCCATGTTCTCATTCTGTTTACGCCAAATTCTGACTCTACCATCTGAATGTCTCAACAGAAATCGAGACTCATCAGACCAGGCAACATTTTTCCAGTCTTCAACTGTCCAATTTTGGTGAGCTCGTGCAAATTGTAGCCTCTTTTTCCTATTTGTAGTGGAGATGAGTGGTACCCGGTGGGGTCTTCTGCTGTTGTAGCCCATCCGCCTCAAGGTTGTGCGTGTTGTGGCTTCACAAATGCTTTGCTGCATACCTCGGTTGTAACGAGTGATTATTTCAGTCAAAGTTGCTCTTCTATCAGCTTGAATCAGTCGGCCCATTCTCCTCTGACCTCTAGCATCAACAAGGCATTTTCGCCCACAGGACTGCCGCATACTGGATGTTTTTCCCTTTTCACACCATTCTTTGTAAACTCTAGAAATGGTTGTGCGTGAAAATCCCAGTAACTGAGCAGATTGTGAAATACTCAGACCGGCCCGTCTGGCACCAACAACCATGCCACGCTCAAAATTGCTTAAATCACCTTTCTTTCCCATTCTGACATTCAGTTTGGAGTTCAGGAGATTGTCTTGACCAGGACCACACCCCTAAATGCATTGAAGCAACTGCCATGTGATTGGTTGATTAGATAATTGCATTAATGAGAAATTGAACAGGTGTTCCTAATAATCCTTTAGGTGAGTGTATATATATATATATATATATATATATATATATATATATATATATATATATATATATATATATATATATATATATATATATATATATATATTTTAAACATTTATAATCTAAACTACATTGGCTAACTTTAAAACACCAATGACCACTTGAAATACTGCCAGGCACTACCTACCCACACACACACACACACACACACACACACACACACACAGAGAGAGAGAGTTAAACATAAGCTTGAGGAAGATCTTGTCATAGAGACAATCTTTTCCTTCAAAAAAAGTTCCTGTAGAGATTTAAAGTGCACATTACAGATGGCACATCAGGGCACATGTATTACTGGTTACGGTATCCTTGCACTATAGCCATATTTCTGTGTTTACACAGCACTCTTATCAGCTCTGGGAACAGGCACCACTCCGCTCTGTAGTTAACTTTCATTGGTCAAGGACAGCTAACAGCGCTCTAAACGGATCATTAGAGCAAAGAAAACATGGATGACTGTTCAGAACAAACAGACAGGTATTTATTGATCTCTGATGATTGATAAGCACTGGAGGCAGGGATTGGAGGGTTAGTTATTGCTGTAGTTTTTAATGACTGTGTAACAGAAATTAACCATATAACATAGTATTATCAAGATCTGCAGATGATAATGAGCCTGTGGTCAGGTAAGAGGGAGGAGACAGCGTGGAACAGCTTGTGTTTTCCCCGCCTAGGTTATTTGCTTTTATTTACCTGTGCTCTGAATGAACCACAGCTTTTAGTGCCTCCAGCTCTCCCCAGGCCACAATTCCACTCCATTTAATGCTGAGATTTGCTCCTCACCTCATGGCCCATACTGGCTAGTGGCTACGCCTCATACTGGTTTAAAAGCAGCAGTGATGCCTTTCTGTTGCTAAATGCTCCGCTGCATCAAAAATTGAGCTGGATGTGTGAGTGCCTGGCTGTATAAGGATTTCTATAAATTACTTGTCTACAAACACATTAGAGACATTTAGTTCCTGTATATTAGCCTACCTGATGACAGGTGATGATGAGTGCAGACCAAACGAAAATGCCTGACAAGGCTTGAGCAGTGGGGGTGTTGAGGAAGATCTTGTCGTCCCCCACTACTTCAGTTCCATTACTTGACCTGATCACGGTCATGTTAGACATGTCAGTTATATTTGACAGCACTGAGTATGACGACAAAGGGACTGAATTATCCATGTTTTTATCTGAACCCGCTGACAGAGTGCTAAAAGTAGCTGTAGTAGACTCATTCATCTGTAGAAAAAATAAAATAAAATTTAATTAAAAACAAATAATATTAGATTAGTTATAAATATTTATTATATCTTTCATTTACACCTTCCTCATAAACTACTGTTCAAAAGTTTACGGTCAGTAAGATTTTATTTATTTATTTTTTGACAGTTTTTGAATTAAGTTTCTAATGCTTGCCCACTAAGGCTGCGTTTATTTGATCACAAATACAGTAAAATACCGTTCAGAATATTTTAAAATGTAATTTATTCCCGTGATGGCAAGGCTGAATTTACTGCAGTCTTCAGTGTCACATGATCCTTCAGAAATCATTCTAATATGCTGATTTGATGCTCAAGAAACATTTCTTATTATCAATGTTGAAAACGGTTAAAAACAATAAACAGTGATACTTTTATTTTTAGGTTTCAAACGAACAGCATTTAATTGTAACAGCATTTTTTTTTTACATTATAAATGTTTTTACAGTCACTTTTAATCAATTTACTGCATTCTTGCTGAATAAAAGTATTCATTTCTATTATTACTGACTGTATTATGCTTAATCTCTAAATGAAATATAACTCATCTATATCTATAGATTGTCATTGGAATAGAAATAGTACAAAGACGTTATATGTAGGGTATAGTTCATTTAACAAACATTTACCATGGAAACCATGATTACTAATGTTTTCTTACTCAAACGTACCTTTGTAAGTACAGTTACCGTCATCAAAAGAAAGAAAGCGTCTTTGGTTTTTTGAAGGTCTCACAGACTATCAATTTATTACGGTTTCGTTTTAGTAGTATTTGAGTAATTTTTTAACTAAAAGATAAGAGAGAAGTTGTCTATCAATCATTTAAACCAAACCTATTATTGTAACAGAAGGCAAGACGAGTTTATAGATATTTATGAAACACTTACCCTGATACTGTCAACACCTGTGAGAGTTCAGTGCGAGCAAACTCAAATCCCTTTATCAAACGTCACTTAACTCTGAACATCGCAGTGGGACTAAAATAATAAATTCTTTGCATACATCAGTGCTTACAGAAAGATCAATATACGACATGTAGCCATAGGTAGACACGGCCCGTGCGACGACACCGATGAGTCAAGCGCGCACTTCCTCGTTTAACTATTGACAGGTCTGATGGAAGTCAGTCAGCTCGGTGAAAACAGCCGGGACGGGAATCTAATTGATTGTGATAAAAACCCCGAAGCAAAGAAAAGTTAACACGATTATTTTCATAAAGGCTTTTCTCAATTCCACGCCAACAAGCTCGTTGTTCCGTCACAGCAGGTGTACGTACTTCGCAACACACAGCACACCCAGGTCATGTGACCTTGCGACTTCAGTCTTTGGTCACGTGACACGACAGGCAGCGATGAGCACCTGTTGAACTTAAAATATATTATAGACCTCAATAAATAAACAAGTGCCTTAAAAAAAATCTATGACATAACTGTGAATACTAATAAGATTGGATTCATTCAGGTAAACTAGGGCACTGTGGGACATAAAATGGGCACAGATCACCTTACCCCTCCTGAAGTGTAAATTTCAGCAATGTTTTTGTGTGGGTTCAAAATGCTCCCATACATCACTGATTGGGTAAAAATGTGTGCAGGCATTTTGAAAACTCTGTAACACAAGATGCGCATGTTTATGAATTCTTCTAATAAATACAATTAGCATATTTTTCAGAAATGTCAAGAGTTGCTTTGGGGTCAATTAGACACCAGACATTACAAAGAGGCTTGACACCACATACAATAGTGATTAGTTGTAAAAAAAAATAATTTCTTCTCCAGCAGGAATAGGGTGCATTCAGGAGGTCAAAATCCCTTTCATTTTGTCCTTAGAGGAATTTTCTAACAATAACTTATAAACCTTTAAAGGCAGACCTCCTGTGAGACAAGAGGTTGTTAATCAATGGTGTATGATTTTCTTAAAGCCATCACACTGCATTATTTCACCTTATTTTTTAAATATTCACTGCATTATTTCACCTTATTTTTTAAATAATCATGTTTAACAATGGAATTAGATTCTACAATGAATCTACAATGGAAAAATATTACATTATTTCTGACAAAAGAATCCCCATGAAGCGCTGTGAATGGCATAATTGAGAATGAGTCAAGTCTCCTTACGCACTTTGCGTTTTGCAATAAACTTAAAATATATTGTTTTATACAGTGGTGGCCAAAATTGTTAGAACACTTGGCATCTGGGAGTCGTCTTATTGGGCCTGGATTTATTTTCCAAGAGAACAATGACCCGAAACATTCTTCTAACTATTGCCGGAACTACCTGCGACGCAAGGAATCTGCTGGGACATTGAAAATGATGGACTGGCCCCCTCAAAGTCCAGACCTCAACCCCATCAAGCACATTTGGGGCAAGTTGGAAAATAAACTGGACAGATCTATTGTACATTCAAAGGAAAGCCTTTGGCTTCAGTTGCAGAAGGCATGGGATAACATTAGTGGTGAAGTTCTCAGAGGAAATATATTGACACTATGCCAGACAGATGTGCTGCTGTAATTGCTGCAAAAGGTGGACATACCAAATATTAAAGTTAAAAGTGGATAAAAACAGTATGACTCACTTCATCTGATATTTGATGGTCAGAGCAACCATCTGCATGTTTCATGAACATTATGAAATGAAATCATGTTTTGGATGCAAAAAAAGGTCAATATTTTCAGATCTGCCAGGTGTTTTAATAATTTTGGCCACCACTGTATATAAATAAAATCAACAGCTTTAAATAGATTATATTTCTCTATTGTTGTTATATGTCGTTCGCAATGCTTCATGGGATTGTCTTTCTCTCACTGAAGACATTAAGTAAACAGTCTTGTGTACCTTTGTCTTTTTGTCTGATTTTCAAATATTGTTTGATTCAAATCAAAGTTTGTAATGTTGTGAATCACATTGTAGCTGGTTGGTTGGTTCATGGCTTATAACTTTTGAACAAAGACTTTTTAAAAAAAAAAATCCCTATGGATTAAAAAACTTCCAGAACCAAGGTCAGTGAAAAAGTGGGCGGACACTGTTGTATCTATAATGGTTTGGCAGACAGTTCATGTAAGGATAATGGTGCATGTGTTTAGCCAGGTCCCTTTTCAAAGGCCTTGGGATTGATGGGAGACATTTAAATACCACCAGAATATTCAAGGTAAAAAAAATATAACTTTAATCTTTGACAGCTGAAAGACAACCATTATACAGAAGCAAAAAGAAGGATCTTGAACAGTACTCTGTTTTAACATTTTAAAAAATCAAGCATTTCAAGCTTTGTGCAGTAGCAACAACACTTAAGATTGTCTGCACGGGTATTTTGGGTATGTCTAAATTCACAGAAGACAAGCCAAGTTTTTTCTGTTAAAATTGCAGAGATATGTCATTTGTCCTCATATAGTGTGCTTGCGTTTAGCCTCCTTTTTACCAAACTTGACAGCCTTTTATCATATCTTTAACAGTTTTCATAGTTTCAGCACTGTTGTCTTTAAGTGAAACACCCAACAAGACCGGTCGGTTGCCTGATTCCTGCGAGACAAACGTTGTGACATTCTTGGCGTAGACGTGTGTAAGAGGCTGCAAAAGAGATAAAAAGGACAAGGTGAAATACAAACCTGATTTTATCTGCCATACTGATAATTTAATGAAAACATACTTTAAAACATACCTCATCCTTTCCCAGCAGTACTCTGGTTGTGAACATGGGTACACTGATGTCACCAGACCTTGTGTCAGGTGTTATGGACACAAGTGTCCCAATTTTACCATACTGTGTCAAAACTATAAAAATGTAGTTGCTGAATTCCGTGCAGACAACTTGAGTTGGTATTCCGTTTATTGTTTTTTCCATCTGTCTTGATCGGATGACGGGTTGAGGAGCCATTATTTACTTGGTTACACCTGAAAATAAGTAAGTTTAGTTAGAAACATCCAACCAAATAATAATCAGTGACAAAACTCTCACAACTGAAAAAGTTAAAAACGAGAAAGACATAGGAATAATTATTTAAGTAATAAGCAAAAAGAAAAGAAGAAGCATGCATCGCTCATTCATTCAGCTCCGTATAGCAGAAGCACGAAACTACAGCGACAGTAGGCCGCATGATATCGCTGACGTCTAGCCTGTCAAAAGCGGTCAGGCGACACAGGAAACACCGAGGCTTTAGAGTCTCAAGCGGAGCACTAGACGTGATATCTGCAATAGCCTTATGGTATTCAAAGATACAATGTAAACTGTTAAAACAAATAGCATAGAAGTAACAAACCTCTCTCACCGCTAGTAAAAGTCGTAAATTATCTTCTTAGGTCGAATGTGAATCTGTTTGCTAACATCCCTTAGCGAACACGGAAAAGTGGATGCGTTACGCAATGATGACAAGGGAAAGATGCAAGCAGTTGAGATGAGGGAGGAGAGATGGTCTGTTGAATTTATTTTTGATGACAGTTTTATGTCACTTTTATATAACATTGTATATAATTACGATTTTTAACACCAAATAGTAGGTATATTACTAAATTTGTACTTTTATTATTGTCATGACATCAAACATCATAAATGATAAGATGTAGCCTAATACGTCAGTATTTGGTTTTAAAGATTATTAATAGCCTACCTTTATTCAGCAAGGAATAATTAATAAATAAATTTATCAGAAGTATCAGTAAAGACATTTAATGTTACAAAATATTTGTATTCCAAATAAATGCTGTTCTTTTGAACTTTCATTATGCAAAAATATTATATTAAACGGCACAACTGTTTTCAACATTGATAATAATAAGAAATGTTTCTTAAGCAGCAAATCAGCATATTTGAATGATTTCTGAATGATCATGTGACCAGTGTTGGGGAAAGTTACTTTGAAAAGTAATGCATTACAGTATTGCGTTACTCCCTTAAAAAGTAACTAATTACGTTACGTTACTTTTGCGTTACTTTTTCTCACCTGGGCTGGGCTTGTTTGTTTTTTCTGTTTTTTATAACAAAAAAGTCCTATTTTTGTGCAAATGTAAAGACCCTTTCACACCAAAATTGAAATAATAAGCCTCAGGCTGAGGTAAAAATGCAAATTCATGCATGTACAGTAGAGGGCGCAGCTCAAACAAACCTTTCAGCTGTGCTGCCGTTCTGGATAATGAAAGAATGGGACGCAGGAGAAAAAAGTTTAACACTTACTTCATCAATAAAAACAAAAAATCTCAAGTCATTTTTGCTCATGGTTTAACTGAATCATCGAAGGTTAGCAGCAAGACATTGGTCAATAAAGGTATTAAAATAGAAAATATTTGAATATATTTAACAATAATAGGCTATTAATGTTTTAACTATATTTCTGATTAAATAAATGCAGTCATAGTGAGCATAAGAGACTTCTTTTAAACATTTTTAAAAATCTTACTGACCACAAACCTTGATATACTGTATAGGCCTAGCTAAAATTAAAAGAAAAAAGATAAATGAGTGACAAGAAAACAAAATCTAGTCAAATAAATTGTGTATTAGTTTTTTAAAAAAAGGCAGTGACATATTTACTTTACAAATAATTTTAATGGAGTAATTATAAATCACATTTTTACAATGCACTGACTCTTAAGAAATGGGACATTTTCTTTAGTAACATTTCATATGTCACTTAGGTGCTTCGTAAATGTTGTACTCGTTTTGCCTATTTATCATAATGTATAATGTTCCATTATCATGGAATTAATAAGAGTAATTTATGAATGTGTCTAAGTTGGTGTAACTGTATACACTAAAACAATATGCGAAGGAGTCAAATGATTGTCAAATGATTTGATTACGAAGCTTTGCTCAGGGAATTTTAACAGACAAACAAACAGATGTGTAAATCTATTTCAAAATGTTCTGAATTATCCTCTCTATCCACCTGGAACAGCCTGATTATGTGTAGTTTGTCTGAATAACTTTATCCGCTGGCTGCATCGCCCCTGTCAGTGGATCTAGTGTGGATGTGTCATACTTTTGCTGAGTCTAGTCCATTTGACAGTGTGTGCCATGTTCACTGAGGCTGCTCTTTGTGTTCCAGACTGTAGCTACTCTGGCAGACTTATCCTGAAGCCTTTGAGCTTTACATCTGCCTGAAAGAAGTTGCCATCTTTGCACTTTCGTCACAAGGTTGACTAGAAGTGCCAAGGCGCTCTCTCTCTCTCTCTCTCTCTCTCTCTCTCTCTCTCTCTTGCGCTCTCTCTCTCTCTCTCTCTCTTGCGCTCTCTCTCTCTCTCAATGTCAGACTGTGCAATACACAATGTAGCCAAATTTGGTCACAGCCATCCCATTTACAGCTTGTTACACTGTAAAGAAACCTTAATTTAAAGGTGACCTATTATGCTCCTTTTCAAAAGATGTAATAAGTCTATGGTGTCCACAGATAGTGTCTGTGCAGTTTAAGCTCAAAATACCCACAGATCATTTATTATAGCTTGTCAAATTTGCCTCTATTTGGGTGTGAGCAAAAACATGCCGTTTTTGTGTGTGTCCCTTTAAATGCAAATGAGCTGCTGCTCTCAGCCCCCTTTCCAGAAGAGGGCGGAGCCTTTACAGCTCGGATACTCCAGCAACAACAAAACTGGTGAATGTCAGGCAGCCAAAATGTCAGAAATTGTCAGTAGCGGTGTTCAGCCTTACATGTTCGAACCGAAGTCGGACACTGATGGAGAGACTCAAGAAGAAGTTACTTTTAGAATGCAACTGGACGTTTCTAAATGGTTAGTGAATACATGTATGCAGAGTTAAGTTGATTCAACTTATCGACTACCTTCATGTTAATCTAAAACTTGCAAAATTAATCCAACTGAACTGACCCTAGTTTGTGAAGCAGTCTGCCTTAAAATGATTTGCGTAAATAGGGTTAGGGCTAGGGTCTTCAGCACATTTCCTTCATAAATGAAATTCAACCATAGTGTCCTCAGTGGCTCAGATGATGGGAGTCTATGGAGACTCTTATGTTCATTGGTACATCCAATAACAGAACATTTGTAGTGTTTTTTTTATCTCCAGCTGCTACAGCGAGGAAACAGAGATGGCGGACTGTTGTGGCTCACTCAGGGCGGTATCTATGCTAATAGAGCAGATCGTCACCAGTCATGGGCGGGGCTCTTACGTAAGAGAAGGTGGAAATCTGGAACCGCTCGTTTTGGAGAGACTGTTTATTATATTTATGGGGCTTGTTTACACACATCTGTGCTCAAAGTGAATTTTGCATAATAGGTCCACTTCAAGGGGCCATTTACATGACGTTTTCAACCAAAAAATTTAAAACTTTTTATGCGTTTTGGTCATTTATTTACATGACAACGCGTTTTGGGGGCATGAAAATGCAAACTTTTGAAAACTGGTTTCAAAGTGCAAGTTTTTGAAAACGATACTGTTATCATCTCCGTGTAATCTACAGAAAAACAGGAATTTGTAAAAACGGTGACGTCATTCGCATCAGCTGAAGAAAAGCTGATAATTAATTATATCAAATGTAAAATAAAAAAAATACACAGTAATCACAATATAGCTTAGTGAGATTATCAAATCAAAGGCTGAGATTTAATAATAATAAAAAAAAAAAAACCTGTATAGTCTGATGTGCTTCGTGTTTCAGAGCATTTCAGCATTTCAAAGCATCTCGGTGCTCCGATCTCTGCATTTGGGAACGCAATGTGCGCTAGGGTTTACTTTATTTACATATTCGCATCATTTCCAACGTCACATACATTTCTACGTTTATAGCATTGCACCAGTATTCCGCCAAAATAAATGCTTGGCAGTTTTAATGTTTTAAAGTGAAAAATTTAAGACAATAATGTTAGTATTGTAATATAAATTGCAATATGATTATAATCACATTTATTTTTTATTTTACAGTGCAATTGTAATTTACATCAGTAAAAACATTTAATTATAAAGCTAACGTCATCATCATCATCAATTTTATATGGTACACTATCACAACTAAAACGAAGTTTGAGTCCACTTTAAAGTCCGACAACAAAGTCAAAATAAAACAATAAAAAAAGATTGATCTGTTTACATGCAACCAACATCAGAGGAGAAGCGTAAACATGCAAATGTGCCATTAAATTATTAAAATATTACCTTAAAATCTCAGGGGGTACTTCAAGTAAATATTTTATGTCTAAGCGGTTCTGCCAACAAAAAAAGTTTGGAAACCCCTGCACTAAGCGATCAAAAAAAAAAACAGATTTTGCCCTGTAATGAAATTCTTTACAACCTTGGAAATTTCTCAAACACTTTCTCAGCATGGTGTTGTACCTAATGGATATAACAACTAGATCATCAATTGTTCCGTCATAACACAAAAGGTCTTGAGCGATGATGGTTCCATGATCTTTTGCCATCATGTAAAGTGAAACTCGTTTGCCAAAACAAATCTCAAATGTGGCTTTTTTCCTCCAAAGCACCATTAAGTAATCACTCTCAGCTGTTAGCATTAGGTAAAATGGGCATGCATGTTATAAACATGCTGTGAAGTAATTTGCTCTTCAAAGTGCTATAAAGAGATGCCAATCAGAAGCTTTATAGGTTTTGTGTGCTCCAGAGGCAGAGGAAGAAATAAGGAAGGAGCCAGCGAAATGCCTATCATGGTCGATAAAAGGAAGGAACAAGCACATTCATTGTTCATGAACACCTCCCACAGAAGAGGACTATCATTTTAATATCTCTTTAATGTTCTGCTGGAAATATGCATGTCGTTTGGGTTCTTTCTGTTCCCGCAGCAGGAAGATAAGTCTGATTGGCTGGTACGTGGGATTTAATTAGAGGTACATTTTATCCTCTGTGTAAGCCCCACAGTTTGCCACATACCTACACTCTTTTGTTCAGACTCCCTTTCATTTTAGTTCTGGTTTCTAATGAGAACAGGATTATACAGACATAATGGACATCCATTTTTCAGGTTAGGAGACATGACTTAAAACGTGATAATTAAGGTTTTTGTTTCATTCATGTCATAATTATTCACATTGATTTGACAGACCATGGGAAACATCTGAACTCCCTACAGTTATAGAATTTAAAGGAATAGTTTTAGCTGAAAATGAGAATTTCATGTTGTTGCTGGATATAACTTGTGGGTGAGTACAATAATGACAGAATTTTTATTTTTGATTGAACTATCCCATTAATTTGATCAAAGAAAACTGATGTAGGTGAAGAAGATACATATTGATGTATGTTCTGGACATCTTGATGTGTCTTTCAGTGCAGCTTCCTGTCAGAATGTGTGTTGTCAGATTCAAGGGGTCTGAGTTAGGGCTCAGGGTACAGCGCAGACCCATATAGCCCTGAAAGAGTGCACTCACCAGGGGTTAATGACAGCTACCAGGGGTTAATGACAGCTGCCATGGGTCGGTTACTTCACAGAATACTTTCTGCTCCATTGATATGACAACCCACCTCTGGCAACAGTCATCTGTGTCTGTCCTACACACCTACTGACACGCATAGAACAGTAGCGGGATAGGGAATATAGACTGGGGGGAAAGCCAAAACATTCACAATCAATTTTACTTTGTGATTGATTGATTGATAAACAGAACTAAATGATTTCCGTGATATTTCATGAACATCTTTCGCCAATGTGGATGGAATGCCATAAAATACACAGTGAGTTTTTTTTTTCTTTTCACAGTGTGTTCTGCACTGTTGGCACAAGTCAGAACACTGTTGGCGGCTTTCGGACGATTGAGTATGTTGAATTTGCGAATGAGCTCATTGGTAAGAGAGATCATTCTGATTGGCTGTTCAGCTTATTGAACCAGCATGCAAAGAAAAACAGAAGTGACGAAAGTCAGTCCTAAGCTGAATCCGAAATCGCCCCCCTATACCCTTAAATAGGGCATTATTTGAGGGGACAGCCATTTGTTATGGTGTCCGAAACCATAGTGACGTTATCGAGTGCACTCATTCTATCCCACATTGCACCGCAATAACGAGTGTACAGCCGATGTACACACAATGGCTGTCCAAATTCACTCATTCAAGTGAACTTTATTAATGGACTAATTTAGGGATAGTGATTGAGGGTTTAGGGGGCGATTTCGGATTCAGCCCTAGCTCTTCCGGTTTCTCATTCGAAATGTCAAATACAGACTATGTCAAACACAGACTACGAAATGTCAAATACAGACTACCTGCTGGTATGGAGAGTTATTTCTTCTCACACAGGCACGTGAACTCTTTTGAAGAAATTTTTAACAAAGTTAAACCAAATATATTTTGAGTACAGTTTTTCTCGCCATGAAAATAGCATGCCGCTATTAGCATGGCGCTAATAGCATGGCGCTAAAAAAACAAACATGCAGGCACATGTCTCCTACACATGATATTTGCTTCCTCAAAAGTACACTGAAAAAAATGGCTTTGAAACTATTTTCATTCAGAAATAATTTCCACTAATAATTACAAAGAAACGGCAAGTAACACATTCAATTGAATGTGAAATTTTGAAGTAGCAAGATTGAAATAGTATTTTCTTGTAAAAATTAACTAGAATAATTTCCATCCCTATTAGTGATATCAGCCAGAAAAGGAACATTTTTTTCAGAGGCTGTGTGATTTTGATTAAACAAATGATGATGATTTTTTTTCTCTCTGGAATAACATGCACCGAATCATTCACAATAAGACCAGGAATGTGCATTAAAAAAAGTAAATATGAGTTGATTTGGATTTCCTGTTGACTTTAAATATCCAACAATCATTAGAGTTACTTCCTTCCTCCTCCTTTCAGTGTTATCGTAAATAGCCTTATGCATATTCATGGGCATCTACGTCACATGAAATACATCATCAGCACTCTTTGAGAGAGGTTGAATGCACCAGTTCATCCATGGCATCGGCATCTCAGTTGCTTAGCTCCTGATTCATGTTGATCTGTAAGGCTAGATTCATGATGTGAGTGGAAGTCAACAATACATGTAATGAAAATTGCTCTTCTACCATCTGGAGCCCTATGACAGGGGCTCATTCATGAAATAAGTGTACCAACAAAGGCACACACACACACACACACACTTTAGAAAGAAATGCATATGTTCCCCAAGTGACCACTAGAGTGCTGTGCAGCATTACAGATGCTATTCCACAATGTTTGGAGAGTTAAACACACTGACTGTATTAGAATTGTGGCCTTTTAAAAGCAGGCTTCCCATTATGGATTTCCCATAATGCTCATAGAGTCCCATAAGTATTGAATCACTCTTAAATTAATGCCTAACATTTAAAGAAGTGTTTTTCCACCATCACATTTTCTGTGATATTTAATGATACCTACTGTATAAACATGAACAGGCTTTGAGTAATTGTTCCAGGAATGCTTTTCGTTGTTATTATTGTTTTAGTGTCGTTTTTTTTGGAAACATTTAAAGGAGTCTCTTTATAGAAATAATTCCATGGGCAACCAATAGTCCATTTATATTTGTTAAGCTACATAGCTAATTTATAATTAAAGACAGTTGGTAAGAGCCAGTTCAAATGAACTGTTGCCAGACCATCTTAAAATGCAAGTCACATCATAGCCTAGTGTATTAAACGTTTATATTTAAAACAAAGAGTATTCAGAATGACTAAAAGCATGGCAGTTTAGCTTTGAATTAATATTCTTACAAATAAACTGTAAATATAAACTGAGAAAAGTTCCATATGGAAAAGATAAAAGAACAGAATATTAATATCATTTGCCAACACTCCTTAATACTTCTTTTAAATTGTAACAATATTTCCTAATATTACTGTAACGTTCAGTTTGGTTTCTGTTTCGTTTTCATGGACTAAGGGTACGTTTACACGACAACGATGTACTAAAAATGGAAAAGTTTTTCCTTTTGCGTTCTTCGCATACAGATGTATTACACACTGTATTATCAATGCCAAGCCAGTAGTTGGCGATGTCACTTTGTAAAGAAACACTACACGCCCATAGACTGAACACGTAATAATACGCATGCACATGACGTGACTGTTTTCACAAATTCACGATTTTGTAGTTTACACGGAGACGATAACGGTACCATTTAGGGCTGCACGATAAATCGCAATTAACATGAAATCGCGCTTATCACGATTTGGCTTATCGTGATTATGAAATCGCAAAGGCTGCGATTATTTTTTTTATGTGCAATTTGTCAGTGCAGGACGGCTCTGTGATCAGTAATAAATGCTGCTCCATCTGAAATCACTGCGAGTTTGAGTCGCTTATAACATGCATTTGAAAAAGCAAAACGCATCAAACATCTTTCCAAACATGAGAAGCATTTAATCATGTTTAATCAATGAAGCCGTTTCAATCTTCTGTTTATTCAGCTCACCGATAGTATGATGTTCATAGGGATTTCCTGGAATGACATGCGCTATTGTACTTCTGTGGCACATATTTGGAGTACCTTGCGCGAAAGCGCCCTCTGGCTAGCAGATGGAGCAGCATTTACTACTGATCACAGCCGTGCTTCACTTAGAAGCCGCGCATTAAATAATCACAGCCTTTGCCAAATCGCGTGCGGTTTAATTGCGATTTATCGTGCAGCCCTAGTATCATTTACAAAAACTTGCACTTTGATACCAATTTTCAAAAGTTTGCATTTTCAGGCCCCCAAAACGCTGTTGTTGTGTAAATGAACGACCAAGACACATAAAAAGTTTTCAGTTTTTAGCTGAAAACCGTTTAGTTTGTAGAGTTTGTAGTTCCTTAGCATGTTTTCATGTTGTCATAGCAACCAATTGTTTAATTGATTTGATTCACCTGCTCCTTGTTTAGCTATTTGCTAAATATTTATAGCCCTTAGTTTTAGTCATTCTTGGTACGTTCTCATCATTTTATAGTCTGTTGTGTTCTCCGTTGCTACTGTTCTCCTGCGTTTTTGTTGTGAATAAACGTGACTGCTGCGAATAGCTCCTGCTTCAACTATTCTCTTGCTGCAACGAACCGTGACAGTGTTTGTGTGTGTGTGTAAATACATTTATATTCATTCATCAATTCATTCATTTATTTATGTGTGTGTATGTATTTTTTTTTTTTTTATACATTTAAAAAAAAATCATTTTATTTTATATTTTGCATTTCTTCATTGCCTTGGCAGTAAATGCAGTGTAGGTGAAACACTGCATCGCTGATCTATAACCCTCTCATCTAATTCAGTGACTGTGCTCAGTGGTGTGAGGTGACTGTAACTCTGGTTCTGGCGGGCAGGGCAGGACTAGCGGAGGTGGATGTAGACACACTGAGGGGAGAGGCTGATTAAGAACCTCCGCAGTGAGAGAGCAGGGCAGCAGCCTACTCCCATGCTACCAGCTGACCTTGCACAATTCAGCTCTATGAAGCCAAGTCACAGTCATTCCTCTGCTTGCTGACCATATGGGTCATGCCTAAAAACACTGTTTTCCTTCCTGTCATACAAAGTGCCCCCACCTACAAAAATGCACACGTAGCATTTAATGTAGCAGCAGCCTATGCTCTGAGCCATAGGGAGAACATACTGTAGAATCTGACATCATTATTACTGTATTTTTGTTTGGATTCTAAACTAGCCTCAAGGAAAAAGAAAATTCTTCCATGATGTACTCACCTTCATGTTGTTCCAAACCAAATACGCTGTTATCTTTTCAGAAGAACTCAACAGAATATATTTTTGAAGAGTCTTCAGGCAACTATTTTATATAGTAAAAGTAGCAACGTGGACACTATATTCCAGATCTGTGTGAATTCAAAAATGTGTGATGAACAGACCTAAATTTAAGTCATTATTCACAGATAATCTTCCTCTCCAGTGAGCTGTCAACTCCAGAACTCCTCTGGATCAATCTGAATTTGTATGCAAAACCCTTTTGTTCATACTTTAGAGTAAGATTAGGTCACACTTCAAAGGATCCATTTATTAATAGGCTATTAATTAGTTAACATGACATAAGATTAATAAATGATGTAGAAGTATTGTTCATTGTTAGCTCAAGTCAGTTCAACATTTATATACGTTTTTAAAAACAAATTTATCTTAATGTACTTTGAACTAACATGAATAAGCAATGAACAATTGCAGTTTTAACTAACAATGACAAAGATTAATAATTGCTCTAAGAAATTGCTCATTGTTAGTTTTTGCTAGCTAATGCATTAACTAGATAAGAAACGAGAAATTGCTTTAAAGTGTTAAAGTCATTTAACATTATTTAGTGCATTAGCTATTATGAAACAAGGGACATTTTTCCAGCATTTAATATATGGTAACACTTTAGTTTTGGGTCCAATTCTCACTATTAACTAGTTGATTATTAGCTTGCATATTACTAGGATATTGGCTGTTTATTAGTATTTATAAAGCCTTATTCTGCATGACCATATTCTACATCCCTTAATCCTACCCAAAACTTAACAACTACCTTACTAACTATTAATAAGCAATAATTAGGAGTTTATTGAGGCAAAAGTCATAGTTAATAGTGGGAATTGGACCCTAAACTAAAGTGTGACCAGATATACTTGCTCATTGTTAATTTATTCAAAATACATTTATGTTCATTCAAAATAAAATGTTAACATTAATATTAATAAATGCTAGAAGTATTTTCCATCGTTAGATCATGATACCTAACTATTATTAACAAATTAAACAGTGATACTTTACAATAAGGTCCCATTTGTTAACAGTAATGCTTTAACAAACATGATCTAACAATGAGCAATATCTTTTTAGAGCATTTATTAGCCTTTGTTAGTGATGGTTAATAAAAATCTTCACAGTGCATTAACTAATTTTAACAGATACAACATTTGATCTTACATTTATTAGTTAATGTTGAGATTAACATGAATAAATGCTATAGAAGTGTTGCTCATTGTTAGTTCATGTTAACTAATGAAATCTTATTGTAAAGTGTTACCAAAGAAACCTTACTGTAATGTTATTGTAATGTATTTAAATATTTAAATATATGTATTTATAAAAAATATGTATTTCGTTCATGAATCAGACTGTAATAGAATTTTTTGAATATATTATTCCTTTCAGGCAACACATTTTTTTTCTTCAGAATAACTTTTTGGGAAGTCTACCCTCACAGTATGAATGCTCAGGGTGAATATAAATAGATATATTGATTTGTGCATGGGGGTGTATTAGTGTGGATGGTAACAGCAGACACAACAACTTGGCTGATTAGTTTGTTGGTCGAAGTACGAGAGGAAACCAGTGGAAGTCTGAATAATCAAAGCCTGCGTCCCTGTGTGCTGTCTGCCAATAGACCCCCTCATTACTGGGATGTTGACAATCAGCTACAACATGGTGACACTATTTTCTAGTCCTTGGAGGCCAGATCCTTTGAGTGTCATGGGAGGGGGGGATGGGGGTGGGGCAACATTGCATTGCAAAGCACTTGTACCATAGAGAGAGATGCTTTGTATAACAACAACAGCTTGTTTCTTCCATCCCTTTCACATATGAGTTTGCTGGCATATTCTGTCCTGCAATGTTCTTTCCTGTTCTCTTTCTCTTGTGGCACTAATTACATGGTTACTCTGAGCTATTATTAGGCATCCTCTTTGTTTACTTAATGCTGTCTTTGTGTGTGCGTGTGTGTGTGTTTTATGTAGCCTTGGTTTTCAGACGAGTACACAACCAGGCACATTTGTACAATTACTAAAAAAAGACGGAAAATAGCTTGGAGATACCATCATTGCTCAGAAGCGTTATGAAATTCAGAATCAGAATCAATAGAATTCTACGGCTTTCTGGACTGCTGTGTGATTGGACGGAATCAATGAGTCATTATGAGATCAAAATGACTCAAATCAAAATTGCTTATTTATAGAGCCAGTGATTTGCACTCTCCATTATGAATAATGAGATAACTTCAGGGATAAAGCTGTTACATAATTTTTTCATATTTTTGGAAAAGTGAATAATTGAAATATCATTAAACATTTAATGCGATTCACATGGACCCTGAAATAACCTGCCATGGTTCTGTTCTATTATTGATCAATTAGACAGTAATTTAATCAGGACATTTATTTATCTATGTTTACAATGGGAAGATTTATCCGGGTGCTTTGTAAGACGCTGAGAAAGTGCCATTAATGGAACCGTTTCATATCCATTATGGCCAGTGCTTTGCTCTAATTTAAAATAAAGACATGAGACTTTAAAAGTTAATTTCATTATTATTACCTGCGCCATTAGGGGACTTTACCATTATGAGCATATTTGCAGCGAGGGAACTAAAGCATGACAACATTCAACACACTATAAGCTGCCGGGGTGTCACGCGGTGTATTCATTCAGAAAATGACATCATTAAAATTGATCAAGTGTAAGAGAAAATATCAAGAATCATGGGGTGAACCCCTCTTTCACACAAAAACCTCATATGCAGTCTAATGTACCTCCATCAAACCCCTGTTGTCATCTGACTTCTATGTGTTAGCCATATATAAATGAGCAGCTATAAATGAAACGAGTGGTGCTGATGAGATTTGGGGAATATGAGAACTTCGTGTGAACTTTAGCAGAGATTAGGCTATTCCTTCCAACAATGTCAATGGGATGAAGTAAATTATGGGGCTGTTTGTTTAACCATGCCTTTGTTTATTTTTAACGTGCTTATTAATAAAAACAAAAACATTGCAAATATTACGAAATATGACATTAATATGATGATTAATATAAAAAAATTACACTCTTTTAAAGTTACAGTTATAGTGGGAAGCCGCATCTCTTTAGCCTCCCCTGAGCCCATTGAGTTTTAACAGACCCCCTAAAGAGTGCCATGGGTTTGGCGTGTTCTTACTCTGTCCATGCAATAAGTCTCTGAATGAGCAATGTTTTGTAGTGTATTTACTTTAACTTCTCAAGAAAATGGGATGCAGGATTAATCATGTATAGCACAATAGCTAACAGAGGCATTGCCTCCTCTCACATGACTTTTCCTCATTCATTCTCAATGCTAGTATTTAAAAATTTGAGTGCACAGTTCAGTTGAATGATAAAGTTTTTTCCATTGGTTTTTTTCGCAGACAGACGGCAACGTTGTCAAAACAATCCCATGGAAAAGGATCCATATAATGACTAAAAACGCTGCATTATTCATGCCAGGCCAGTAGTTGGCGATGTCACTTTGTAAAGAAACCCCACTCACCTACTGAACATGTAATGTGCATGTTGTTACCGTTTTCACAAATTCGTGTTTTTGTAGTTTACATGATAACGGTAACGGTATTGTTTTCAAAAACGTGTACTTTTCAAGTTTGTGTTCTCAGGCCCCCAAAATGCGTTGTGCATAAAACGCATAAAACGCAGATAAACGTGGTTTATCTGTCAATCAGATGCATGTGAAAGTTACATTCGTTACTATATACAGGGCCGGCCCAAGCCTTTATGGGGCCCTAAGCAGAATTTAATTTGGGGGCCCCTCGGTGCCACCAATATGATTGACTATTGTCAATTCTTGATAATTCGCACACCCAGTATCAATTTTATTAGTTGTAGCTGTGTTGCTTACATCATGTCTGCCTGTCATGTTTTTACCCTTATACGTTTTTTAATTGTAACAGTAGCAAACCCACAAGAGTGGTCAGGTGTTAATTTGCACTTTAATATTCAAAGTCTTACAGTGCTACAGTTCAGACTGGGATATGTACGATTAAAAAAAATTTTTTTTTTAAAGAAGTCTCTTATGCTGAATATGCTCATAATTTTTCCCCCCAGGATTCTTTGAATAGAAGGTTCAAAATAACAGCATTTATCTAAAATAGAAAGCATTCAAAGAATCCTAAAAAAAAGTTTTACACAACTGTTTTCAACACTGATAATAATCATAAATGTTTCTTGAGCATCAAATCAGCATATTAGAGTGATTTCTGAAGGATCATGTGACACTGAAGACTGGAGTAATGATGATGAAAATTCAGCTTGGCAGCACAGGAATAAATTACACTTTACTTGATATTCACATAGAAAACAGCTGCTTTACATTGGGATAATATTTCACTGTTTTTACTGTATTTTTGATCAAATAAATGCAGCCTTGGTGTACAGAAGAGACTTCTTTTAAAAACAAGAAATGTTGATGGATTTCTTTCAGACGTTAAACAGAGCTTTTATTTTGGCGGAAACACGCAGGAAGACCTTAGTGCTTCTTTTTGTTGACAACAACAGATTTATAAATTATTCTTATTATGAATTTGGGAAGATGTTTGGGTAACGCTTTAGATTACAGCCCGGAAAGTACTGCGTAAGTAAAATGAATTTACAGCGTAACTTTCGGTAATTATAGTGTAACTATAAAGTACGTACGTGCAGGTATAAGGGAACAATATGTAATATTTGGGGAATAAAGGGGTAACTACCAGAAAATTATATTCATATAATTACATATGCATACATAGTATTCCTTCTTAAGATTCATCTGTGGCAAGAACGAAAAAGAAGAGGAACAAGAGGAGGATGAAGCCAAGCAAGAGAAACGAATAAGAAGTGTTATAAATCTGTTTTGAAAGTTGTTTTTTCAAATAAAGTTTTCTGAGTGATATCAGATTGTGTACGTGTTTTTATTGTACTTACCCTGTAACTACATGAAACAAGAGGGGAACAAACACCACTTTTATTTACAGCCCGCAGATTCACACTTACCCTGTAACTACACGGATAATTACCCCTTAATTAAAAAATACTTACAGTATAAATAATTTGTTAATTTTGCTGGTAGTTAGCCTACCCCTTTATTCCCCAAATATTACATATCAGGTCAGATAAGATATTCGCACTAAACCATATCACGTTCTCAGATCCATCCATTCATAAAAAGGTTACCGGGCAACTGACGAGTAGCACCGTTTCAGTGCTGATTTTTATCTAACAAGCTAACAGTGTCCAGCCGATAGCGCCGTGAGCTCGTGCAGCGCTGTCAGAATCAATCCGTGCATATATTACAAAACTTAACATTTTAAGTTTATTTAGTAATTGTTTAAGGCCATTTCGCGAATTCAATCATCATAAAGTAACATGCAGCAAGAAGTCATTTCATGTGCTCTTGGGGGCCCCCTGGTGGCCAAGGAGGCCCTAAGCAGCCGCTTAGTTCGCTTATGCCTTGGGCCGGCTCTGACTATATATGGTAGGGTCGCGAAGTGTTTTCTTGCAGAATCATCATTGGTTAAGTTAATTTTTACCATGAGTGCATGATTTGTAAATTATGTTTACCTCACATAACCAGCTCCATATGTATGGCTCGGTAGCTCACCTTGTCATAGCACTGTTTGCGATGCAGAGCGATTGGGTTTTGAGTTTTTATCTTGCATTTGCTTTTGTTTAGTGCCACTTATCGAACATGTTATTTCCAAACTGCTGCGATACATATAACAACCAACATAATAATTGACCTATCGGTAAGCCCCGCCCCCCTTAGTTACTGTTACTAACTCGGACAAACAAAGTAGTTGCTAACTATCTTACAATGACAGTCAGTGTGAAAACCTTGTCCCAAGATGTTTTTGGACACAGAAGGACCAACTCTCGTCAAGAAGCATTCAAGTGGGACTCAAGTGGGAATATTGTGGGTAACACGATTAATTTGGAAGCAAGAGTTTACAGATCACAATGCAAGCGGGGGAAGCCTCATGTTATGGTCGTCATGATCACAGATGACAACATCAACGCTGTTCATGTACCGCAGGGTAAGATTAAATTAATTTACATTTAACCAGTTTAATATGCAGAGGCACTGAAATGTAGACCTGTAAAGATCCAATCTCTGGGCTGCTGTTTCACTCCTAGCCTGCAGGGGGCGCCCTCCTTAAGTTTCCATGTCATGCTCCCTCCAGGTCTCCAGATGGCACTTTAACCCCATGCTCAGTGCTCTCCACTCCTGCAGATGGTGCTAGTGTATTTAATTGTACTCAGAACTCTCCTCATTAGCCCTGATTCCCTTCACCTGTGTCTTGCCTTTTATAAGTGTGCTTGTTCCCTGCCATTATGTTCAGTCTTGAGCCTATGTTCTCCAGTCTCCAGAGAAGTTTGGTGCCTTATGGTAACTTTTTGACCCTTGTGTCTACTTTTGTTTCTCTGTTTTATGGAAGCTCTGCTTTCCTAGTTCATTTGTACTTTGTGCTTTGGTTTCTCAAGTAAAGACTATTTTTATTTTTTTGGAAGACTCAAGTCTCTTGGCTTTTTACTCTTCTGCTCTTAGGTTCCATTGTCTGGGAGTTAGCTCAGTGGAGAACATGCCACACTTACAACACCAGAGACCTGGGTTCAAGTCCAGCCAAGGGCGACATCTTTATAAGACTTTCATTTATGTGTTTTTGACCTACACTGTACATGAAGTGAGAACAGTTAACTATTTAGGTTTGTACGTTAGAATAGACTCACTAACTTTAATTTTAACAATGAGAGTATGACAACCAGAAAATCCTCAAATCAGTGTTACAAGTACCCTAGGCACATCGTTTTACCATTTTTGTTGCATAAACACCATCAAACCAATGAGAGCTTCAGATCTTCCAATGTTTCTCTATGGCGCTGAAACCTAAAGATGTCCGAGTTCCAGTCCCCGTGAAACTGATACTCAACTGCCATTGGCTCATCTGCGTTCGAGGGGAGGGGCTTACCGATAGGTCAATTGTACCAGATTCAAGTTCATCTGTATCTGATATAACAACGTGCCTTTAGAGCCACTAATTTCACTTTGAAAGTGGTGTGAAACACAAGACGCAACGTAATATCATTTTGCAGAAATGTCTCCACCAGCATGATTTTCCATTGAGCCTGGGTTGACTGTTGAATGGCAATTTCACAAGGAGACAATTAAAGCATTATCTTTGTCTCCAAGAGCAATCCGAAAAGCAGGCGGAATCCAATGTAACTCGCTGTTTGGCAGTCTCAAGGTGACTACACTTTGAATGACTTCTGATTTTTAATTGAACACGCAGAGACATTCACAAGGCCCAGGAGAATCCACGGTCGAGGTGAATGTGTAGTGCTATGCAAATGGCTTCATTCTCCCTCTCACGATAATTAGAATGGGTTTCCTAATTCCACAGAAGTTGTTGCTGACTTGCAGTGGCTTCCTCTCTAATGCAAATGTAGCTACCAATATCGAGAGCGACGCATCAGCCAATTCATGCGAGACCAGAGATCAAAACACATATGGACCACATCATGCATACTTCATAAGCTGTATCCTTCCAAAATCTTGTGCTGCTATTAAGAGGAGATGAGCTTTTGGATTGCATCCCATGAAGAATGCATTTCTTCAGAATCCCATTATGGAAGCTACAGTGTGCATAGAGAGTTTAATGGCAGGGTAAGCTCAGCCAACGAAAGTGAAGCTCTAAATCAATCAATGATTAAAACAACACTGCTGGCTTCTCAGCGGCTGGCTGCTTTTAATTTCTAGCCCAAACCAGCCTCTTTTCAATTTTTCAGCGATCCCTCAAAGTTGCCACTTCGCCAGCGTGTCTCCAGAGAACCGCTGCTGTTGTCTCGCTCGTCCCGCCGCCAGTCGGGAAAGTGGCTGGAGGGGCTTCTCCTGATGATGCCAGTGGAAAAAAGGCCCCTATTAATTACTGATGTGGTCTCAGAGCAGGGACATGACAGCAGGTAAATGAGATTCAGGAAGAACAGCTGCAGCTCCTCATCTCCTGTGCCGGCTATTCTTAGAAGATAAAGAGCAGGCCGGGTGGCCACTTGCCGAACGAGCTGAAAAAATTAACGGTTTCGAAATGTGCTCGGATAATGGTCCTTTCCGCCGTTAAGTGGTGTGATTCTGTGATTATTTTTTTCATTTTTTGCATGTCGTGTGGAAGTGGGTGACTGGAGACAGAACAAAGGCAGAGAAATTTGAGGCGAATTCGAGGAAACGTCCAAACGCAGAAATATAGCAGATTTCTATTGATCATTTCAACACCTGAGAGCACATCTGATGATTCCCGAGTTTTGAGTTCCCACGCAGAGGTTGCATCAAATATTCATCAGCTATCTTTGGTCTGTACTGAGGGATGATTCAAAAGATGGATTTGTTCTATAAGCAAATTCATCTTCTCGAAGAGTCTCGAAGTGAGACACGGGTCAAACCCTTTAAAATGATAACTGATTTATACGTCTCTTGAAATGTGGCCCATTTGCTTGTAAAATTTCTTTCCTAAACTGTCCTCTGGCTGTTCATCCGTATGCTTGTGGCATAATGTATTCACATTAACGCTCCTGTCACTCATCATACAACCTGATGAATTTGCCGCAATATCTGTTTATTTTGGGGGGAAAATAATGGGTTCTGCATTTTACAGTGATGTTTTTGTGGGCGGACTGAGCTGAATTTGGGCATCAATCTTTCCCTCTCCCTGCTGATGATGGGAGGTGCAAGGCGGATGCTGAGCACAGGTTAGTTGAAAGGTCCCAGATTCCAGCACGGCATTATTTACTGTGGTGGGAGACACACACATACATTACAGACATCTGAGGAAAGGTCACAGAGAAAGATGGAGAGCTGCGGTAAATTGCCTCTCCATCACATTATTGGGCTTTCATATTGCCAAGTCAGTCATGCTGGCACACGAAGGGCTCTGACCTGACTGGTTATTCTGTACACTAGTAACATCAGCCTGAATGTCTGATATGTGAAATACGTAAGCCTAATAGCTAGAGATGAGACTTTATGGGGGCGATTTATCTGAGATTATCCGCACTAGTATTTGTTTTCTTATCTGTGAAACAAATCTGGATTGAATGAATGTTGGTTTTGCATCTTAAAACTAGGGCTTGTTTCATTAACTATTAATTAAATGAATAAAAGTCTTCTAGCTTGATTTGAATTAAGAGAATTAATCAGATTGATCAACATTTGTCTGCTTCAATGTCTTTATGCAAATGTCTAGTGATTAATTAAGGTATTTTTAATGCTTTCATCTGCCACAATAATGCAATATCTTAAATTATCTATTTTTTTTGGTTGCTTTCCTTAATAAATACTGATATATGCAATTTTAATAATCAGTTAAAATTAAAGAGTGTTTTTAAAAGTCAGCATTATTTTATCTACCATGTCCTTCATATTGTCCTTCATTATCTTTATGTAAAATTAATTATATTAATATTATATAATGTATTTGTATTTATAAAATAATTTGATGTACTTTTATTATTTCATTATATATATATATATATATATATATATATATATATATATATATATAATAAAAGGACATCACATAATTATTATATTTATGTCATCTTAATTTGGTGGCTTTTGTTTACAAATATTAATATGCAATTTTTTTAATTTAAATGAAAGACTATTTAAAATTCAATTGTTTTTTATTTATAAAATTGACTTATTTTTATTGTTTTTGTGTAATATTAATTTGGTGGCTTTTCTTAGCAAAGATTGATGTAATTAATTCTGTTAATGAATCTGCATATTAATTTGATTACCATTTTCTGTCAACTGACAGCCCAAATTGGATCCCATCTGGATCCATTCTGAAATTACATCACTTGAAATACTCTCATACAACAGAATGGAGAGAGATGACAGGATCAATTGAAAATTTGATAGAGTAAGTCCCTAAAAGGGCCTGAAATCATATGTAACCGAACAGAGCGATTTATCACCACTGGCTTTTATGTCCATTGTTTACAATCCTTGGGTCCTGATTGAAATAAAGTGCAGGGAATGTTTTCCCAGGACATGTAATTTCAGAGATGAATGACCCCGTCCTCATTTGCTCCCAGAGATCGAGATCCGTAGCGCATCTAAGTTCTTTTCTTCTGTAAGTGCCCATTACAGAGAAATGTTCGGAAGCATTGGAGATGTCGGAGACTGTGGGATTTAACCTCGGGCACCGTCTGACAAAAGAATGACTAACTTTAAATCTGACTCTGCGTGAGCCTTAATGACTTGAAAGAAATTAATTTTGCCGACCACGCCGCACGCCGTTGATGAACCTGCTAATGGAACTTCTCAACTCCATTCTCATTTATTCCTTCATCCAAATTGACTCCGTCAACTGCTGATTCAGTAACTTCCATATAAACTATATATATCCGTGAAATTTTATGAGCGGATGTCAAATTAAAGGCTTGCTATTTATCATCCTCCATAAAGGCATTTCACAGATGTCATGCTCTACCAAAAGCCTGGTTTCTGGCTCCACCGGCTAATCAGACATGCTCAGACGACATCTATGAAGATGTTGCAGACGGGTTTTTGGATGTTGAACAGTGTTTCGGATTTGCTTGGCCCATGTTTATCTAACGGTAAATTATTTACAGCCCAGTGCCCTGAAATCCCATATTCCAGATGTAGCCGTGCATCATTTCCATATATGAACTCGTTGAATGAGCACAATCTCTCCATTGGGACAGTGTAAATTTATGTTACTCAGCGAATCAGCCCCTCTCCATCCGGTAGCTCGAGTAAATTAACAACATAACATCGCTTCAGAACATGAGTGAAAAGACTTGTCGTTGACCATAAAAGGATTGGGACATCTGTATGTGAGTGTGTTTGATGGGGCGTGGGGGTCCATGCAGCAGACCTGTGCCGTGTTTGCTTTAGTCAAGGGTCTGTTTTGGAAAGATTCTCTGCTAATCTGAACACAGCGAGCTGTGGTTTTTCTCAGATGTACTTAGTGTCCAATGCATGTCTGACAGAAGTTGAATAAATCTGTCAATTTAATGTGCCCACTGAGCAGGAACATTATGTTTGACTTCACCTGTTCTTATCTGGTCCACAGAGCCATCGTGGCTCTAATTTTTCAGGCTCTAATTTACTTCCTCTCAAAGGTGGCTTGAATGCGGTCACATTGCTAGAACAAACAAAACCGCAAACGGCAGTTTATCGTAAATCGCCACTTTAGACAGACAATGTCCTTTATGCCATTTAAAAAAATGCAATAAATCCTTTCAGCAGAACACAGTGGTTTCACTATAAATGTTCCACCTCCACTATCAGTCTTCCATTATTTCTGTTTACTGGATTCTCTCCCTTCTGGGAACCCTTGTGGCCTCTGGCTAAAGAATCAAGTTTGGCTTCAGACAACACCCACAGAAAGGCAAAGCTGTTGTTTTCCAGCTTGAGATTCAGTCAGTGCGTTGCTGTTATATGACTCGCTGTCTCTTTTTTGAAAACCGCAGACAAATATGCCCTTATCTTTATCAAGAATTAGCAGTATTCATCTTTTCTCTTCTCAGAGATGAAGAATACGCACATGGATGTTTCTCAAACTACAACACTTTTAGACTACACGTGGACACTGGACATATATGCATAACTGAAGATCATTATTTTTCTTAAAGTCAAAAATATTTACACCAAAGATTAATTTCTACCATATCTCAAATGATGTATTGTCTTTAATAGCATTCAGTGAAAAAAATTACAGCTGTAAATTACAATTTTGTCTTGCTTAGGCTAATTTCACTGCTAGCAAAGTAACTTTGCAACTACATGTCGACTACCTGTCATTGGATTATTAGTAGACTGTCTAGAGTTAGTTGACATGTAATTGCAAAGTTACTAATAGTTAGTAGAATGTCTAAAGTGGACCATCGAAATAAAGTGTAACCAAATACACTTTTTGCACTATTTTTTTTTTCTTTTTCTTTTTTACATAATTTTATTAACACACCTTGTATTTCATCTCAAGTATAATCTTCACCAACAGTTTTTGGTTTCACTTTAATTTGATGGTCCATTTAACATTCTGTTGACTATAAGTAATGTTGCACCTACATGTCTATTATCTCTTATTAGAGTATTAGTAAATTAGTAGGGTTAGGGTTAGATTGACATGTTAAGTTGACATGTAGTAGCAAAGTTACTTATAGTCAGTAGAATGTCTGTTGGTGGACCATCACAATAAAAAGTTAGCAGATATTAAGCAGACAGTCTATTAATAATCTAATGAGAGTTGCAAAGTTACTTATAGTCATAGTTATAGAACAGACCATCAAAAAAAAAAGTGTTACCCAGTTTTTTTTTTGGTGTTTTTTTAATTAAGAAGCCCAAATTTGATAAAACTTTAGGTGTAAAAACTGATGACCATTAGCGGAAATGTTGTCACATTGCAGAGTAGTTGTAATTTCTGCAAAAGTGTTTTGGGACACCCCTCCAAATCATTGAATTCAGGTGATCCAATCACTTCCATGGCCACAGGTGTATAAAATCAAGCACCTAGGCATGCAGACTGCTTCTACAAACATTTGTGAAAGAATGGGTCGCTCTCAGGAGCTCAGTGAATTCAAGCGTGGTACCGTGATAGGTTGCCACCTGTGCAATAAGTCCATTCGTGAAATTTCCTCACTACTAAATATTCCACGGTCAACTGTTAGTGGTATTATAACAACGTGGAAGCAATTGGGAACAACAGCAACTCAGCCACGAAGTGGTAGGCCACGTAAAATCACAGAGCGGGGTCAACGCATGCGGAGGCGCACAGTGCGCAGAAGTCACCAACTTTCTGCAGAGTCAATAGCTACAGACCTCCAAACTTCACGTGGCCTTCAGATTAGCTCAAGAACAGTGCGTAGAGAGCTTCATGGAATGGATTTCCATGGCCGAGCAGCTGCATCCAAGCCTTACATCACCAAGCGCAATGCAAAGCGTCGGATGCAGTGGTGTAAAGCACGCCGCCACTGGACTCTAGAGCAGTGGAGACATGTTCTCTGGAGTGACGAATCATGCTGATGGACGAGTCTGGGTTTGGCGGTTGCCAACGGTACTTGCCTGACTGCATTGTGCCAAGTTTGGTGGAGGGGGGATTATGGTGTGGGGTTGTTTTTCAGGGGTTGGGCTTGGCCCCTTAGTTCCAGTGAAAGGAACTCTTAATGCTTCAGCATACCAAGTCATTTTGGACAATTTCATGCTCCCAACTATGTGGGAACAGTTTGGGGATGGCCCCTTCCTGTTCCAACATGACTGCGCACCAGTGCACAAAGCAAGGTCCATAATAGATGAGCGAGTTTGGTGTGGAGGAACTTGACTGGCCTGCACAGAGTCCTGACCTCAACCCGATAGAACACCTTTGGGATGAATTAGAGCGGAGACTGCGAGCCAGACCTTCTTGTCCAACATCAGCGCCTGACCTCACAAATTTCAAAATTTCCCATAAACACACTCCCAAACCTTTTGGAAAGCCTTCCCTGAAGAGTTGAAGCTGTTATAGCTGCAAAGGGTGGGCCAACTCCATATTAAACCCTACGGATTAAGAATGGGATGTCATTAAAGTTCATGTGCATGTAAAGGCAGGTGTCCCAAAACTTTTGGCAATATAGTGTATGTACTGAAGTTATTTTTAATTCTTTGCTTAGATTATCATAGTTTTTTTTATATAATATAATTATTCATATGTGTATTGTTTTTGTATATCATATTTGTATGTGTGTGGATATATATATATATATATATGCATGACTTTACTGTCTTTTTTTAATCAATTTAATGTGCCTTTGCTAAATAAAAGTATTATTTTTCCCCCATTTTTTTAATCGTACTTACCGTTTGGCAGTGTATCATGATTTCCAAAAATAAAGAAATAAAGAAATAAATCTGTTTTCAACATTGATAATAATAAGAAATTTCTGAAGGATCATGTGACACTGAAGACTGGAGTAATGATGCTGAAAATTCAGCTTTGACATCACAGGAATAAATTACATTTTAAAATATATTATAACAGAAACCAGTTAATTTAAATTGTAATATTTCACAGTATTACTGTTTTTATACTGTATTTTTGATCAAATAAATGCAGCCTTGGTGAGATTAAGAGACTGTTTTAAAAAACATTTAAAAAACTTAATGTTTCTAAACTTTTGACCGGTACAGGAATAGTAGCAAAAACAAAAGTTCTTTTAAAGTTTCCAAGATTATTTATTGTGACATTCATATAACAGAAAGAAAAAATGAAAACTGTTAGTTTGAATAAAAATCAACCCCTGGGACATTAAAGTGCCTGCAGTTGAAGAAACACCCACATACTGTTGTGTGACTAATGCTGCATTTATCTAGTAAAGCTCAAATGCAAATCCCTGATGTTCATTTTTGTGTGTGTGTGATAAATTATGGGATGACAGACTTGCATCTCTTATATATCTTTCATCATTTTTCTTATGATCCCACAAACTCAGAGCCAATAACTGTTTTGTCACAATTGTGGAATTCCATTTCACTCATATGACGTTTTGTGTTTGACCTATAACAATAAATCCAAATCCTACCATTATCACCACTGTGCCCCTCAACAGTCCTAGAGAGACTATATGCATTATTTTATATATATATATATATATTAGGGGTGTAACGATATTCAAATCGAACCGAAAAACCGCGATACACCACCCACGGTATGAACCGCGATACTCTCTTGTCGAACCAAACGCGCCCTGCCCCCTGCTGCCCCGGCCTAGCTCTCACTTCACCTTATGCCACAAAATTATTTTTTGATTAAATAGTAATTAGTACACCTTTAACAACTAATAAGAGCTGTATTTTTACTAAATATTATTATAATAATATTATTTACTAAATATACACTAACTTTTGTCTTCCAAGTGCATGTCACGTGACTTGGGTGATCGCTCAAGTTGCATGGTGGAAGGAGAAAGAGAGCCAGAGTCCCCATTTAGCTAGGTAGGCTAAATGCTACCTTGGAGTCCCAGCAACATCGTCATTTTCGTAGCTTGTTATACTGTCAGCCGTTATACTGTGCTCGTAGCGCACACTCTTCAATTACACGCACAAAAACGGCGGCGCGTGCTGTATATCATTTCATATATAAAGCGCAAGAGAAACTACAACGTTGCATGCAACGTTACATTGTCAATGCGTAAGTCATGAAATACCAAGTACCAATAAATCACGGTTCGACGTGTGTTAGCTGGGAAGGCATGCAGTTATGATGTTCATTCTGTTCATCAGGAGCAGTTTTCATGTTTCATTAACAGTTCATGATGTATTGTGTATTCACCATGGTAACTGTTGTTTCCATAACCCCAAAATGCCACTTTATTTTCATTTTGTTATTTTGTTTATTTTTTAAATTAGTATGTTTAAATTGGTGTTTTATTTTATTAACAAAAACTGCTATTTAACAGCTTAACTTATAGGCCTATTTATTCATCAGTATTAGTCATATTCATACAATTTATGTGTTTGTTAAGTAGGCTAAAGTGGGACATTACTTGTGTGTGTGTCATCAATTTTTATGAAATAAATTTGCTTGTTTTTTTTTTTTTTTAAACATTATGGTAAATGGTAAAATGAGTAGATTATTTCTGACTAGTCTACAGTGTTGTTGTTGTGTTGTTATTATTAAATTAAAAGTAAATCTATTGTTATTATTGCTGGTGCCCTGCCATGAACCCAGCCCCCACAGCAAACAGAACCGAACCGCTCCAAAAACGTGATATGAACCGAACCGTGGCATAGGTGTATCGTTACAGCCCTAATATACTTTGTATATATATATATATATATATATATATATGAGGCATCTATCTATCTATCTATCTATCTATCTATCTATCTATCTATCTATCTATCTATCTATCTATCTATCTATCTATCTATCTATCTATCTATCCATTTATCCATCCATCCATCCATCCATCCATCCATCCATCCATCCATCCATCCATCCATCCATCCATCCATCCATCCATCTCATTGTTGGGTAAATATTTAAATGTACTAAAACAAAAAGGTTATTAACATAAATGTAGATGTCATGTGTTGTGAGCATAGTAAAGGTTCTAAAGGTCACTTTTTTTCTTGAAGTCTAGCAAAATACAATAGCACTTTAGGTTAGTAAATGTATATTAGACATGGAGGCACATTTTATTTTGGGTTTTGATAAATTTGATCTGATCTGAAAAGTACTAATACCATCCCTCCCACATTTTTGGCTTCTAGCAGGTAAAGAGACTGTTTTTCAAGAGCAGACTGTTCATCCTATTTCTATGGTGCAGATAGATAGCAGCGAACTGAGAGGGGGCGGAAAAGTAAAACACAGGAATCTGCTCAAAGAAAGTTGCTTGATAGGTCACAATTCATTTTCACGTAGAGCGGGTGCAATCCTGTGAAATTGTCCTGAATATGAAGCTTGTTTCTGATGTGTGTGGAGGCAGCGCACATGTAGCCTATGCCAGGATCCACCACTGCTCAGAGCAAATCGTTTCAGATTTCATTTACAGTATTTATTCATTTTGTAGTGTAAAAATACATATAAATTCTAGTCAAATATAGCATCTTGGCTGGAGGGGTATGTGGTCTGGTGGGGGGTTAAACTAATTATGTTAGTTTAAAGGGATAGTTCAACCAAAAGTGTAAATTGTCTTCTTTCTTCTGTGGTGTCCATACAATAAAAGTAATTGGGGAGTCTAATGTTGCTTTGGACCCTACTGACTACTTATGTGGATAAAAACAGTTAAAGCATTCTTCAAGAACCTGCAGTTCAGTTCAAAACCCGATTTCACCAAGTGCAACATGCTCCTGGATCATCTTTGTTGATTCTGGAAGTACATTCCAATCAACCAATCCTATTTGAGATACAAGTTTACAGTTTATGTCAAGTTTAGGCTTACAACCAGGGTTAGGTGCTTATTCACCTATCATTTCTCTCTGATTTTAGGGATCAGTTATGGGTAGATAATTTGTTGATCCTGGAACTGGGGAATTGATTGAATGGTTGTGGTTTGCTGTTGGTTGATCTCATGTGAGTGACAGGTTGTCCCGCCCTCATGCCAGTAAACACATCACCAGAGAAGAAAAGAGATCACGCTGGAAGAGGGAGGGAGTTATTTTGATTAAAGATTATGAGGACACATGAATTTAAAAAGATAATGCTGTGCATGGATAAATCATTTATAATAAATACTGATGAAATGTTGATTTTGATTTCATGGTGACTTTAATAATAGCTGCATATTTATTTACAAACCATGTGGATGGAGTCAAAAACTGAGGATTTTTGATTTATCAACCCACACAAATGGAGTCCTGCTGTTTAACAATATGGCACTTGTAACATATCTTAGGGGTTAGATTTAGAGGTAGGGATAGGGTTTGGATTACATTTTCGGACAGGAATGTTGTTCCGGGATCAACAAAATATGTTGACCCAGGAACGCGTCTAACTTGCCAAAATCAGGAAGTGCCATTGTGACCGGACACTAGACATGAAAGAAATAGCAGTGTAAACATTCTACAAAGGAAAATGTAAATGATGACAGAATTTGTATTCCTTTAATGATGGCATATTATTATACTATATAATATACTATATAATGATATCACTATATAATTGATATCACAGTCTGATCTTCCCATAGTAACTTTTAACACTAGAAGTGAACAAGCATGCTATTGTCACAAATAATTCTTCAGCTGCAGTCCTCATCTGTAACGGAAAAGACAACATAGCCAAGAGGAATCCATCAGTAATGTTTATTATATTTCGCAACGTCTGCACATCACCTACTGCTCTCCACCTTCTAATAAAACTTGCCCACTAGTAATGGATGATTTTTTTTTCTTTCTTTCTTTCTGGGCTCAGGAGACTGATGTGTTAGCATGAGGTAACTTGTCACTACAAATAAGGGAGACAAGTTGAAGCCTGTGCACTGAAGCATCTCTCTCTTTCTCCCCTCCCTTTTTAGAAATCATGGCATGCCATAATCTTTCAGTTTTTCTGCTTGTATTCTGAATGCCAAATTCTAAATGTCGGGACATAGGGGTACAAATCCACATGCATCATATAAATCAATGTTTTGGAAAGGATTTCATGTTACAGTCAAACTCCTGTAAATAAAAATCAGATGAGATGCAAAATGTAATGCCAGGTTGAAAGGTGCAAGGCAAATTAATGGTTGTATTTATAACTTCCCTCAAACATTGTCAGGATTGACTTAACACATTTCCATTAGCCAATTGCTTGGTGCTAAAGCACTAAAAGCCTAGGCATGTAAACATCTTTCAGGGATTGTGCTGTATGGAGGGCGCCTCACGTTCCATATACCAGTCAAACAAAGATGCTTTCTTTGCTTAAACAAACATGATACCTGGGTACGTTTACACGACAACGATGTATTACATTTTTTTTTCGCATACTGATGACAACAAAACAATTCCCGTCCACACAGATCCGCAAAAACAACTAAAAATGTGGTATTATTCATGCCAGGCCAGTAGTTGGCGACATCACTTTGTAAAGAAACACTACGCGCCTATAGACTGAACACATAATACGCATGCGCATGACGTCACCGTTTTCACAAATTCACGTTTTTGTAACTGTATTGTTTTCAAAAACTTTCACTTTGAAACCCGTTTTCAAAAGTTTGCATTTTCAGGCCCCGAAAACGCTGTTGTTGTGTAAATGAACGGCCAAAACACATAAAAAGTTTTCCGTTTTTAGTGTTGTGTAAACAGAGTAGATAAATTATGCATCAAGTTGAACCTACCTTAAAGCTTTATTAATCACTTGATTAATTTGTGTGTTGAAAAGACAATAATTATGACCACGTAAGCGTTTGTCATAACATTTCATGAATAAAACTCATACAGTTTAATTCATAGTGTTGGAAAAGTTGATGAAACTGAACATGGAGTTTTGCTCAATGTCTGACTCATAGGAAAACAGGAACCATTCACTTTAGACACTCTACTAACTATTTGCAACTACATGTCAACTACCAGTAATTTGACTGCTTAATATCTGCTAACACTTTATTTTGATGCTCTCCAACAGACATTCTACTGACTATAAGTAACTTTGCAACTACATCAACTTATTCTACTAACCCGAACCCTAACACCTAACCCAAACCTAACAGACTACTAATAGTTTAATGAGAGTTAGTTGACATGTTGCAAAGTTACTTTTTGTTAGTAGAATGTCTAAAGTCTGCATTATTTTACAATAGTCTTTACTTCCCTATTGTGACATAAGTCTGAGTGAAGCGGCTTCTCAAACAAGAATAAATGTAGGACGGGACTTGATTTTGTCCATGGGCAATTAATTGGATGGTCGTGGTTTGCTATTGGTCGATCTCTTGTGAGTGACAGGTTGTCCCGCCCTCTCACCAGTAAACACATCATCAGAGAAGAGAAGAGATGTCGCTGCAAGAGGGAGGGGACGTTTTTTTGATTAAAGATTATGAGGACAAAAAGATAATGCTGTGTACGGATAAATCATTTATAATAAATACTGCTGAAATGTCAATTGTGATTTCATGGTAATAGCCGCATATTTATTCACAAACCATGTGGAGTCGAAAACTGAAGATTTTTGCGACATAGGGAGAGAGAGATTTCTGATATGTACAAAGATTTATCAACCCACACAAATGGAGGCCTGCTGTTTAACACTATGGCACTTGTAACATATCTAAAGACTACATGCATTATTCAGGGCTATAATCTGTGCGCGACATTAATCAATGTGCGGTTTGACAGGAAGTGTCAATTTCTGGGTGCCTGGTCTGATAGATTGAAATGGATTGTTATTGTCAGTGGTTGTTAATTTTTTTGCAGTCTTACTCGGTGACATTTGTATTTCAGATAGCAAGAGTAACAAGGGCCATCGATGAGTGACATACGTTCACACGTGGTGAGTCTATTCAAAGCACTAGAAGAAACATCTTAGACCTCCTACATTGTCTCACAACCCTTAGTGGACATTCTTTGGTTATTTCAGGAAAGAAAACATCCAACATAACCTCCACAGCACTTAGAATGATTAGCTGTTGCATAACCTTTAACAGTGCCAAAGGGTTAAAGCCCAGTTTTAATGTAATACGTACATTAATGAGCCTCGGAGGGGTTCTTGGGCTGTAATCCAAAAGAACAATTTAGGAGAATTATGGGAAGCACATTAAGTTGTCAACATCACCGTTCACTCCGTGAAAAGCTCAAGTAACGTGTTATTAAAATGGGCAGAAAATCAGCGCTTCACCTGGGCGTAGTATGAATAGATAAGACACAAAAGCACTGTCATTACCTTCTGTTGGTATCCATTTCTTATGTGAGCTTGAGGAGATCTTCTCACCGATTTTATAAATGTTGGCGACTTGTAGATTCATTGTATTGATCACACAGGTTGTGTGAACTACCTAGACCAGCTAACATGAAGAAATGCTCTAGGAACGGCAGTATTGACCCTCATGGCTAATAACAATAAAAATAGATTCCAAATTAACATTCACAGCATCATTCTGTTGCATCTTGGTAATGATCCCATTCAAGTACTCAGGGTAATGAACGACACAAAATACATTTAGACATGGGAGCACATACCAAATATCAGTGGCAAAGGGATGAAATCCCATATGTGCATTCTTTGAATATATAATAAAACATTTTTGGCATTAGATTATCTTTTGAAAGAATACTTTATTTTTATATATAAAAATAAAGTATGCTTGTTCTGACATGGTCATAGACAACAGTGGAGAAAAAGAATGCTTAATGCAAATAATAATAAGCATTTTAATACTATATACTAATACTGTTTTTTAGTGATATTAACATAATGCTTTACTGATCCATGCATTTCAAAGGCTTATAAATTATCAACACGATTCAAACTTTACTGAAAAACCTCAATCTACATGCTTTCTCTGATTGATAGTTAGAGGTTAAAGGCCTTTTAGTGTAATTCTAAAAATGTCCACCTGAAATCTTTAATAGAATAGCGTTTTATGTTGTTAGTAATATTTCAAAATGAGCACTTACTGGACTGAAGCAGCTTATGTGTACTTGATTATACTTTTTTTTTGGTTTGTTGAAAAATCATGTTAAAATGAGATTCAAATATGATACATCAGGCTTTTGAGGAATGTTTATTTGCACATCTCTGTTATCATTGTATTGCATTGCATTATGTTTTGCTTCCCTCAATTAAAACTACAGAACGTCGATCATTAAATACTTTAAATCTTACCAAGACATGTTATGTGGAGATATAGGGTGAAAACTGATATTTATATGCATTTTATGTATAGCCTGCTATACTGTTAAAAAAAAATCATTGATTTACATTACAAGTTATTAGAATGTATCTTGGCCACATAAATAACAACAGTTGCACCAAATTGCATTTTTGTTTTTTGCTCAGTTTGGGCCTTAATAAAACTGATGTGTTTTTTTCCCATCAGCATGAGCTCCATATTCTCAATATATGGGCCATAAAAGATTGATGTTTATCAAACATGATACAAAACATAAAACACATAGATGGTTTTTAGATTAGATTTTATATATATACACCGATCAGGCATAACATTATGACCGGTGAAGTGAATAACACTGATTATCTCTTCATCATGGCACCTGTTAGTGGGTGGTATATATTAGGCAGCAAGTGAACATTTTGTCCTCAAAGTTGATGCATTAGAAGCAGGAAAAATGGGCAAGCGTAAGGATTTGAGCGAGTTTGACAAGGGCCAAATTGTGTTGGCTAGACAACTGGGTCAGAGCATCTCCAAAACTGCAGCTCTTGTGGGGTGTTCACGGTCTGCAGTGGTCAGTATCTATCAAAAGTGGTCCAAGGAAGGAACAGTGGTGAACCGGCGACAGGGTCATGACAGGTCACCAAGACTCATTGATGTACGTGGGGAGCGAAGGCTGGTCCATGTGGTCCGATCAAACAGACGAGGTACTGTAGCTCAAATTGCTCAAGAAGTTAATGCTGGTTCTGATAGAAAGGTGTCAGAATACACAGTGCATCGCAGTTTGTTGCGTATCGGGCTGCATAGCCGCAGACCAGTCAGGGTGCCCATGCTGACCCCTGTCCACCGCCGAAAGCACAAACAGTGGACATCAGAACTGGACCACGGAGCAATGGAAGAAGGTGGCCTGGTCTGATGAATCCCGTTTTCTTTTACATCACGTGGATGGCGGGTGCGTGTGCATCGCTTACCTGGGGAACACATGGCACCAGGGAAGAAGGCAAGCCAGCGGAGGCAGTGTGATGCTTTGGGCAATGTATATATATAAAAAGGTTCAATGAACTGTTCCATTAAGTTTTTAATTTTTAAATTTTTTTTATTATTATTTCATATATTAGGCTTTACAAAGGTTAATACTTTTCAATGTTTGATTTTAAGGATATTTTTGTTTACTTTTGTACATCAAACTATTTTGGCACCATTATGTCTAATGTATAATGTGGGATCTGCTGCAAAACCAGTGAGAACCAATGCTGTATAGTGCCTAATAATTTTAAAACTTAGTTCATCATCTCCTCAAGCTCACATAAGAAATGGATACCAACAGAAGGTAATGACAGTTTGTTTGTAAAGTTCAGCAAGTAGTGTCCAGTCACCATCTCGGAGATAAAACTGTTTTTAATCCAGTTTTATGTACAAATAGCTAACATTTTGGTGGCTTATCAAGTAATAAGTTAAGATGATGTTAAAAATTTCAGTCAATTTGAGTTAATTGTATTGTGGGATGCAGTATTCTCTGTCGTAATAGACCCCCCACCCCCTCATGATTATTATTTTCTCCCACGCACCTGCTAGTAACGCAGCATCTATGCAAATGCCCCGCACATACTTTTCAACAAATCAGTGTCGGATTGAGGCATCTCTGCCTTTGAAGTGACTGGTAAGCAGTTCCCCTGGTGATCCAGCCGTTGGTAGTGAGGGACGCTACAGAAAATTGTCCTTGTAGGACAATCTGATCTAAACTCAAAGTGTCACAAAGTGCAGCTCCTTGGTTTAACTGAGAGAATTAGATGAGCTGGCGCTACTCATGAGGGAGAATCCTGGGTAGACTGGCTACTTAAAAAACATGAAAGCACCCTCAGAGGAACTGGACATGTCAGAGCTGGACATCTTCAAGAAAGAACCAACCAAACAACTAATCCTCCATGCTCTTGGTCATTCTTGTAAACCGCTCTCTGCTACTCTATATGCGATTGGTAAGGTCAGTGATGATGACTCCTGCACAAGTATATGTACATGGATCATTGAAAGTCAAAAATGAAAATTCTATCATTTTTTCACTCATGTTTCAAACTGGCATAACTTTCTTTTCTTGTGTGGAACATAAAAGGAGATATTTTGAAAAATGACTTTGTGGGTTTTTTTTTTTCTTCCCCAAAATATATTTTGTGTTCCACAGAAGAAAGTCATACAGGTTAATTGGTAAATTATGACAGTTTTCATTTTTCGCTTGACTAGCCCTTATGTGCAGTTTGCCTCTGCACTTTGTCCCGTTCACTTTAGTACAGAAGCTTGTTTCTGCAAAAAAAAAAAAAAAAAAAAAAAAAAAAAAAAAAAAAATAAAAAAAATAAAAATGCAAAAAGTAATTTGCCGACTTCTCAATTCTGACTTTCTTGCAATTGCAAGATAAAGAGTTGTGAGATAAAAGAGATACATTGTGAGATGAAGTCACAATTACCTTTTGTATTTTTTTTTTTTTATTGCGTTATAGATTGTGATTAGAAAGTCTGAATTGTGAGATTTAGGCCTGGTTTCACAGACAGGTCGTAGATTAAGCCAGGTGTTAGTTAAATAACACTGTAAACCCGAATTAGTTGGGCTACACCAAATTTTACATTTTACAAATTTTTAATTTTACAAATCAGTTACATCAAATTTGAGTTATGATGTTCCCAATTTTAAGTAAGCAGAACTATTAAGTTTTGAGTTTGTAGTACTCATGCATATTAATTGCTCCTAACTTGAATTACTGAGTTAGCTAACTCATACATTTTGATAGCAATTAACAAAATATTTAATTAACTTTTTTATTTCGAGTTCTTGCAAATCAAATGAGTTATTCACTGTAAACTCTAAGTTGTCAGAACTCAAAAAAATTGAATGAGATTAAGAAATATTTTGCTAGCTTGTAACGCTTAGCCTGATTGGAAGATGTTACTTGAATTAAAATGGGGTCAGATAATACTGTGTGAGATTTTGGAGTGTTTAAAAGATGAGACAGACAACAGTTGTAAAGTGAAAAACCAACGGTATATTTACAGTGTTCACATGAGACTTAAAACAACACAGTAAAACTAGGGAACCTCAGGTTGTTTAAAGCATAGAGTCCATAACACCATACCCTAAAACAGTCCAAATGAGTCCCAGTGTGTTGATAGCCCTTATGCAAGTGTCCCAAATAAAACTCCAACAGTCCAGGTTTAGTGATCACCAGCTCATTTGTTAGTCACCTGTTGGTTTGCCATGCTGCCTCCTTTATGCTGGTCTACTTCCTGTTTCCTGTCATGTGATCAGTCACATGACAGGCAGACCCAGTAACATTTAAAGACATACACACAGTAAAACAGATAAGAGGAATAAAATGGACTAAATTGACTAAGACAACATGTAAACCTATTAAAACTCTAATATACATAAAATCATTATAATTTATAGAGTGGTTAAAACATGTGTCAGTATCACAAGCTATAACAAACTAATTCAGAAAATGCCAACTTGCTAATTTGCTAACATATTAACAATAGCATGGTATAGCACTTACTGAATGAGTACAGCAACTTACAACATGTAACTTACCTGCTCTCAAACCAAGCAGCATGCGCCACTTGTCACCATGATGGTAACATATTTTAAGATATGCCAGTGCAAGTTACTTTCAGTTAAAACAGCTCAAACATGCATTTTAGTCTGGGACTGGATGTGAAACTCGCAATTCTGAGAAAAAAGTCCGAATTTCGAGTTAATGGGCTCTATTTTAACGATCTAAGCGCTAGTGATGGCAATTTCAAAACACTGCTTCATGAAGCTTCGAAGCTTTACGAATCTTCTGTTTCGAATCAATTGGTTCGGAGCGTGTATCAAACTGCCAAAGTCACGTGATTTCAGTAAACGAGGCTTTGTTACGTCATCACTGTTTCGAAACGTTTCGAAACACTTCGAAATGTCAATGGTTCACCGCTAGGGGGCGATGATCTCTGTGAACCCATGAATCATGAGCAGTCACTGAGAACCATTGAACAAGTGTCTGTGGGTTTTACCTTATCTCTGATCAGTTTTATACATTTGTAGACGTTTTAATTAGATATTAGTATAATTAAAAGGAATAATAGTAGTTAATAGTCTCTTATTGGCATGTTTAGCTGAGCCATCCATGGAACAAACCCTGACAACTGATAAAAGAACATATAGACACTTAATATTTCATTTTATTAGATGATTAGTTCTGTTCTGACCAGCAGGGGTTGCCGTGGAGACGGGTGTCAGATTGTTTCGAAGCTTCGACACAATACGGCACTTTTGCTTCAACTGTTTCAGTGTTTCACGAAGCCTCGTTCTGCCCATCACTACTAAGCGCATGGTCTAAAGCGCACGGCACAAGTGCACGTGGGCGTGTCCGAATCCACTTTTGCTAGTTTAAATGACGGGAAAAATGGTCTAAAAGGGTTGTACCTATTCTCTTAATGAGTAATGGGTGTGTTTTGGGCGTAACGTGCAATAAACCAGTCAGAGTCTCATCTCCCATTCCCTTTAATCTTTCCCCGCCAAACACGGAATTTTCTGTTATTTGTAAGAAAACGCTTCCCTGCCAAACACAGAATTTTCCAGGCTTCCATGTTTTCACTATTATACGCTAGGGGGCGCTATTACGCATCTTCTGAATGAGTACAGAATCTCCTAAACAAAACACAGGCGAAGAAGACCCCAAAAACAAGCGTAAAATAACGTGATCATCAACATTAAAGGGGTCATGAATTGAGAAATCAACTTTTCATTCAGCCTTTGATATATAAAAGTTCATCGTGATATAAGAATATCTTGTAAGTTTCGGAGCTGAAAACTTCCTTGTTAGTCAAAGAAAAGCTTTTATTGACACCATGCCCAGCAAACGCTCAATCTCAGAATATGCCAACCCTTGACGTCATCGTGTGTTAAACTCTGCCTCAACATAAGAATAAGTATGCCTGATTCTGTAGCCCCGCCCACCGACTCGTGGAGCTAAACGGATCGCGCTACTGAGCAATACACATGCCGAAGATAGCAAGATATTGCGCTGTGCCTGGTTGTGGAAGAACACAGTTGCTGCATAAGCTTCCTTCGGATTCTAATATTAGGAATGTGTGGTTGAACTTTATTTTTAATGAAGTTCCAGCTCACGTGCGTAAGACATTGCACATTTGTTCACTTCATTTCACCGCGGAATCGTTTGTAAACAAGACACAGATCGAGACTGGATTTGCAGACAGAATGAGATTAAAAAACGATGCTGTGCCTTCTATATTAGATCCGACAGGAATGGTGCAACACACTTATGTGAGTAAAACATGTTTTTTATATGTGACAGTATTGCATTGCTACAGATCGTTTGATATCTACTGATTATGTGTACGTGTCTAATCAGTCACAGAAGGGTCCAACTATGAAGGATGTAGCTTGTCAAACAGACAGTTAAAAGATTAGAAAAGCCTAAAAGATACATTAGAAATAAACCTAATTAAGGATAACTTACCAAGCTGTCATAGGCTGTAATATCCTTTGTATTTGAGGTGTTCTTGGTTCATTGTCCTGCGATTTGGGATCAGACTCTGGGTCGAACATGTATGGGCGAATCATTCCGGTTGCGATTTTTCCACATTGGACGTTTTCAAAACAGTTCCCCACATGTACTGATGGGGGAGTCGAAACTAATTATAATATGCAAAACTGTTATCCAATCATAGCAGTGGGCGTTTACTTCCAAGTCTTCAATGCGGCACGCCCATAAAAACAGAGCGTTCCAGGAGCTAGGCTCAAAACCAGGGTAGAAAATGGCCTAATATTTATTCATTATGATGTTTTTGAATGTAAAAACCACGCGAACCTAATAAGTTGACCTCAGACAACAGTATAAAAAAATAAAAAAAGCCAGTTCATGACACCTTTAAACAGCATATAAATCAAAACCAAAACCAAGATTTTTTTGTTTAAAAGCAGAGAGTCTGCTCTTTCTTTTGATATATTGCATGCTCAGATATTCATACAACAAAATATTCTATGGGCCATTACATTTTTGTGAAAATGATCAAAAACGCTGGCGCTGGCTGGCAACTTTTTTTAAAAACGCTGGCGGGGAAAGAGTTAATAGCCAGTTGCGCTCACGCCATGGCGGATTCGCTATATACATGGCGGATTTTGCAATTGTATCTCACAATTCTGACTTTATAACTTGTAATTGCAACTTTGAGGACCCTATCATACACCTGGCGCAATGTGGAGCCAGGCGTGATGCAAGATTTTTTTCCTACAGTTTCATCCTGACGCAGTTATCATTTTCACGTCCTGCGCCACGTTGTTTAAATAGCAAATGCATTTGCGTCCATGGGCGTGCTGGTCTGAAAACGAGGTGTGTTCAGGCGCATTGTTGGCTCGTTGCTATTTTGAGGCAACTGAAAACGACTGCGCCATTGACCAACTGAAACCTGGTCTAAAGTCAATAGTGCAGTTTGTTGTGTTATTTAGAGGGTGCATTAGTAATATGCACCTATAGGCGCGTGCACAAAGCGCGTACACTCTGCTTATTACACACACAGGGATGCGCAGCAGCAAACATTTTTAAATATTAAAAATAAAAGGATTACAATGTAAAAGATTATTATTGTGTACATAAAGATAAAAATGCCTACATGTCATAATGGATATATTACATGTATCAGAATTACCTATTTGCAGTAATGACGAATTGGCAGTTATTTGACTAATCGCACACATGTATTTAAACTGACTCATCAGGTTGAGGGTGTCTATATTCCGCCATGTAAATAGCGTATCCGTCATGGTATAAGCGCAACTGGCTTTTAAAGGGAATGGGAGATGAGACTCTAAATTGGTTTATTGCACGTTATGCCCAAAACACACCCATTACTCATTAAGAGAATAGGGGCAACCCTTTTAGACCATTTTTACCGTCATTAAACTAGCAAAAGTGGATTCGAACACGCCCTAAGATCGTTAAAATAGTGCCCTATATCTTGCTGTGATATAAATTCTGAGAAATAAAGTCAGAATTGTGAGATATAAACTCACAATTGTGAGAAAAATGTCAGAATTATGAGGAGAAAGTCGCAATTACCTTTTTTTTTTTTTTTTTTATTCAGTGATGTTAACAAGCTTCCATTCTTTAGGAATGCGCCCGAGGTTAAATGCCTTTTTTGGAAAGACACAAATAGTCAGTTTAAAACAAACAACAGATTCTACTGAATAAGAAAAATATATAATATAACAACTTATAGTTTCCGAAAGTGAACACACTGTTCATTATATTTCTATTAAACTTTTGTTGCTTCTTTTAAAGCTTTGTGATTTTGTGATTATTGTTATAATAAAAAGGCTAAAAAAAATGTTAAAAGCAGTCTCTTCTGCTTACCAAGGCTTACTATTTATTTGATCAATATACAGTAAAAACAGCAATATTATGAAATATTATTACAATTTTAATTGACTGTTAATATATTTTAAAATATTGTTTATCCCTGTGATGTCAAAGCTGAATTTTCAGCATCATTACTCCAGTCTTCAGTGTCACATGATCATTCAGAAATCATTCTACAAACCCGATTCCAAAAAAGTTGGGACACTGTACAAATTGTGAATAAAAACAGAATGCAATGATGTGGAAGTTTCAAATTTCAATATTTTATTCAGAATACAACATAGATGACATATCAAATGTTTAAACTGAGAAAATGTATCATTTTAAGGGAAAAATAAGTTGATTTTAAATTTCATGGCATCAACACATCTCAAAAAAGTTGGGACAAGGCCATGTTTACCACTGTGTGGCATCCCCTCTTCTTTTTATAACAGTCTGCAAACGTCTGGGGACTGAGGAGACAAGTTGCTCAAGTTTAGGAATAGGAATGTTGTCCCATTCTTGTCTAATACAGGCTTCTAGTTGCTCAACTGTCTTAGGTCTTCTTTGTCGCATCTTCCTCTTTATGATGCGCCAAATGTTTTCGATGGGTGAAAGATCTGGACTGCAGGCTGGCCATTTCAGTACCCGGATCCTTCTTCTACGCAGCCATGATGTTGTAATTGATGCAGTATGTGGTCTGGCATTGTCATGTTGGAAAATGCAAGGTCTTCCCTGAAAGAGACGACGTCTGGATGGGAGCATATGTTGTTCTAGAACTTGGATATACCTTTCAGCATTGATGGTGCCTTTCCAGATGTGTAAGCTGCCCATGCCACACGCACTCATGCAACCCCATACCATCAGAGATGCAGGCTTCTGAACTGAGCGCTGATGACAACTTGGGTTGTCCTTGTCCTCTTTAGTCCGGATGACATGGTGTCCCAGTTTTCAAAAAAGAACTTCAAATTTTGATTTGTCTGACCACAGAACAGTTTTCCACTTTGCCACAGTCCATTTTAAATGAGCCTTGGCCCAGAGAAAACGCCTGCGCTTCTGGATCATGTTTAGATATGGCTTCTTTTTTGACCTATAGAGTTTTAGCCGGCAACGGCGAATGGCACGGTGGATTGTGTTCACCGACAATGTTTTCTGGAAGTATTCCTGAGCCCATGTTGTGATTTCCATTACAGTAGCATTCCTGTATGTGATGCAGTGCCGTCTAAGGGCCCGAAGATCACGGGCATCCAGTATGGTTTTCTGGCCTTGACCCTTACGCACAGAGATTGTTCCAGATTCTCTGAATCTTTGGATGATATTATGCACTGTAGATGATGATAACTTCAAACTATTTGCAATTTTTCTCTGAGAAACTCCTTTCTGATATTGCTCCATTATTTTTCGCCGCAGCATTGGGGGAATTGGTGATCCTCTGCCCATCTTGACTTCTGAGAGACACTGCCACTCTGAGAGGCTCTTTTTATACCCAATCATGTTGCCAATTGACCTAATAAGTTGCAGATTGGTCCTCCAGCTGTTCCTTATATGTACATTTAACTTTTCCGGCCTCTTATTGCTACCTGTCCCAACTTTTTTGGAATGTGTAGCTGTCATGAAATCCAAAATGAGCCAATATTTGGCATGACATTTCAAAATGTCTCACTTTCAACATTTGATATGTTATCTATATTCTATTGTGAATAAAATATAAGTTTATGAGATTTTTAAATTATTGCATTCCTTTTTTATTCACAATTTGTACAGTGTCCCAACTTTTTTGGAATCGGGTTTGTAATATGATGATTAGATGCTCAAGAAACATTTTGTATTATTATCACTGTTGAAACTGATTTTATTTGATGATCAGAAAGTTCCAAAGAACAGCATTTAATTGCAATAGAAATCTTTTGTAACAATGTTAATGTCTTCACTGTCACTTTTGATCAGATTAATGCATCCCATCTGAATAAAAGTACTCATTAAACTGATTCCAAACTTTAGAATTGTATTGTAAATACAATTTAAAAAGTAGCTTTGATGCATTTATGATACATTTAGTTTTGTTACAGATACAGATAATTTTGTCATCGCAACAGGTACATACATAGATAAGGCTTCACTGCACACAGTGTATTCTGGAAGATAACAAACAATAAACCATCGCAGTGCTGTTATACTTTATATGTACTTATTAGAATATTGCTTAAACAAGGAAATTCGAGGACCGGAACTTACATTATAGGGTTTATAACTTGGACATCAACTTATATGTTCTGTAAATTCCATAATCATTGCTTGCAGTCAGATCTTAATCACAGGCCTGTAAGCAAATAATTACATATCTGGGCAATGATGACATTTTGTTTTCTCTGTGCTGGAGCAAAATCTAATTGTACACAGCATCATTCCACCATTTCACTGCCCTTCTCATCTGTTAACTTTAGTTAATAAGAGCCCTAAAGCCATTGCCTTTACAAGAAAATGAATCTAAAAATGCCTCTCACAATATTGTCTGTGCTGTAATTGAAACGTTAGACAGAGACAAAGCGGTTAATTTCTGATGTTTTGAGAGGCATTTTTAGATTCATTTTCTTGTAAAGGCAATGGCTTTAGGGCTCTTATGAACTAAAGTGCCATGAGTGAGTTTTTAAATTATGATCTACAAGATGTTTTGTGCTATTATTGTTGATGAATTATGTAAAGGACACAAACTGACCTGACTGTAACCCCATTGAAATTTAAGTCGAAAGCTCCACATCAAATTCTCTTTTCCTCAGCTGCTAAGTTCTAACTCAAACTCTCAAAACAGCCAAAACAGTAAAGCAACCCTCTCAGTTTACAGCAGGATTGTACATTACCACCAATTAGCATCTGTAAGAAAAAGCATTACATCTCAAACAAACATTTCATTAATTACAACCGAGTAAATATTGGCAGTTTGAACATTCTGAATCCATTATGTGGGACACTCTCAAGAACAGAAGTGAAAGCTTAATGCATCTTAGGAACGCTGAAGGATCCCGTAGCCACAGATGCTGCCGCTGATGTATACAGTTTACACGTCACGCTGTGTTCCTCAGTCTCCCCTTAATTGGGATTGATGCTGCACCAAATCAAGGGGAACATTATAGATCTGCCAAAGAACTAGAGATGACAAGATTTACTGAGAGGCAATCTTGCATTTCCTCAGTAGATTTCTTTTACACAGATGAGCGGATCACCGAATCGTGCAACAGAAAGGACAAACAGCCAAAGCCACAGCATTGGAAGTTTTTATTTGGACAATCAAGCATTTAGTGGTTTATAGGGCAACTTTAGCATTTTTCAGGGGTCTGCAGACCCCTGTGAACCATGCGTGTTAACAATGTTCTGTCACAAATCCAATTTTCAGAATGGTTACAGAAGTCACTAGCTGAACTCTTCAATGGATAGTCATTGAACATAATTGGAGGTGAAAGTTCAAAGCATATTTTATGGCAGCCTCTTGCTCATGAAGTACGAAAGCATGGCTCTAATCTCAAAGAAACATATGGTTCAAAGTGGGGATTTAATGTTTACCGTTTGAAATTAAATGAACTCATGTACAAGCCCTAATTAAAGCCCCAAAATGGCTTCTTTCGCATGTCTTTAATTTTCAGATGTACACTGTTATGTCTGTGAAGCGTTTCATGTGTGTGAGAGTAAGTAGAGGGGGAAAATAATTAAGCCTTTGTGCGTTTCATTTAAGTTCATCCCTTTTATATTCGCTTTCAGACAGGAACATTGAAAAGAGCTTGTCAAATGCATTACTTGCTCAAACGTATATTGATCAAAACGTTTACACGTTCATTTTCTGAGGCTGTGCCACAGCGCGGTCAAGGAATTGACTTGTGGGACATACTGTATAAATATGACTATAAAGCCGCTGCATGCTGTTTGGTGATTAATGATATGCTCTTTGGGGGGAATTTTATGATTTTCTGGAGGGAAAATTTACTTACTCTGAGTACTTTTCCTGGTTGTGCAAAAAGCACACAAGCTTATCGTCTTCATTTATTCAAGTCCATATTTTGCTCATAAAATTACCATTCAGAATGCTTCATATTCACAGACACATTCACCTTATGACCCTCTCAAAAGAGCATAAATGTCCATGGAATTTTAAAGTGCCAGTAATAAGATCTTTTTGTGGTGAGGTTAGAAGGTCCTTTTCTTAATTTAACCATTATGGCAGCAATCAATTGCTGGTCTGTCATGATATAGCAATCTCACTTTATGGTGACATATAATCAAAGTACAAATGGGATTTATATGAGAAATGTGCACAAAACCATGCGTCAGCTTCCAAGATTGACAAGGTTTTGTGCCATGAGCTATTATTTAGATATAAAATTAATTAGTAATGAAAGATATATGATCCTTTTCATGAATCATTAATCTCGGGAATACATTGAAAATGTATTTTGATGATTTTTATATGATATTGATGAAAGCATACAAGAAATACCATGCGGCACAAGAACGTTTGTGAATGAATTTAGAACCACTTTAAAATCTTTTGTATTTCCAGGAAAGCTTGTTCGTTGTTTTCAGAATGACTGACTGTACATGAAGCATGTTTCATTTTCATCCTCAACAGGCGAAAGAAGCAACCTACTGTGCTTTCTTTTATGAATGTATTTTTTTTTGCGTAACATAACACATTTTAGAATCTCAAATAACACAGCCTTAAAATAGCCAATGTCATAATGACAGGCACAATTTATTTACTTTCCGAGATTTCATAAGTTTGCATCTGTGGTGATATCAGTTGCTAGATGAATATAGATTTGAATTCATTGCATTTCTCGAGTATGAATGAAGAATCTAGACGTGTTCGCCCACAGATATGAAACTTTATTAGCCCCCAAAGTCATAACTGAGATGATTCAGCTAAAATGACACAAGAATGAGACTTTTGATTTTCTCCTTGGGGAAGGTCTCATTTTTGTTGTTGTTGTTGTTTCGTTACAAGCTGTTCACAAATTTGCAATAAAAAACTGATTAATACATGAAAATTTGTGCCCCTTTAAATTTGATGATTAAAACACTTGACTTGCCCTTCATAGAGCTTTTTATTCTCCAGGTTAAGACCAAATTAAGACCAGTAATATTTTAATATGGTTAATTTCAGAATTTTTGTGTTGTTGTGTTTAAGATCCCCTTTGAGTCAAACTAATAGAGCAGTTTTTGTCAGTCTTTTTCTTTTATGTAGCTCCATGAACAACCCATCAGGAAGACTGCAGTACTCATTCATTGACTCCAAATGTGGCCAGAAATGCTTTAATCTTTTGACAGTTGTAATGGTTGCTTTGTTAGACCTATAAAACAAAAACAAAATCTTTCCAAGTATCCCCTGAAGCACATACCCCTGGTTGGGAATCAATGTAACCAAAATAAACCAATTAAATCTTAAATCACTAACTTTCATTCACGGCTTCATGTGGCTTTATTCAGGCAGAGGCGAGCTGACAAACAGCAGCCAAAGTTAATTCTACAGGTCAGGTGCCGACATGCAGAGATTTTTAATTTTGAAATTATAGCAAGAGAGCTGGGGATTCAGAATGACTATCTAATTATTTAGCTGTTCTTGAAGGGATATTGTCTGTCGCGCAACAAACGTGCAGCAACAGAGGAAGAGCATGTTCCAGGGTGCTGGGTGTGTCATTTTTCATTAAATCAGTTTTCTGTCCAGTCTACTGATTTGGGTTAATGGGCAGGAAGTAACAGGGTTTTACCTCTGGATCCACAGTCACTGGATTAGTGTGGGTGGCAAAATGTGACAGACAAGGTCGTCAATCCACACCTGATATATTACAAATTGTGACCCAGGGATCTCAAATAAAGAATAGGTGTTTGGACCTAGTAGCTAGAAAAGCATGAATAATATTCAATGCTCATAGGGCAGGGATTTGAACAATCTTCTAACATTTAGTATTAAACTGCTGTGTCACTTATCCTGCAGACATTATGCTGCAGATATGAATGATACTGCAAATCAAGTGGCTTGCTGAGAAGTGTCATTCAATTTTTTAAGGCCCTGTTTACACCTGGTATTAAGATGCGTTTTGGTTGATCGGATCACAAGTAGATAAGGGAGACGCATTCCTGTTTACACCTGGGGTTTTGATCAGTCTCTTTTGTCCACTTTCAGCCACTTCTGTCCTGACTACTTTGAGGGGAGGGTCTATGGGCGGGTAAATGTATGGGGTTTTTCAGATCTTTCAATCTAATGGACAAAATAAGCTTGCGCAATTTACATATGAACTAGACGACGGAAAACACATGGGGAGCAGCAGCTTTTGTTTCTGCACTGACAGCCACAAGACCACGGCGAAGAGAACGCTGAGAGTACATTGTGCTTGATATGTTTTTCGTCTTCAAAGCAAACTTGGGTCTTCAGTTGACAAAGTTTAAATCCCATCTGGCTAGCGTGCTTCCCACGTTTACACATTAGGTCAGTAGGCGGTCTGTGGTTGTGAGCGTCTACATCATGAAAGCAATCCGGTCAAATGTGTTTTCGACTACCTCTGGAAGTGGTCAAAATTGGACAAGCTCAAAACTTTTTAAGCCCTATTCGGACGGGATTAGTTTTACAAGGGTAATGTAATTTTATCACAGGACGTCTGTAATATGAATGGCCAATTCGCACGGGATAAGAAATCTCAGTAAAACTAGCAGAAGTGGGAGGGGTAACTCGATTTACACACCGCCGTCACCTCCCTGTAGTCATGTGCGTATTACGTTGCTTCCTGATATCGCAAACACATATAATCTATACATAACCTATATATAACAGTTAGGTCCGGTAGAATGATTTATTAATTAAATTAATTAAATTTTGATTGGATTCTGTTGGTAATAGGCACTTACCTAAAGCTAAAATAAGTTTTTTGCCTCTGAAAAGTGCTTTCAGCCTTCTTTTTGATCTGAATGGTATGAGGAAAACACTTGAGTTTTGCCACAGACTTGTCCCATCTCCTAGAACGCAACTTTTTCCATTTTTCCGCCTCCATACATGAAATGACGGAATATTTACGTACATATTTACAGTGGGTCTATTCGGGTAATTTTTCCAGACCTTTTTACAGAAGGTAAAAATCGCCGTAATCTTTACTGGCATTGTCCGTAGTGATTACTGAGATGGCACATTCGGAAGGGACTAAAATCACTGAGAAGCTCTGGTAATAATTACTTTACCCCACCTCTTCATGTTAAACTAATCCTGTCCGAATAGGGCTTTAGACCCTGTTTACACCTGTATTTAGCGTCGTCCACTTGTGATCCGATCGATGAAAACGCATCTTAATACCTGGTGTAAACAGGGTCTAAAGCCCTATTCGGACGGTAATTGTTTCTCGTGGGGTCATAAGGTATTTTCATCATTGACAGGGGCTAGTCAGTGATTTTATTGCCATCCGAATCCAGAATGTCAGTGTTTTTCTCCCACCACCCGCGTAAAAATCCAATTACCTACTGTTTTTTGACAAACACCAAGGTCGTGTGGTAATTTAATTGCCGTCCGAATCCACATCTCTGAGTTTTCAAGAATATATCACTTCAAAATTCACTGTTTATTCACTGTTTTATCTTTTTTGACCACTGCAGAGCACCGTACGGTTGCGCTTCGCTGTAATTTGGATGCATTTTAAAGATCTAGACTTTTATTACTGAAAAGCTGGCAAGTATTTACAAGAGCAATATATTTCATCACCGCTCAAAAAATAAAAAGAAGAAAAGCACGTAAACATTTGAAATGGGCCGTTATTACGGCAGCAATTATATATGTTAAAATAACCAAGCAGCATTATGTTTACCTCATGTAAATAAGAAGCTGTCAAGCGGTCATGTTCACGTGGTCATGACCACGTGAGCAGCGTGTTCCCAGGTGCGCAGGATCACATTGTGAATAAATCACCATCCGAATGCACGAGTTTTATCACTGAGGTGGCATGCAAATTTTTTTTTACGTACTTCCACGTGAGAAACAATTACCCTCCGAATAGCTTAAGACCACAACTGACCAAAAACAAGTGTTACAAATTACAAGGATTTCACAGGATTCACCTGCTGCCAAAAAAAGCAACTAACATTTCTCTTTCCAAAGTCATTTTACATAAAACAACTCTACTTTTTGAAAAATAAGGTATGAAGGCTTTGGAAAAACAAGCTGCAGGGAGAATATCATCCTCCCCCAGATGAGGGCTTATGATGCATGCACGGACGTCCTGCTTGGTAAGAACATCATTTGCCAAGTAGCAAAACACAAGAAGCATAACTAGAAATTGTACTGATGCCAGCAGCAAAGTCCCAAATACTAATAATGTAAATTCACTAACTAATTGGCCCCACACCATCTGTTTCTAGATTAGAATAATGAGAACTATTGTGTTTGCATTTCCGTGCAAGACGTTCAGAGGCTGATATATATTCATTCGTTCAATCCCAGCAGAGTGTGCTCAAGTTATGCAAAAAGCCAAAATATTGGCTGTAATAAATCACAGTACCATTATGGCAGTGAGTTGATTTCATCTGCTTTGAGGGGTTGTCTTTGATAAGTAGACAGTGGTGTCACATTCTCAGCGCCGCTGATTGACTGATAATTTCCCGCCTGGATGTTCCGGTGGGTGCCGACTCCTCATCAGTCTTGCCGGTTGTCCTAATCCCTGCACCTCTTAATGGCTGGCTGCACCGTATGATTGTATGCAGATGAAGGAACCTGATGAAGTCATTATGGGCTTACACATAACTGCTGGCCCTTTGCCGCTAGAGTCCCACGTATTAATGATCTGTATGAAAGCACCCTTATTTAACAAAGTGCAAGACGAAGGAGGGAATTCAATATAGAGTGAATTGTGCCCACTGATGGCGCCGTTTATGCACACGTGCTGTCTGGGTTGTTGTACCTCCCGATTCACTGAAGGAATTATGCAAATAAGGTAACGATGCAAACACATCCACGAAAATCTGTGCTGGGTGCAATTTGCATGATGTTGTCTTCGAGCAGGTTGTGCAGGATGCAAACTGCCAATCTGACATACTTCAATGGGACTGTAGAGCATCACTCCACCACTGTGATCCAAGCACCTAAATCGGCTCCTCTTTAACATGCAGAAAGAGCACTTGTCTACACCGCATGACTAGATATATAGCCGCTTAATGCTCTTCTTCATAATTGGATCATCATTTGATGAATAACTGCTGCCACGATCAATAGAAAATGTAAACAAATGTAGACAGGAGGCGTTTGAGCTGAAAAGAATAGGCTTTCTTTCATTCACTAACACTTTATTTCAAATCTGCATAGAAACATTTTCAGACAGAGATTATGATCCATCAAGTTTGCACTTTTTTTCTAAATGTACATATGCAAAAATCATACTCCTGGTGGTCTTAGAAACTTCTAAAAAATAGCTTATGCACAGCTGACAATTTAATGTATGCACATATAAAAACTTAGGTGATGTACAGAAAGCCCATATGGGCACATTTTGAGCAGCAGGGACGACATATTTTTGTAGATCAAAACTCAAGTGACATTAAACATCATCACACCGAACAAGTAAACTCATCTACTCACCAGTCTGCATTTACAGCCTCATCGTGTTAAAGGCACAATATGTAATTTTAGCCGCTAGAGGCAGCTTATTCAAAACAAAGGCGTAGCTTGATGACGCCTTGATTTTGCAGAATCATGGGAGTTGTTGTCTTCACCTCTACAGCCAGTGGAAAAGAATCCGACGGGACTCGGGCAGAAATCATATTCATTGATGAGCTAATGTATTAAAGATTTATTAACGTTACTGTAGTATGAAGCAGGGTGGGGCTGAAAGCCATTGGAGCGGAACTAGGCCGCTGGAGCGATTGCTAATGAGAGAAAAGCGCGACACGCGACTCAAGAGCAGTGGAGCTTTTAGTATGCCGCAGATGACCGCTTCCGCTTCTTCCGCTCATGCGTATGTGGGGTAATGCAGTGCTGTTTTATCATATTAGATACAAATTGAGTGTGTTGAAAGTTATGTTATAATGCTACTCTGTGCGTTCACTTGGCGGCAACTATGAGACACTTGTTGCACACTGCAGTAAGCTAGATCGATATTAGGCATTGTAAAACATGGTACTCGCGGTAAATCAAGAAAATTAGATTTCAACAATAAGACTAAATGTGTTGAGCTATATAACAATCATTAGTTTTCTGTCGATGAATGTATCCAAACAGTTGCTCACCTGTCTAATAAATCACATAATATATTAAAGTGTCTTTGGTGTTTTTTATGGTTTCTACAAAATAAAACCTGAAATCGAGGGTAACGTGGGTATGATGTCATTGATAGGCAACGTACAGACACGGTCTGTGTCCTGGTTAAAATTGCTTATTTCTCTGGATTTAAACATTCTTGGAAACATTTTGGAAAATGTAAGTACACAAATCAACAAAATATATAACATTGTTCTAGTGGTTTTTGGATTTGTTTTAAAATCCAGAAATCTTACATATTGTGCCTTTAAAAAACGTTCTTGCAAACTATTCTAGCTCAAACTTTCAGGATTAGTTTTTTTTTAAATAAAGACTGAAAGAGTGCTGGAAGCTTAATGATGGCAATGTTGAAGTTACAGTGGGGAGAACAAGTATTTGATACACTGCCGATTTTGCAGGTTTTTCCTACAAAGCATATAGAGGTCTGTAATTTTTATCATAGGTACACTTCAACTTTGAGAGACGGAATCTAAAACAAAAATCCAGAAAATCACATTGTATGATTTTTAAATAATTAATTTGCATTTTATTGCATGACATAAGTATTTGATCACCTACCAACCAGTAAGAATTCTGGCTGTCACAGACCTGTTAGTTTTTCTTTAAGAAGTCCTCCTGTTCTCCACTCATTACCTGTATTAACTGCACCTGTTTGAACTCGTTACCTGTATAAAAGACACCTGTCCACACACTCAATCAAACATACTCCAACCTCTCCACAATGGCCAAGACCAGAGAGCTGTGTAAGGACATCAGGGATAAAATTGTAGACCTGCACAAGGCTGGGATGGGCTACAGGACAATAGGCAAGCAGCTTGGTGAGAAGGCAACAACTGTTGGCGCAATTATTAGAAAATGGAAGAAGTTCAAGATGACAGTCAATCTCCCTCGGTCTGGGGCACCATGCAAGATCTCACCTCGTGGGGCATCAACGATCATGAGGAAGGTGAGGGATCAGCCCAGAACTACACGGCAGGACCTGGTCAATGACCTGAAGAGAGCTGGGACCACAGTCTCAAAGAAAACCATTAGTAACACACTACACCGTCATGGATTAAAATCCTGCAGCGCACGCAAGGTCCCCCTGCTCAAGCCAGCACAAGTCCAGACCCGTCTGAAGTTTGCCAATGACCATCTGGATGATCCAGAGGAGGAATGGGAGAAGGTCATGTGGTCTGATGAGACAAAAATAGAGCTTTTTGGTCTAAACTCCACTCGCCGTGTTTGGAGGAAGAAGGATGAGTACAACCCCAAGAACACCATCCCAACCGTGAAGCATGGAGGTGGAAACATGATTCTTTGGGGATGCTTTTCTGCAAAGGGGACAGGACGACTGCACCGTAATGAGGGGAGGATGGATGGGGCCATGTATCGCGAGATCTTGGCCAACAACCTCCTTCCCTCAGTAAGAGCATTGAAGATGGGTCGTGGCTGGGTCTTCCAGCATGACAACGACCCGAAACACACAGCCAGGGCAACTAAGGAGTGGCTCCGTAAGAAGCATCTCAAGGTCCTGGAGTGGTCTAGCCAGTCTCCAGACCTGAACCCAATAGAAAATCTTTGGAGGGAGCTGAAAGTCCGTATTGCCCAGCGACAGTCCCGAAACCTGAAGGATCTGGAGAAGGTCTGTATGGAGGAGTGGGCCAAAATCCCTGCTGCAGTGTGTGCAAACCTGGTCAAGAACTACAGGAAACGTTTGATCTCTGTAATTGCAAACAAAGGTTTCTGTACCAAATATTAAGTTCTGCTTTTCTGATGTATCAAATACTTATGTCATGCAATAAAATGCAAATTAATTACTTAAAAATCATACAATGTGATTTTCTGGATTTTTGTTTTAGATTCCATCACTCACAGTTGAAGAGTACTTATGATAAAAATTAAAGACTTCTACATGCTTTGTAAGTGGGCAAACCTGCAAAATCGGCAGTGTATCAAATACTTGTTCTCCCCACTGTATGTGACAGTAACGTCTGTTGTTTATAGCCTACGTTTAGCTTTTTACTTAGCGATTGTATTTAGGCTTCAAAATTCATAAAAATTTTGTTAATTCGTGAAGATTATCATGAGGAACAAAACATGAAAGAATCATAAACTTTTGTTAGTCTCAGAGATTATTTTCTGCAATAATCCAAAAGCCAGTGGAGGAATACTATTGGGTTTTTGTTGAGGGAACCTTCCGGTTGGCCTACAGAAATATGTCATCATTGCAGAACTCTATATGCAAATTACTAGCTGCAGGCATGCACTTCGTTATTTAGAATAATCCGGATTCATCACAATTAGCACAAAGGTAAGAACGGGGCAGTCGTGGCCTAATGGTTAGAGAGTCAGACTGGTAACCCGAAGGTTGCGGGTTTGATTTTCAATACTGGCAGGAAATGACTGAGGTGCCCTTGAGCAAGGCTCTGTGTGTCCACGGTTTGCAGTGAGTTTGTGTTCACTACTGACTGCTCCTAATGTGTGTGCACTACCTTGCAGAGGACAAATTCCGAGTATGGGTTACCATACTTGGCCTTCACATTTCACTTTCAAATTTATGCCCATATGGTGAACGTGATTTCACCAACTACAACATTTTCCTGGATCAACATCTCTGATTAATTTTAGGTTTAACTTATGGGTTAGGTTTAGGGGTAGGGATAGGGTTAGGACAAAATTTTCAAACAGGAGTGTTGTTCCAGGATCAATGCTGACTTGGTAACCATGTGCGTACACACCTGTTGAATAAGGCCCAATGACAGTTATCTGTACTAAATAACTAGTTATTTAGTGAATTTGCTCCAAAAAGTGAGTAAATGAATTGTAGGTATACACCTTCCTTTTCTGATTTTATTAATATACCTTGCCTGTCCTGCAAATGCAAACAGAGAAAGACAATAATATATTTGTAAATTTCTCTGTAGCAGCTTCAAAATGGCTCCTGTTTATTTGGAAGGAATTTTACCTCACATTTATTTGGATTATTGGAATTAAACAGAGCTGTTTATGCAAATCACAATATCTGCAAATCCTTGGGTCTAACTGCACCGATGCCGACTGCAGAACGACAATGCCACTTGTGGCCATCGAATTGCTGACAGAGTAATGTTGACTGAGTCATGTTGAAACAATGATAAAGAGTTTGAACCGTCATTTGGCATTTGGGGTGGGTGGAGATACTAAATCAATGTCATTATATATGCACATACACCACAGACAGCACATGTGTTATATTTGCATATTAATGAAAGCTAATGTTTCATGGACTTTTGCACAATATTCTAAGATTAATGGATATTTGAAATGAAAAGCACCTGTGCTTTACCTTCACCATATGAGTTTTAATCATAGAGGATGACTTTGTAGTGACCAGGATGTCAGGGAAAATGAAAGCCAGCCTTAGTGTGCATGACCCTGTTTTAATTTATTTGAACAAGTTACTTCACATTGTCATTAAGGATTGTAGCTTTGGTGTGCGGTGTAGCGGCTTATAACAAACTGAACATGAAGACTCATAGTTAATGCGTTGCATTTTAATAGTAAGAAAAAAACGACAGCACAGAATAATGACTATGCTATTGTATTAATTTGAATATGCATACTTTTATACACAAGGCATTTACATATGGAGTGGATAAGAAAGTGAAGGTCATTTTCGTATTCAGAGAATTAATAAAGTATAAGATGAGATGCCAAAATCTGGTGCACTTCCTGCATGTGAGCACTTCATAGTGACACTGCCTCCATCAAAGGGTCAAGATTTGGCTGATAAGCATCGCCCCATTAGTTCCTGTTGGATGATGTAACCACACCATCTGACTACAAAAAGCATCTTTCTCAGTTGACGGCCATATATTCTGATAAAATGAATATTATGATGATGTAAATCACAAGATTTTAATTATAGTATATGTACAGTTTTTATTTATTTACCCCCTGTAAATGCCGCATCGACACGACATCCTCATTAAACCCGTCTCCGGCGTGACGACTCCGATCTTTCCAATAATCTTACGAATATCTTTCAATCTAATATGACTTCTGACCTGTAATGTTGCCAGAATCATAATTATACACTGTTTGTTCGTCGGCCAGAGGAGAACTGGCACCCCGACTGAGCCTGGTTTCTCCCAAGGTTTTTTTTCTCCATTCTGTCACCTGATGGAGTTTTGGTTCCTTGCCACCGCCGCCTTTGGCTTTTGGCTTGCTCAGTTGGGAACACTAAATTTTCAACTATATTACTGATTTGCCCGCATTGACACTATATGATAATTGAAATGAGCTGGATGACATCACTGTTTTCTCCAGAGCGGCTGTACAGCCGAATCAAATTCTGTTTCATTATTTTCCTGTTTAACACTGTGAAGCTGCTTTGAAACAATCGGCATTGTAAAAAGCGCTATATAAATAAAGGTGACTTGACTTGACTTGACTTGGAGAGCTCTTAAAAGCATAAAATGGGCTTATGAGTGAGGGGTGTGTAGGTTTGTGGTGCCATCTCAGCTAACAGCTTACGTTCTCAGAACTTTAGCTAACATTCTTGCCAAGGTTCTCTCAGAGTTATAAGCAAGCATTCTTCAGGTAACGTTAACATTCGTTCAGAGTTATCAGGGACATCGTTTATAAAATGTTGCGTAGATTTTCATTTCTCAAATGTTTTCAAGAGGATGAAGGTATGCACAAAAACATGTACGACTCTCTTCAAGATGTGTAATCTATAAATCGCAGATTCAGATCTCTGCCTTGTAAACGCCACAATTAATGTCATTAACATATAACAGAGCGCCAGTCAACGTCAGAATCCTTTACTTGAGAATGGTGAGCGGCAAGAATGGCTTAGATTTCCAAATACCTGCTGTACTCCAACTCTGTGCCACAATGAAAAGTCTGCTTAGACCCTGACATGGCATCTTTTAAGAACTTTTCTATGTCAAAGGCCGCTCTAGTCTCTCTTTTAGGACATCCTCAGACCTCAGTCATTGGACAAAACGGCATCGTGCCTCAGACTGAAAGGCTTCAGGTCTCAGGAAAAACAACATCAGGTGTCAGGTCTCGTACAATTAGGCATCGGACGAAACTAGGGATGCACTGATACCATTTTTTCAGAACTGATCCGATCCGATCCGATACCAAAAATTCTGAGTATCGGCCGATACCAATCCGATACCAGTGCAGTTTTGTTAAAAAATTTTATGTAGAATTTCTATACCTCAGTGTGTTGAACTGATAATCACTCTTTTGTGTGTTAAACACAATCTACTAAATACAGACAACTTCATTATAAAGAAAAACAACAAATTAAAAAAATATATAAATCACAATCTATGACAAAAATACTACTATAAACTAGGTGGTGGATAAACTAGATTACTGGATAATTCAAGCAGCAAAAGTTACTCTAGAAAAATCATGAGTGCACAATAATTGTATAAAATCTAAACATTTAGGGATAAAAACATTTAGTGGGGAACAAATAAAAGTGAATAAGTGTAGCACTAAATCTGGTAAAATGTTACACATTGTTGTAAAATACATTCAGGAAAAACAAGTAAATATATTTATAGAGATAGGGCCTATATACTAAGAAATTAAAAGACATTTATTTTAAATGTATAGCGCAGCTTTTTTAATGAGGCAGCAACATATTATAGATAGGGCAGAACAAGAAAGGCTATTAATAATTTTTCATTGCGCAAAAGTATTATAATACGAAAGGCTCCAATACAGAGCGGCACAAAGCGTTTATGCGCATCCCGTGCGCAGGATGATGCGCTTGAAGCAACATGGAGTCACAGCGCACAGTGCTCCGCATTGAAAAGTTCAAAACACAAAGGGAAGATATATCGATGCGTAGTGTATCTGTCTGTGCAATATTTTATTGAGCCTTTTCTTTTAACAGTTTAAAAATTCAGTTACCGTGCGTGTGAAGAACAATACAGTCTCTAGTCCAGTGTTGTGATCTAACAGACACCGGTAGAAAGTAACACGATTTAGAAACCGCAATAAACTTTAGCCAGATAAAGTCATTTTATGCGAAACCATAGAGCGTTATCTACAGATCAAGCATAATAACAGGAACTTTGAATCATCTTGGAGAGAGTTTCATCGTGTTGACTGTCGTAACCGAACACGATACGCAGTTTGAAAGCTGAATCTAGAATGACTGACAGCCGCAGCGCAGGGAAGCATTCACATGAACTTGAATTTAATGACTTAAATATTCATCTGTACCTCACATTAAACTATGGAATGGCTTCAGAACACTTAATATAGCGTTGATGATGCTTTATAATGTTTTTGTGCCTTTTGTGGGGCACTGGGGCTTAACAATAACACAGAATATTATACACACAGTATCGGATTTAGATTGGTCCTGTCTGACCGATACCCGATCCGGCAAATAATGGCGGTATCGGAGCCGATACCGATACTGAGTATCGGATCGGCGCATCCCTTGACGAAACGGCCTCACAAAAGACAAAAAGACATCAGACACAAAGGCTTCTTTGCTTAGGGGTCATCAAGGATGTCTTATTTAAGAAAAGTAACCATAATAAAACTGACTGTTATCGCTGCTGCTGAGTGTTTTCGCTCCGTACAGCTTTGCTTTTGAATCTCTGTTTGATATCATTCCTCGTTGTTTATATTGCTAAATATAACTTACTCATCACCATATTGTCTAATATTGCCTATCACATTAAATCTGACATCGCTAGCTTTTAATCTAAATCACTATCACGACGCGTTAGCATTTCGCTAGCCTGTTAGCCTGCCATCCGTGCATCTGGTTCTCCTGTTTTTCTCTCTCGCGCCTTTTACGAGTCCACCAAACAACTCAGGTGAGTTGGATTAGTCAGCAAACACGGTAAGCCATGTCATCTTCTCCTGTTATTGTCACTTGCACTGCCTGTCACGTTTAGTATAACCTTCTCTGTCAGCGAAGAGGGCTTCACATGTGATAAATGCAGGGAGATAGTCAGGCTGACGGAGAAGATTTCAGAATTAGAGACACGCATCCAAACTTTAATTGAGAATAGTGAGAATGCAAGGGCTTTAGACACTGCTTTGGATCCGACTAGCTTAATGAACTCTGTACATTGTTCGGTTCCGGCAGTAGAGCTTGAGCAGCCGGGCAAAGCAATCTTTAGTGGTAGTGGTGATTGTCCTACCTTATTTGTAACAAGGAGACGGCTTTGCAGCCTTGGCTAAATTAAGTATACACAATACTAGATAATGATCTAAGATGTCATCGCTCTGCTGCAGAATTTCAACAGTATCAACATTTATTCCATGTGACAATATTAGGTCTAAAGTATGATTACGACGATGAGTGGGTCCTGACACGTGTTGCCTAACTCCAACAGAGTTTAGAATGTCTCTAAATGCCAATCCCAATGCGTCTTTTTCATTATCTACATGGATATTAAAATCACCAACAATTAGTACTTTATCTGCAGCCAGTACTAACTCTGATAGAAAATCAGCAAATTCTTTGATAAAGTCTGTATGGTGCCCTGGTGGCCTGTATACAGTAGCCAGCACAAATGTCAAACGGGATTTATCATTTACACTACATAACGTTACGTAAAGCACGTAAGGCTCAGTGCTAGGACCGTTGCTTTTCACCCTGTACATGCTACCCTTGGGAGATATCATTAGGAAGCATGGCGTTAGTTTTCATTGTTATGCTGACGATACTCAGCTCTATATTTCTTCGCGCCCTGACAAAATTTACCAATTCACAAGATTAACGGAATCTATAGTTGATATAAAAAATTGGATGACTAGTAATTTCCTACAACTTCATTCTAAAAAAACAGAATTTTTAATTATTGGACAAAAAACCTCTGCATGCTTAGAATAATAGTAACCTAGAATACTGTCTAACACTTGATGGGTGCTCTGTCAAGTCCTCGTCGTCAGTTAGGAACGTGGGCGTGCTCTTTGATACCAATCTTTTATTTGAAAGCCACGTTTCTAGCATCTGTAAAACTGCATTCTTCCATCTTAAAAATATATCTAAATTACGGCACTTGCTTTCAATGCAAAATGCTGAACAGTTAGTTCACGCGTTCATGACCTCAAGGCTAGATTATTGTAATGCTCTACTGGGTGGTTGCCCTGCTCGCTTAATAAATAAACTGCAGCTGGTCCAAAACGCAGCAGCTAGAGTTCTTACTAGAACCAGGAAGTATGACCACGGTTCTTTTAACACTGCACTGGCTCCCTATTAAACCGTATACATTTTAATCTTGCTAATTACTTACAAAGCACTAAATGGTTTAGCTCCCCAGTACTTGAGCGAGCTCTTAACACATTATACTCCATCACATCTATTGCGGTCTCAAAATTCTGGCCAGTTGATAATACCTAGAATATCAAAATCAACTGCAGGCGGTCGATCCTTTTCCTATTTAGCACCTAAACTTTGGAACAGTCTTCCTAGCATTATTCGGGAAGCAGACACTCTCTGTCAGTTTAAATCTAGACTAAAAACACATCTCTTTACTATGGCATACACATAGAACATTATCAATTTATATTATTCAAATCAGTTAAATGATTGTTTTAGGCTGCATTAACTAGGTCTACCGGAACCGGGAACACTTCCCATAACACCTGATGTACTCGTTACATCATAAGAAGAATGGCATCTACGCTAATGTTAGTCTCTCTGTTTATCCCGAGGTTTACTGTAGTCAGCCGTATCCCGGCCGTATCCAGATCAGATGGTGGACCTGCGCCTAGACGCAACCAACGCAGCCCTGAAGTGTCTGCAGAGACCGTGTCAACTGGACTCTCCTCTGTGAAGGCCTCATCGACACGACATCCAGTGGCACTGATCCTCAACAAACCCATCTCCTGCGTGATGACTCCGATCTTCAACCAGATGGAACTAGACAAATACTCTGAATGTTCCGATCTAATATGACTTGTAATGTTGCCTGAATCATAATCATACACTGTTTGTTCGTTGGCCAGAGGAGAACTGGCACCCCGACTGAGCCTGGTTTCTCCCAAGGTTTTTTCCTTCATTCTGTCACCTGATGGAGTTTTGGTTCCTTGCCACCGTCGCCTCTGTTGCCTTTGGCTTTTGGCTTTTGGCTTGCTTAGCTGGGGACACTAAATATTCAACTATATTACTGATCTGCCCGCATTGACACTATATAAGAACTGAACTGAACTGTTTTCTTGAGAGCGGCTGTACAGCCGAATCAAATTCTGTTGCATTATTTTCCTGTTACCACTGTGAAGCTGCTTTGAAACAATCTGCATTGTAAAAAGCGCTATATAAATAAAGGTGACTTGACTTGACTTGTTATTTCTCGTGAGGTGTAAAATCCTGTCATTTCTTTCTTACTTTGCAATCTAAAATGAGACCGTGTCGATGACGTAGACTATGCAGCCTTCAAATGCGACCTCAGGAGGACACAGCCTTCGAAATGAGACGCGGTTGGAAATACCTTTGCAGGGCTATACTACGGAGGCGCGATACTGTTTTGTCCAATGACTGAAGCCTTTTAGTCTGAGGCATGATGCGTTTTCGTCATATGATGAAAGATTTGAGGATGTCCTAAAATGTACACACACACAAAATTCGAATCTGTGCGTACTCACTTTTTATAAATGAGGCCCAGGTCTTTAATAATGTTCTCAAAATGTTATCACAAAAAAATGTATACATCGTTCGTGGAACTTTTTTTCTAAAACATTTTGAGTTACACGTTCATCTCATATTATTTAAATGTTAGCACTGTTCACAGAAATGTTCACAGAACATTCACAGAACATTCAAAATTAACGTTCCCATAATGTTTGCAAAATGATCAAAAATGGATTTTTTAAAAGTTCAGAGAACTTTCACAAATAACTGTGTTCATAACTTAATGGGTGTCACAGTCATGTTCTGTTTAGTTTCATTATCATGGACTTTTAGTTTTGTTATCAGTTGCAGCATGTGTTCCTTTGTTCCCGCTCCTCATCATTAGTTAATTTAGGTCAGCTGTGTTTAATGAATTACCCTCATCCTTGTTTGCTATTTAAGTTCCTCCCGTGCACTCAGTCCTTGTCCGATCACATTACGTTATGGTGCGATTTCCCTACCTGTCTTCCTGTCTGGAGATTTATGATTAAACTTTGAGTATTTTGAGAGATTCTTCTGTCTTCGTCTTCCTGCCTGAACACCAGTGTTACAGATGATCGGACCGCCTGAAATGGACGATAGGGCCAGAATAATCGTCCTGGCTCAGGGGAGCCATAACCTTTTTTCTTTTGTTAAAGACTTTATTTGTTTGGCCGTCACCAGCTCCTTGGACGATGAGACCTTAAAGACCCTGTTCCAGATCGGGGCAACATTCCATCACCCTCTCGACCTCTCAGACACCACTGGACTAAACTGGAGAGAAGCTGTCATCCAGTGTCTGGAGAGCGTCACATCCCGATCTGGAACACAGCCAGACCCAGAGCCCGTATCTACACTCTCGACCGCGGAATACTCGCGTGTGCCCCCCGCAGATGGAGAGCTACCACCTGCCACGACGTGTCAGCCAGAGCCAGAGGAGAAGAGGGCAGGGCTGACCCTCGCCCCGGAAGTGCAGCTCCATCGCAAGTCTGACCAGGGGTGTGAGCCAGCAACATCAGCGGACAAGGGAGTCACGATGACGGAGAAGGAGGACTGGCTGATCGACTTCAGTGAGGATTTACTAACTCCCACCCGATATCTTCATCCTCATCAATGGTTCTGAATTGTACTAATGACTGTATGGATTATGTCACACTCACCAGCATTCTGTCGAGTTCCTCACTACCTTCATCACCCCAGAGCTCAGCCAGTCCTCCAGCCACGCAACTGCCGGATGTTCACAGCCCTGTGCTGTCTCCGTGGGAGCTCCGCTCTGACGTCGAGCCACAGGTCGGGTTACCACCAGCAGCGTCAGTGCGAGAGGATCCTGCGGCTCCGCCTTTGGCCTCGGAACTCTTCTCTTCATCTCGGCCTGTCGATCTGTCGGCTTCGTCTTGGCTCCTCCCACCGCCGGCTTCACCGGAGACCCTCGGACTTGCGGTTCTCCCGGGTTCAACCCTCAACCCTCGGGTACTCTGGCTCTGCCTTCGCCGGTCATCGCCGCGGCATTGCCTAGGTCTCCAGTACCAGCGATGTCGCTCGTTCTCATTGGCTCTCCGTCTGCACCTGCGGATCCATCGGCCACGCCTCCGTCGGTCATCAGCCACGTCACCATCTGGACTCGTCTCAGCCGCGGGCTGTTGGCACTGGGGAGCTCTGGGTCTGTGCCAGCGGACCTTATCTTCCATCTCCGCCAGGGAATTGTCGTCCTAGCACCACCCTCACATCACCTCAGCCTCTCACCTGTTCCTCACCTGTACATCATCCTCCAAAGTGTCAGCTGCCCTTTCTCCGTCCTGTTACGGCGCGAGGTTGCGCCTTGCCGGAGGGGGCGTTATGTCACAGTCATGTTCTGTTTAGTTTCATTATCATGGACTTTTAGTTTTGTTATCAATTGCAGCATGTGTTCCTTTGTTCTATTTTCCCGCTCCTGATCATTAGTTCATTTAGGTCAGCTGTGTTTAATTACCCTCATCCTTGTTTGCTACTTAAGTTCCTCCCGTGCACTCAGTCCTTGTCCGATCACATTACGTTATGGTGTGATTTCCCTACCTGTCTTCCTGTCTGGAGATTTATGATTAAACTTGGAGTATTTTAAGATATTCTTCTGTCTTCGTCTTCCTGCCTGAACACCAGTGTTACAATGGGGACCTTAGCAAAACAATCAATTCTGTCATGAAGTAATTTTCCTGTTGCTTCAGATTATTAATCACATGGCATTTAAGGCTCAGCGGCTTCAAACTTAGTTGAAACTTATTTAGTTTATACCAGCAGTTACATTTAACCTTATAAAGTCCAGTGTTGGGTAAGGCACTGTAAAAAAGTAATTAATTACTAGCTACTAATTACATCTTCAACAGTGTAATTATCTGATGTGATCTGATTAATCTAATCACATTACGTATTACTAAATACTTTCTAATTCCCATATCAATCTCGACCACTTGAACAATACAAGGATAGACATGAAATGGCTCTTTTAATTCTTTCAAATAATTAATATAAAATTGTATTTTTATATTAATTAAAAATTAACATTTTTCTTGAAATTCTTCTTCTCCCTATTTAAGAAGAGAAGGTTACATTACAAATATACCTTTTAACATTAGACATTACATTTTGATGTTAAATCCACTAATGTTTTATATAGAATTGTTCTATATAAAACTGTATTTAAATTACAGAAAAATTAAGAGTAATCCTTAACTTTAATTGTTCAAGGGAAAAGTAATTACAGTAATTACTTAGTAATGCATTACACCCAACACTGTTATTTATATTTGATACATTTCTATGGCCTCTAAATTATCAATTCTTGGGTACCGAAGATGTCATATCCGCCATGCTTGCCACCATTTTTGTGTCCGACATGTCAACGAACACAGCACATTCTAGATGAGACGATTTGAGAAAAAAATCTATATTCCCGTAACAACACGCTGAAACACAGCAACTGAGCCAGAATAATTCACAACGTTTTATTACAATAGTGTATACAATTATAATGTTATGAATATGACAGCCCCAATCATAGTTATTAATGTTTTGCGTTGCTGTTTGAATGCGCGCGCTCCACTGAAGCTAAAGATGATCAGGTACAAGCGCTGCGGATTATTTACCTCAACAAAACGCATCTATATGAGATTAATCAGATATTTATACTACGTAATTTAATATTACAACTTATATCTGCATAAGTGAAGCTTGAACTAAGTTATGTGCTAATGTGCAGAATGTGTACGTTAAGCCGAGGCGCTCTTCACACAACAGTGCACTAAAACAACAACAAAACCAAACCCAGAGAATTCATAACGTTTTATTACAATAGTGTCTTCATTATAATGTTATGTATATGACAGTCCCAGTAGTTATTAATGTTGTGCATTGCTGTTTGGCTGCCAGTGGTCCCTTCTGGTTGAAGCCATAACTCCTTTGGGATCGAATAAAATTGTAGTTCGGTGTTTCACAGACGACTGTTGTTACAGCTAACTGCACAACGTATCCCGGGCATATTGTAACCTTGTTGTGAACCTTCTTGGAGTGTTTCGTTGATCTGTCTCTGGTAGTTGTGGCTGCTGTGCCCATAGTCTGAAACAGGTCACGCAGCTGTGACCGGACACAAAAATGGTGGCGATAAAGTAGATTGACATCACATGGTCCGCATGAATATGTCAAAACTTTGCTGGAAACCTGTTGACACAATCTAGTGCATAGTGCAGTAAAAAGTATTTTAGTATAATTCTAAAAATGTCTTTTCGTCATACACAAGTCTTTTTGCTGTAAAATCTTTAGTGTTCCCTTTCAGTCGGTCACGTTCGACGTACGGGGATCACTTCTGGGACACCCATGGGAGGGGCTTGGGATCACTTCTGGGAGCCCTTCTGGGATCACTTCTGGGAGCCCCTATCAGCTTCGAGTTTATAGAGAACGGGCCAATGGCCATTGGCGTGCGAGATTTGCATCTCGCACTCCGCCCCGCACCGCGGGTATAAACAGGAAGCAAATGCAGCGCACATTTGTCATTCACTTCGGAGCCGAACGGCGTTGATGAAGACCGACTGTTCCTGCGCCTATCAAGCAGAGAGAAAGAGAGAGAGAGAGAGACGAGTCGAGAGAGATCGCCTTGTGCTGGGGAAAAGGCACACTGCAGCGCGACTGCGTGCTCACTTCCGGGTTGGAAAAAACTGCTGTTTTCACAGCATTTCCTGTTGGTTCGGTGAGGGCGTTCCACACAGTGAGAGCAGACACAGGCTGCACTATTCCCTGTGATTCTGCCGCGGTTGTCCCTGGGTGCTTCAGCACTATTAAAAGAGCGGTTTCCTCTAAAAGAGCAACATGGGTGTGACACTGCGTCTTTTTCAAGATGTCATTCCACCCGTGCGTTTCTGGATGCGGTCGTTCCCTGTCGCCAGCTGACGGTCACAATCGTTGTCTCACGTGCCTGGGCATTCAGCACGCTGAGGCAGCTTTTGTGGATAGTTCATGTTCCCACTGCGGGAACATGACTATCTCGGCGCTGAGGTCGAGACTCGCCTACCTTCGGGAGGGTGGAGTCCCCTTACCTATGCCTCGATCTAGGGCTATTCCTGCCCAGCAGAATAGACCTACTTCGACAAATAGCCAGGGTGACCTGAGGATCACGTTTAGGGCAAACCCGCCGAGCCAGCCTCTGGGGGCCCCTATTCTCTCTGAAGCGCCGCAGCCGGTAGAGCTGCCGGAGGAAACCGCTGGCCCCTCCCATGGGTGTCCAGTGGTGACCTTCGGGGCTCCAGCAGACGAACAGATGTCGATCGCTGCATCGGAGGGGGAATTCCAGTCCTCGGAGGATGAAGGCTGGGTATCCGTATGTTGTGACCCCTACGGCGGTCCCATATGTGTATTCTTCCACGGTACGGCTCCCTACGGCGAGCCTGTGTCTTTCCCTTGGCAGAGCTCGCTCTGTCGTCTCTGTGCGGTGTAGTCCCCCGCCTGCATTGGGACTTCCGTATGTTGTACTGCCCACGGCCAGTCCATACGTGTATATTCCACATGATACCTCCCTACGGGTAGGATGTGGCTTCCGCAGCGGCCCCCCTGGGCACGCTTTCCCAGCGTTATCCAATACTCTGCTGAGTGGGTCTTGCGGAACAGCAGCAGTGACTCTCCCTGCGTGAGTTCCCCGCCCCGAACAGACGGGGGTCTGAGGGGCTTTCGCTGGGCGCTGAAAGTGGTAGTAACTGTGGCATTTTCCAAAGGGATCCTAATTCGTCGGTGACGTCCGACGTACGTCGAACGTAACTGACTGAAAGGGAACGTCTCGGTTACGTATGGTAACCCTCGTTCCCTGAAGGAGGGAATGGAGACGTACGTCCGGTCGCCACAGTTGCTGTACCATCACTGCACTGCACTGCATGAGTAACTAGTTCGGCTCCTCAGTGAAAAACAAATGTGCGCTGCATCCGCTTCCTGTTTATACCCGCGGTGCGGGGCGGAGCGTGAGATGCAAATCTCGCACGCCAATGGCCATTGGCCCATTCTCTATACACTCGAAGCTGATAGGGGCTCCCAGAAGTGATCCCAATTTGTCGGTGATCATCTCATTTGCTCTGTGTATTTAGCCTTCAGTTCTTCCTCAGTGTTTGTCTGTCTTCGTCAATGTTAACGTGTATTCTATGATAGTTTCCTGAGTTTTGTTATTAAAGTTCCTGTTTCCAGTTCTTCATCGTCTTCGTGAGCTTTCATCAACACGTTACGTGAGATAAAGACGGACCAAGACAGTTTTTTTTATTTGTGGAGTTTTCTCCTTTTTGTTTCTTTTTCCTTCCTTTCATGGACCTCCCCGCAGTGCAGTTACTCTGTCTGGAGCAGTGGGTGGGTGTGCCCACCGCAGACCGTGGACACCGGCCTGCTGCGATGGACAAGCCCGGACCAGAGAAGAGGTTGGACGGAGTCATCGCCCGGGAGCCAGTACCGCCGCGAGAGTCTGACCAGGTGCGTTCTGACCAGAGTTTGATGGCTTGGAGGGAAGCCCCCCCCCACCAACCCGTTGCGGTGGATGCGATGGTGAAGACCCCTAGTGGGTATTTCGAGGAACTTTTTGTCATTTTTGAGGAGAATTTAATAGGCTTATTTAATGAGGTTTCTCCAGCACCCCCTGTTTCTCCAGCGTCCCCTGTGTTTCCAGAATTCCCTCCCAGCCTCCATCTCCCACCTCCTCAATCAGCCAGTTCCTCAGCCCTGCCTCCGCTGCTGTCCTTCAGCCCCTCTGCATCTCCCACATGCTGTGAGGACCCGCCCAGTGTCTTCAGACCACCAGCTCCATCCAGCACAGAGGATCCCCTGTCTTCACCGCCAGTCTCTGTGCCCTGCTCTCCACCGCGGCCTGTCGACACATCGGCTTCGCCCTGGCTCCTCCCACCCTCGGCTCCACCAGAAACCACCGGGCTCCCTCGTGCCTCCGGCTATGCCTTGGTCAACCGTCGACCTGCCTGCACCTTTGTCTCCGTCTGGCTCCGTCTTCCCCCCAGCTCCGCCTCCATTCTCTGTCCCACCGGCTTAGCCTCTGTCCTCTGGTTATCCGTTTCCACCTCGGACGCTCGTTGCCGCGGCTCCACCTCGGTCTCGCGTGGGCTCATCGACCCGGCAGCTCCACCAGTGTCTCCATCTTCTATGGAGGTATCCTTGTCGGTCGTCCCCAGGGTGTTTTCCATCGAACCGTCAACACCATGGCTCCTCCCGCCTCCGACTCTGCCCTGGGGCCTCATCCTGGCTGGTCCCTGGTATTACACCTGGCTTCTCCTGCTCCTGGCTCCTCACTGGCTCCTTCCACCATCCACTCCTCCATGGACAGTGTTTTTTTTTTTTTTTTTTTTTACCTTGGACTGTGTTTTTCCTTTTTTCTTTCCACGCCCTCCTTCAGAGTCCCCCCCACCTCAGATGGACTGTTTACGGCGTGAGGACGCGCCTACCGGGAGGGGGAGCTACTGTTACATATATGCTCTGTCTGCTGTTTTCATTAGTTCAGTCCCTGTGACCTAGTTTTCCCCAGTCTGTCTAATTAGTTATGTCATTCACCTGTGTCTTGTTAATCATCTCATTTGCTCTGTGTATTTAGCCTTCAGTTCTCCCTCAGTGTTTGTCCGTCTTCGTCAATGTTAACGTGTATTCTATGATAGTTTTCTGAGTTTTGTTATTAAAGTTCCTGTTTCCAGTTCTTCATCGTCTTTGTGAGCTTTCATCAACACATTATGTGACAACTTGATTATCCATACATAGTTTTTTAAATGTGAGTATCAAATGTGATACAACAGGTTTTTGAGGAATGTTTATTTGTACATCTCTCAATCATCATTGTACATTGAAAAAAGAAAACTACAATGCTTTGATAATTAAACTAAGCATTTAAATATCATCATACTAAGACATTGTGCAAAATAGTGATATTATATACACCTTTTATATATCTGCTTTACTGGAAAAAAAAAATCTCATTGATTTATAATACAAGCTAAAATTGAATAAAAAAATATAAAATTGATATTAATTGATATCAGTTTATTCTAAGCTCCATATTCTCAATATACTGTATGAGGCATAAAAGCCTGATGTATCAATTATGATACAAAGCATAAAACGCACATGTAAACTTCTTAAAAAGATTTAAAAAAATATTTAGACTAAAGGTTCAATGAACTGTTCAAACTGTTTTGACTATTATTTCATGTCATATTTCAATTCAAGTTTATTTCTATTGCACTTTCAAAGCAGCTTAAAAGAAAATTATCGTTTTTAATGTTCATTTTTTTTTTTTTTAACAAACAGCTGGTGCAACGATACCCAGGTGATTGACTCAAAACAATTAGTGTCCATGAGGAAAGATGGCAGATTTTAAATTGTGTACAATCAGAAGATGAATGAGTGTGTAGTTGAGATGAATGGGAATGCTAACAGGTACGTTCTCCAGCTATTATACAGTTCCTTGGCCTCCACAAATAGCCTTTTATTTGGTGATCAAGCAACAAACAAATATCAGCACATGTAGGAACTGTTTGCCCTTGAATGTACAATATTCAGTCAGAGACAAACACGCCTCCAGCTACTGACAGAGTTGAGGGAAGGTGCATCAAGCTTCAGGCTTTTTGTGATCAAACCTGTCTTGCACCAGCGGGCCGAGAGGTCTGTATTGTTCTGAACTGATGGGCATATCTGAACAGGATTGACCACCTCTTGGCCTCTCTCTATTCATCAGACACCAGAAGGCTTGACCCAAATATCCCCTGACACTGAGAAATACGTCTGTCAAGTGAACTACCTCCTCTTATTGTTCCCCCTCAGAAAAGAGAAAACCTGTGCTGCTTCCATGCTTGCGTCATTACAAGGTATACAGGGTACATAAATCCACAGCATATTTCAAATAGCACTTGTACTATTAATGAACAAGGGCACTGCAAGCTAATACAACAACTATAAAGGAAAGAATCAGCACAAAAATGAAAAGATGTCAGCGGTTTACCCAAATAAATGATTTACTCACCCTCATGTCGTTTCAAACCTGTATTGTCAAACTTTAATTCTTTTCCATGCATTAAACGGCTGAAACCATCACGCCGTCAAAAAAGACACAAATATTCACTATATTTAATAGGGCTGGGTATTGACACAAATTTCACGATTCGATGCAATTTCGAATCACAAGCTTGAGATTCAATTCCGATTCAATGCAATGGCAAATTTTCTCAAGGAAAACAAATCTCTCAACTAATGCTGTAAACTAGCCTATATATGGGAGACAGTTGGTACTACATTACTATAATATTGAAGGTTAAAATGAACTGATTACAAACACTTAAATTACACTCAAGGAAGTTTTTTATAAAGTTATAATGCTAACTTTGCAATTATGTAATTATATTTCTACTCCAATTAGTTTTTTGAAATATAAACATTTAAATGGTGGCTTTCAACTTGGCAGATTTATTCAAACATGTATTATATAGGCTATTGAAAAACATTGCCAATTACGGAGTGTCTATTTACACCAAGTGCAAATAGCATGCCTTGTTGGCAAGCACTATTTACACTAGCTCCGCCCAACAATGCCAACAAGATTAAACAAGATGCACATGTCTTCAGTCGTGTAGTCAGTAGAGCGTAAGGCTCATGGAACTAGGTTTTGACGTGATCGACCAGGGTTCGAATCCGCCTCTTTTTGCCGAGCTCGCTTTTCTCCCCTTTCACATCAGAAAGTCATTTACTTTCAATAAAAATTAAGAAAATGTTCTAAAAGTGGAAATAAACTTCCTAACGAAATGTTTAATAATAATACAATTATTTATTTGATTGGGATAGGGGTAGGTGTAGGGAGGGCTTTTATTGTCCCATTAAGGCGGCATCCATTTAATAATTTTAATAAATATAATCATTTACACTCTATGTTATTATTGCATCCTGTTAATGTACAACAATACTGAGGTGCAAATAGTATGTATCTGCCAAAATAAAGTATAAATAGCATCTAATTACTGTATTTACACAATTACAAAGAACTGCTACTTTAACATGGTGTAAATAGAATATATCACTATTTTCACTTAGTGCAAATAGCATCGCTAAGAAAATGCTGCTATTGTCACTTAGTGTAAATAGCATCTATCGCTAAGAAAATATGCTATTTTCACTTAGTGTAAATAGAATCTAGTGTAAATACAATCTAGACTAACGAGTTTATGGTCACCGAATATGGTTTTTCTGACGTAAATGACGTAAATGTGATGACATATTGTTTACAAGCTGTTTGGCGTCTTTCCGCAGTTGAAACACTGATTGAGCGAATACATGAGACATGATACAGATTTCGGTAGGATGTACTGTATCTTTTAACATACCTTCAGAAGTAGGCAACATTCATGTTTATTTCGCGTTGAGGAGGAGGAGACGATCAGTTCACATGTGCTTCGCGCTGCCGCTTCTTTTGAACACGCCACATTAAACAGCGCCAAGACGGTATTTTTTTTTTTTTGAATTTCGTAGTAAGATGGACATGAAATCTGAGACTTTGTTTCATATCAAAAGTAACAAAGCACAAAGCTTATTGCGATTTATTGGATGGGAGGCGCACTCCCATCAATGTGAAAACTGAAAACAGGATAGACTAATCGATTCTTAGGATTTAAGAATCAATATCGGTTCGTAAAAATGAGAGTCGATTAAAATCGAGAAATCTATATTTTTTACCCAGCTCTAATATTCAATATATTCTATAAATCTGCTAATTTCATACAAAAGCTTTGTATGGGAAACATACAAGTCAACGTTCTTTTCATCAAAGAATATAATACATTTATATGTATCACTGTTTACATATTAAGCAGCACAACTGTTTTCAATATTGATAATAATAATAAATGTTTCTAGAGCATCAAATCATCATATTAGAATGATTTCTGAAGGATCATGTGACACGGAAGACTGAAGTAATGATGCTGGACATTCAGCTTTACCATCACAGGAATAAATCACATTTTAAAATATATTAGGATAGAAAAAAGTTATTTAAAATTGTATTAATATTTCACAATATTACTGCTTTTCTGATTAAATAAATGCAGTCTCGGTGAGCATAAGACACTCTTACCAACTCCAAACTTTTGCTAATTATCTCATAAATTCATGAGTGCGCTGAAGAAGTATGACAGCTTTTCAGTGAATAACAGCTAACATTTTCCTTCAGTTTCTCACACAAAGCTATATGCAGTATGTGGTGCTCTTGCATTCATTTTTAAACTTGAAATCTCCAGCCACCTTCATTTGTAATTGCATCTTTGTTTTTTTCCCCCTTTTGTGCTCCACAGACGAATACAAGGTCAAACAGATAAAGATGCAAAGGTGAGTAAATGATGATATCAATTTTTAGGTGATCTATTCCTTTAACCGACTGCCTCCTTCCATTTGGTCTGTGATCTCCACTGATCGTGTGCCTCTGCATTTCTTCTCCTGTAGGTTGAGCAGCAATTCACTGACTAGATAAAGCTTAAAAAATTATCTCCTCAGGAGGAACAACAAACCAACACATCACCGTGAGTCACCCTGAACTGTCGAATCACAGTTAAAAAGGTAGAAGTTTTTTGACATGAACGACCGAGACTTTTTGAACTGCCCTAAAAGAGTTCTTCACACTAACTTGCTAACTTGTTTTGATTGTAAAATATGCCTTACTGTCATAAATAGCACAGCTGTTTTCACTTTCTCAATGCGCTCATACGCATGAAACAGAATGACGTCTGTTAGAACAGGGTGGGCTGATGTGGCTATAAAAGAATGATGAGTGCTGTTCCACTCCCATGTTACTATGGTGCAAAGAGAGTTGTACTCAATGTGTCATTTTTGCTCACGTGCCCGGTAGGCTTTTCACTCCACTGCTTCCATATGCTGCATTCTTCACACATGAGAACCACGAGGGCCTGAGACAGGACAGGAGCCGCTCTCAATGGACATGTCCCCACACTCACTCTGTCTCCAGGGCTTCCGGCAGGTACATGTGTGAGACTTCATCCACACGGAGCACTGAACCTTTCTACTACAAATGGGCTGTAATCTGTCTTGAGAATGACACACACCTGGAAAACATATAGAACAGACCGTGGATGACAAGTGTTGTGCGAGAAGAGTAGTTTTATGCGCAATTCTATTTGTGGTAGATTCTGCTGCACTGCATGAGTCATTCACAACAGACAATATGATTTTACATTACATCATGTATACAAGGTAAAATTGAAGCAACTAGCGATGCATAAAACTATATATTTTCAAAATAGAGTAGTAGTGTCTCAGTTACTATATTCATTTAATAACAAATTGATATGTTATGTGAACTGGTTGAAAAGACTTAAAAAAAACTATTTGTTCACAGATCAGACATTGTTAGATGTGTCCCTTATTTTATCCTTTTAAAGCTCTGGCAATCAAAATATTGAAGCTATATATATATATATATACACCGATCAGGCATAATATTATGAACCTAATATTGTGTTGGTCCCCCTTTTGCTGCCAAAACAGCCCTGACCCGTCGAGGCATGGAGTCCACTAGATCCCTGAAGGTGTGCTGTGGTATCTGGCACCAAGATTGCGAGGTTGCGAGGTAAGTTGCGAGGTGGGGCCTCCATGGATCGGACTTGTTTGTTCAGCACATCCCACAGATGCTCGATTGGATTAAGATCTGGGGAATTTGGAGGCCAAGTCAATACCTCAAACTTGTTGTTGTGCTCCTCAAACCATTCCTGAACCATTTTTGCTTTGTGGCAGGGCGCATTATCCTGCTGAAAGAGACCACAGCCACCAGGGAATACCGTTTCCATGAAAGGGTGTACATGGTCTGCAACAATGCTTAGGTAGGTGGTACATGTCAAAGTAACATCCACATGGATGGCAGGACCCAAGGTTTCCCAGCAGAACATTGCCCAAAGCATCACACGGCCTCTGCCGGCTTGCCTTCTTCCCTTAGTGCATCCTGGTGCCATGTGTTCCCCAGGTAAGCGACACACACACACCCGGCCATCCACGTGATGTAAAAGAAAACGTGATTCATCAGACCAGGCCACCTTCTTCCATTGCTCTGTGGTCCAGTTCTGATGCTCACGTGCCCACTGTTGCCGCTTTCGGCGGTGGACAGGGGTCAGCATGGGCCCCCTGACTGGTCTGCGGCTATTCAGCCCCACTGTGTATTCTGACACCTTTCTATCAGAACCAGCATTAACTTCTTGAGCAATTTGAGCTACAGTAGCTTGTCTGTTTGATCGAACCACACGGGCCAGCCTTCGCTCCCCATGTGCATCAATGAGCCTTGGCCGCCCATGACCCTGTTGCCGGTATATATATATATATATATATATATATATATATATATATATTCTGTGTAATGCTAAGGTTCAAGGAAGATGAAGATAACCAAATGTTTAATAGAACAATCCAAATCAACAGACAACATGCGGAACAGTGTGCAGACACGAACAATACCGGACACTGAACTGAAAACAAGCAGGAACTTAAATACACAGATGATTAACTAAAACGACGAACAACTGTGATGGGTAACACTTTACATTAAGGTTCCCTTTGTAAAGGGTTTATAAAGGTGTTTGTTAATGACTAATAACTCATTTACAAATGCATTATAGATCGTTGATAAGCAGTTATAACTGCATGAATAAAAAGGGTGACTTTAACGCAATACCTGCCAAATAGTGAGCCCTTTTTAGCTTGCATGTTATAAATGCTTAATAAATGCATTTAGTCACACTTATTTAACTCAACCAGATTCCTGATTTATTTCATGATGCAGCAAAAATAGACTTATTCTTAGTGAGACTGAAGGGTGTTGTATTTGTGGTTTTCTCATTAATATCTCATGACTGCCACTTTTCTTAAAATGTTCCTTACCAGAAATTTCTGTCTTACCCCTGATATTCCACAAAAGGCTCATGCCTATCCACAGCAGTGTATAAAACTGATTTCTTGCTTATCAAGATGAAATTATCAAACTTTATTTTGAAAAAAAAACAAAAAAAAACACAAGAGCACAACCATAACTTGATGAGATCTTAATAATGCATATTTTAATTCCAATATTAGTTACTTGTGAATCTTAAGTGTAAACCTGTGAACCATTTATTAATGAGTTGCACACATTAGCAGCCTGTGAAAGTGAACCTTAATGTAAAGTGAACACATGTGAACCATTTATTAGTGAGTTACAAACATTAGTAACCTGTGAAAGTGAACCTTAATGTAAAGTGAACACCTGTGAATCATGTATTTATTAATTATTAATGCACACACAGAAGATAGTATTTTTTTTGATGAAGTATTTTATTGTTGATGCATTGTATCCGTAAACACAACTTTAAACTTGAACATTAAAATGTTAATACGCAATCAATAATTATTTTTGATATCATGATAAAGGCCACTGTAACCTGAGCATCTGGCCATCCACACTTACAGTAACGTTACATGCGCGTGACAGAACCGTCCAAGGGAGCGCCGGAGTGGTTATTTGTGTATGGTAACTACAAACTAACACAGCGATTACACAATTAATATAAACACTTGAAAAACATAGTCTGCAGCGATGTCACCTCAGTTAGCTTACCCATCAAATCAGTAACACTTAAAATTTTGCTTCAGAGCACGACGGAACAGCGTGACTTCTTCTCCTGAAAGTGACTTTATCTTTATCGGATGCTCACTGGCGCTACTCCTGTCACACGCCAGAACACGCGTGCTTTAGTGATGTGATCCTGTAAGAGTAGAATAAAGTTGTCTAGTTTTCTGTTCGCCTGCTTATTATTTTGATATCATTTCATTCTGTTGTATTTTCAGTTCATTGTTCCTGTTTTCTTTGGTTTCTAAGTCATTGTTTGTTTCTGTAGATTTGAAGCAAACTGTTTAGTTGCTCATTTAGTCTTGTGTATTTATAGCCCTGAGTTTTTTGTTGGCTGATTTCGTCTTTATGTGGATAGTTTGTTCTTATACGTTTTTGAGTTCCGTTATCTTCTTAATAAAAATAGTACCGCTGCATCTAAATCCTGCTTCCTCACTGCTCTTCACAACCAACTGTGACAAATATATATATAAAATGCAATGTATTCTTTTTATAAGTAGAAGTAGTAGTAGTGGGCTACTCTTTATTCTGCTCTTACAGGATCACATCACTAAAGCACGCATGTTCTAGCGTGTGACAGGTTTTTATGTTTAACTCATTAATAAATGGTTCACATGTGTTCACTTTACATTAAGGTGCATTTTCACAGGTTACTAATGTTTGTAACTCAATAAATGGTTCACGTGTTCACTTTACATTTCAAAATAAAGTTTGATAATTTCATCTTGATAAGCAAGAAATCAGTTTTATACACTGCTGTGGATAGGCATGAGCCTTTTGTGGAATATCATGGGTAAGACAGTAACTTCTGGTGAAGAACATTTTAAGAAAAGTGGCAGTCATTAGATATTAATGCGAAAACCACAAATACAACACCCTTCAGTCTCACTAAGATAGTCTATTTTTGCTGCATCATGAAATAAATCAGGAATCTGGTTTTTAGGTAAATAAGTGTGAATAAATACATTTATTAAGCATTTATAACGTGAGCTAAAAAGGGCTCAGTATTTGGCAGGTATTGCGTTAAAGTCACCCTTTTTATTCATGCAGTTATAACTGCTTATCAACGATCTATAATGCATTTGTAAATGAGTTATTAGTCATTAACAAACACCTTTATAAACCCTTTACAAAGGGAACCTTAATGTAAAGTGTTACCCTGTGATGATTGAGGTTAGTGTCCATGGTGACAGATTGTGGCGGGAAAATAGAACAAAGGAACACGTGACGAGTGAAAACCAAAACAAACTGAACATGACTGTGACATTCAGTCTCTTAATTCATCCTCTCTAGGAATTATTGATGACGGGAATTATTGATGATTAGAAAATAATGCACACCCGAGGTGGCGAGTGTGTGTCTGTACTGTATGTGTGTGTGTGTTTGATCAGGAGAAAGAGAGTATGTGCTTTCCATACATAATAAAATGCAATTTTGTGGCAAAAAAAATATCGGTAAAACATAGGATACAAGATAACAAGAAAGTAGGCTACATGAGAACTGAATCCCCATTTTTTTTTTTTTTTTGCATACTTTTGAACACATGCCAAGTTTGTGCAGCAGGTCCCTGATGTTCCAAACATTCTGGTTATATGGAGATATTTCACTTAAATATCAAAGTAAACACCAGTTCATGCAACCTATATTCTCTGTTTTATGTTAATCACTTGCCTTGTATGATATTGCAAATGTTTGCTGGAGGCCAGAGTGAAAGAGCACCTCCCCAACAGCACACAGGAGGTGATCCGTGTCACAGCGCAATGGCATATTGCAGTGCAAATCATACGCAGAGAAATCAAAGATACAATCATGCCAAGGGGTGAGAAGAAAGCTTTCGCAGCATGACATTATACAGCCATGCCCAGCAGTGGAGTTTGTCCCTATCAATTAAAATGTACACATCTCAGAGCGGGAATGCAGATCTGAAGTGCTCTTCTAAAGGTCGGATCAGTTTGCCAAGTGACATTGGGTCCAACTGATACACATTTAATTAGTGCATGTCTACTGTTTCGCTCATTCATTGGCAGCTTACGGGCATCTGCATCCTTTAGCTTGGACAATATCTAAGTAATAATTCATTAAACTTCTCAAGCTAAATACTGTAGGTAAATACAATAGAGTTCTAAATGACAACCAGGGCTTTAATATGCTGTTTACTTAATTAAGTGATTAACATTTTAGCACGGATCTCACATTTAGCTTTGCTTCCATTTAAATCAAAGAGGAAAGGAGGTCTATAATAACCGGAGAAAACTATCCGTTAGCATTCCCATTCCTTTAAATAGCAGACCTTACAAAAAAAAGTTTATTCGAGTCCAGTTCTCACTATTAACTAACTATTAACTATGACTTTTGCCTCAATAAACTCCTAATTACTGCTTATTAATAGTTAGTAAGGGTTGTAAAGTTATTGGGTAGGATTAAGGGATGTAGAATATGGTCATCCAGAATAATGCATTAATATGTGCTTTATAAGTACTAATAAACAGCCAATATCCTAGTAATATGCAAGCTAATAAGCAACTAGTTAATAGTGAGAATTGGACCCTAAGTAGTGTTCCCTAATATACGTATATGCTTATATACTTTTACTTACTCTTTTGATGAACATATACTTATGGAAAGAAAGAGCATATGTCAAAGTGTACTTTCATAAACTAAAAAATGGGCTAGAAGTATATAGCTAGTAAACTAACAGTATACCTATACAATCACTTGTGGTATAGACCATTTGTGAGCAGACGTAACGGTTGCATCATTTGCAGCTGCACGCATTGTGGTGTCAGAAAAACTGTGGTAACAAGTGGAAAAAAATGGGCAAAATCCACGGAATAAGAGAAAAAATTTCTTGTTGTGCCTGTCAGAAACGGAATGCAAAAAAGATGGTCTTCGTATTTATAGAATACCGTCGTCGAAGACACTGTGAAGCTAAACGCAGGCATTTTATGGTTGCAAGCCACAGACTGGCCTGATGAAACCTGCGATGATTAGTCTACTATTAAAGCATGGATTTGATGTAAACAATAGATCTACATAATATTCACATAGTAGCAGTTCATAGGGGCATAATAGCTTTACAGTTACAGCATGAAATAATGTATAAACCTATTTTATATAGGTAACATTTAAACACAGAATTTTTAGGCCCATCTCACAATTCTGACTTTTTTCTTGCAATTGCAAGTTGATATCACAATTCTGAGGGAAAAAGTCAGAATTGGGGGATATAAAATTACCTTTTTTATTGTTTTATTACGTGGCTTCCATGTGCTACTGCAGAACTGTCATTTTCCGCCACCAGGTAGGCTCCGCCCACACATGGATGTTTGCAAACACCCAAATAGTCTACAGTTCACAGTATAGTTACAATAAAAATAAAATACAAAAATACAAAAAAGAACAAAAACTAGCTGTTTAGACTAGTTGTGTGTTATCAAAGTTTACTTGTACTCTTAAAAATACTTTAATAAACTAAAAAGACAATTTACTCTCAAAAAGAATTGAAATACTACACTTACAAGTATACTACTAGTGCATTGATTTCAGTATACTTATGCGTAGATAAAATGAACTTCTTTTTTTTGTAAGGGACTTCAGATGATGTAGTTATCGCATCTAGCATCTCGCTAACAGGGCCGTGCTAATTAGCTAAACCTTGACTCCTTGATTTAAACAATTATCCTATGCATTTGTTTTTCAACAGCGTTCCACCATTCGACAAACAGTGTCGACAGCCCTTGATAATGACAGCTCTTGTCACGGATACCGTGCCGTTAATCTATTGATTCTATAGCTCATCAATCTGATTTGAAGTGGCTTTCATCCAAGACGCCTCATCAGTTGCTCTCCCTAAAGTTCACATAATTTGACAAACAGACCCTTAAGGTAAAGGTCTGTTGGGTTAGATGACTGTTCAGATGACTTCACAAAACCCACTTATTCTCACCACCTGGTGAAGATGAACAGATCCGTGCCGTTTATTTGGCACTAGATCAAACTGTATTTATACATTTCCAGATTTCCCTCACAGCTTGGCCTGCTTTCTACCCAGGAGGTTCTAGCCTTTTGACTCTCATCCAAGAGAAGATCGATAAGAACGACCAGGCCATTAAGTTGTCATTATGTAGACTATACTGTTTACAGTAAATGGAAAGTTCTGCAGTATGCGTATGTGTAATTGCTCCAGATCTTGCTGAACAAGAAGCCTGGCTTCATGACTACTCACTTGGCTAGTCAAATACAACATAAACTCTATCATCTAGTGGATGATACTTTATCCATGTCCTCTTTTGGTCGAATTTGGGGATTGATGGGGAATTTAGTCAGTAGAAGCATTTTCATTTTATTTTTTTAATTAGCTAATTCATTAAATTCATTGAATCTTCCTGTTACCCTTAAAGGAATAGTTAACCCTAAAAGTGCCATTATGTTGCCGGGAACCCATATGCTGTGATTTTATCTGTATGTATGTATTTATGCATTTTATCTATTTATTTTTTTTACAGAATCTTCACATATACTGTACCTTTTAATGTTTTTGAAAGAAGTCTCACCAAGACTGTACTTATCAAAAAATGCAGTAAAACAGTAATATTTTGAAATATAATTACAGTTCAGAATAACTGTTTTCTATTTTAATATATTTTAAAATGTAATTTATTCCCATGAGGGCAAAGCTACATTTTCAGAAGCCATTACTACAGTACAGGCTAGTATTGAAGTTTTTGCATTACAATACTTTATGATTGACAAGCCGATCTCACTAAAGTGACTCACTGTGTCATTGAGGTAACATTCTCCAGGCAGAAAACATAAAAGCTTGAGCTCTGAAGAGTTACTGCACTTGTGACGGAATCACGTAATAATTTCTGCTTTGCTTTAGTGCTAGAAACAATGGTGTGTGGCCTAAAACAGTCGGCATATCTTTGAGCCGATGCTTCAAACTACTCAAAAAAAAAAAAAAAAAAGAAAAGAAAAAAATAGTAATGTCTAATGCTGTTTTGAGGCTAGAATATCGCCTGGGTCAATTTCTCTATGCTGTGCCTTTTAAACTTCATGACATATCTGGATTTTTTAACATCATGAGAAGGATGTGTTTTTTGTTCAGAAAATAAAACTGGTTGAAAACTCACTGAGTTCTGAAATGTATCATCTAATACAGCCAGCACAAGTAGCAGTGCTGGCTTACTTTATTTCATAACTCTCCCCATATACTTACTGTAAGTAAACTTACTTTTTCTTTATAAAAACATCCTCCCACTTTCAACTGTTTTTTTTTTTAAACAAATTTATTATGTGTACTAATATTTGTATGAGCATAAAAAGATTCAACAATTGCAGAAATTGCAGCTGAAATTGGCAATCTGTAATGTCTAGTGTCTTGGTTTTGTTTCATGTTCATGTTTAATGTCTTCTGTTTGTGTTTAATCATAGTCATGTGTCCTGTTTGCCATGTGTTTCCCTTAGGCTTGTTCGACTTCATGCAGCGATACGCAGACCGATCGGCGGCTGACTTGAAGCAGTGCATGCCGGTTAGAAATTTTGTCCGACGTGACAGTGACGTATGTCAACAAAGTGCCGCGAGAGCGATTCAAGAGCAGCCGGCTGGTGCATTCTGCGCAGCTTCTCCAAAGCGACTGCACGAGCTCTGATGACGACACAGCTGTTCCACGATTGTCCGGATTCACCGCATGACAGCGATCACGTGTGTTTCGTGTTTATTATAAAACTTCAGTTCCACTAATGCTCACAAATCAGTTTTTTATAACGGTTAAAGCTCTTTTCATGTAGTCACAATGTTATATTGTCATGTTTATCAAAATAAAACTGATAAAAAACGTAGACCTCACTTCATTGATAGTGTAGGCTTATATGTTGAACTTTATTCTTGTACAAACAGATGCTGTATTAAGCAGTACATAAAGTATTGAATGAAAATGTCTCTGAAACATCTGTGTATTTGACAAATATTGCATTTATTTCACTTCAGCTGTGATTAAGTATGCAAACACAGTGTGAGCGTCACTACGGGAAGCAGAAAGTGTCCGACTTCACGTCTCCGTTTGCAGCTCCTCCCCGCCTGCACGTGGCTACTCTCGCTGATCGGTTGCATCCAGCCGCAGCCAATGTCGAACACACCTCCTGTTTCTGCCACGTTCTAGTCGTGATCCTGCCATGTGCTCCCTTGTCATGTGTTCTATGTTGTCATGTTGCCATTGGTTCATTGTTTGATTTGTTCACAGGTGTCCCTTGTCTAGTCATTGGTAGTCTGTGTATTTAAGCCCTCATGTTTGCCATGTGTCTTTGTCTAGCTTTGTTCTTTGTTACCTGGAACCACTGTTGGTGAGTGTCAAGTCAAGTCAGTTCATGTGTCAAGTCTGTTCTGGTCATGTCAAGTTCAAGTCAAGTCATCGTTTGTTTTGTTTTGTTCACGTTAATGTAATTAAACTGCACTTGGGTTCTCATCAAGCTTGCCTCCAGTGGATACTCATTACACAATCATGCATTTTTATCGAATGGAAAATGTGAATTTAATTCTGCTTGCATCATTGAATCATTATATTTCTGTTTATCCCTATAAAGCTGCTTTGAAACAATCTGTATTGTATAAATGTATATTTAAATAAAGCTGAAATGACTTGACAAATTTACTGTTTATACAATAGATTTATTTAACAGAACTTTATTAACTAATGTAACAAATAGTACTCGGTGAAATGGGAAAATGACATGTCTGCTCTGATGAGTGATTAAATGTCTTAATAGTAAATTTTGGTAACACTTTATAACAAGTATAGTGTAATAAAGTATTTACAAATCATTTGCAAATAGTTAATTAATAGTTTATAAACTGTAGTCAATACATTAATAGATTATATACAAATAGTGAGTTTTCATTCATTGTCACTGTAATTAACAAAGTGTTATTGTTTAATTAGCTCATGTGTGAAAAGTTAAATAATGCTTTATTAACAATGCATTAACAGTAAATAGTTCTCACTTTAGATTAGGTCACGGAAAATGGGAAAATGACATTAATTAACTGCTTTAAACCAAACTTTATTGGACATTAATTGCATTATTATTAAGAGTTCATTAAAATGTTTACAAATACATTAACAAATACAAAAGCCCATAATCCCCAAAACTAAACATAACCACTTTAAATGAATGAATGAATAAATAAATAAATAAATGATTTGTAAGTACTTTATTACACTGTCCTTATTATAAAGTGTTACCTAAATTGGTTATTTGTATAAATGTAGAAAAAAACCCCACAAAAGAAAACATAATCCTTTTGGGAGCATTTTAGTCCATATTTTAAATGTAGTATGATATGAAATGATTTTCCGTAGGGATGAAAAAAGCACCACAAACAGAGAATGACCCTTTTTTAATATATTTTTTCACTGCAAGATACCTCATTATCTGTACACAGCACATACTTGCAGTTTTGTCAGTATTTATTGTTAATTATTTGTATTTTTTTTGTCTATGTCTGCTTGACGCAGGGGTCACTCTTCATAACAGATATTTTGCTTCTCCTCCACGCAGGAGACAAATAACGACGTATATATGTATATGCATATACTTTAAAGGAACATAGATTCAATAATTCATCCAGCAATACCAGTCTTTTGATATCAAGTGGCTTATCATGAAACATCTTCACCCTCTTGACAGGTCTTGTCTCTTCTATTCAACACAGTGTCCACAAATGATTTCATACCACCGATGGCTTAAATTCCAGGTGGGTAAACACGAAAATGTCAAGCGATGCAGATACGGAGAGGAAATGTGAAGCCAAGCTCATCTGTATACACTGTAAGTCTCCTTGCAACTAAAAGAGGCCTCTTGTCAAAGAGACATCAGAGTGTATCATGGGGTTAGAACAATCCTTTTGCCCTGCATGCCTTGTGATCATGAGATCCGGCCGTGAGCAACATAAATGGTACGACTGCAGCAGAAGAGAATCTAAGGAAATCCAGCTTCCTCCTTAATGAAGTATATGCATGTAAAGGTCCGTAAATGCATTAAGATGTGCGAGACTGACTGGGCTGCAAATAACTCATGAATTCTTGAGAGCACTTGGCTGTGACTACTGAAGCATTTATGTGACTTCACATCTCTCAAAGACATCAAGCAGGGGCTCAATTCCCTCTGAAAGGACTCCGAGATTTGAAAGCGGTGAATTCGCTGGTACTCTGCCTGTGTGGCTGTGAAAGACGTGCCAAGTACTGTGTCCATAAGTAAGCTTCTGAGCTGATGAGGTTCTGGGCAAGGGAGAGGCCTTTCATAGAGTCTTGAGAAAGATGGAGGCAGAGACAGAGATAGAGAGAGATTGAGGAGGAGAGGTGGGTGCACGGGAGGTGAAGACAACTATGAGCTGATTCTCTAAGTTATACAATACAGATCTGAAGACCTGATGTTAAATTTACTTAAAGCTAAGAGAATTTAAGCTAAGATGTACAGCTTCCAGTCCTCAGTCAGGGTTTACTTTATCTTTGTTTGTGTAAACGCCAGATTTAGTTAATATTATTTGTTAAAAACAATTTTCAAAACTCAATAAATTAGCATGTAATGGTGCATTTAATGTTTTCTTTATTTATTCGTAAAGAAACCGATAGTACTTCTGAAAAATGTTTAAAATCACGTCCAGTCACAAGATGAAGACTCTAGTCATATTCGAAGCCTAATATAAGGTGTTTTATATTACATGGAGTGTAAAATAGCCCTCCAGCCCCTGACCAGAGCCCAGTGATGCCTTCAGCCCATGACCAGAGTCCAGTGATGGCTCCAGCCCCTGACCAGAGTCCAGTGATGGCTCCAACCCATGACCAGAGTCCAGTGATGGCTCCAGCCCCTCACCAGAGTCCAGTGATGGCTCCAGCCCATGACCAGAATCCAGTGATGGCTCCAGCCCATGACCAGAGTCCAGTGATGGTTCCAGCCCATGACCAGAATCCAGTGATGGCTCCAGCCCATGACCAGAATCCAGTGATGGCTCCAGCCCATGACCAGAGTCCAGTGATGGTTCTAGCCCATGACCAGAATCCAGTGATGGCTCCAGCCCATGACCAGAGTCCAGTGATGGCTCCAGCCCATGATCAGAGTCCAGTGATGGCTCCATCCCATGACCAGAGTCCAGTGATGGCTCCAGCCCATGACCAGAGTCCAGTGATGGCTCCAGCCCATGACCAGAATACAGTGATGGCTCTAGCCCATGACCAGAGTCCAGTGATGGTTCTAGCCCATGACCAGAATCCATTGATGGCTCCAGCCTATGACCAGAGTCCAGTGATGGCTCCAGCCCCTGACCAGAGTCCAGTGATGGCTCCAGCCCCTATACGTCACCGGCCATAGTGGCCGAGCCAAGTCCCAGAGACAAGGTCCCTGGGCCCCTGAACTGCCGGCGGTGCCCTGGCTTCCTGCATTACCGGTATGGCCCAGGAGGCTTCCTGTCCCTCCTAAGCCACCTTGGCCACCCGCCTCCTTTCGCAGAAGAGTCTGTACTTCTTGAGTCATAACCAGAGCCTGCTCGGGGCCCATCACTGTGGGTAGGACCCTGCTGAAACGAGGTGGACTCATTCTGAACTGGATAGCGTACCTTTTTCTACTATCTGCAGGACCCAACGAGATATATTTGGAAGATTCTCCCACTCTACCAAAAAATCCACTAAGGGTACCAGTCTCTCGAGACTGGCCTCTGGTGTATTTCGAACAGCAAGTGCAGCGCCCTGAAGCGGCGAACCGGCAGGGAACAACTGGCTTGACTGCTCTACAGCCCTCCTCAGAGGGTGCGAGCCATCCTCGGATGAATCGCGAGGGACCTCCACGCCCCAGCATTCCGGCGGGGTTGGTGGATCGACCCCCTGAGGGCACCGAAGGGAGACGGGCACCGTATACTGAGGTGGATACCGCCTGCCTTCGGAGGGGACTACCCTCAAAACCCTGACACCATAGGTGTCAGGATTTCTTCAACGCAGCCTTCTTAGAGATAATGACGGTCCTCAGATCCGCCCTACCCTTCAAAGGCTGTGTCTGAGAGTGCCGCCCCCCTCCCTGCCCCGTTTGTGGGGGGGCACGGGGAGCGACGCTCTGCTTTTGTTGATCCCTGTGTGAGGAGCTCGTACTCGGTTTCTGCTGCTCCCGCCCAGTAGCAGCTGGGACCTGAGGCTTCCGAGGAAGGAACTGCTGGAGCGCCGCAGCCTGCTTCTTAACCTCCTGGAACCTATCGGTGACTGTGTTTACAGCATCACCGAATAGGCCCTCAGGAGAAAGCGGGGCGTCCATCAGAAAGATTTTATCCTTCTCCTTAATATCAGTGAGGTCCAGCCATAAATGCCTCTCCGTGGCCACCAGGGCTGCTATAGAACGGCCCACTGATCTGGCCGCCTCCTTAGTGGCACGGAGAGCTAAATCGGCTGAAGATTGGAGCTCACTGATAACATCTGCTCCGATCTCCTCACTGTCCCCCAGGTCCCTTAGCAGGTCAGCCTGGTAGGCTTGCATGATGGACATAGTATGCAAGCATGCTGCGGCCTGACCTGCTGCCGAGTACGCTTTACCCACCAGTGCAGAAGTAGCTCTAAGAGGCTTGGTGGGAAAAGTCGGAGCTTTAAGGGATGATGCTGATTCGGGAGAGAGATGGCTCACAAGCGTCTCCTCCACCCTTGGCATCGACCCATATCCATATTTATTCAGCCTATTACCATAGGTTGACGTTTGTGGGCTGAATATTCTGGATGAAACCGGTCTCTTCCACGACCTCGACACCTCAGTGTGGAGGTCGGGAAAAAACGGCAGGCTCCGCCGTGGAAGCTGAGCCGTGCGGGTGGGCAGAAAACGTTCATCTAGCTTGCTTCTTTTTAATGAACGCTCCTGTCTCTCTTGTGGCCAATCTAAACTTAACTTGGCCACTGCACGACTTAACACCTCCATCACCTCCTCACTGGCAGGGGAATGAAGTGGCGAGTCTTCTACTTCCCCTGTGACGATAATAACAACATCCAGTTCCTCGGAAGCGCGGGCTTCCGAACCCTGGATAGAGGCACTGGACCTGACAGGTGAAGGCAGAGATAAGGCAGCGTCCGTCTCTAACCCCTCTGTCAGATCCATTTGCGAACCCCACAACTGGAGCCGCCGCTCTGCCTTGGCAGAAGCGGGAGCCGAGCCGCGGGGAACGCGAGCCGAAGCGCCCTCCTCGAAGAGCGCTTGGCGGGAGCGCAGCGTTCTCATAGGCATGAGATCACAATGCTCGCAGGCAACTCCCTCGAGAGCTGCCTGATTGTGCTGCACTCCCATACAAACAACGCACATCAAATGTGTATCCCCACCCGAAATATAACAAGGGCAGGGATGAACACACTTTCTGAACTGTTGTTCGCTCGCCATAATGTCACTCTTTGTCTTTTTTTTTTTTTTTTGTGTATGTGGTAAAGAACTCCTGCCTAGCTCAAACTAAAGATGGACAAAAACACCAATTTGACAGACAATGATTCACACAGAGCGCTTGCTGAAGACACACAAGCTAACTGTGTTCAGTGCAGGTGTGCTTTATAGTTTCCTGGTTGATGACGTCACCCGTCTATGACGTTCCGTCACTACATTGGTTTGATTCATTACGTGCTTCACGACGCAATCACGCAGAGGTGTTCCCACAGCGATGACGCAGCGGGAGTTCCCTTGAAAGGGAACTGTTAAACAAGAGATTTGAATGGCTTTGATTTCTTTTCTATATTTTTCAGCTTTCCTTTTCAATTTTCTCCAAAACTATTTTTAAACATACCACCCAAAAAGACATTGTGAATCAATTTGTACTTTATTGAAGATAAATTAGCACATGAGGCTAATCAATTGAAGAGGAACTCACCGGCTGAAATATATAGACACACATTCCATTTTGATTAATCTTTCGCCGCAGTTTTCAGTAGCTCTTTCAAATAATTAATAGTCTAAAAAAATTAATGCGCTTTATTCAGTGTGTTTCAAGAGCATTGTATGAGATGTGTCTTCACGCTGGTCTATGTGTGCGTAGGTGTATGTACAGCTTGCTTAATGGCTGTGCTGAGGAAATGGAGGTAGTGTAGTGAGCACGGAGGGGAACATACAGTATAATTATAGTGCTAGTGGTCAGGCAATTGCCTCCGTAGGTGTAGTCAAGAGGAACTAATGATCACACCTTAGCATTAGCTGTTTGCTTAGTGGGTACCTGGATAACGACCTTAAAACTATCACTTTAACCTTTAGGGATTTGGTTGAATATAATAGCTCAGTACTATGGATGAAAATTAAAAGAATAATTCATCCAAAAATGAAAATTCTCAACCTCATGTTGTTCCAATCCTGGTATGTGTCTCCCATACAATAATGTAACTCGCTGATTAACTACCATAGTACGATGCATCGTTGGAGAAACTAACCAATTAGTCACTACTGTTTCCCGAAACCGTATGGTTGAATGTCTGTTATTTTAACCACATTAGTTCAACAATATAGGGCTGTCGATAATGAAGTCACGAGCAGGTGGAGGAGTAACAACTTCTGCTAATTAATTTTATTAGAGAGCTCTGAGATGCTGCTGTAACGAACATGGCACCTAATGACTATTTCACTGTTTTTGTTCCATGTCATTTTGCTTTATTTGATGTTTTGATCCATTATGGGTTCCCTCATACGTCATACTCTGGGGTTCCCATACACATTTTATGCACTCTTCAAAAACGGCACTGATTGTCGACACACTAAAATATATAGATTAAAATGTATTTAAATAGAATGAAAGACAGGATGTACTGAACGTTACCTTACTTATTGTGCCCAAGAGCAAGATCTATTTAAGTCCACGTGTCATTTAACAAGAAACTATGCTCCTAACAATAGGTCGAGAGCTGTAGTTCCAACCAAGTTTGCGATGCTGTTTTGTGAATGTCCATTGGAACTTTTCGTCAAACTATGTTGGTAACATGAAATGAGACAGCAGAATGTTCATGCTGCTATTTTCCATACTATAAATAAACTCTGAACCTCTCACTAGGTTTGAGATCAATAATGCAAAACATCATTTGTTATAAATTAGAATATGCATCTATGGAATGTGCTCTACAGCAATGGTGAGGTTGTCGGTCCGATCCCTCACACCAAGCTAGTGACTTCAGAAGACTTTTATGGTGTTTTTTTCTGAATAGCTGTTGTTGTATTGAAAAGTGTCTAACATATAATTTTGTGTTCTACAGAAGAAAGAAAATCGTACAATGTTTCAACAACATGAAAGTGAATGTATGGGTGAACTATCCTTTGAAAATATAGGTGTTTTGAAGCATTACTAGAGATGTATCTTAGAAAAATCCTATACTCAATGCAAACTAAACTGTGAAGTTACACAAGATGTTTTAAAACATCCCACCAGTCAAACATGGAGAGGCCAACATGCTGTCTTGACTTTAAAAAGTAGCCGAGTTAGTATCATCAGAGGAGTCCATTATCTGCTCCATCTCTAGCTGCAAGGCATATTTAATTGAAAGGAAAAAAAGGCAGAGGAGGGAATGAGTCAGGTATTTTTCACTCTTTTTGCCCCTCCTTCCACACACACTCACTGTTCAATCTGTTTTCCCCTCAGCATCGTGAGCAGGGGATCACTTTGACGGCGAGATGTGGGTGGATGTGTCTGTGTTTGCGCTCACAGAGCCTGCATGGTGTCACAGAGGTTTTGGAATCCGCCTCAGCGCTGGGGTGGGCTGGAAAAGATGGAGAGAGAGAGAGAGAGAGAGGGAGGGAGGAAAACATGCTGGCAGGCTCTTCACAGACAGCTGCAGACTAGTGGGCGACCCGGTGAGAGTGTCCTAAACCTGTGCCAACGGAAGGGAGAAAAAAAACAGGATAGTGAAACACAGTAAAACTGATCTATGCACAGATGTACACTTCCTTTAAGATGTCAGATTAAATCACGTTCACACTCCCTACTTTATAAAAATGATTACACTGTAAAATATTTTGTTAAATTAACTTTTTTTTGCATTTGTCTTAATTTTACAATAAATAAATACATGCATGTAGTGGCATTTCAGACAGACTTTATATTCTATATAACTTGTATGTTGATATACCAGCCTACTTGAACCACAATAATCTGCTTGATACCTTTAAATGTATATATCCACCATAATAAGCATTAATAATCATTAAATGTTTTTTTTCAGCATCTGTGGCCATTAATTACTTATAGACAAAGGTAGTGCACAGAATTACCCACAATTCAAAACCACAGAAGTAGAAAACATATGACATTATAATAATACAACAAACATGAACTTAGTAACATAAAATACAGCGAAACAATGCACAAGAATAATTAATAAGTAATAATAAAAATAAGTAATAACCTGAACCTTGATTATACAGTACCAGCGGATCTCAAACTCTGGTACACAAAAAACATCAACATTGAATTAATCGACTGATTAATCAAGTCATAACAATAAACAAAATGATTGTGTTTTACGGTGTGGCAAAGGGGTTCTGTTCACAGTCAGCTCATTGAGGTTCATAATTAAAGTAGCAGTCTACTAAATTTTAGTGAAATACAAACAAAATAGCAGTCTGGCAAAATTATGGATTAGTAGAAGTAAAGCTGTTTAAAGGGGGGGTCTACTGCTATTTCATGCATTCTGACTTATTTACACAGTTAAAGAGTTGGATTCTCATGCTAAACATGGCCAAAATTTCGAGTTGGACGAATAACGGAGTATTTCTGTGCCAAATACACTTCTTCAGGATTCAAACAAGTTTCGGAAAGTTTTTTTCCAAGTATGGCCCTGTATGATGTCATAAAGGGCGGAATTCCTTGTATGGGCACTTCTCCCGGATGAGCACATGCGCACATCAACCAGAGCAAGAGCACGGCCATCAACGAGCTTCGTTCGGGTTACGGAAACCGTCGGCAGCGCTGTCATTTTGTTTTTAGACCACAAAATCAACAGTGTTTTTGGTTGTGAGGGAAAGATAACTTTGTTCAGCTTCCCAAATAACCCAGCGTTAAGGAAACAGTGGATGCAGTTTGTTTTTCTGGAGCAGCAACGGAGTTCTGCAAGTGTGTTTGTTTGTTCCCGGTCACTAGTCGAAGCCACAGGCGGTGAGTGAAACTGCATTAAATGTCTGTTTTGTTGGCAATCGGCGCGTAATGTAAACAACACGAACGTATAGTGAATCGAAAGTTATCCAGGGATAAAGCCATGATGTATTTCGTGTGTGTGTGTGTGTGTGTGTGTGTGTGCACGTGCGCTCGTGTCTCTTTGGCTCCGCCCACTGCACGCCTCCACGAGTTCGGCTGTTTTCGGAAAGAATCGGTACAGCGTACCTGTCTTTTATAAATATAATAAAACTAAAGACTCTTCGGAGATATGAAGGATGCAATACTACTCTATAGATACTCTAGATTAACATGAGACTGACAGAAACTGTGTGTGTGTTATGTACCCTTTAAGATATAGGGTATAACTAAGGTTATAAAAGATACTTCTTGAATGCTACTTGTCCCTTGAAGTAGCATTAAAGAAGTATCTTTTATAACCTTAGTTATACACTACAGTATATCTAATGAATATACCCTATATCTACATTCAATGAATGCTTTGGTATTACAGTAACATGGTACGTTAGTGCTAGCTTAGCCTTTACTTTTTCACAGGTGCACTGTAAAAATATCTTGTTGAATTTATGTAAAACCCGTTAAGTTACGGTAACTCAAACCATTTGAGGAAACCGATTGCGGTAAACCATTTAAGTTTTAAAACCATTAAGTATGAGTACTGTAAACTCATATACATTGAATTAAATTAACTTATATTTTAGTGTTGTTTTAGTCAGTCATTAGAGTAAACTGAACTTTTGAAGATTTTAAGTTTATTTTATTAATTTAGTTTGAATTCAGGTAACAAATCTAACTAAGTCTTAACAACTATATAGTTACTTAAATGGTTTTAGGAAACCGATTGCGGTAAATTGTTTAAGTTCATCAAACTCAAAGTAATAAAGTTACATAAGACTTTTTCACCAAATAAAACTACACAAACAAGGAAATGTTAAAAAAAAAAAAAATGTTAAAAAAATTAAATAAAAAAATAACAAATATAAAATAACTATGTTGTAACACCAAAATTTTTTATGTAAAAAGGTTCATTTTTCCTCAAGATTCAAAAGCAATGTAGTTTAGTAGTTAGTGTACTCTAAGTGCATTGTACTGACCAAAGACTTGGCAGACATCACCACCTCATCTTCAAAGACAATCAACGTTCCCTCTTCCTCCTCAACAGCAATGATGGAGACTCTTGCCTTCTGCACCTGGTCAAGCTCCTTTTTCTATATGCATTGAAAAAAAATGTGTAGTTTATGTCACCACATATAAAAATAACCCTTGTCAGGGCAAACACCATATTTAAATTTTCATAAATGAAAATAACAATGTGAAGGAACGGAGTATTGTTTATTCAATAGGGTGTGTGCTTATTTAAAACCATGTAGTACTTTAATTTTCAAAACATGTCTTCTAGAGTTGTTTGTCAGCAAGGTTTAATTGGGAAAAAATTCTTTTCAGGGGTATATCAGCTGAATGTTCTAGACCTTGAATTAAATTTGTTAATTTTCATAAAATTTAATTTGGCATCAACCTAAAGTTATTTATTACACAAACAAAAGAAATGTGGTGCTTAAAGGGATAGTTCACCCCAAAATAAAAATTCTGTCATCATTTACTCACTATCATGTCATACCAAACATTTTTGATATTTTTAATACTCTCTCATCATTTTGTCCATCCATTGAAAGTCTAGCCTAGCGTTGTAGCGAAAGTAAAGTCTATAGCGTTGTGACACGCTCGTGTCCGGTGTAGACACAGTGAAACAAGACACAGATTTGATTAACAAATTTTAAAGGGATAGTTCACCCAAAAATGAAAATTACCACATGATTTACTCGCCCTCAAGCCATCCTAGGTGTATATGACATTCTTCTTTTAGACAAATACAATCTGAGTTATATTAAAAAATGTCCTGACTCTTCCAAGCATTATAATGGCAGCCCAAAATTTGAAGCCCAAAAAAGTGTATCCATCCATTAGAAAAGTGCTCCGGCTCCGGGGGGTTAATAAAGGCCTTTTAAAGCGCATCGATGCGTTTGTGTAAGAAAAATATCCATATTTAACACATTATGAAGTAAAATATCTAGCTTCTGGTGGACCGCCTTCCGTATTCAACTTCCGGAAAAAGCGTAACTGGCGCGATGACGTCGGACGTAGCGTAAAAAAGCGTAACTGGCGCGACGACGATGCCGGACGTAGCGCAAAAAAACGTAACTGCCGCGACGATGACAGAGGCCGTAGCATAAGCGTTTTGAACTGCGAGAGGATATTTTTCTTACACAAACCCATCAATTCGCTTCAGAAGGCCTTTATTAACCCCCCGGAGCCGTGTGGATTACTTTTATAATGGATGGATGCACTTTTTTGGGTTTTAAATTTTGGGCTGCCATTTACTGCCATTATAATGCTTGGAAGAGCCAGGATATTTTTTAATATAACTCTGATTTTATTCGTCTGACAGAATGTCATATACACCTAGGATGACTTGAGGGTGAGTAAATCATGGGGTAATTTTCATTTTTGGGTGAACAATCCCTTTAAGCTTGAGCTGATGTTGGTTTATTATGTGTCAAACAAGCTTTTGAGCTTCCATTTACAATATTTGCTGTGCTCAATGTATGTGTGAATAAAAACCTAAATTAAAGTACTTTTTGAAGCTTGAAAATAAAGACTGTCTAGATTTTAAATGGATAGACAAAAATTCTGAAAGAAATTCAAAAATATTTAAAAAAAAAAATTCTGAAGATGAATAAAATTCTTATGTGTTTGGAACAACATGAGGGTGAGTAATTCATGACAGAATTTTAATTTGCAAGTGGACTATCCATTTAAGACAACTTGAATGCTCAACTATCAGTCACTGTACCCACGCCATGCATTTATGCTGATGGCAGCTAAAAGGTTAACATGTTGCTAAATAAATATAATGTAGTTTTGACATGTGTCCTACCTTGTGTCTTGAAAACATCTGCTGACTCTTCAAATAGTAATAGACCTGCCAGGATCGTAGTTCAAATGACATCAATGCCATTTTTGTCCTTGAAGACAAAATGCAAAATTAATAGGGTAATTTAACTCACAATTAAGCAACATTTATAGGCAGTTTATTTTTATGATTCATGACAAGACAACTTTCAACCACTGCAAACCCAGCATTGGCAATTACCTGAAACCTTTATACAAACCCAAGGTAACTTCAGGATAAGTGCCAGTGAAAATATAACACGAACGATCATTGTTCTATTCATATTAGGAAAGTCAGCTGTAACCAGAACTTTCAAGACTTGACTGGTATTCTTCTGAAGCAATAAAAAATGACTTTGAATGATAGACAGACTGAAATTTAAATTGTTATTCACTCTGCCAGTACAGAAAATGGTGGCACACTACATTACATCAAACATCATTGGTCCTTGGATGTCATGATGCCATTCGTATTGCTTTAGAAGACTTACCATTTGTGCTGCAAGAAATTTCTGGTTGTAATTACATTTGCAAAAACAGCAATTAATCCAAAAATGAAAATTGAAGAACGCCGTATTTAAATAACTGTTCATAACGTGATCATTTGCATTTCGCACAATACTAAAGCCCATCGATTTGTTCAATGTTAATTCTACTTAACGTTACTCGTAGTATAGCCATGTTGTTGCCATTGATATCGCACCACCCTACGATGTCTTTGCTCTGAAAAGATTAATTTCAAAAGCATGACAACAATTTGTTAGTGTGAGTTTCAAATTAGAAAACGTGAGGAAAAAAATAACAGTAGGCTATAAAATGTTAACTAACTTTAGCAAAACACCCATCTTAAATGCTCCTCGAGCCACTTTGTTGTAGTAAAATTAATTAGCATCACATATGCTAGATGAAACTGAAGAAGCAGATCATAAATAACGATTAACAAGTTTAAAATGGTTGTAATATAGGGAATGGGTGAGTTTGCGTTAACGTTACCAGCTACAGCAGTTTCTGTGGCGCGAGAGAGATGTGGAAGATGGCCGTCTCAAAACATTAAAAGCCGTTGTGTCTGTGTCCGACTGTGAGAAAGCACAAAAACATATTTTAATAATTCCCAACTGACAAACTGGGGTGTAAAACACAGCATATTCACCTAACGTTACCGTTGATAACTTTGATGGAATAATGCGTTTGCTCCTCGATTGTTTGCTAGCTAACGTTACACACAGCGTTACAAATATGGTGTCCCATACTCAGAATTTGTGCTCTGCATTTCACACACACCTGGAGGAGTGGGCAGCCATCCGGGGAGCGATTGTGGTTTAGGTGCCTTGCTCAATGGGTAATGAGAGTGGAAGAGCTTTCATAGTTTTTGCTTCCAGTAACCATTCATGTTACAATATTTTACAGTAGAATTACATATAATATGATTCTAAACCATTTATAGTTTTTCCGCCCACGTTTGATAAAGTAATTTGGTAACACTTTATTTTAAGGGTCCAGAATAATGCATTAGTTAAGCATTAATTAATGATTAACTTGTTCACAATTAAGCATTAGAGAACACACTAGTAATTAATGATTAACTTTACATTTTAAGGGTCTGGAATTATGCATTAGTTAAACTAATAATTAATGATTTGCTTGTTCACAATTATGCATTAGTTAAGCATGGACACAATAGTAATTAATGATTAACTTAACATAACAGTAAGGGCATATTAGCCATTATTTACAACTTAATAAGCCATATATTATTTTTGTGTAGTGATGTAATTATATTTCTGTGCCATTATGTTAACTGAACAATAAGCTAGTAATTATGTTTAATTACTGCTGATTTTGCCGTTATAAATTGCTAAAATAGTGTAATAAAGACAATTTGACCCCCTATTCTAAAGTGAAAGTTTTATCCTCATTAATTATGGCACTTACTGAGTGATATTTAAGTTTATTGACCAGAATAAGCCAATAATTAAGCCTAACTACCATTAATACAGTACTAATAAAGGCAATTTGACCCCCTATTCTAAAGTGAAAGTTTTATCCTCATTAATTATGGCACTTATTGAGTGATATTTAAGTTTATTGAACAGAATAAGCCACTAATTAAGGCTAAACTGCCATTAATACAGTTCTAATAAAGGCAATTTGACCCCCTATTCTAAAGTGAAAGTTATATCCTCAATTATGGCAGTTATTTGTTAATAAGCAGCTTTTACAGACACAAAACATACTTTTTTGTATATTAGGATAAATGGTGAAAGGTACATGAACGTATTGGCAACATTTAAACAAACGTATAATGCTTTTACAGCAAAAAACGTAAAATATATTTTATATCATAAAAAAGATGTACAATTTCCCTTTTACCATTTTATAGATACATGTTATATCCCTAAACCCAAACATAACCATTTTACAGAGAATAAAAAATGACAATACAACTTAATGGGCAGAAATGTTTGGGAAATTTAAAATTTTAGTAACAATATAGCATTTAAATTATATTTTGAGCCACTAATCTCACTCAAACCTCTAAACCTACACATAACCATTTCTTAAAAGTATGTAGGGTTATAAAGAAAAACATAACAAAAGTGTAATCACAATAATTTCTTTATTGTGAAAATGTCAAAAGTGGTACCAATAGTAGTCCGAATGACGATGTATTGCAGTCGCAGTCCTCTCTGGTGATATAGTTTTGTATGAGGTACAGAGAAGAATTTAAGTAATTTAATTTAAGATTCACTCCACTATTTGAAGGCGCGCGTTTCTCATTCAAACACTAAAATACGGCATGTCGCAATCTGTGACGAAGCAGGCGAGAGCCAATGAGCGTTTGATATCACTGCCGTAAAACGCAATTTTTGAAATCATAACAAGCGCGGGATTTGTTTACGGTCGCTGTTGAAGATGAAGATGAAGATCGCTGGAAAGATGTGGATTACAGCAAACAAATTAAATTGGTGTCTTTTGTGAATTTATGTTGCGTTTGGTGTACTTTCTAGCCATTTTGTCCCACGGCGAACAAAATAAGTATTACATGATAAATAATGGTTAAATGATTACAGAAATGTTATTCATATTAGGGTTTTAAAGTGTAGTTTTGTTTAACGTAACGTTAATCCTTTGAACCGAGTTTGCAGCAGAAGTCACAAACAGCGAAATGTTTAGTGCTGTCTATGTTGTACGTGTTAGATGAATGTAGAACCACACTTTACATAAAAATACACATTCTCATGAGATCACGTTGCAGAATAACTGCTAAACAAACCAATAGTGTAAATAAGAACTTATCTTTAGAATAGGGGGTCAAATTGTCTTTATTTGTACTGAATTAGAGGCAGTTTAGCCTTAATTATTGGCTTATTCTGGTCAATAAACTTAAATATCACTCAATAAGTGCCATAATTAATGAGGATAAAACTTTCACTTTAGAATAGGGGGTCAAATTGTCTTTATTACACTATTTTAGCAATTTATAACGGCAAAATCAGCAGTAATTAAACATAATTACTAGCTTATTGTTCAGTTAACATAATGGCACAGAAATATAATTACATCACTACACAAAAATAATTATATAGCTTATTAATTTGTAAATAATGGCTAATATGCCCTTACTATAATGTTAAGTTAATCATTAATTACTATTGTGTCCATGCTTAACTAATGCATAATTGTGAACAAGCAAATCATTAATTACTAGTTTAACTAAGGCATAATTCCAGACCCTTAAAATGTAAAGTTAATCATTAATTACTAGTGTGTTCCTGCTTAACTAATGCTTAATTGTGAACAAGTTAGTCATTAATTAATGCTTAACTAATGCATTATTCTGGACCCTTAAAATAAGGTGTTACCAGTAATTTATATTTAAAAGGTTTTTACAGAAGCATGTTACAGTATTTCTGTCATGAGTGTTTGGCATGGTAATGGGTTTGACAATGTTGATATGTTTGGTAGATCTGCTGCTGCTGCAGAGCAAGTACGGGACTTACTACTGCCAATAGAGACATGCTGCTGCTGTACAATATAGCATGTACATCAATTACCCGTAGCAGATCAATACAGGTGGAGCTGGGGAAGGTGGAGGGTTTCTGAAAGCGCAACTGCTACTGCTACAGCAAATGCTGACCAAGTATTTGAAGGTTGAGCAGCGAGCTCATTGGCTACTGATACAGCAGGAACCAATCAGCTGTGCCCTATAGAGAATGATGTGATTGCAAGCAGACTGAGTTAAGGACCTGTGCCATCTAGAGTTTGATGACAGAACTTTGCATTATTCTCTAAGAATGACAAACATGTTTACACTGTTCTCTAACAGCCCATGTGGACATTAAAAAAAACAAGAAAGTGAACATCAATGTTTCATACAAATGCTCTACTGAATTGATACGCACATAGGCACCCAAGCATGTGTGCGTTTGTTCTTACACACTCAGCCCATTCCAGCTTGATTCCTTCGGCCTAATTGAACAGCACAACAGCATGGAGGATGTTTAATGAACAATGAAATCAGGTCATTACAATATGGCCATGATATAGAGGTGGCCATATGCCGTTGAATGTTTATATTATCAGTATTGACTCATAAATTTGTGCTAGGACAGCAGCGATAGTAAATTACGGCGTGCCACTGCCACAGCGATAGATCCACTTCTCTCCTCCGCAGGTAGATGCATAGCAGCAGCGTGCCAGCACAGAGGTGAAAGGATTGTTGACTGCATAAGCGAGTGCTCTGGCAGGAAGTCAAAGGCGCCCGTGGTTTAGCAGGCCTGCTGCCAGCCTGGCAAATGAATGCCTTATTCCCATGCATGCATTGCATTCAAATGCATTCAGAATCCAGCCCCTTTTTTCAGAGTGTTTCCTGTCTTCTCAAGCCCTCTAATGTGCCATTGTGTGGAGCATAGAGACAGCAAGAGTGATTCCAGAAAATGCTATCAACCCCTGATAAGCTATTCAGCTAAGAGTAGCCAGTCGTCAAATCATTCCCATGGGCGTCAATGGACACAAAAGTGACAATGTAGAGACTGGAGGCTCTTACACAATCAGGGGGACGATTGGAAAAAAAAGTGTCCGCCCTTTCATCTGCCTCTGAATATAGATAGAACTAAATGGATAAAACAAGTACATGCTATATTTGTGAGCCAATACTCGTAGATATAAAGGGAAGCAGTAAATTTCATCTTTGGCTGATGGACAAGGAACAAGCTGGCAGAAATGACCTGAGCCCTGTGCACAGGCACTTATTCAATTTTAATTATGCATGCCATGCGTCCACTGCCCAAATAACCCTGTGAGCTTGTTCCTTGTAAGTGTATCAATCTGAGGCAAGTGCTATTTACAGCAGTGGAGTAGGATGGCCCTTGGGGACATAACTCCCGACTTGGGCTGCGAATGGCTAGAGTAACCTGAAAGTACACACATCAGACATCACACTCTGCCTCCCTCTATTCCGGAGTCTGGGGAGAGAAGAGACATGTCACTGCTGGCAGAGAAGATGTTGCTCTTTTGTAAAGCTTTTAGAGTAGGTGGTGTGTTTATCCCAGCAGTCGGGACGCAAGCTGCCACTGCGGGGTCACGGTGCGTGTTGCGTGAGTCTATATACGTTTTTGAAACTCTGTGCGTGAATGTTTACATACCCGTGCCTTGTCTACATCAGAGCCGGTTTTGGAGCTGTATGGAACTTTAAATGTAGAGCTGTATGACTCAACTAGATGCCTTCAAGTTTCCTCTGCCTCCTGGACAAATGCAGCAGCTAAACAAAATCAGAACACTGGTGCAGTGGTGTTAGAATGATGAATTTATTCCTTTAGGACTGTCTCATTTCTAAAATGCATGCAAACAAACAAATAATCTGTTAGCATGATCATCAGAGCAGCCCTAAACTTTGCTATTGGCATGACAAAGTATACATTTCATGGTAACACTTTACAATGAGCTAAGAGTAATTAAAGCATTAGGTATCTTGAACTTACAATGAACAATGTTTTTTTTTTTAACCATCTTTATTAATCTTTAGGTTAATTAAAAAAAATGTGGTTAATATTGATAATAAATAATATTATTGTTTATAATTATATATGTATAAATATATTATTGTTCAATTGTTAATTCATGATACAATAACTAATTTAATTTATTTGTATATTTAGAAATGAACATTAACCTAGATACTGTTCATAGTTTCATGTTAGTTATTAAAGTAGTCTAATATTGTAATAATTTTCATATTTTGTATTTAGAATAAAAATGTTATCATTATAATATAATTATTGTTGTTTACAATTAATGTTGTCAAAATGTATAATTGTTTATTAGGGTATATTTACATGACAACAATGTACTAAAAAACTGAGAAGTTTTTCCTTTGCATTTTTCGCAACGTTGTCAAAAGGATCCCTGTTCACACGGATCCACGAAAACAACTAAAAACGCTGTATTATTCATGCCAGGCCAGTAGTTGGCGATGTCACTTAATACACGTAATACACATGCGCATGACGTCACCATTTTCACAAATTTCTGTTTTTGTTGTTTACACAGAAACGATAACCATAAGACGGTACCATTTTCAAAAACGTGCACTTTTAAAACCCATTTTCAAAAGTTTGTGTTTTCAGTCCCCCAGAAATGCCTTTGTCGTGTAAATGAACTGCCAAAAGGCATAAAAAGTTGGGACGTGCCTGACACTGTTTCCCGACCGCTCATTAAGAGTTTTTTTTACCATGCCAGCCTTAATGATCAGACGAGGGCACGCCTGCCCATTAATGGTCCTCGGGGGACGTTTGCGGACTTTGTAGTGGGAGCTGGCCATCTGTGGATCCTTGTGTCCTGAGTTCATCCCAGTGAGTGAAATTCCCAAGCCTGTTTCAGTGTGTGAAATTCCCAAGTCCATTCCAGTGAGAGATATTTCCAAGTCCGTCCCAGTGAAACAAATTCCTGAGTCTTTTCCAGTGAGAGAAGTTCCCAAGTCCATTCCAGTGAGAGAAGTTCCCGAGCCTGTTCCAGTGTGTGAAATTCCTGAGTCCATTCCAGTGAGTGAAATTCCAGAGCCTGCCCTTCATGTCTGCCCTGGTTGGATCGAAGAGGTGGTCCTTTCCATTTATTTTGTGTGTTTGGGCCACACACACATCCTGAACCCTGAACACAGTCCAGTGTCAGCTCCAGCCCCTTAGCACTGTCCAGTGTCGGCTCCAGCACCTGAGCACAGTCCAGTGTCGGCTCCAGCCCCTGAATCCGCTCCAGTGTCGGCTCCGGCCCCTGAATCCGCTCCAGTGTGGGCTCCAGCCCATGAGCCCGCTCCAAAGTCCACTCCAGAGAATCATCCCTGGCTCCCTGAACTGCCGGCACCTCCCTGGCTCCCTCTATTGCCGGTACCACCCAGGAGGCTTCCTGTCCTGCCTAAGCCACCTTGGCCACCCCCTTCTCCAGCAACTTCATCTGGGCGCCCACCCTCCCTCCCTCCCCTGCACCTTCCGGGAGGGGGGTCTACTGTCATGTTTTGAGTTTGTTTTTGATCTGTTTTTCTGTTCTAGCCTGAGTTTGATTGTTAGTCCTTTAGCATGTTAATTAGTTCAGTTCATCTTCTGTTCCCTATCTGTCACCATGGTCACTAATTGATTAGGTTCCTCAGTTCAGGTGTGTCTAGTTAGTTTCTCCCTCTGTTTGCTCTGTATTTAAGCCCTTTGTTTCAGTTAGTTCCTTGTCTTACGTTGTTAATGTCTTTGTGTAATGCGGTTGTGTTTCTCTGTATTCTGTTTATTTTGTTTATTATTCAATTAAAAGACTATTTTGCTTACTTCCTCGTTGTGCGCTTCATTATCAGCCACATATCGTGACATATTTGTATTTAGGATGATGAAAGTAATAATAATAATTTATTGCTATTTATTCATTCTTTAAATATTAATTGAATAACATTATTTTTGCAATTTTAAATGTGTGTATAAATGCATTCATCCCACATTTCTGCAGCATTAAACAGTCATGTAAATGCACTTGTTCGTGGTACATATGGTGAAAATGCATTCATGCCACCTCTGTGCAGCATTAAATGTAAATGCACTTTTTTGTGGTACATATGTCAGCTTCAGATGCAGCTTCAGTGGTGCCTTTGTACTGTACGAGTATAGCATCGTGAGTTAGATTCATCCAAATGATATAAACATTGATCTTACTTCATGTCTTGTGTATTATGCATATAATCAGTGTAAGATACACTAAGGCTTGCTAAGTCAAGCACCATTATTACAATTGCTCATACTTTTGGGGTGGAGATTTAAACTCATTACATTTACATTACATTTACATTTAGTCATTTGGCAGATTATTTTATCCAAAGCGACTTACAAATGAGGAAGACCACAAGCAATTTATCATACAAGAGCCAGCAACTCTTGTAGTCCCACAATGCCAAGTTTCAAGAGTAGTGCAGAAGCTAGAGCAGAAGTAAAAGTGCAAAAAAGGTAAAGATATAGCAGAGAAGAAGGGTTTATATATATATAGAATTTATTTATAGAAAGTGTGTTTGATTTGAGAATGTGAAGATAAGTGCTCACAGAAGACATGCTACCAAGGTTTGGAAGCTCAACCAACTACGCTTTCCAGTAACAGGTTTCTAGAAACTGTTTATTTCTACATACGTTTACTTATTCATTTTATTAAAGAGTGAAATGCCTCAATTGTGAAATATGACTGCAAGTATAAGCTTCACCAATTTACCAAAGAGATGTGTACTTAACTGTCTCAAAGGAGGCACAGTCTGTGCCAACCTCGTCCAGTGTCACTGCATATTCAGATCTATGCAAATGTAACTCCTACGTAATGAACTGCTGTTACCTCAGACAGTGAACTCAGCATGTTTATGTAAATGATGATACATCACACACCTCAAAAGATGCTATGATTTCTTTTCTATTGTTAGAATAAAATGCAGTTCTTAAGATAAAACTCTAGTCTGTTTTAACTGAGCGCAACTTGTACTGACATATCTTAAAATATGTCAGTGCCATTGTTTTGACTCAAGAAGCACACCAATAACGTTTTAATCCTGGCTTAATCTAAGCCCTGTCTGTGGAACCAGACCTTAAAGTTCAAGGCTCTGCAGTCATGATAACCTAATGTTATTCTTTCCACTGGCTTGTGCTGTACAGTGCATCTGGAAAGTATTCACAGCTCTTCACTTTTTCCACATTTTGTTCCAAAATGGATTAAATTCATAATTTTTTTCCTCAATTCTACAAACGATACCCCATAATGACAACGTGAAAGAAGTTTGTTTGAAATCTTTGCAAATTTATTAAAAATAAAAAACGAAAAAACACATGTACATAAGTATTCACAGCCTTTGCCATGACACTCAAAATTGAGCTCATGTGCATCCTGTTTCCACTAATCATCCTTGAGATGTTTCTACAACTTGATTGGACTCCACCTGTGGTAAATTCAGTTGATTGGACATGATTTGGAAAGGCACACACCTGTCTATATAAGGTCCCACAGTTAACACTGCATGTCAGAGCACAAACCAAGACATAAAGTCCAAGGAATTGTCTGTAGACCTCCGAGACAGGATTGTATTGAGGCACAGATCTGGGGAAGGGTACAGAAAAATGTCTGCAGCATTGAAGGTCCCAATAAGCACAGTGGCATAATCTGTAAATGGAAGAAGTTTGGAACCACCAGGACTCTTCCTAGAGCTGGCCACCCGGCCAAACTGAGCGATCGGGGGAGAAGGGCCTTAGTCAGGGAGGTGACCAAAAACCCGATGGTCACTCTGACAGAGCTCTAGCGTTTCTTTGTGGAGAGAGGAGAACCTTCCAGAAGAACAACCATCTTTGCAGCACTCCACTAATCAGGCCTATATGGTAGAGTGGCCAGACGGAAGCCTCTCCTCACTAAAAGGCACATGACGGCCCACCTGAAGTTTGTCAAAAGGCACCTGAAGGACTCTCAGACCATGAGAAACAAAATTCTTCTTTGGCCTGAATGGCAAGCATCATGTCTGGGGGAAACTAGGCACCGCTCATCACCCGGCCAATACCATCCCTACAGTGAAGCATGGTGGTGGCAGCATCATGCTGTGGGGAAGTTTTTCAGCGGCAGGAACTGGGAGACTAGTCAGGATTGAGGGAAAGATGAATGCAGCAATGGTAACAGAGACATCCTTGATGAAAACCTGCTTCAGAGCGCTCTGGACCTGGGGGTGAAGGTTCATCTTCCAACAGGACAACGACCCTAAGCACACAGCCAAGATAACAAAGGAGTGGCTACGGGACAACTCTGTGAATGTCCTTGAGTGGCCCAGCCAGAGCCCAGACTTGAACCCGATTGAACATCTCTGGAGAGATCTGAAAATGGCTGTGTACCGACACTCCTCATCCAACCTGATGGAGCTTGAGAGCTCCTGCAAAGAAGAATGGGAGAAACTGCCCAAAAATAGGTGTGCCAAGCTTGTAGCATCATACTCAAAAAGACTTGAGGCTGTAATTGGTGCCAAAGGTGCTTCAACAAAGTATTGAGCAAAGGCTGTGGATACTTATGTACATGTGATTTTTTTTTCATTTTTTATTTTTAATAAATTTGCAAAGATTTCAAACAAACTTCTTTCATGTTGTCATTATGGGGTATTGTTTGTAGAATTGAGGAAAAAAAATAATGAGTTTAATCCATTTTGGAATAAGGCTGTAACATAACAGAATGTGGAAAGAGTGAAGCGCTGTGAATACTCTCCGGATGCACTGTATGTACTTGTTAGTAAAAGCCTTGATTTTTTTTATGCTGTTACACCGTTCATGCTGTGCTTTCACAGTTCTGCTGATGTCGAGGATTGCTGCACGACTGAAACTCACAGGAAACGTTACATATTCACCAACTTACATTACAGCTTAACATTTATGCAGGCTGTCATACTGTTGCATTATTCATGAGACATTTAAATCCAGAGGGAGGAGCAAGACAAAACACTTATAAAAGACAATCCACCATTTTTTCCCCCACATACTTAGGCAGAGTGAGATGGAGGGAGAAGTGATACATTGCTGCCATGTCTTTATGGAATAAGCACATATATGACACACTCACATAAACAGACCATTCAGTCCATTGGATTCACTATTCATTCATGGAATGTAATTCTCATATTTTACAGTAATCCTTTAAACAGGGATTTGCATAATGCATTTGTTTCAATAATAGCAAAAAAAAAAGAAATGAAATAATAACGATTACATTTCGCTTTCAAATGGAAAGTCCCATGCATTTTCCAGTGGCGACGTATGGAAATATTAGCAGTTGCCCTACAAAGAAACATCATGAAGGGCCCATATGGCATGAAAATCTGTAATCAATGAGTACTTCACACCACTAACGGCAGTCATTCACATCTGCTGTGAAGGAAAAATGTTGAGTCACTTAAACAAATGGCCTACCATTGCTGCTATGACACTTAAATCATGCATATGAATAAACCTTTACCTAATAGTATCTAATCTTTCTGACATTTCCCAACCAATAGGAGGACAGCTGCAGGCATCTGTCCTATAGTCCAGATGTTAAGATGGATCTGCCATGCTCAGGGGTGGCAGATGCTCCATTATATTGACTGCCACTAAACATTTCCTCTTCTGAATTATAACTAGCCTCCTCTTTCTCCTTGCCATCTAATAGGCTTAGCAAATGAATGGAGGATTTGAATAAATCACAACCAATAACTCACCTCACAGCCTGTCTTCTCCTCTCCCCAAAATCCATTTACGGACATTAGAGTCCTATAATATTGACAGCTATTAAAATATTTTGCTTTAGTTTAGACAGCTCAGCGCAAATATAATAAAATCCCATATTTGTAGACTGATTGTAGGTGAATGGGCAATTTGCAGAGTGTCTGTGTGCATCTTCTTCCCACCACACTAGCTTCACGTTTAATCAGTCAGATTTTGCCATTCTGTTTTGCTCTCTGAGATTTCCAATCAGTGCAACTCAGATTTAGGCTGAATAGTTGCTGCGTAATATGCGCATACCTTAAAATGCCTCCTTTTATTGTTTGATTGTAAAATACATGTTTAATCAATTGTGCAGGATTTTTGGTAAAAACCAGCGAGAAGCACCACCATGTGAATTGTCTGTGAGCCATTAACAGAACTGAATTGTTATTTTCATGATTTTGTCCATGGGGAATTGATTGGATGGTTGTGGTTTGCTATTGGTTGATCTCATGTGAGTGACAGGTTGTCCCGCCCTCATGCCAGTAAACACGTCATCAGAAAAGAGAAGAAATCTTGCTGCAAGGGAAAGTTATTTTGATTAAAGATTATGAAAAAATATAAATATATATATACAGAAAAAATATATATATATATACAGTACATATATATGTGTATATATATATATATATATACACCGATCAGGCATAACATTATGACCTAATATTGTGTTGGTCCCCCTTTTGATTCCAAAACAGCCCTGACCCGTCGAGGCATGGACTCCACTAGACCCCTGAAGGTGTGCTGTGGTATCTGGCACCAAGATGTTAGCAGCAGATCCTTCAAGTCCTGTAAGTTGCGAGGTGGGGCCTCCATGGATCGGACTTGTTTGTTCAGCACATCCCACAGATGCTCGATTGGATTGAGATTTGGGGAATTTGAAGGCCAAGTCAACACCTCAAACTCGTTGTTGTGCTCCTCAAACCATTCCTGAACCATTTTTGCTTTGTGGCAGGGCGCATTATCCTGCTGACAGAGACCACAGCCACCAGTGAATACCGTTTCCATGAAAGGGTGTACATGGTCTGCAACAATGCTTAGGTAGGTGGTACGTGTCAAAGTAACATCCACATGGATGGCAGGACCCAAGGTTTCCCAGCAGAACATTGCCCAAAGCATCACACGGCCTCCGCCGGCTTGTCTTCTTCCCATAGTGCATCCTGGTGCCATGTGTTCCCCAGGTAAGCGACGCACATGCACCCGGCCATCCACGTGATGTAAAAGAAAACGTGATTCATCAGACCAGGTCATCTTCTTCCATTGCTCCGTGGTCCAGTTCTGATGCTCACGTGCCCACCGTTGGCGCTTTCGGCGGTGGACAGGTGTCAGCATGGGCACCCTGACACTATGCAGCCCCATACGCAACAAACTGCGATGCACTGGGTATTCTGACACTTTTCTATCAGAACAAGCATTAACTTCTTTTGAGCAATTTGAGCTACAGTAGCTCATCTGTTTGATCGGACAACACGGGTCAGCCTTCGCTCCCCACACCTTGGCCGCCCATGACCCTGTTGCCGGTTCACCACTGTTCCTTCATTGGACCACTTTTGATAGATACTGACCACTGCAGACCGGGAACACCCCACAAGAGCTGCAGTTTTGGAGATGCCCTGACCCAGTCGTCTAGCCATCACAATTTGGCCCTTGACAAACTCGCTCAAATCCTTACGCTTGCCCATTTGTCCTGCTTCTAACACACCAATTTTAAGGAAAAATATTTCATATATATATATATATGTTTTGGCCTGTTGCTGTTTAATATTGCATTTATGTGGCCTTGTTAAAAAAATCTGTGTAGACACACCTTTTGCAAGAATTGTTTAAAAACTTATTTAAAAAAAAAAAAAAAAAATAGTATTCATTAATAAGTGAAAATATTTATTTCTTCTGTTTCCAGTGATGATTCTTTTAATGCTTTTAAGCAATTGGAATAATTACAAGGAATAAGAACAAGGAACAGAATCATTAAATATGATTCCCATCACACCATTGCATGGTATTTCAATTCCATCTCAAGTTTTACTTGCACTTAATAGGCTACTATCAAATTAACTTATGCTTACCAGCATATACAGACCAATAGGTATTTAGCAATAGAACTCTTCCTTTCATTATTAATTAGCTGGAATTCATTAGAACGGATGCAAATTGCAGGCCTGTCAACCCTCCTAACTTAAACATATAGCTATTATTAGTTTGTGAAAGCAAATATACATTTAAATAAAGTTAAAATTTGTGTGACACAAGATGACTCTACAACATTTGCCGTGTTGCATAAAACTTACGAGGGATCAATTTGCACCCCTTGTCTCACCCCCGTTTGATTTGGTATAATGATTGACTGCTATACCTAAACAGGAATAGCAAGCATTTAAACTCACCACGTCACATCAGCTTGCCCACTCTAATGAGCAGTCAGCGCTGACAGCCCCAGCCCTGCAGCTGTGCGAACCGGTGATCCTCAGCAGGCACACACACAAAAGCCTGGCCACTCAGGCCAGCGTCTCTCTACAGATGGATGCCCACTCAGTGCCTGCGTGCTTCTTTATGAGTGCTGCAGAGAGCTAGGGAACTTCAGCCTCCACAATGCATCCATCCTGTGCCAGACACTTAGGCAGCAACCCACAGCTCCCTTCTGCCCTCTTCTTCAAGTACAGCCTCCAGAGAGTCAAGGTTACAAAGTATGAAGAATGGATGTCAATCGTACCTCAAAAGTTTTACCAACCTTAAATTGTGACGGAGTGCATTTAGAGGATGTGGTGGATTGGTGCTGTTCCCAAGAGTGCAGAAAGTCAATATGAAATGATTCCAGCCTTGTTTCTCATTCCCTTTTCCCCATCCCCTCCCTGTATGATTCCCCAAAGAAAAATTGTAAAATTGAATTTTACAGTACAAGTATGTGTAAACAAGGAATGGGAATTGGTAAAGAATTTAGTAATTCTATTTCTGTTTTCTGTTAAAAATTCTGGTTCAATAACAGTTCCATGAATGATTGTTTAGTACTTTGGTAGGAAGCAGTAAAATTAAATGCAATTCGTATTACATGCCCTTAGCAGTGAGACCCTCAAAATATAGGATATAGTCTAGAACAGCAGGATATAGCTTATAGAAATACATTAAATAGAATTCTTGAAAAATCGTAGCCTATTTTAATGGCATTTCTTAAAATTCAATAATCGGTCCCAACTACATATTAAAATGTATCCATTCATTCACAAAACTCATAAAATGTATCTTTAATTGAACTTTGTCATATTAATCAGTCAGTATAGGTGCGCTGATGATAGAGGTGTCACGAGACTGAAGTACAACTGGTTCATAACTGAAGTAATAGTTTCGGGTAACTGAGGCAGATTAATTTAATAAACACTCTGACTGAGTCATAAATGTTTTTTATTCACTAAAAGAAGCTCATATGAGTCGTTTATTCGAGAATTGGACGACTTTCCACTCTTTATTTTGATTCACTAAAGTCATTCATTCAGGAGTCAAACTATACTGTTCGCTTTGTATGTTTATTATGCGTTATAACAAACTGACTCATAAGAGTCATTCGTTCAGTATTTGGATTACACTGTTTGCGCTATAGCCTATTTGATTCACTATAAGAACCTGTAAGAGTCATTTTTGGCACTGTGCTGTTTTTGATTTGAACCAGGTCTTATTCAGAGACAATTCGTTCTGAAATCGGGCGACACTGGTCGCGCATATCTTTAGATTTGTTTAGTGGTAAAGCGCCGTTGAAAAGTAGTGCATATTTTAGTACGGTGCTCTATATTAATGCACGTTCAAAAATCGTCAGATGAACCAAATGTTATAAAAATAAACCTGTTCGAGTATTTGTTTTGTTTTGTTCCTGCACAACAGGTATTGTGGTAGCTTTGCAAGAAATTCAATTGTTTACATATTCCTTCTTCGACCAGCAGCGTAAATATAATTTACAGTGTTTGCCAAAGGTAGGCTACTCCCCTTGTTGCTTATATAGAATTATAATTTCGAAAATAACTCGCAACTTTTAAATGCTTTCTGCGTACAGCTCGTTCTCTCACGTGGCACACAGCACTCTAGCCTTCAGTGTCGAACCCACACCATTTATAGCCTCGCAGTAACCTATACAATCTTATTATGAGATTTAACTTTGCCCCAACTGGACTTGTGGATGAACAGTGCTCTAGTCCCGCTCCTCAACTCAACTAATAAATTACTGGAAATAGTTATAAGGCGCTGTCGCTCGCGTTATGACAGACAAAACAACTCTGCCATGTCTCTGTCTGTGCGGAATACATAAAGGCTCTGCCTTGAATTAATCACGCGCTCTTTAATGGATCTTTGAGGATCGCGCTTGACGCAGTGAGGAGCTGCAGCTCTTTGTATTCCAAGGCCAAGAGGAACCTTGTGTGTTTTTTCTTTTTTTCCCTCTTTTTTTTTGTTGCCCCCGTCCGATATCTGCCTCTTAGAAAATGTCAAGAGGGTACATGGTGACATAGGGACCCCGGTTTGGTTACGGAGAGACTCTCGCTTCGCTCTGCGAAAGAGGTGAGTGAGAAATGCTTTGGAATGTCGCATCTACGTCGCTTCTAACGTTGGTTTTGCTGGACGAGAAATGAAAGGAGTGCAAGTGTAGGCTGAGACATGTAAGTTATCTATGTGGCTTCTGTACACCCGCGTATTTGCAACAAATGCCTCGGTGTGACTTGGCTAACTTGTAAATGCACCGCCTAATGTGTTGAGTTTAACAGTGCGCCTTAACGGACTCGAAATGAACACGAATTCGCTTCGTTTGCACTAAGGCGTGATTGTATATCGACGTTCAAATGTACACGCGAGTTGTGAGCGCGTTTCTTTTGGAATCATTTGATATACTGCATGGAATAATTTGACACATACTGACATGTTGCATTTGTGAGGTAATACGTGGAATTCTAAGCTACATCCACCAAGGAAACACTGTATGAATGTTAGTTTAGGGGTTGTTGAACTCTAAAGCTTCTCACTTAGAGATGTTACAGCATTGAATATCTCGTGCTTTCGCTAACATCTCCAGAATGTCGCCAAATGTTTCAGGACCATGGACAGCTACAGACAGGTTTGGTTTGCCGCTAGAGTTCGCCTTTAGCCATAAAAATGACAACCGATGGCCCCTTTCAGTCCTCAGTCGCTGGATTTTAGTGAATCGCGTGAGTTTATGTGCGATCTGTACATGGCAAATACACTTATCGTAGCTAATCGTGTCCGTTTACAACGACATAGCTCTGAAAGTTTTCCAGTCTGCTACCAGTGTTCATCTATTTCCAGAATGGTTAACCATGAAAGTGTGCTGCTTGCTATCTAAAATACATTTGGTTTACTAGTTGTGTGTAGAGTTGCTGTTGAATGAAAAAGTCGTGGATGAGTGTCTCTCTGAGGACTGCACGTTAAGATTAAATTAAGAAATCATTTGAAGCTAGTACTCTAATAAATTATTCAGACATAATAATTGAGTTAAGATTTAATATATGACACAGACATACTTTGGAGTAAGTCAGAATTCAAAGAATTATAGTTACAGTTGAGCGATTTCATAAAACTTTGAGATTAAGAAAAATAACACACTTTATTTTGTTAAAAAAAAGGGGGGGGGGGGGGGGGGTTAAAAAGAAAAGACATGAAAAATAACCAAACCTAATCTGTTCAACAGGACTGTATACTGAGGTGTATCAGTGCACATGCCTAGTTATCTGTGAAATGTAGTGTTGCATGCTTTAAACTGTGAAATGTGTGCATCCAGTTTTCTTCACCTTGATTGACATAACTGTACAGTTACATGAACTTTGAGACTCACTCTCGGAAAGATCTTAAGCATATTATGTCACCGAGTAAGACAGTTCATAACGTAAGAAAAGAGCTTAGTCCGTCATGCTACTGTCAGAGCAGTGTATTGTAAGAACTCGATCAGCAAACAGAGCGACGGTGTCTCGGCTTGGAAGTAAAGCACCTATCCCCCTCAAAAGACTCAAATACATTTGGCAGGACAAACCTTTTTCGTTTTTTTATTAAATGAAGGAATTTGTATTTTGAGACTTGACTCTCAGAGTTCTAAAAGTTTGGATTATAAGAGCTTTTTCAAATGCAAAGTGCAAATGAACTAAATCATTTTGGTCTTACAGAGCTGCTTTGTTTTGACTATAACAGGTTGCCTATCTTGAAAAGTATTGTTGTAGCCTAAAATAATTCATGTTATTCAATTGACACAGGCGTTTTGAAATTTTATAGACCCAGGGACCCCTTATCGAGATTCTGAGCCAGACCCCAGCATAAAAAAAGATATATTTTCTTGTAACAATGTATATAATAACTGTCAGTAAGAAAACAATGACAACATTATATAATGCTTAACATTAGTTAGCAAGTTAGAAATAGTCGATGTGCCACGAAAATTTAAGTTTTATATGTTCTCTCGAGTACTTTCAGGGACCCCGATTGAAAACCCTGTGTCAGAATGAACCTGAACATTATTATTATTATTTTAGATCTTAGTGCATGTTGGTATCATTGTTGAAATATCATTCACTAGAAGATAAACAGTATCTTTACAACCTGTACATAGATGACTGAGGGTGAATCGCACTCTTTAGGCTGAGAATCACTGAGAATCTCCACCCTCACTTAAATTCATTGGTAAAAGGCAAATCTAAATCATTCTGGACCTTTGTCAGGAAAAATTCTTCAAGAGCTGCGCCTAACCATAACCTAATGTTCAACAAAGAGTTGCGCTGGTTCAAAAAACTAAAACATCATTTGTTAGATGTGTGCGTCTGTCCCCCCCCACCCTCTCTATCTCTCTCTCTCTCTCTGTCTCTCTTATCTTGATTATGCAGCTTGAAGATTGAGTCAGCTGTTTTGTATGCAAGGTGTCTGAGCCAGGCTCTTTGTGGAGGAGAGAGCATTCGTGCCGCGGATACAGAGAAAGAGAGAGAGAGATGGATAGACAGACAGATAGACAGAGTGAGAGAAAGATGGCAAGATGGGGGGGTGAAAAGACCGCATGTCTATATGTGCAGTGTTGGAAAAGCAACTCTCATATTAATATCATATTATCTGGCTTTATAAAAATCATCCTTTATGCCCGCAGCACTCACATATGGCATAACGAATGATAAATTATGTAGCCACCCCGATGTGCTCACTTAATACATAGAGTCATAAAACACAAGTGCAATTGTTGGTGATATGTGAGATAGAAGGCTTTTACAGCACCACTGAGTGTGTTGATAATGGATAAAGACAATTCTGAAACGATCATTCTGAGAGATGAGCGCCGTGATCCAGTACAGAGGAGAATAATAGAGAATATTTACATAGGTAAGGCAGAAGCAGACATTTATAGCAATCAAAACTATGAGATATTTGAAATTATAGCAGCATTATTTCTTGTTTGTTTCTGTGTCCATTATAGCTGTGGTGCAAATGAAGTTTTGTAAGTAAGCTAATAAAATAACTACTGAAATAGTTTCCACCTTGCTTTGGCTGTTAAGATATTAATAACTAGTACATAATAAGTATAATTCTTAATCAGATCTGATTGTCTAATTGTTTTCTTTGTTATTGTATTTTAAAATGTACTTTTATGTCACATAATCCTTTAGAAATCATTCTAATAATATGATTTGCTGCTCAAGAAACATTTTCATTTTTATCAATGTTGACCAGTTGTGCTGCTTAATATTTTGTGCAAACCGTCATACATTTGTTCCATGATTCTTTGATGAATAGAAAGTTTAAAAGAACAGCATTTATTTGAAATAGAAATCTTTTGTATTATTATAAAACTCTCTGCTGTCACTTTTTATCACTTTAATGTATCCTTGCTGAATAAAAGTATATATATACACAGACACGCTGCTGTGAGCGTGTAAGATATGCTGCTGCTGCATAAATATAAACATAAATCCCATAGCAGATCTAGGCAGGTGGAGCTGGGGGAGGTGGAGGGTTTCAGAGGACCTCCAAACAATGAACCAGAAATATTGAGCAAGCAATCTCACTGGCTTCAGATTAATTATTCCAGATTAATTAATATGCATCTGATTAATTTTAGACATGCACGCTTTATTATAAGATACCAGTTTTGCTTGTAGCTGTATTTTAGGAAAGCTACAGGTATAGGCACGTTACAAAATTATACACGTTTCTGTAAACACAACGGATAGACCTCTTGGTATCATGCAGGAATGTGATATGACTAGCTGAGACTGGAAGGACCCTGTTTTTATTCATACACCAGTATCCTAGAACTGAGGCGGAGGAGGTTGAATAGGGAAGGAGGGGCTGTCCGTGGTCCTGAACACCCTTGAGAGGCTGTTGGACTGAAGTGGCATATTGTGCTTTGATTCGTTGCGATATGAAGTATGTACTTTTTATAGATGTTTCTTGTTTACACATTGAGACGGCAGCCTTTTGATTTTAAATTGATGGCGATGTTGTAAGCCTGTGGCGATGTCCCTTACGCTTCAACGCACATTAGCAGCTGGATATGTCTTGTAGCAAGCAAAGGTTTTTACTATACCTGAATGCTTGAGGGCCTTCAATGCAGTGACACAGAGATTCAAGACCAGGTCTGTTTTTGAAGGTTCTCTTTCACTTTTCTTATCCCGAGCATAATACCGCTTGGCAGCAATGCACTGGCGTGTGGGAGGGACTGACTGGGAGTTGACAGCAAGTGTTAAGCCTTGGGACAGCTTGAAATTGACAAGTAATTAAAATCTGAAGCAAATGTTCAGAAAGGAGAAAATGGAGGATTCAGTGAGCATCCGGTGGCCTCTACAGTGTGTTAAATAAGTGACTGGAGCTTGGAGATAAGGCTGAAATTACAAAAAGCTGATGTCCTTACAGCCTTTGCCCTTGAGAGCTGTTTTATTTCAATTTAGCAAAGCAAAGATTGCACAGTTGTTGCGATTGTATCTCTTGGAAAGCACACAAATGGCATTAACAGCTTCACCTTGAATCAGCAGCTTGTATGAGTCATTAACCGCGTGGCTAGCGCTTACCGAGCGGTATGGCCCATTCTAACCCTGCAAGCACTGTGGCAGAGTTTTCTTTGGAGATTGCAACTCTAACACTGCAGATGTCACCGTCAATCGCAGCTGTATTAAATGCAAATAATGCTCTCAAAGCTATTAGGATAAGATAACGTTGACTAAGTTGGACCAGTGTTTTGGAACTGTTGGCGAAACAGAGAGTCCCTTTATAGAGCCTGTGTGTAGTTAGTTCTGCAATAGATCTGGAATCTTGCCTACAGCATGAACTGGTTGCAATTAAGTCCAAACAGTATTTAATATAACTAAATCGATGTGGATATGACATGGGTCAATGATGCGGAGCTTATTTTTGTCTTATATGTTTATTTATTTAAAAATACAATTTATTAAAAATGCAATTCATACATGCAATGACTTGAATACAGTTGTTCTGTGATTATTAAAATATGTATATTTTAATACAAAATACCCCCCCCCCCACACACACACATATATATATATATTATAAAACAAAATAATATAACTATAATAACTATAATAAATAATATATTTTTTGGCCATAAATGTGAAAATGTCTGGGTGGTACAACTATCCAGATATCAAAATGAAGCTAAAGCCTCATTAAAAGAATGCATTTCTTAAAAAAAGGAAACTTTATTAAATATTGTGGCATGAAATTATTTCTTTAAAATAGAAATAGAAAACACGTCATGTGGTACAATATCACAGGAAATGATATTATTTAATATTTATTTATTTAGGGGTGAATTCAGGTTGATTGGGACACTTTTTGCCATTGAGACAACTGGGAAAAAGTGTCCCAATCAAAATGTATTTATTTATTTACTTACTTACTTACTTATATATTTATTTATCGATTAATCGATTGATTTATTGATTGCAAATGATGATTGAACATGAAACTTTTTCAAAGTTATGCATTTTCAAATGTATGACCAAAATATATGTATATGTGTGTGTGTGTGTGTGTGTGTGTGTGTACAGTTGCATGTATTCAAAGTTTAATGAAAATATGTTATTGCTACTTGAATTTTTTTTGCAGTCTTTATCACTTATATATCATTGACCCATACACCGAGACCAGTTTGAAGTATCTCTTTAACTGCACGTTTTCATTTTTCCATTAATGTCTATAGCTAGAAATTACTGCGCGGTTTGCTGCCGGCACTCTTATTATGGGCAAATCCTTTAGTGATCAGGCTCCACGTCCGAGAGCATAAGAGATATTGAACATTATCACCATCCCCCTTCGTTTTCGTCATCCCTCCTGCGAATTAATTAGAGGTCGGGATTCAGAGTAGCATGGCTGTATACCTGCAGAATCCATTAAAGCTGGTGATACATAACAGGTTTGTCAATGCTCACTTCAGAGGTTCTCTTATTGATTGAGGTTTTGAGCTGCCAGCCACTCTCCTCAAAGAGCTCTCTCTCTGTCGTTTTCTCATGTGTGCTTGGCTGTTGAATATGCATACAGTGCAGATATCAATCAGATTGCCATGCTTTTAGGGGTTATAAGATCAGTATTATCATAAACCATTGGTGTATCAATAAAAATGTGTGATTCATTTGATGCAAAACAAAGACTAGGACAAGTTGTACTTTTGGTACATTTTCTCAAAAATACAAACTTTTACATACATGCTGCTCACATATTATTGTAGCACAGTTTGTGCTGAATACAGTTTAATCAGACTTCAGCCATTAAAAATGTTTTAAGCCTACATGTCAAGTAACTCTCATTAGAGTATTAGTAGACTGTCTGCTTAATATCTGCTAACACTTTATTTTGATGCTCAGACATTCTACTGACTCTAAGTAACTTTACAGCTACATGTCAACTTATTCTACTAACCCGAACCCTAACACCTAACAGTCTACTAACAGTACTGTAATGACTGGTAGTTGACATGTAGTTACTTATAAAGTTACTTATAGCTAGTAAAATCTCTAAAGTGGGCTACCGAAATAAAGTGTAACCGTTGTAGACCCTAGAGGGATAAACAAAATAAGTTATTTGAATTATTTTTATATATATATATATATATATATATATATATATATATAAAAGTGTGTGTATATATACTACAGGTCAAAGGTTTTTATTTATTTATTTATTTTTTTTTAATGCTCACCAAGGCTACATTTGTTTAATCAAAAGTACATAATGATGGTTTAATCAAACTAAAATGTGACCCTGGACCACAAAACCAGTCATAAGGGTCAATTTTTTGAAATTGAGATTTATACATCATCTAAAAGTTGAATAAGTTTTCCATTGATGTATTGTTAGGATAGGACAATATTTGGCGAGATACAACTATTTGAAAATCTGGAATCTGATTGAAAAGAAATGTTTCCTATTTTAATATATTTAATATTTTAAAATGAAATTTATTTCTAAAATGGCAAAGCTGGTTTTTTTTTTTTTGCTGCTTAATATATATTTTTAAGATTCTTTGATCTTAAAATTTCAAAATAAAAAAGCAAATCTTACTCACTCAGAACGTTTGAATGATATGAATCACATTTTCTATAAAAAAATATTAAGCAGCAAAAACTGTTTCCAACACTGATAATAATATAAAATGTTTCTAAAAACGTATTAAAAGGACAAAAAAACTTTAGTCAGGGTTACATCACAGTGTCATTGTATTAAACAGGATCAATATTCTTGATCACTTTGCATGTCAAGCAAGAGCTGACGCTTGCATATACTTCACACACTCACTGTAAAATTGCCTCCTATTGAATTAAATGTCCATATTGCAATCACTGTAATTAGTTCACATGGGAACTACAAGGCTTGTGCAATGACTCTAAAGCCAAAGCCAATATAATACTTGTGCGGCTGTCCAAATACACTTCATAAGAGTATTTCAGGGTAGAGTCCAATAGTGTGCTTTTGTAGTAAAGCTTTTGGCTGGAAGGGAAGGCATCCGTTTAGACACTCAGTTTAGACATCCATTTATCCCCTCAGCTGTAAAGTCTTTAAATTTTAGGCAATTTTTCTGTGTGAAGATCTTATGAGTTTTATTCAGTATGTTTGTATTGTTTGCATGGGATTGTCTTATGCTTTCTGCAACCAAATTGTCCTTGGGAAATGAATAAAGATGAACTGAACTGTCCTCAGCTGGTCCCTCACTAAGATATACAAGGGCTTTCATACTCTCAATGTGATCATTATTATCTATTTCTACTGTTTCTATTAAATCTTTCTATGAATGAACTATATGCTGGCTCACTGTAAATACTGTGCTTTTAGTTCTGTGACAGAAGACATGAACGGTTAATTTAGTAGTAAAATGCATAGTTAAAAAACTGAAGGTGCGTGTTTGTAAACTGTAATATAATAATGGCAATAATGATAGTTTTGATGGTGAAATAAAGCTCCCATCCCATTCATTTTCTTCATAAAAAATATTTATTTAATATATAAGTAAACAAAGCTGAACACACCAACAGCTATAGAAAAACCTGACATGGGAAACACAAGGGCTGTATATACAGACAAGATAACAAGTTAATGAGACACAACTGTGGATACAATCAAGGGGAACCAATGAAACAAAAGGACTAGACACAGGAAACTAGAAATACATGTACAATATAAAAATCCAAACAAACAGGAGACATGTAACAGTATTTGAATATTTCACTATTCTTTTTTAATATATATTGTATTTGACACTAATAATCAATGACTGCAAGTCAGTACACTGTAAAAAATATTTTTGAAGTAAATAAACGTTATTTGAATATGTTTTGCAAGAAAATACTATTTTAGTGTTTGTACTTCAAAATTAATGTTAAGTACTGCTAAGAAAGCAGTACTTAACATGTTTACAAGTTAACATGTTAAGAAAGCAGTACTTGCTCTTTGTATCTTTTTTATAAATACTTTTTTGTGCTTCAAATAAAAGTTAATAATGTCATGACTCATCTCAGAGCTGCTTGGTTTAGTTCATGACTAGAACTATGTATTAAGCAATAGTTTTAAATCTTGAATACTCAAACCAAGACGGCTGGAAATATGGCCAGTCACTGTTGCACTCCATTTGAAATTGGAAAAATTGCAACGGTTTGTTTATCACGTTTCAAGATTTGACTCATTGCCTAGTGGGACAGAATGGGATGTGATATTAGAAATGTGTTGAGAAAGAAAGTGTAGAAATAAATTGAGAAACAGGTGCAAGTACATGGAAACAGCCAAACTGCCATCTGCTAGAAAATGCTTTTGGCCTCTGGAAGAAAAATAAAATAAAAATGAAACTGTCTCATATACTTGCAGATCTGATTAATGTCTTTGTCTTCTCACCAAAGACAATTCAAACAGATTGGGATATTCTGTAAAATGGGATGTCTCTCAGGAAATGAAATGGGAAGCAAAGGTGATATCATTCATCGTGTGATGCTGTACATATGGCTGTAGAGGAAAAAAAAGCTGCGAAAGCAAACACCATGTCTGTCTTTGTGTCAAGTGTATCACTGTTTACCCTCTCCTGGGGAAAAACTCATTTATAATCTGACTGTGTGGCTTGTTCATCACAGTAAATAATACTTAATGCCCACATGACATTTCAAACAGTCCACTCTTCAGGTTTCCCTCAGTTCCATCAGTCCCCCAATTGAATCTGCAGGGCAATTTATCCGTTTGTAGAGCCGTATCGCGTACGACCAGAGCGCCTTCTTTCATTTCTGACAGACTTATCTTGTTCATGGTGAGAAGGATACGAGAGGATGTTTTTCTCTGACAGCATCACAAAGGAAAGAGTCGGGCAGGTCGTAGGTCCTTATTCGAGCACGCCGGTAGCGTGAACTGGGCACTTTCCAAACAGCGGATTTTTCCATCCTTTCGAGGCGTCACGTTGTGTTCTTTTGTTAGCGGCCACCAAGACATTTACACAAAACGTGAACTTCAAATACAAAGATGGTGGCAGAGGAATAAGTGTGTAATGTTGGTCAGTTGGAAGAACGTGTTTCTATGACATACTGTATTTATGCAAATAAATTACAAATGAATTAAAAATACAGTTCATATATGTATAATAAATTGAATATGCCTCTTCACGGATGAGCATTTTTACCAATTTCTGAATTAAAATTTATTTTGATTATTTTTGTTGTTTAGTTCTGTTTGTAAAATTGTCATGGGGTGTGATTCCTTAACATGTAATGATATTTATGAAATTAATTTTTATAAAAGTAATATTTGTAAGAAAAAATGCTTTTTTTTTTTTTTTCTTTTTTTTTGGGGGGGGGAACAGAAATGATGATTAAGATCAGTACAATTGAAGGTGTAAGATAAGGTGACCAGATTTATGAAATGGAAACCAGGGACATTTCCTGTTTGAGTGGTCAAAATATCACTGAAATCTTATTTGTTATTATCTATTAATTAAAAAATGGGGACAATACATTTTTGAATGGGTTTTTTTGTTGTTGTTGTTGTTGTGGGTTCCCTACATTATTAATAACATTAATAATTATTATGATTTAGTTTGATTATTAGGATTTTTGGTCTGGTTTTAATACAAAACACCGCACCCACAAAAAAAAAAAAAAAATCACACAATGAAGTAACCATTGAAATAGCATATTATATTACAAATATTATAACAAAATTATGACTTTACAAAAACACATTACAAAAATAAAACAACATAAATATGATATATATATATATAAAACTATTTAACAAATATTTTAACACTTTATAATTAATTATAAAATGTTAAAATAGTTGTTAAATAGTTTTATTTAAATCAATTGTATTTAATATTTTCATTTTCACAAGCTGTTTATACTGTATACAGAAATTACAATTTTTTTTAACGTCAAATGCTTTGTTACGTTTGTGCTTGAAAATGACGCTTACTATCCTTAATTGGGCTTGTTATTTAGCATTTTAGGCTTATTTTAAGCAGAAAGTATGTGTATTCTGTAATTGTTTAGTTTTTTATATTTTTTATATTTATACTTAAGATATGTGGAAATTATGGCATGGCTTTTGGGGACGTTTAAAATTGTGCAACAGTATTACTTTAATTTAACATGAATAGTTAATTACTACCTTGAAATCGATAACGCTGTTTCTTTTGATATTCGGCGATATTTACGCTCTTCATGAAGTAGTGGCACATCATAATTTACTCACCCTCATGTTGGTCCAAACCAGTATGACTTTCCTTGTTCTGTGCGGGGCTCCGTATGAAACCATCATAAAAACAAAGAGCACATTTCTATGAACGTTGCATGTTTTAAACTAGATGTTTTCCTAGATTGTTCTTGAGAACCTCTTGACCCAGTTGAAATGACAGACCCACTTGTAACTTATCAATGCTATTTCCTCCAATAAATAAATAAATAAATAAATAAATAATGAAAAATAACAACATCAGCCCTGTGGGATGTTTAAAGTCTGAGCAAACGTTTTCAATTAGACTCTTGCAACCATCTGTCCATTTCCTGGTTCAGCGAAATAGCTTTGATACTTAACAGGGAGGAAGATTTTCAGTGGCGACTGTAGAGTTGTCTAGCAGACATTTGGATAATTTTTGATGCTGAATGTGACCAAGCACTTAACAAAAACCTGGCGCTGTTAATACATATTATAGCCACCAAATAGGACCTGAACATGACAAAGCCAAAAGGGCAGAGCTACTATGACCAATATCTTGCTAATGTGCAACATTGATCCCTGCTTTTCCGGAATACCATTAAGGACTCCTATAGTTGTTCAAAGTTCAGGAGATAATTAAGTAAAATGTCTTTTAAATTATATTGACTGCAGATTGCACCAGCTGCCAAGATGGGTTTTAATGCATCAGATTTTAAGGGCCTCTAAGCATTTCTGCCACGATGGACTATAAATTTCACTTTTGGCTGGCACAGGCTTACCTCAGAGCAAGCATCTGTCCATAATTAAGGGCTGGGGATTGTTTTATATCATTTATCTGATGCCTATTTAAGAGGTCACATGATTAAAGAGCACTACTTTCATTGGAAATCTTTGGGAAATCAACTGATATTCCCTTGCAGTGTGGAGATAAAGAGCACAGTTGCCATAGAAACTGTCTCTGAAGTTGCCGGAAAACATACAGTACTAGCGTCTACTTATTAAAAATGTGCCAATATTCACACAGTTTGTTGGCTACGCTGTATACCAACGCTCCAATTAGACTCTCTCACTGGACAGTGGATGGGACCTCTGTTAGCTCAGACCTCTTTTAGCGTTAATTACATTCAGAGGTTTTCATGCATCTGGATATAATTACAGTACATACATCACTCTTGAAAGATTCAAGCTCCATATTCATTCAAAAACGAGCTGGTAGCTTGATATGAGCCTGCTGGTTTGACAATCTGCTTTAGTATCACATCCAGATTTTTACAGACACTCAGGGACTCTCGAAGTGGAGGCAGACATCTTAACTGCATTAATGATTTGGTCGTTTAGTGAACGCAAAGTCTATCCGTCTATCCATCCATCCATCCATCCATCTATCTATCTATCTATCTATCTATCTATCTATCTATCTATCTATCTATCTATCTATCTATCTATCTATCTATCTATCTATCTATCTATCTATCTATCTATCTATCTATCTATCTATCTATCTATCTGTGCTTATATTTATATATTTTTATCAATTTAAAAAATGTACACATATAAGTCTTTTCATCACAACTCTCTCATATTATGCCTAGGCCATATTTTGTTGTTGTTGTTGTTGAGCTCTGAGAAAGAAATGAGGTGCATTTGATAGAGTAAGAGTATAGAGCTACAAAATGAACCAGATATCACTGTTCAGATAATTTGATCTTGGAAGAATTTGATGAAAGATGTTGGAGTTTATATCTTGGCAAATCTAATCACAGTGTCATTGTTGCTATCTCTTTTGAAACTCCAGAGGACACGTCTGAGAAAAATCAGGAGAAAAATCTTACAAGAGGGTGATTTGAGCATTTAATCTCATTGTTGTCTAGCAGAAACAATTGGGATATTAAAAAGATCTCACTGGTGATTTTCTTTCCTGTGGTCTTCTCTTGGATCCGTTTCGGGAATAGGTGAGACGAAACAGCAAAAAGATACAGATTATTTTGCAGCCTTTTAAAAAGTGTTTGTCACTTGTTGTTTTGCCTTGAATGGTTCTAGCCATGTAGACCTCTGCCTAGTCATTTCCACAAAAGCGGCCAATCCGATGATGATGGATTGCAGCCTAATGAAGGTGGACGTAGCATTGGGCTTTCAGGGCAACAACTTCACACAGCAACACCTACTGAATTAAATCAATTTAACTCAGTATATTTGTGTGCCCTTAGCAATAAATACGATCTCACTGCATGCCAAGCTTAAAGAAAGCCTTTTACGGCATCCCATTTCAGATTACACTGTGACATTCATTCAACCGCCTTTTCTTCCCCCGTCTGTTCACATGCTTTGCCAAAGTCCAGGTGGATTTCAGTAATTATGTTGGCATGTCGTTCCGAAATGGCGGTGCTGCAAAATGATCAAAACCCATCCCTCATTTTCACGTGAAATTATTCTCGCCAAATGAGGCGATAATACGCAAGTCCTTCACGGCAGCCTTGCTCGTGTTGTATGAGGATGATTTGCAGGCCTGCGGTTTTAATGATTATTATCCAGGCCCGACAGCTGGTAGAAACAGAGGTGCCTCCCCAGCTGCAGCGTGTGAGACTGATGCTCCACCTGTTGTTTCCTTACCCACATGCCCTCTGCTTCTCATTAAACAGCGCTGGCTTTCAGAGCCAATCAGAATGACCCGCTGATTACACATTGTGAAGGCGGGAAAAGACTGGAAGAGAGAGATGCTGTAATAGAGATAGAGAGAAAAATGGATCAGGAAAAGCACTTTCTCACCATGGGATTGGAGATTGCAGCACGTGTGAGGTGTTATCCTGAAGATAAGTATGGATATTCACGGAAGCACTGCGTGCCAATTACAGCTTCTCACTTCAGCGCTGGACCACCTGAGCCAGAAAGCTGTTAGAGAGTTAAAGACGTGAGAACATCTCCTCTGGGCTCTGCTTGAGTAGAAAAGCAGGGAAAAGTAGAACGTGATCAGGCCGTGCTGTGTGTATTTACTTCCACCTGATCCTATCACTTTTACAGAGCCGTGGAGTAAGTGTACATGCTGTTAAAACGTCCCGCAGATTTAAAGCTGTGCGGAGAGGCACACTCCAGTTTTACAGAGCTATCAGATGCAAGTAAAGCAGGATATTTCCGCCTAATGTCTTTTTTGTGCTTGTGTGTGTGTGTGTGTTGCGAGATAAAAATCATGAAAGTGTTTTCATGAATACTAAATGATCAAGCCATTCTCAAATGAAGCTTTTAAAGTCTAGATCGATTAGTAATGCAATATTTAACATGCAGGGTTATAAAAGGCAATCAATGAAATGCGCAAATGATGAAAAGTCAGGGGTGCTTTGGTGCTCAAATTTTCCATTTGTATTTTTTCTGGCATCTAAAAATGTAAAGAAGAAATTAGTCTGTAAATAAAAGCTCTCAATTTTGGACTGGATAGAAGAGAAGCAAGTAAGGATATTACTGTTGGCCTTAAAATACGAATGCTATGCCATGGCCAAAAGTGTAGTCTTTCTTAAAAGGGCTTTGGAATTTTGTGGATCATTGCTCTAATTCTCCTTTTCTTGTTGATAATTTCCTCATAAACACATGCAAACAGCTGCCAGCAAATGTTCTCTGCTATAAGTTAGCTTCAACATTTTGTGCTTTTACAGAGAAACTAATTATACAACAATTTTGATTCTTTGCTAACATAAATTTGGCACTCACATTTTGGCACTTTCTGCAAATAGGGTACAAATGGTGTGCAAATCGTTGTCCAATTTTATTTAGGTTAAGGTTACCTCTCCCACCTCAGAGGTCTTGGCCTTCTCATCTGAATCCAATGATGAAGTGCAGTGTGCCTACACTTACCTTCCCAGTAAGAAATTCAATGCATTGTCTATTCTCCCCACCCCCAACAAACCCAGACCTTTTCCTTTCTTCATTCGAATTTCCTAAATGTAATAACCAGATCTAAAAATCCCTCCAAGGATGTGCTCAGGTAATCGGCAAGGCAATAACAGAAGTGCTCTCCTTCCTGAGGCAAACCAAACCCAATCTTATTTGATTAACATTACACAATTCACCAGATTAGCTATGACTTATGACCTTTGAATTAATCAACCCACTCAGTTCATATGCTGTCAACCTTATTTGTTATGAGTATGACTTTTATTGCTCCTCTCCACCCATGAGACTGAAGTATGCTGGTGAAAATACAGTAAAGCGCTGAGGCTCTTAAGGCACCCAGCTGCTTAAAACGACAAGGGCTGGGCACATTAATCACGTTATAAAAAGGCAGAAAATCCAATTAATTCTATTTGATATTCCAATAAGATCTGGGTCTGATTAAAAACTCTAATCTCTTCTGACCACCATATAAATCTACATTACCCACAATCAGAACAGAGGGAATATCTCCCTGAGTGGAAAATATTTTTTTCTTTCTTTATTTTATCCAAACAACTGTATCCCTAACTCTCTGATCGTATTTTCATGGTGAAATGCTTATCTCTGGTGGTTTGTGCTTTTTTCCCCTGTGTACTTTTAATTAGAGTGGTTGCGTCTTTCACCTCTCATTACTCACATTGCTCCAGAAACCTCCAACATTATGAGCCTTAATAGAGCCAATGCTGGTTTCATTGTATATTACTGTGTGTATATACAGTCAAACCAAAATGTATTTAGACACCTTCAACATTTTCTCACATTATCATAGTTTATTCGCTATAGTTTAGAAAATGGTAATGAAATATGACAAGAACTCAGAGTTAAACTGTGTCAGAACAAATTTATCTCGATAATGTCAGGTAACTTTTATAGAAAGATATGTAATGGATTACAATCAACCAATCAGCTGTCAGCTATTAAATGTAAGTACAAAATTAGATAATACCAATTTAGGTCAACCAATGACCAAGCAATGCTTAACTTTGTTCAGTCTTTGGTGTAAAAGGTCACATTAGCAATTAAAGGTAACTGGTGGTCCACTGTATGAAGAATTTTTGGGTATAATATGTCACAGTTTACTTTATTTTGCTATCCTCACTTACATAAATGAACTATAGTGTCCTGCACCCACTAGTAAAAAATTATATCTGGTGTCTGAATAATTTTTGGTTTGACTGTATATATTAGTTATGTCAAAATTAGCGCGTTAACGCATGCAATTAATTTTTTCAGTTTAATGTGTTATTTAATGTGTTTTATAATATTTAACACAATTAACGTAGCATCCGTTTTTTTTTCTGTCATCCTTTGGCTAGCGTTACATTATATGATCACACTCTTATTCATGAAAATGCTTTTAAAGGGGTCATGAATTGAGAAATCAACTTTTCCTTGAGCTTTTAATATATAAAAGGTCATCTTAATATAAGAATATCCTGTAAGTTTCAGAGCTGAAAACTTCCTTGTTAGTCAAAGAAAAGCTTTTATTGGATCAGCAAACGATCAATCTGCGAATGTGCGTCCCCGTGATGTCAGAGTGCAGTGAAACGCCGCCTCAAGACGAAAGTCTGATTCTGTAGCCCTGCCCACCGACTCGTGCCTGACATAGATAAATAACATAGGCCTACGTGGAGCTATACCGGATCGAACTTCCAAGCAATAAACATGCCACATAAGCTTCCTCCGGATTCCGATATTAGCAATGCATCGTTGAACTTTATTTTTAATGAAGATCCAGCTCACTTGGGTAAAGACATTGCGCGTTTGTTCGCTTCATTTCACAGCAGATTCATTTGTAAACAAGAGACTGGATTTGCAGACAGAATGAGATTAAAAACGATGCTGTGCCTTCTATATTGGATCCAACAGGAATGATGTAACACACTTATGTGAGTAAAAAATGTTTTTTATATGTGATAGTATTGCATTGTTTCAGATCGTTTGATATCTACTGATTATGTGTATGTGTCTAACTAAACATAACTTACATGTACGTCACAGGCTGGAGTATCCTTTGTATTTGAGGTGTTGTTGGTTCATTGTCCTGCGATTCGGGATCAGACTCGAACATGTATGGGCCAGGGCTCGCAAAGCCCGACGTCCCGGGGCTAATGTGTTTTCCAGTCGGGCTACCAAAATGCATCACCGGCCTGCCCGACAAGCTATCTTAAATAGTTAAATAACATTCCTTTCTCAATGTGCGTTGTTCACTCTCTTGACTTGATATTTGAAGGAAAAATACAATCGCGGAAGTTTTGAACATGCTGATTTGTCTGCAGTTATGCTGATGCACGTACTTGGCATGTGTGTGTGTGGGTGCGTGTGTGTGTGTGTGTGTGTGTGTGTTAGTGATGCAGTTCACGGTTATATCCACCGATCGGGCCGGCCAAGTAATAAAAAATAACATTCCAGTTAATTGTTGGTGGATGAGAAATAAATAATTGTGTTTGTTTGATAAAGACATTTTGCGAGCCCTGTGGGCAAATCATTCCGGTTGCCGTTTTTCCACACGTTTTCAAAACAATTCCCACATGTATTGACGGAGCCGAAGCTCATTATAATGCACAAAACTGTTATCCAATCATAGCAGTGGGCGTTTACTCCCAAGTCTTCAATGCGACACACCCATAAAAACCGAGCGTTCCAGGAGCTAGGCTCAAAACCAGGGTAGAAAATAGCCTATTACTTATTCATTATGATGTTTTTTAATGTAAAAACCACGCGAATGTCATAAGTTGACCTCAGACAACAGTATAAAAAAAAAGGCAGTTCACGACCCCTTTAAACCATTCAACTGCGACAAGACAAAAGAGAATGCGCTGTCTGTGAATGTACTGTCTATGTGACACACATGCGCCAGTATTGAGCGCACAGACAGCGCACCAGAATCCAGTTCTCTTTCGCGCTTGAACGAACAATAACACAGATAATAACACAATAACTGTTACGTCAACTGAAAGAGAGACCGTAGGATCCAATAGCGATTTCAATAACTCTTTATTCAGGTACTGTCTGTGACAGATCTCATAAATAGTCTGTAGACACCAGAGAAACTCTATAAACATGAGACAGGAAGCAAACGGCAAAACGTCAGGAAGATCCCAGGTGAGGAGAACAGGCAGCCACAGGTGTCGATAACGGCGCAGGCAGGTCAGTCCAAGCAGGGCTGTGATGCAGGGAAGCAGCAGGCAAACACAATCCGCAGACATCCAGGAACTGGAATGGAAGAATACTCAGGAAGCACGGGGAAACACACACAGCGGAACACCGGGAACAGCCTGAAACGATCTGACAACAAGTGCAGATGAGAGACACATATATGAAGGCTGGTTAATGAGTACAGCAGGTGGAGACAATGAGCTCAGCAATCAGTGACCACGCCTCCAACACAACCGCACAAACACAGAGAGAAAGAGACGATGAATTGATGAACCGTGACAGTACCCCTCACCCTAAGGGCGCCTGCTGGAGCTCCCAGGAGGACCTACCTGTCGATTGTAATCATCGATAAGGGAGTGATCCAGTATGTCCCTTGCAGGGACCCAACTTCTCTCCTCCGGACCGTAACCCTCCCAGTCCACCAAGTACTGGAATCTGCGTCCCCTCCGCCTAGAGTCCAGAATACGATTGACCGTATAAGTAGGTTCTCCATTTACGAGACGCGGCGGGGGAGGAACCGGGACAGGCGGATTAATCCGAGCATGAAAAACGGGTTTTAATTTGGAAACATGTAACATGGAGTGAATCCTCCCGTACGCGGGAGGCAGTTTGAGGCGGACTGCCACCGGACTAAGGATCTTGGTGACAGTGAACGGGCCAATGAATTTAGGAGCTAGTTTATTACTCACGGAGCGGAGAGGAATGTTCTTAGAAGAAAGCCACACTTTTTGACCCACGACATAGATGGGAGGCTTAGACCGTTGGCGATCGGCTTGGGCCTTGGTGCGTCTGCCCACCTGGAGCAGAGTCTCACGGGCTCTGCTCCATGTGTCACGACACCTCTGGACGAAGGCGTGAGCGGAGGGGACTGCGACTTCGGATTCCAAACTGGGAAAAATCGGTGGCTGGTACCCTAAGCTACACTCAAACGGCGAAAGGCCTGTACCCGACACTGGTAACGAATTATGAGCGTACTCAATCCATGAGATACGTTGGCTCCAGGAGGAAGGATTCTTGGAAACCAAACATCGTAACCCTCTCTCAAGGTCCTGGTTGGCCCGCTCCGTTTGGCCATTGCTCTGGGGGTGAAACCCCGAAGACAGACTAACCGTCGCCCCCAGCAATCTGCAAAATTCACGCCAAAATTTGGACACAAATTGGGGCCTCCTGTCAGAGACCACGTCCATCAGAAGGCCATGTAAACGAAAGACGTGATCAACGACAGCTACCGCTGTCTCCTTGGCAGAGGGTAATTTAGGCAAGGGAATAAAAATGAACCATTTTCGAGAACTGGTCCATGACGGTCAAAACGACCGTCTTGCCCTGGGATGGCGGGAGGGCGGTGATAAAATCTAGCGCGATGTGGGACCAGGGTCTCGAAGGAACAGACAGCGGTTGGAGTAACCCATTGGGAGGGCGATTAGACGTCTTACCCATGGCACAAACTGAACAGGCCAAAACAAAATCCTGGATGTCACGAGCCATCCCAGGCCACCAGAATCGTTGCTTAACCAAAAACTTGGTTCTATTAACTCCTGGGTGACAAGCTACATTGGAACAGTGACCCCATCGTACAACGTTGGACCGAACTCCCTCAGGCACAAATAATCGACTCGGTGGTCCGCCGGGCGGAGGGATTACCCCTTCTAAGGCTGATTTAACCTTCGACTCGACCTCCCATGTGAGTGTGGAAACCCTCAGTCTCTCCGGTAAAATGCACTCGGGAGTGGACGGGCGCTCGGGGCGGTCAAAAACGCGCGATAAGGCATCGGGTTTGATGTTTTTGGAACCCGGGCGGTACGAAAGGGAAAAGTCAAAACGTCCGAGAAAAAAAAAAAAAAAAAAAAAAAAAAAAAAAAAAGAGACCACCGAGCCTGCCTAGAGTTGAGTCTTTTAGCAGATATGATGTACTCCAGATTCTTATGATCGGTCCACACGATAAAAGGTACCCCCGATCCCTCTAACCAATGACACCACTCCTCCAATGCAAGCTTGACTGCCAACAATTCTCTGTTACCAATGTCGTAATTGCGTTCGGCTGGTGACAAACGATGAGAGAAAAACGCACAAGGATGCATCTTGTCATCCGAGGAAGAACGCTGGGAAAGAACTGCACCTACCCCCACCTCTGACGCGTCCACCTTCACCACGAACTGGCGTAAAGGATCAGGGGTGACGAGAATGGGAGCCGAAACAAAGCGGCTCTTAAGTTTAGAAAATGCAGCCTCGGCTGCACCAGACCACCTGAACGCCGTTCTGGGGGAGGTCAACACGATCAGAGGCGTGGCTAGTTGGCTGAAGTTGCGAATGAAACGGCGATAGAAATTGGCGAACCCCAGAAACCTCTGTAGGGCCTTACGGGAATCTGGGCTTGGCCAATCTATCACAGCCTTAACCTTGTCAGGATCCATGCGCATTCCCTCGGATGAGATGATATAACCTAGAAATGGAACTGACTGTACATGAAACGTGCATTTCTCCGCCTTGACAAAAAGCCCATTCTCTAGCAACCTCTGGAGCACTAGTCTGACGTGCTGGACATGTTCCTGGAGAGAAGAAAAACAGAACAAACAAAAAAAAAATAAAAATCAATATGTCGTCCAGGTAGACATAAATAAACTGGTCGACCATATCTCCCAGCACGTCATTGACTAGTGCCTGGAAGACTGCAGGGGAGTTAGATAGCCCAAAAGGCATAACTAAGTATTCAAAATGGCCCCTGGGGGTATTAAATGCAGTCTTCCACTCATCCCCCTCCCTTATGCGCACCAAATGATAAGCATTACGTAAATCCAATTTCGTGAATATGGATGCTCCCTGTAGCCTCTCGAAGGCTGAAGAGATCAACGGAAAAGGATATGTATTTTTTACCGTGATGTTGTTCAACCCTCGGTAATCGATACAAGGCCGCAGAGAACCATCCTTCTTGCCCACGAAAAAGAATCCCGCCCCCACTGGAGAAGAGGAATGGCGGATGAACCCAGAAGCTAGAGAATCAGAAATGTATTTCTCCATGGCCTCCCTCTCAGGAGTAGAAAGTGAATATAACTTGCCCTTAGGCGGAGACTTGCCTGGCAGTAGATCTATGGCACAGTCATAGGGACGATGAGGAGGAAGAGAAGCAGCCCGGGACTTACTGAATACTTCCTTCAGGTCGAGACACTCCTCTGGCACGTTAGATATATTCACCGTCTCCTCCTGAAACACAGAACTAGACACAGACGAACGAGCAGACACAAGACAAGAGGCATAGCACTGATTACTCCAAACTGCAACTGAATTGTGTCCCCAGTCAACCCTGGGGTTGTGTTTCACCAACCAGGGATGACCGAGGACAATGGGTGCGTGAGGGGAGTCCGTGAGGAGGAACGTGATAGTCTCTGTGTGGTTGCCAGAAATGATCAGGGTGATATTGTCAGTGGTGTGAGTGAGTAGTGGGTAGTGTTTGACCGTTGAGGGCGTGAACAGCAATGGTATTGGACAGGGGAGTGATGGGGATCTGGAGCTGTGATACCAAGGAACGGTCAATGAAATTACCCTCCGCCCCGGAATCCACAAGGGCTAGGCAGACGTAAGATCTGGTTGCCCACTGCAATCTTCCCGGAAGGAGAGTCGTGGACGAGGATTTCCCCAACGAAGCCCCACCCGACAGTAGCCTCCTTTACTGCCGGGCTCGATCTTTTAATGGACAATGGTTGAGGAAATGCCCCGCTGCGCCACAGTAGAGACATAGTCCTCCGGTCCTTCGGCGCTCTCTCTCCTCCCGGGAAAGCCGAGCTCTGCCCACCTGCATGGGCTCGGGATCGCTGGGTGGACTGACCGTGTCAGCACCGAGGAACTCGCAAAAATTCGGGGTCCTTCTCGTACGGGTGCGTTGGTCTCGGAACTCCAGCCGTGAATCCACTCGTAGCGCTAGTTCCATGAGTCCATTGAGGCTAGAGGGTAGTTCCATTGCGTACACCTCCTGTTGGACACGGTCAGCCAGCCCATGCAGGAATCTGTCCCACTGCGTCTCCTCATTCCACCTGCACTCTGCGGCCAAAGTTCAAAAGTCAATGATGTAGTCGGAGACGGGTCTATTACCTTGCTGGAGTTCGGTGAGCCTCCAGGCCGCCTCGCGCCCCGCGGCTGCCCGGTCAAAGACCTGTCTCATCTCCTCCGAGAGCGCCAGGAACGAGGAACAACACGGATCTTGATTCTCCCAAACCGCCGTTCCCCAACGCGCCGCACGCCCCGTCAGAAGGTTAATCACCAGTGCCACTTTGGAAGTCTCTGTGGACAAGGAGATGGGTTGCAACGAAAAGAATAAGGAACACCTCGTTAGGAATGGTCTGCACAGATCGGGCTCACCCGCATAGCGTTCTGGCGTAGGAATCCGGGGCTCGTGCTGGCCACTGACGTTAACTGGTTGCTGGGGAATGGATGGCGGAGTGGCCGCAGTGGGCGATCTCAGTTCTTGGATCTGGGTCGAGAGCTCGGACACCTGTGTCACAAGTGCCTGCATCGCCTGAGCCGTGGCGGTTACCTGTTGGTCCTGCCGATCCATTCTCTGGTTGCTAGAAGTGAGATAATCCTGCAGCTCAGTCATCCTCGCTGGATCCATTCTGTTGGTCAGATCGTTCTGTTACATCAACTGAAAGAGAGACCGGAGGATCCAATAGCGATTTCAATAACTCTTTATTCAGGTACTGTCTGTGACAGATCTCATAAATAGTCCGTAGACACCAGAGAAACTCTATAAACATGAGACAGGAAGCAAACGGCAGAACGTCAGGAAGATCCCAGGTGAGGAGAACAGGCAGCCACAGGTGTCGATAACGGTGCAGGCTAGTCAGTCCAAGCAGGGCTGTGATGCAGGGAAGCAGCAGGCAAACACAGAATCCACGGACATCCAGGAACCAGAACGGAAGAACACTCAGGAAGCACGGGGAAACACACACAGCGGAACAACACCGGGAACAGCCTGAAACGATCTGACAACAAGTGCAGGTGAGAGACACATATATGAAGGCTGGTTAATGAGTACAGCAGGTGGAGACGATGAGCTCAGCAATCAGTGACCACACCTCCAACACAACCGCACAAACACAGAGAGAAAGAGACGATGAATTGATGAACCGTGACAATAACACACAGACTTATGCCAAAATGCCTGTTTTGTCGAGTATTCTCATAAAATTCTCATAAAATACTCATCTTAAATGAGTTAAATAATGTCTTAAATGAGTAGTGAGAAAAAGAGATGCGTGTGACAGCAAGTCAGATCCACGTCATGTTCAGCAGTGGCAGATCTTAAAGTGACAGCAGCCTAATAAACCAGTTGTTGTGATGTCTGTCAAAATGTTAATCAAAGAACAAAGGTAACAGAGAAAAGTGTAACTTTAATAAGGATGAATCTATATTTAATTTATAATTTATGCAGTTAAGAAAGGTGTTTGATAACTTTATTCAATTTCTGTATGTCTAACAGGTAGGAAGACCACAGGTAAATATGACATTTATTATAATGTGAAGATTGTTTTAAGTTTACTTAAATTAAAAGTTGTTATTTTTTAATCATAATAAAGCCTAAATGTTAAAATTGATAGTTTTAAATTTTACTGTAATGTTGAATGTCTATCGTTAATGTTTAAAAAAAAATCAGTTTCATAGAGACATCAGTAGCAGTATTAGTATCAGTGATACTGACCTTCATTCATAAAAAAGATGCCATTACAAGTCTTTAAGTTGTTTTTACATTAATTTGGAGAATAACTGTGAAATTATTAAAATATAAAAATATTAAAAACCCCAATGTTTTTAATCGCGATTAATTACAGAAAAAATTAAATGTGTGATTAATTTGTTAATTTTTTTAATAGATTTACAGCACTAATATATACACTCACCTAAAGGATTATTAGGAACACCTGTTCAATTTCTCATTAATGCAATTATCTAATCAACCAATCACATGGCAGTTGCTTCAATGCATTTAGGGGTGTGGTCCTGGTCAAGACAATCTCCTGAACTCCAAACTGAATGTCAGAATGGGAAAGAAAGGTGATTTAAGCAATTTTGAGCGTGGCATGGTTGTTGGTGCCAGACGGGCCGGTCTGAGTATTTCACAATCTGCTCAGTTACTGGGATTTTCACGCACAACCATTTCTAGAGTTTACAAAGAATGGTGTGAAAAGGGAAAAACATCCAGTATGCGGCAGTCCTGTGGGCGAAAATGCCTTGTTGATGCTAGAGGTCAGAGGAGAATGGGCCGACTGATTCAAGCTGATAGAAGAGCAACTTTGACTGAAATAACCACTCGTTACAACCGAGGTATGCAGCAAAGCATTTGTGAAGCCATAACACGCACAACCTTGAGGCGGATGGGCTACAACAGCAGAAGACCCCACCGGGTACCACTCATCTCCACTACAAATAGGAAAAAGAGGCTACAATTTGCACGAGCTCACCAAAATTGGACAGTTGAAGACTGGAAAAATATTGCCTGGTCTGTTGAGTCTCGATTTCTGTTGAGACATTCAGATGGTAGAGTCAGAATTTGGCGTAAACAGAATGAGAACATGGATCCATCATGCCTTGTTACCACTGTGCAGGCTGGTGGTGGTGGTGTAATGGTGTGGGGGATGTTTTCTTGGCACACTTTAGGCCCCTTAGTGCCAATTGGGCATCGTTTAAATGCCACGGCCTACCTGAGCATTGTTTCTGACCATGTCCATCCCTTTATGACCACCATGTACCCATCCTCTGATGGCTACTTCCAGCAGGATAATGCACCATGTCACAAAGCTCGAATCATTTCAAATTGGTTTCTTGAACATGACAATGAGTTCACTGTACTAAAATGGCCCCCACAGTCACCAGATCTCAACACAATAGAGCATCTTTGGGATGTGGTGGAACGGGAGCTTCGTGCCCTGGATGTGCATCCCACAAATCTCCATCAACTGCAAGATGCTATCCTATCAATATGGGCCAACATTTCTAAAGAATGCTTTCAGCACCTTGTTGAATCAATGCCACGTAGAATTAAGGCAGTTCTGAAGGCGAAAGGGGGTCAAACACAGTATTAGTATGGTGTTCCTAATAATCCTTTAGGTGAGTGTATATATATATATATATGCAATCCTGACTCGGAATCCTATCCCAACATGAAGTGGTGTGTCTCAGTGAGGGAATGTGCTGAAAAGAGCATGACGAAAGCAGGTCTCATCTCATCAGCAGAGCACAGTTCTGGTTAAATATGCAAGAAGCCTTTCTCCTAGACATTCCCTCAGGAGATGGACCTGAAGCTCCTCCCTCTAACCTGTGAAGAAGAGGAAGGGTGCTCTGAAGGATACACTGTCCCTTGTAGCACATATTTTACACATCACCTCTGTTTACACCAAATCAGCTGGGCAGAAAATTAAGCCGTGTTGAGTGATGTATACAACTTTTATCGCGTACTCACTGCTTGAAGTGTGTACGTGATAAAACTCACGTGTTCACTCTCCAATCGGACTGTTACCATTTAATCACAAATTAATCTGAGAAATGTTATTCTCTCTGGATTGAAAAAGAAATATGGCCTTAAAAATGTGCAACAACAGTAAGAGTCAGGCTAAAGCATATGAAGAGATGTTTCTGCCATGAATAAGTTCCATGTATAAGACCAGAAGTATTCACAGATTTTAATTTTGATTTTACTGCTTGCTTTTTTTTAGAACTTTTTTTCTTTTTGAAATGGAAATCGATACACTGTACACTGCTCACACCAGGACATCATTAATACACTGGAAATGTTAATTCATAACATTACGTCTCGCATTGACAAGAATGCATTAAGCCCAGTGGGAGAGAAAACAATCCAGTGCTAAAAGAGGAAACACTAAAGTGTATAATATTTACAAACACACAGATATAAACCAAGTTTGTATTATGCCTTTTGCGCATTTCAGACTCTTTATCAGTCTCTTTATTAGTGGTGGGGACTTTTCAGTGGCTTTTTCAGCAATTTTCATTTTATGCCAGCAGGTGACTGAATCATTCATTCAACCAATTTGTTCACAAATTATTTTTCATGTCAGAGATAGCCTTGTGGACAGTGCTCCGATATACGGTGCAGTAGCGTTTCGGATGAGCTGAGTTTGAGTCCTGGCTCGTGGTCCTTTCCTGATCCATTTCCTGTCACCAGTACACAGTTCTATATAGGCAAAAACACCAAAAATATATAAAATAAAAAAAACAAAACCAAACAATCCAAATTCAGAAACAAAACAAATAACTGATTTTATAAGTGAGTCATTGAATCATTTACTCAACAGATTTGTTCAAAAGCACCAAATCATTCATTCAGGAACAATACACCACTACTTGTTTTGTTCGGTGTTACAACAACGGCTTTGTTTAGCTATTTTCGTTAATGGACCAAAAACAATATAGTCAATATACCGAAAAACAAGTTACTCAATATGAACTTATTGTTTATTGAACTGTTGTATAAAAACAGTTTCACACTGTGTCCTTGTTACTTCTCAGAAACAGCCCAAGCATCATTACTAGTTCAAAGTGACATTTTGAATTATTAACGGAGGCTTGGACAAGTCCCTTTAAGGCAAATCATTTCACTCTGCGGCCATCTTTGAAACGCCTCTCGGGCAGCTATTTCAGTCATGGAAGTACAACTCCCTATCCTATCTAAGTACAACATCAGATTCTCCAAAGCAGTTCACCATGCTTACGATTAAATTTCATATTTGAAATCACCAATAAAATCTTAAAAATATAGTTTTTAAATTCTCAAATCATGACAAAATACTTCATTTTTCAGGCTGGACCATGTGCAGTCATAAATGCACATCTCAAAACACTGTTTCTATAGCAACCAGCAGCTGCAGTGACAATGGTGATTGGGTCTTTTATTTAGAAGGTGTAACTTATTCCGCCATATTGTACGTTGCGCTTTCTCCCATTCATAGTAATATGAGCGCACTGTCTTTATATCTAAAGTCATTGGCTTGGACACATATTTTGAAATGATTCTGAATTTGTGGCATAAGAAGTAGTTCTACACATAAGAGGGTCTTTGGGAAACCCCTTAGTTTTTCCTTATTAATTTACATTCTTGTATACATCTATATCTATACATAACACTTCTGAAAAGTTCATGATGGTAGATATATATGCTACTCTTTTCAGCAGTGATGTTGTGCAGTTTTTGGTAAAAAAAAAATCAGATTTGGTGCAGACCTTAAGTAACATTTAAAATCTGTATCTGTTGTATTACGTTATCATCATTCTGCAAGGCATATCTGTTTATGTTTTTGAAAATATAAGAAAGCCAGACAGTTCTCCATAGCTCCATGTACTTGCTGGTGTATATTTTGCTTGTATATGTGTGTGTGGACAACACATTTTGGCAGCAGGTGCATAGTTATAGTGTAAGACGCTGACAGTGGGCCCTGAGGATACCGCTGCCTCTGTCATGCCCATGTTTGCACTGGATTGCATCTGCGTTCACTCCTCTCGGGCTCTGAACAGCTCATGCCGTAGCATCTCTGCTCTGCTCAGAGGTAATATTAACAGTTAGTGTGTAAGACAATAAAATGCAGATTGCTTTGACCTCTGGAGTTGATCTCTCTTGCTTGGTCTGTTTGTATCATGGGAAAAAAACAGGCATGAATGGAAGCTCTATTGCCTGGAGAACCGGTTGCCTTTGCTGATACAGAATAATGAAGTCAAAACATTGCTTTACGTGACATCAAGCAGACAGATGTCCTATGACCCCTGGAAGGAGTTTTGGAAAGCACAGATATCAAAGGGAAAGTCAAAAGACTATGGCTGTGGAAATCAGTATATGGCTTCCACTCTGCTTTAGTAAGCCTGGGGATATTTAACAGTGCCACGGCTCATTGGATTTTAAAATTTGTACATGCTGTAATTTGGAGCTTTGGTGCAAAGAGAAGCAGAAGCATTTTTGAGAGCTGCTTACAAATTTAAGACGTTTGTGCCTGTTATATATTTTTATCAGCAGACTTGATTTTCTGTGTTTTGCAGTAAGATATAGAAGCAACTGTTGCGGATCTGCTCCAACGTAATTAAGACGACCGCCATCCCAGAATCAACCGCAATCAGTATATCGTTCACAACTTTTACCAGTGCAGTCTCTGTAGTGTGACCAGTTCTAAATCCAGATTGGAATTTATCCAGAATCTCATTCTCTGATAAAAAAAAAGGGGTTATTTGAGAAAGAACAACTTTCTCTAAAATTTTGGATAGAAATGGTCATTTAGAAATTGGATTAAAGTCAAGGCCTGTTTTTTTTTTTTTTTTTTTTTTTAATTAATTAATTAAGGGAGAAACCACTGTTTGTTTAAGACAGGGTGGAAGAACACCATTAATTAAATAACTATTCACAATAGATAATATGCTGCAGCCCATGGTTTCAAACAGATCTTTTAAAAATCGAGGAGGAATAGGATCCAGTGGAGTAGATGACAATTTCAGAGAGACAAGATCAGACCCATCAAATATACAAGAACTTGCCGTGGGAGTTGCTCGAACAATATTAGAAGGCACAATATCTTCTCCAATCAGCTCAATATTTCTTACAAAAAAGTTCAAGAAATCCTCCCAGGTATTTGAAGTAGAATCAGTGGGAGGTGCTATCAGTGTTTATTGTGCTAAACAAAACTTTTGGGCAATGAGCAGTTCTACTTATTTAATCAGAAAAATATTTTGTTTCTAGCAGCTTTAACTTCATGCTGGTATTTATTGGGAGTATCCTTTAACATTTCATAAGAAATATGCAATTTGTCTCTTTTCCATCTGCGTTCAGCTTTCCTACAGGCCTGTCTAAGAATACACGTTTCACTTTTATACCATGGCTGTGATCCACTAATAGAAGGCTACATGGCTGTGAATGAGGTTTAGGCCTTTTTTATTCTTAGTGGAGCAACATCATTCAGCTCCTCTGTGTCGAAAGAGGGCCCAGAAACCTCAATGATAGAAGAAACTGGTCTTGCTGTAAATTCCTCTGCAAAACGATTTGCTGTCACCTCATTTACAGGTCGAAAATAGCAATCAGCAGGTCAACTTTTAGATTTAAAAGCAGGCAGTTCAAGATTGAAAAAGACAGGTCTATGGTCAGATATATAATTATCCTCTGTAAAAACATTACTAATAGACAAACCCATGGATAAAACCAGGTCAAGAGTGTGACAATGCCTGTGAGTAACATCACAAACTGACTGTGTTAAGTTAAAAGAATCAGAGAAGGTCAGAGAACTGCTTTCCCAATGGGTTAAACAGGCAACATACAAGAAAATTAAAGTGCACAATGAACAGTGTAAGTCCGTTCCAGTTGTAACCAGCTGTAGTTCAAAACTTGAGTATTTCTCCACTGATAGAAGGCTACATTTAAATCTGCCCTTAAAGATAGTGGCCACACCCTCACCTCGACCCATGGATCTGGGGGTATTTAAAACATTATAGTTCGCAACAGGTGTCCACCGGGCCAAGCCAAGTCTCAGTTAAAAACAGAAAATCCAGATTCTGCGATACCATAAAATCGCTAAGTATAAATGTTTTATTTCTTACTGACCTCACATTCAGAAGTGCAGCTTTAACTGTAATAGGGATTGAGATTGCAAGTGCTGAATACTTCAGTTCCTTTAAAGAGCGATGGGCTGTCAGTACACTTCATCTGTGAGTTTTTAACAACAGAGGCCGAAATATAGGCGCAGGCTGTTCTAATTCATTTCATCTTCAAAACTAAATAAGTGCAGCCTTGAAAATATAGTAAACACAGCAATATTGTTGCTTGAGCCCCTGCCCCTTTAATCGTGAAAGTGCCCTTTTCGATTGCACCGCAGTGCCCCCGCGAACGCGATTTCTAATTTCTACCGGAGGCGATTTAACCAACAATCCTCCGCCCCCCCTCCTCCCCCAGCCCCATCAGGACTGGTGTGTTGTTTTTCTTCAGCAGCTGATCAGGGAACTAGAGCATTGAGTCTCAGCAGAGGCTGGAGAGCAGCCAGCAGCAGGTGAGAAACCCCAGACTCTCCAGCGCTGCTGCGTTACACACTACAGTAAACCACCTGCTCAGTCCACGACTGATGACAGTAATGGAGAGCTACAGTACGCACATGACTCATCTAATGGCATTCGACTGAATGTGCCCAAAGCCAGAAACAAATAATTTTGTTGTCTTGTCTTTTGGAGGGATTCATTTACAAATCCTCCCCAAATGGTTTCAGTTCTTTTGAGTCATTCTCGGTTTCCTGCTCTACATGCCAAAGAGCTGTTGGTATGTTTTCTCAGGGGTTTCTCTGTGGGGATCTCTGGCAGGTTAGAACAATTAGGGAGTGAATATAGGTATTTAAACACAGTTCTGCTCATCACTGCATGTTATTAGTAATCTCAGCCCTGGCTCATGTGGATGATTATGTTACATAATACCTGTTGTTATTGCCTGCTCTAAGGGGGATTGTGTGCCTTGCAGTTGCCATGCAGCAGCACGGAGCTGAAAGCAGTAAGCTCTCTTCTGCTCTCATCTGAATTACCTGTCCACATTGATTAGAGGGACTATACGTGAATGGGATCTTAGATTTTCTAGCCTTCAGAATTAAGATAAGCCTCTCTGTAGCCATGTGAGTTACCTCCTTCAGAGTGGCACACCTGCAGCTGTGGGGCCTTTAGACTCACAAATCACCAAGATTCTCGAACTGTTCGACTAACTAGCTTCATGCCTGTTGTTTTCCCCATTTCTCTCTACCTCGTACACTCAACCGTATCTTTCCAACCACTGCTTCCTCAAATCCTCACCTGCTTCACAGCATCCCTCATTACCAGCATCCCTGCACTGGAAAAAAAATAAATAAAAAAAAATATCCAAGCTACATTAATTTGAGAAAAGATGGTAATAAAACTTAAACAACAACAACAACAACAAAAATCTTTCTTTAAGCATTAATATAATAAAGCTTATTGTTTTTTTTTTTTTAATAATTCCTGAATAAAAACGAATGCTTTTATTCAGCAAGGACACAGATGTATCAAAGTGACCCTTTTTGTAATGTTAAAAAGATTTCTACTTCAAATAAATGCTGTTCTTTTGAACTTTCTATTCATCAAATAATCCTGAAAAAAATTATGATAGTTTCAATAAAAATATTAAGCAGCACAACTGTTTTCAACATTGATAATAATTAGAAATGTATCTTGAGCATCACATCAGAATATTAGAATGATTTCTGAAAGATCATGTGACACTGAAGACGGGAGTAATGATGCTGAAAATTCAGCTTTGACATCACAGGAATAAATTACATTTTAAAATATATTCAAATAGAAAACTGCTATTTTAAATTCTAATATTTCACAATATTACTGTTTTACCTTATTTTTGATCAAATAAATGCAAATTTGGAGAACATGGAGAACATTTGGAGACTTTCAAAAACAATAAAAATTAAAGCTGCTAGCAGCGATGAAAGGGCCCTCGCACCCGGGAGCACCGCCACCCGGTGGCCTCAGGAAAACAGCAAATAGTGGGCAACATGCATTTAAGTGGGTAAATATAGGAGAAATATGGCAAAGTCACTTTACTGTGCCACACTTCCTGCTGCCAGCAGGTGGCGCTATGACTGTCACTGAATATTGGCATGTAGATGTCTTCAGGCCAGGACTCTTATCAAACATGTGAAGTTTGGGGCAGATCGGACATTGTATGCCCGAGTTACAACAACTTCCTGTTTTATGGCGAAACATCGAACTTTGTGAGGCCGCCACGGACACGCCCTTCAGGGAAAACTCAAGATCTTTGCAATTTAACGTCGCAAAGGCCTTTAGATTAGACTGTGCAAATATGATGTTGATCTAATTAAATCTCTAGGAGGAGTTCGTTAAAGTACAACGTCTGGAAATGGCAAAAACTGCAAAAATTTTGCAGAGAAAATTCAAAATATCTCATTTCCTGTTGGGTTTTTAGATTTTGCACCCAGGGTCTTTTTTGTAGGTATTGGGCTTTTACATGTGTCTACCGAATTTCATACTCGTACGTGAAACGTAGCTCGAACGGCGCTTAATTGAAATTTTGCAGGTGGCGCTATCGAGCCATTTTGCCACGCCTAATTCTGAAACCCATATCAGACGTAAATTTTCAACACTTTTGACGCGTGTGCAAAGTTTCATGAGTTTTCGAGCATGTTTAGGCCCTCAAAAATGCGATTCATTTGGGAGAAGAATAATAATAGGCTGGGCAATTCCAATAGGGTCCTCACACCATCGGTGCTCGGGCCCTAAATATTACAGACTCCAAACTGTGTATCCTAACCCACAGCATTACTGTCTGGTATGAACCACTCCACCTCAAACAGAAAGGCCCTGCAGCCAGTTGTAAAAATGTCAGAGTCCATTACTATTTTCTGGCTATTATGGACACCTACACAGAGAGGTGTAAAAAGATGGCTAGCGGCATCAGGAAGGATTCGTCTTACTCGTCCCATTGTATCTTCACACTCCCGCCATCTGGAATGAGGCAATGAATCATCCAGTCCAGAATAAGCAGGCAATGGAATAGACTTTCAGAGCTAAGTGATAATTAGCATTTAAATGCAGATTATTTTCAATTAAAGCTAAAGTGTGTAATCTCTTTAATGTTAAAATACTTTCTCAGCATACAGATACAACAAGTAAGCCATTTTTAGAGGACTTTAAGAGTATTTTAAAGACTTTGGAACTAACAGAAGACTACATATCTTGACAACTCGACACGGCAACATTGCCCTAACCAATGGTGTGAGATTTGGACGGGACTATCTGTTTGGTTGGCCAATAGCAAATGAGGGAAGTATTTTGCAACCTTAGAAACCTGTTTGAAGAATGTTCATTAATATACAGTATTCACTATTCAGTATTCAGTTTGGGGTCGGTAAGATTTTTTTATGTTTTTGAAAGAAATCTCATATACTCACCACGGCTGTATTTATTAGATCAAAAATACAGTAAAACAGTAATATTGAGAAATAAAATAACTGCTTTCTATCTGAATATATATTTTAAAACTTAATTTATTCCAGTGATGGCAAAGATAAATTTTCAGCATCATTACTCCAGTCTTCAGTGTCACATGATCCTTCAGAAATTATTCTAATATGCTGATTTTATTATATGTACTCCGTTAAGTGAATTTTAGTTTGTATTCTGTCCAGTTCTTTTCCTGTTTCCTGTTTTCGAGCGCCATGTTGTAGTCAGTTTGTAGTTTTTTCTCTGTTAATCCACCCATCATTGTTTCCAGGTGTTCCTTGTTTCCTTGTTAGCGCTCTGTGTATTTATACCTCTGTGTTTCGCTTGTTTGATGTCTGGTGTTGTCTTTTATGGATGTTTACGCATGTTTTGTATTCAGTTCTGTTTCGCTTGCCTTGCCTTGCCTTGCCTTGCCCCGCCCCACCCCGCCCCACCCCACCCCACCCCATGTCTGGATTTAACTCTGTTCTTGCCTACGTCTCTTTGTGCCTGGATTTACTTTTATGTTTGTTAATAAATGTCTTTTGTTGTGTCTGGATCCAACTGTCGGTAGTGTATACATGAACAATAGTCAGTAAGATTATTTTTTTTAAGAAATGTATATTTTTCTTCAGTCCATTAAAGTATCCATTAAATTGATCAAAAGTGAGAGTGAAGTGAGATTTTTGTTTCAAATAAATGCTGTTCTTTTTAACTTTCTATTCATTCATATTCTAGATGTTTAGAACGATTAAACTTGATTTTGTTTTTGTTTTGTGTAGTTTCCTCATTCAAGGCAATCCCTTGGTGACTAGAATTTTAGCAGCGCCACAATGATTCGCCACTGGAAGACAATAAACATTCATGTGACACTAGGCTGATGAGGAAGTGCTGTTGTAATTCACATTCACTCAGGAGGTGAGGAGTCAGAAGTACTATTGTTCTTCCTCCTCTCTTCAGAGTCCTGCAGTGGCCACTTCTTTTGCTATTATTCTCCGCTTATAAGACATTCATTCCCACAGGAGTTGCATTGAAGAGCTTTATTGTCTGCTTTTAAACTTGGCACAGTAAAATTAAAGTGTCTTCTTAAAGTTGTTTTGTTTCCATACTTATCGTTTCTTAATCCCTGGGTAATCCCATCGTTTTCCGCCAATCCCATGAGCCTAGACACTTCGCTTTGGTGGCTCCTCTGATGCTTCAGTCCATCCTAGAGTAGGATGGGCATATGTTTCTGTTAGAACCGTGAGGGTTGGCCGGCTTGTCCGTGTTTCTTTCGCAGGGTGACCGTAAATCCCTGAGGAATACACAGTGATTCATGGGGTCTGAGAATAACAGCTTCTTAATTGTATTCATTTAGTCCTGATCACCGTCCTCATTAGCACCATTTGTGCGTAGCGATGTCTACTCATTCTTTTATTGCCTTTCACTGCCTCGTCCCTTCCCTCCGGAAATGTACAATTATCTTTCATAAATGAATTTCAGCCTTACACCAAAGCACGGGCGATCATGAACACGCCGCCCTCTCTTGGTTCGCCGTATCATCACATGCGGCTTTATCTCTCCTTCGCATGCACATACATCTAGGTCAGGAGGAGGTTCAAAACATATGGCTCTTCTCATGTTCGCCTGCCTCTAATCCCCGTAATCCATTATTTGTCATGCTTGAAGTGCAGGGTTCGTATTGGAAGTTCAGGAGGAAAAGAGGATCAGGGCAGGTCTGAGAACAGAGCTAGGGGCCTCAGCAGCTGGCGTTATCTGATCAGAGGCGACAGAAACTTTTGCATGTACCTGCGAGGCTGGAACCCGTCCCTCAGGCTGCCGCTGCTCCTCTCTTCATGCGTAACATACATCTGCCAGCATTCGCTGTGATGTACTTGTGCTGTTCTATTAAAAGCTGTCATGAGCCGTGACTTCTCCATGTCAGTCATGACTCTATAAATGCACATGTGATGGGCTAAATGTCATTTGTCTTGTGTAGTTGTATTAGAGCTGTCAAGCAATTAATAATGTATTCATGATGTGTCATTTATGAAAGTGAATTAATTGCATTTATATTTGTAAGACTTTACAATACTATTCAGTTTGTTAACTTTAGTCAACATGAAATATCATGAATAAATTACATTTTTACTGCATGAATTAATCTTGGTTAATTCTAATTTCTTTATACATCTACCAATATAGTTTTAACATTTTATTAAATAAACATACGTTTATATATTATGAACAAACTTTATGGCCGTAGCCAGCTATGAGGTCACCGAGGTCCGGACCTCTGTATTTTTCCAAGGTGTATATAATAAATGTTGTGAAATAATTAGCTAATATAGTTTAACACTACTTTAGTGCTGCAAGGATATTGCACAGTACCAAGATGTTCTCATCTGAGCTGTCTCTGTGGTCTGTCACCGCTCGTCAAAATATTTGAGATGACCAATCAGATCAAAGTAGGCGGGCTCTATGTTCACAGAAGCTGCTTAGCGCAAATTCCCGCGCAACTCGGCGCTTCAGTAAACGGTCATAAAGTGTGAGATAAGAAGTAGTTAAACTAAATATTTCATATTTGTTTTAGGATAGAAATGTTTAACGACCGACAAAAATAATCAGGCAAACTAATAAACGTTTGTCTAAGTTCACCATTATGAATTGAAAATATACCTATAATTGTGTGATTCATGTAATGTAATAATTAGTAACTGCCAATGTGAGGGGACAAGAAACATTAAAGGCACAATATGTAGTTTTTCACCACTAGAGGTCGCCTATTCAAAACAAAGGCGTAGCTTGATGACGCAGAGATTGAGCGCGGAATCTTGGGAGTTGTCATCTTCACCTCGCAGCCGGTGGAAAAGAATCGGGATGGGACTCGGGCAGAAATCATGTTCATAGATGAGATTATTAACGTTACTCAAGCAGAGCAAGGCCGAGTGCTGTGGGAGCTGAATGAGGTCGCTGAAGCGATTGCTAATGAGAGACGAGCGAGACACACGGCTCAACAGCAGCGGAACTTTTGTTATGCCACAGTCGCCGTTTCATGCGTATGTGGGGTAACGCAGCGCTGTTTTATCATATTAGATATTCGAATATCATATTAATAAATGCTGGATGGCTTGTGTTGCTAAATGGAATGCAATTCATTTTAAAACATATTGTATGATGGAGAAAATGCTGTATTACTGTACAATAATTAGTTTTAGTTTTCTGTCTACAAATGTATCCAACAGTTGTTCCCTTGTCTAATAAAACATATATTAAAGCATCTTTGGTGTTTCCATGGTTTCTACAAAATAAAACCGGAAATCGAGGGTAAGGCAGGCATGCACGGATACGGTCCGTGTCCTGGTTAAAATTGCTTATTTCTCTGGATTTAAACATTCTTGGAAACATCTGGGATATTGTAAGTACACAAGTCAACAAAATATATAACATTGTTCTTGTGGTTTTTGGATATTTTAATCCAAAAATCTTACATATTGTGCCTTTAATGAAGCCGTTTTTATCATATTAGACATACGATTAATAATGAATGTGTAACGCACAGTTGAGGTGTTGTTGCCCAGAAAGAAAACAAAGGTGTGGTGTCAGAGGAAAAGATACAGAGGCGAGAGCTGGCGTATTTTCCCCGGGTTTAATATGACACATCACACTCATCCACATACATGGGGATTGAGTGAGGAAAAAGTATACAAATGAACATTCAACTGAGGTCACAGATAGAAAAAGGGAAATAAAAGGAAGAAGAGTAGAAAGTTGGTAGAGCGGTTATCTTTCTCCTGCTCACCTGTCACATAACTTTCAGACACACACTCTACGCACATGCGCAGTTGTCATTCTACCTCGAATTACCGTAAAGGCTCTAAGTGTCCGTTACAATGTACATATTGTACATATTTAATTTATGTGAATAAACTTATTTACCTAGCGTTCGTAGCCTTCTGTAAATTAACTTGGCTATGGAAATGATTAATAAAACATATAGACTAAATATCAGTTGACCCCATGTTTACTTTCTTCACTGACACTGAAAATGAAAAGACTATCCCCCGGTTTCACAGACAAGGTTTAAGCCTAGTCCTAGAATAAAATGCATGTTTGAGCTGTTTTAACTGAAAGCAATTTGCACTGAGATATCTTAAAATTTGTCAGTGATGTTTTTTTTGTCTCAAGATGCACACCAGTATTTTTTTTTTTTTTCTAGGGCATGTTTATAAAAGCTACTTAAATGTCCTAATTGATCTAAGGCCTAATCCTGGCTTAATCTAAGCCCTGTCTGTGAAACCAGGCCTATAAGTCAAAGCTCAGCTTTAGGAGGGGAAGAGACAGATCAAAATAAGGGGACTGAGAGAAAAAGGAGTGATTGAGATGAGGAAAGAGCAGGTATTGACAAATAATCTACTGCCGTGGTTTTAAAGCTATTTCTTATCCCCTTTTTTTGGCCTTCAAACGTCTTGAAATGCACATATAGATCAGAGAAATCTAAATTTTCTTGGGAGAGCATGCCCCCGAACCCCCCTACCTAGCTCAAATTTGGGACCTCTATGATTATAAGACCCTGCCTACAGCCCTGTTAACAATGAACAATATTTTAAAATTAACATTAACCTATGTTAAAGGAACAGTTCACCCCAAAATGAAAATTTCTGCCAGCAGTTACTCCCCCTCATGTCATTCCAAACCTGTATGATTTACATTCATCTGTCGAACATAAAAGAAGATATTTTGAAGAATGTTGGTAACCAAACAGTTTTAGTTCCCATTGACCTCCATTATATTTTTGTCCATATAATGGATTTTAGTTCTCAAACTGTTTCGTTACCAACATTCTTCAAAATATCTTCTTTCATGTTCCACATATCAAAAAGAAAGTCTTGCAGTTTTGGAACAAAAAAAGGGTGAGAAAGCATGAATTTTAAAAAATGATTTTTTAAATTTATTTTAAATCGACTATACCTTTAATAAATGCTGCAAAGAAGTTTCGAGAAGTACAAATTGAACCTTATTGTAAAGTGTTACTAATATAATAATAGATGAGGAAAGCCCTCTAATGAAGATAATTCAAAGATATTACACTGTGGAAGAAAAAAAAAAACATTGAATAGACAGAAGCAATCTGTCTGAGGTCGACATTCACAGTTCACTCAGCGGCTTATTTCACTCATGCAAGACCAAGTCTTATCTGCTTTATCACTCGATCTTAGTGCTGCATTTGATACTATCAACCACAACATTCTTTTGAATAGACTGAAAAATTATGTTGGCATTGCATGCATTGGCATGGTTCAAATCATACTTATCTGACTGTTATCAGTTTGTAGCATTACATGAAGAGGTGTCATATCGATCACAAGTTCAGTATGGAGTACCGCAAGACTCAGTGCTAGGACCGTTGCTTTTCACCCTGTACATGCTACCCTTGGGAGATATCATCCAGGCGCACCAGGCCCAGGCACTCATGGACATGCACGAGGGTAGGCCTGACCCAGAGCTCCTCTGGGAGCTCCAGACGGCGACGGACCTCGCCCTCTGGGCGACGAAAGTCACCGCCCGTTCCATTGGTCAGGCGATGTCCACTCTTGTGGTCCAGGAGCGACATCTCTGGCTCAACCTGGCCGATATGAGGGAGACCGATAAGTATCAGTTCCTGGACTCCCCCATTTCCCAGGTTGGGTTGTTTGGCGACGCGGTCGAGAGCTTTGCCCAGCAGTTCTCGGCCGTCCAGAAGCAGACGGAGGCCATCAAGCTCCTCCGCCTGCTCGTCGCCGAGGGCGGCTGCCCGCCGCCGCCCCCACTCCCGCCCCAGCCCAGCAGCAGCCTCCACCAGGGCAACGGCATGGAGCCAGCCGCCGGAAGGCCGTCCAGCCCGCTCAGGCCGCTGCCAAGCCAGGTGACCCTGAGACGGGCCACCCAGAGATGGAGGAGACAGCTCTTCAGGAGGTGGTGACAGCACCGCTCCTTCTCCCGGAGGAGGGCCGGGAGAGAATCTTTTGTTCATGTTTGATTTCTGTTCCGCCACTGGCCTTCGTGCCAGTGGTACCCAAAACTTCAGAAAAAGAGCTGTTTCTAAAATCTCTGGGTGCCAAGAGAGCGCGCTTGGCGGTGTACGACGCTCCCATGCCTTGTCACCCTCCGGTGCCTCTCTTATCGCCAGCAGGGGGTGCTGGCTGTGTCCAGGACGCACACAAGAGGCCTCCGCACACCCGTGCACCCCCTCAGCGGAAGCAGGTAAGTGTTGCATTGCACACTCAGACCCCACTTCGGGCCGCTATGCCATCCGAGTCGGGTCCCTGCACTCCGCCGCGCTGCCCCGCTGCGGGTACGTCTGTGGTGCCGTTGGTCCCGCTGGTTCGGTCGCTGGGAGCCTGGCTAGCGCTTCCCAGCCCGTCCCGCTGGCTCATCCGTACTATCAGACTCGGCTATGCAATTCAGTTCGCCCGGCGGCCCCCCAAATTCAGGGGCGTTCACTTCACCTCCGTGTCGAAGGAGAGCGCCCCCATGCTACAGGCGAAGATCGCAGTCCTACTGGCGAAGGACGCGATAGAGCCGGTCCCTCCAGCCGATATGAAGACAGGCTTCTACAGCCCGTACTTCATTGTACCCAAGAAAGGCGGCGGGTTACGGCTAATCTTGGACCTGCGGTTCTTGAATCGTTCCCTTCACAGGCTGCCGTTCAGAATGCTAACGCAGAAACGCATCTTCAGGTGCATCCGTCCCCAAGATTGGTTTGCAGCGATCGACCTGAAGGACGCGTACTTTCATGTCTCGATTCTCCCTCGACACAGACCGTTCCTACGCTTTGCGTTCGAGGGACGGGCATATCAGTACAGAGTCCTACCCTTTGGGCTGTCCCTGTCACCCCGTGTCTTCACGAAAGTCGCGGAGGCGGCCATTGCTCCCATGAGAGAGCGTGGTGTTCGCATCCTCAACTACCTCGACGACTGGCTGATTCTGGCTCAGTCGCGGGCGCAGTTGTGCGAACACAGGGACATGGTGCTCAGTCACCTCAGCCTGTTGGGACTTCAGGTCAACTGGGAAAAGAGCAAACTCTGCCCCGTGCAGAGGATCTCTTTTCTCGGTATGGAGCTGGACTCGGTCAATCTGACAGCACGACTCACAGAGGAGCGCGTCCAGTCGGTGTTGAACTGCTTGAATTCGTTCAAATGCAGGACAGCAGTACCACTGAAACATTTTCAGAGGCTCCTGGGGCATATGGCATCCGCAGCCGCAGTGACGCCGCTCGGATTGCTTCATATGAGGCCGCTTCAACACTGGCTACACGACCGAGTCCCGAGATGGGCGTGGCAGAGCGGCTCGTTCCGTGTCTCAGTAACACCGAAGTGCCGCCAAACCTTCAGTCCGTGGTCGGACCCTTCGTTTCTACGGGCAGGAGTTCCCCTAGAACAAGTGTCCAGGCATGCTGTTGTCTCCACGGATGCCTCATCCACCGGCTGGGGGGCCACGTACAACGGGCTTGCAGTTTCGGGTCTGTGGACGGGGCCTCAACTGCAATGGCATATCAATTGCCTCGAGTTGTTAGCAGTTCGTCTTGCGCTGAGCCGCCTCAAAGGGCCGCTACGAGGCAAGCACGTTCTGGTCCGTACAGACAACACTGCGGCCGTTGCGTACATCAACAAACAGGGTGGTCTACGCTCCCGCCGCATGTCACAACTCGCCCGCCATCTCCTCCTCTGGAGTCAGAAGCATCTGAGGTCGCTTCGTGCCACTCATATTCCGGGCCTGCTCAATCGTGCAGCCGACGAGCTCTCACGACAGCAAGTGCTCCCGGGAGAGTGGAGACTCCATCCCCAGGTGGTCCAGCTGATCTGGAGTCGCTTCAGGACCGCACAGGTAGACCTGTTTGCCGCCTACGCAAATATGCGTTTCCCCCAGTGAGCCTTCTTGCGCAGACACTGTGCAAGGTCAGGGAGGACGAGGAGCAGGTCTTGTTAGTTGCACCGTACTGTCCCAACCGGACCTGGTTCCCGGAACTAATGCTCCTCGCGACAGCACCTCCTTGGCCCATTCCTCTGAGGAAGGACCTCCTGACTCAGAGACGGGGCACCCTGTGGCACCCGGGTCCGGACCTCTGGAAACTCCATGTCTGGTCCCTGGACGGGACGCGGAGGTTCTAGGTGGCCTACCACAGACTGTGGTAGACACTATCACTTCCGCCAGAGCCCCCTCTACGAGGCGCCTCTACGCGTTGAAGTGGAACCTGTTCGTCGAGTGGTGTTCTTCTCGACGAGAAGACCCCAAAAATGTTTGATCAGCTCTGTGCTTTCCTTCCTGCAAGAAGGGTTGGAGCGAAGGCTGTCTCCCTCCACCCTCAAAGTTTATGTTGCCGCTATCGCCGCAAATCACGACATGTTTGATGGTAAGTCCTTAGGGAAGCACGATCTGGTCGTCCGGTTCCTGAGGGGGGCGAGGAGATTAAATCCGCCTCGCCCTCACTCTATACTCTCTTGGGACTTATCTCTGGTGCTAACCGCATTGCAGAGGGCTCCCTTTGAACCTTTGCAGTCAGCAGAGTTAAAAATCCTGTCCTGGAAGACAGTACTCCTGACTGCATTGGCTTCCATCAAGAGGGTAGGGGACCTGCAGGCATTTTCAGTTGACGAATCGTGCCTGGAATTCGGGGTGGGTAACTCTCATGTAATCCTGAGACCCCGGCCCGGATATGTGCCCAAGGTTCCCACCACTCCCTTTCGGGACCAGGTGGTGAACCTGCAAGCGCTGCCTTCGGAGACCCAGCCCTGGCTTTTCTCTGTCCCGTTCGCGCTCTGGGGACTTACGTAGACAGAACGCAAAGCTTCAGGACCTCAGAACAGCTCTTCATCTGTTACGGAGGCCAGCAGAAGGGAAAGGCTGTCTCCAAGCAGAGGATGGCTCACTGGATAGTGGATGCCATCGCCTTGGCGTATGAAACCCAAGGCGTGCCTTGCCCACTCAGGTTGAGGGCCCACTCCACCAGGAGTGTGGCCTCTTCCTGGGCACTGGCGCACGGCGCCTCGCTGACAGATATATGTAGAGCTGCGGGCTGGGCGACACCTAACACGTTCGCTAGATTCTATAGCCTCCGTCTAGAGCCGGTTTCTTCCCGTGTGCTTGCTTCAAATAGCCAGTAACACTGAAGTGCCCGTTCTAGTGTCGGCTTGCTGCGCCATTCCCCTCCTCAGGGACCGGATACGTGCGCTGATATGCTCCAGTCGAGTTCCCCAGAACGGCGAACCCTGTTGAGTCCTCCGCAACCCGCGGCGGTCAGACGTGGCGGAGCGTCCGACGCCAGGTCTAACACTCGTATGCATTGGTGGAACTTGTGTTAGGCTAGGTATCCATATGTTGTGACCCCTACGCCGGTCCCATATGTGTATTCTTCCACGGTACGGCTCCCTACGGCGAGCCCATGTCTTTCCCTTGGCAGAGTTCACAATGCAGTCTCCCACCTGCATTGGCCGGGGCCACCCCTGGGACTTCCGTATGTTGTACTGCCCACGGCCAGTCCATAAGTGTATATTCCACATGATACCTCCCTACGGGTAGGATGTGGCTTCCGCAGCGGCCCCCCCGGGGCACGCTTTCCCAGCGTTATCCAGTACTCTGCTGAGTGGGTCTTGTGGAACAGCAGCAGTGACTCTCCCTGCGTAAGTTCCCCGCCCCGAACAGACGGGGGTCTGAGGGGCTTTCGTTGGGCGCTGGAAGTGGTGGTAACTGTGGCGTTTTCCATAGGGATCCCAATTCGTCGGTGACGTCCGACGTACGTCGAACGTGACCAACTGAAAGGGAACGTCTCGGTTACGTATGTAACCCTCATTCCCTGAAGGAGGGAATGGAGACGTACGTCCCATCGCCACAGTTGCTGTACCATCACTGCAAGACCGAGTCACTAGTTCGGCTCTTCAGTGAAAAACAAATGTGCGCTGCATCCGCTTCCTGTTTATACCCGCGGTGCGGGGCGGAGCGCGAGATGCAGATCTCGCACGCCAATGGCCATTGGCCTGTTCTCTATACACTCAAAGCTGATAGGGGCTCCCGGAAGTGATCCCAATTCGTCGGTGACGTCTGACGTACGTCTCCGTTCCCTCCTTCAGGGAACGAGGGTTACATACGTAACTGAGACGTTTTCACTGTTATGCTGATGATACTCAGCTCTATATTTCTTCGCACCCAGATGAAACTTACCAATTCACAAGATTAACGGAATGCATAGCTGATATAAAAATTGGATGACTAGTAATTTCCTACTACTTAATTCTGAAAAAACTGAGATTCTAATTATTGGACCAAAACCTCCGCACGTAGTAACCTAGAATACTGTCTAACACTTGATGGCTGCTCTGTCAAGTCTTCGTCGTCAGTTAGGAACCTGGGTGTTCATTTGAAAGCCACATTTCTAGCATCTGTAAAACCGAATTCTTCCATCTTAAAAATATATCTAAATTACGACATGTGCTCTCAATGCAAAATGCAGAACAGTTAGTTCATGCTTTCATGACCTCAAGGCTAGATTATTATAATGCTCTACTGGGTGGTTGGCCTGCACGCTTAATAAATAAACTCCAGCTGGTCCAAAACGCAGCAGCTAGAGTTCTTACTAGAACCAGGAATTATGACCATATTAGCCCGGTTCTGTCAACACTGCATTGGCTCCCTATTAAACATTGCATACATTTTAAAATCTTGCTGTGCAGCCCTGAAGTGTCAGCAGAGACCGTCAACCAGACTCTCCCCTGTGAAGGCCTCCTTCACTTCACTTTCCCTCTGTACAGATAAAAACATTATCAAAATGATTCCCGTTCACATGGATCTGTGGAAACGACTAAAAACTCTGTATTATGCATGCCAGACAAGTAATTTTGCGGTCATTTTGTTAAGTGAAAGTATGCACCTGCGCACATATGTATTAAAACGAGCTTGCCTATAGACTAAACACGTAATGCTTATGTGCATGCCGTCACCATTCTCACAGATTCATGTTTTTTGAAGTTTACACGAAGATGATAACGGTTTCATTTCAAAACCTATTTCAAAGTTTGCATTCTCAAGCCACCAAACACTGTTGTCATGCAAATGAATGGCCAGAACACATTAAAAGTTTTCTATTTTAGTTGAAAATGGTGTCGTGTAAGTGGCCCCAAAGTAAATAACTAATGATTTTTTACAACAGAAGTTAATCAATCAAAAACTTACTTTAGCTGGACAATAACTTTTTTCTAGAGCTGATGTACAGCCAAAACAAACTCTCTTCCATTAATTTTGTATATCACTGTAAAGCTGCTTTGAAACAATCTGTATTGTAAAAAGTGCTATATAAATGAAAGCGACTTGACTTTAATGGGTACATACTGAAATCTCAAAAACTGTTTGCCATATTCACATTTAAATAACATATTTCAAATTTGACATGAACTACTCCATAAATGTTGTGTCTTAAGCTCAAATAGAATTTTGATCCAGCCAATTTGCATGTGCAGTCCCAATTTTGATTGTGAGACGTCTTGAAAAAGTGAGCAGTGAGGAAATTACAGTCATGTACCGGCATCAGTTCTTTTAAATTAGATATTGATTCGTATATCTAGAATACATCATTGGAATGGGTTCCTGTGTGTTGTAGATGATAATATGAGGGCATGCGCTGATGATGTGTGAGGTTTGTGTGATTTACACAGTACAGTGTGAAGTAGGAACGGCTGAGGGCTGCTGGCTGCTGGCTGCTGGGAGATGAGCTCTGTGTGGGTTGCAAACACCCTGCGCCCGTCCGCGCTGGTACAGAGAAGTTCCTGTCTGACTGTGTTGCCCAGTTGTCACAGTAGGTTTTGTGCCCTATGTTGTTTACACCAAGAGAATTGAGGAAGAGGAGGGGTAGTTTGAACACAGTACACAAATAAGACCATAACTCAGTCGACTCGCACTCCGGGCACCTTCCATCCATGCATGATTCAACAACTGCTGGATCAATGTCGCCCATCAAGACTGGAGCCGCAATCGCTCTTTGAGGGCATTATAGTGATTGACGCATGTCAAGCGGTGCGTATCAGTGGCGTGACATACGAGGATAATTTGCTGTCTTACATCCCAGCTGCTTAATGGATTCGAAAGGCAGGAGATCTAACAGGCAGAACAGAGAGACACATCTCTCATTGGCTCTGTCTATGCCCGTCTCCTTCTGTGGTTTACCCGTCAAACCAAACAAGTCCATATATGCGGCTCTCGCTACAATACAGAGGGGAGGTTGTTCAGAATGGCTATGTTCACACAGCAGCAGAATACGGGTATCAGTCCTATTTTACCGGCCTAAATACTTACATTCGCACATAGTTTAGCTCTAAGCCAGAGTGACATGCCTTTTATGTAACCGAACTGACTTCCTTAAATTTTCAGGACTTGCATTTTAAGGGTGAGATGAGGTTCTGCCTCGTCTGAAGCTTTTATATCCAGCCGCTGTTTTCCACCAGAGCTGCTTACGTCAGTTTTGTGGTCTGAGCACGAACCAAATGATGCGCTCTGCAATTCAAAACTGCTGGCGGTTAGTTAAGATTTGATGGATGAACTTATGATTGGACTCATTTATTAAATAGCATCCTCTCAGTTGATAAGACTTTCCAGTGTATCTTAGATATTTACCTCAGTCACTGTTGTTATGGTTACAGCAGTGGCAGAGAATTTCTTCACTACAAGGGTGCAAACTATAAATAACAGTCAAAAACTATGTAAACCTATGTAAAACTGAATATAACAAAATTATATAGAACAGATTTTATAGACCTTATATAGCCCCGCCCCTTTCCAGCGCGGCGCTCATTGTGTCTTCTGGTTTGTACTTCCACAGCATGAAGGTACGATCTTACGGATTTATGAATGAACCGCTCATTTTAAAATCTTCCCGGTCTACTGACATTAGTTGTGACATCCTCTTCAAACATTACAATGCTCATAATAACTTTTGTTAACTCTACAATAAGTAAATCCACGTCATGGCTAATTACTCTTCGACAACGATGCCACAGAAATATACAGAGAAAAACTGAAGTTCGAAGACAAAGTTCTATAGATGGCTGTGCTTGTTTCTCCAGCGCATAAGGTCTATAGTAATATCGCAATATAAGAGTTTGTTATTTTTTAAAAAGGCTATACATAAAATAGTATAGTATAAAAACACTTTTAGGTTTCCTCTGGTATCTGCTGCATTTTTTCAAATTTTTCAATTTACAAAAACTAGGAGCATCCATTAATTAAAGTAACTAATAATTAAACGTTTTAAATTGTATTCATTTGCATCTAGAAATAACACTTTTAAAATTAGGCCATATATACAGGCTTACTAATATCGTTTGAACCCTGTTTCTTGAAACACATACAACTGTTGTTTTAAAGCTTGTTTTGTCTTATGCCGGGTTCAGACACAAAATTTTTGTCTGTTACAATAGTCACTGTGTCAGACTACATGTTGCTTCCCGACCAATCATCGCTTGTCATCCTTAATGACACTGATTTCATCAAGACGGTGGAACTAGCAGAAACAAGAGTGTAAACAAACAATGGCTACCGAAGCAGCATGTTAGCTTAATGCTAATTCCAGTACTCACTGAGCTGCTGAAGCGCCTCCGCTATCGTTCGCCAGAATTTATCTTTTTTCACTCTGTAAATGTAGTCCCTCGAGGAAACATCATAAACGCAGGAGTATTGTGTCCATAACTTCACGAACCTTTCCTCCATTGAATACTTCCACCTAGCAGCACCAATAGCATACCATTGTCTCTCTTTCATTTCGCCATGTTTAAAAGTGCTTCTATTCGTCAACGTTACAGATGTGACGGAACCCGTTGTGGAGGAAAGTAAGCATGCTAGTCTTTCTGTGCGGTGTTAGTTGTTGTCTACTATGACACATTATACGAGATGAAACGATCGATTCTTGCGTACCGACGCCCATTGTCGTTTAAGAATCACCACGACACACTACGTCAAACGGATCGTGCCAAAATCGGGCTGATATCATAGTCTGAACCCGACGTTATGTTAAATAATTTAAATCATCTTGAAGTCCCCTAATGGCCCCTCCAATTGAGAACCACTAGTTTAGGGGACATTTAATTTCAGGTAAATTATCTAAACACCAGCTTGGCCAGGTTGGGAGACCCGCTAGACCATCTAAAGACCAGCTTGGCCAGAGGAAGTTGCACTATTTACAGGCATTATTCACTGCTAACACAAGAATAGAAAAGTGTTGGATGAACAGGATCGTCTGAGAGTCACACCTGTTAGTAAATACAGTTGTCAATCCAAAACACTTTGACTGTGTGAACATAGCCAATTATCCGAGCCTCTTTAAATGAACACCCAAACAATAGACAATTAGCTGCCTTTTTTCTCTTAAGATCCTGTGTACTGTGTAACTAATTACATTTCAAATCAACAGGATGATTAGAGTGTTGCTCGTGATGCCTGGCAGGTGTGACTAAAGGAAGAGAGAACCGTGGTGACTTTGAGAATTTGAAAGTCTTTGTTTTGGAAGAAACAGCTGAGCTGACGAATCTTTTCTTCGTTCATACCGTGATGTTGCCGTGGGACTTATCAGTTGAAAAGAGAGATGTCCTTTGTTGTTCTCCAAACGCTTCCCTGTGTTACATCACATACTACTGTGCCCAATAAAAGGGGCGCACAACACACAGAGATGCAGGGGAGGCCAACCAATCAAATTATCTAAAATACTATTCCATATGTATACTGGAAGTGTCAAAAGCAATACTGTTCCCCTGGGTTCACAGACAAGGCTTAAGCTAGTCCCAGACTACAATGCATGTTTGAGCTCTTTTAACTGAAAGCAACTTGCACTGACAGTTCTCAAAACACCAGTTATGTTTTTTTTTTCTCCCTAAGGCACGTTTATAAAAGCTACTTAAATGTCCCAATTGAACTAAGGTCTAATCCTGGCTTAATCTAAGCCCTGTTTATGAAACCAGGCCTATGACTGTTGACTTGATTAAAATGATAGTTAAATTGAGTCATGCACTCATTTTATGTTCAGGACAACAGTAGAAGAAATCTTTTTCAACCAAGCATTAACAAAGATCACTTCAAGGGGGGATTTTGAGCATCATTAGTTGTGTACATTTCAGACTTATTTACTGACTGAAGGCATGGGAAACTAATTAAGTGAAAGACACTGAACGGGCACTCATTAGGCAAGCTATCCATTTGTGTGTGCAAGCGTCCTGCTGGCTCCTACTGGAATAGGCCGCTTGCGGATTCATTGTTCTAATGAAGTTGGCAAAAGCCACCCGGTGCCAGTATAGTGACAAATCACTGTCAAGCTCCCACCAAGTGAGACATTTTTAAGACAAACAGTAAAAAGTCAAGCATATTCACTACTGAATAGTGCTACGTGACAATATGTGATCATTATATTATATATTTTATAGTTGAAAAAAAAACACAAACAGGAGAAAGAATTTAGAAATTTAGCTTAGCATTATAAAACAAAATGTCAAACCAAGTGCCAAAAAAGAAATATAGGAGAACGTATTTAATTTACGTGTGAAGTTCAGACATTGTGACTTAAGTGTTTGACATTGTCCAAATACGTTCAAAAGTTTGGGGTTGGTAAGAAGTTTTTGAAAGAAGTCTCTTAGCTCACCAAGGCTGTATTTGTTTGATTAAAGATACAGTAAAAACAATAATACTAGTATGAAATGTTATTGAAGTTTAATTTAAGTTCGAATTATGGTGTACGATTTTTATGTTGCGGGCCAAATTGATCCTGATTGGATTCAATACTATTCACGAAAATCACACTATGCGGGAAAAACAAATTAGGTAAAAACAGTAAACCTGTAATATTAATACTTCATTACAACAAAAATAAACATGAGAACAAATAATTTTTAAAACTGGATTTAACAACAGTTTTTTTAACAATTTACTTTAAAATAATATGAATATTATAAACAGTATTGTAACTTTTTTAAATTTAAAATTCCTTTGTGTGTGTGTGTGTGTGTGTGTGTGTGTGTGCTTTCCTGTAGATCAAACAGTAGAGCATAGTGCTAGCATTGCCAAAATCATGTGTTTGATTACCAGCGAAATTAACATTCTTGAACTGATCAAAATGTACGCCGTCAACACAGTATACGCTTCTTTGGATAAAAGTGTCTGCCAAATGCATAAACGTAAATTTAAATACCCTCAGAGGGTAGTTGTTTTTATTTTTGGGTCTTTGCAGTTTGGTTAACCATGAAATTGCGGGTCAGAAATGTTGTACATGCATTCCACAACAAACCAGAGTGTCAAAACTTTGCAGGCATGTTCATTACAATAAATGAGAAATTGTCACACAAAAATTACCTAGGTTGACCAGCTCCCTATGACATCTAGCAGTTGACTGGAGATAATAATATGGCATGAGAGGCCCAGCTAGTATAATATAATACAAGTACTGTAGTTTGTCTAGAGGAAAACACTAGCCAGGGCGTAAAATCTGTCCCTGCATGATGCAAATTGACCTGGGAGTCAGTCCAAACAAGATGTATGCCTGTATGTGTGTGTATGTGTGTGTGTCTGGGGATGCCAGAGAGAGGTCACTCATAGGTGAAATCACCATCTCCATCCCAGTGGCATTTCTATTGAGTTTAGTTTGGTTTGGCATGCAGTTTACAAGTTGTAGTGGTGAAACCAAAGATTGTTACATTAACATTAATAACCCATTTATAATAAATAGAAAGGAAACACTCATGTACACACTATCTGAGACGTGTGCACATGTGAAAAATATATAGCTGTCTGTGGATTGTAGTGGTAGACCTATATTCAATGATATGGAAATAAAAGAAACAGAAAACTACAGTATAAATCATCGCTTCAGGCCAACTGCAAAATATGGGGTAACTTTGCAGCTACATGTCAACTACCAGTCATTAGAGTATTAGTAGACTGTTAAATTAGGGTTAGGTGTTAAGCCGAAAGTATACTTCATTTTACTTTGCGTACACAGGCGTTCGAGCAATCTCGTCACGAGTTACAACCCATGTAAATACTGCAAAAAAATGAATGCGCAGGTTACAAAAATCTGGCGGTGCGCGTTCAGTATGCGCATACTCTTCTGATGACGAAATTCGCGTCACTGTACGCTGACCCTCGTGTACTCGTAAAAAAGTGGTTGCAAAGTTACTTATAGTCAGCAGAATGTCTGTTGTGCAGCTTCAAAATAAAGTGTTAGTAGATCTTAAGCGACAGTCTACTAATATTCTAATGAGAGTTAGTTGACATGTATTTGCAAAGACTAGAGTTAGAGTTAGTAGAATGTCTAAAGTGGACTATTGAAATAAAGGGTGGAATTTGGGTAAAATATCCCTATAAAGCCACTTTTTGTAATGTCTAGTGTATTTTTTTTCTCATTTTATACAATAATCTCTATGAATTATTTTAATTTGAGGGATTTCTCCCTAAACAATATTGATAAGTGTGATTATATGTTGTGTTGAGGCAGAGTCCAAGGCCGTATTTTCATGGTCATGGTTCCTGGACTCTAATGAACTGGTCTCGACTACAACACTGTGTGATTAATTTTATGCATTAATCAGCATTTCATGTAATTAATTAGGTTAAATTTTAAATCAATTGACAGTACTAGTAATTTCATGTACAATGAGCAGCACCTCCTCATCAAATCCCAGAGTTCAAAGGCATGCTGGAGGACAAAGTTTCTAAGTTCATTTGCTGATGCCATTTGAAAGGCTCTCTTTTTAAAATGGAGAAATCAATAATGGTATTAAATCCTTAGAGCTGGACCAAGAGGGAATGAAACGGAGGGAAAGAGAGACAGATCTTTCACTGTGATCTTGCATCACAAGCAGTCTGGCCAGCAACCAAGCCTTATTTAAAGCCATAGTGCTGGAGACATAACGCCATATTTCACAGCAACCACACATGGTAACGCACTGCATGTGTCTGAAACGGGTCCAAGTCTGTGGTGATTTTATGGAGTGTTGTAGAGACGGGGTATCTGTCACCCTGAGCGCATGTGTGATGTGTGATGTGTCCGTACGTTGAGAGTCGCACTCAGGTGCACACAATTTCTGCTATGGCGTGCAAGGGCTCAATGAATAATACATTTGGTTCAAAGGAAAACATTTGGATTACTCAAGAGCAAAGACAAATACCTTTTAAGTTCCATTTGATATGACTTGCTCAGGTAAATTATTCATTCTCTGAGGGGGAGGATTCGTGACGAACCTGATAAATGTTGCGTTCATACTACATGCCTGAGGTAGCCCCATGACTTCTGTGCCACTTATAAGTACCTCTGAAAAACTGTAGGTTCCCTTTCAGTTGGTCACGTTCGACGTACATCGGACGTCACCGACGAATTGGGATCCATTCTGGGAGCCCCTATCAGCTTCGAGTGTATACAGAACGGGCCAATGGCCATTGGCGTGCGAGATTTGCATCTCGCGCTCCGCCCTGCACCGCGGGTATAAACAGGAAGCGGATGCAGCGCACATTTGTCATTCACTTCGGAGCCGACTGTGTGCTGCTGAAGAGTGTTCCTGTATTATACAGAGATAATCAGAACGAGAGAGGAGAAGCTCTGAGTGTTGGTGTGAAGGCACAGCAGCGAGGACCGCAAGCTCACTGAGAGCAAAAACTGCTATTATTACAGCAACTCTGTCAGTTCGGTGTGCGTTCACATTACTCTGAGTGCAAAACACAGGCTGCACTATTCCCTGTGTTTTTGCCGCGGCTATCTCTCTGGGTGCTTCAGCATGTTAAAATAGCTTTTCCCCTAAAAGAGTACACGGGTGTGACACTGCATCTTTTTCAAGACGTCATTCCACCCGTGCGTTTCTGGATGCGGTTGTTTCCTGTCCTTATTGACGGCCATGACCTCTCTCACATAAGCATGTTGAGATTGTGTTCGTGGGTGATCCATGTTCTCTCAGGAGAACGTGATCACGTCGGCGTGCTGTTCGTCTCTCCTTCCTCGTAAGGTTTGAGCGTTCAGCGCGGCGTGTGCCGTCTAGCTGCCAGCTGACAGTGCGGGTTGTCACGGCAACCCAGCGTGTCACTCGGCGCTTTAGATGTGCGGTCGAGACTCGAAACCTCAAACAAGTCCCTTCACCTATTCCCCAATCTAGTTTCTCTTCTGGTGCACCAGAAAAGGGCTACTTCGGCTAATAAGCCTGGGTGACCTGAGGATTACAGTGGGGCTTCCCTGCCAAGTACATCTCCGTGGGCCCCCACTCCTCTATCGCATCGCGAGCATGTTGAGACTGTGTTCGTGGATGGTCATGTTCTCTCATGAGAGCATGGCCACGTCAGTGCGTTGTTCGCCTTGCCTTTTTCATAGGGGCTTGAGTGTCCAGCGTGCAGTGTGCCATCTGACGGCCACGCTCACTGTCTCACATGCCTGCTGGTAGCTCTATGAGGCGCCTCTATGCTTGTAAGTGGAACCTGTTCATCGAATGGTGTTCTTCTCGTCGAGAAGACCCCCGAAGATGTTCGATCGGCTCTGTGCTTTCCGTCCTGCAAGAAGGGTTGGAGCGAAGGCTGTCTCCTCCACCCTCAAAGTGTTGTTGCCGCCATTGCCTCACATCATGAGGTAGTTGAAGGTAAGTCTGTGGGGAAGCACGATCTGATCGTCAGGTTCCTGAGGGGGGCGAGGAGACTAAATCCGCCTCGCTCTCACTCTATACCCTCTTGGGACTTATCTCTGGTGCTAACCGCACTCAGAGAGCGTCCCTTGAACCTTTGCAGTCAGCGGAGTTAAAAATCCTGTCTTAGAAGACAGTACTCCTGACTGCATTGGCTTCCATCAAGAGGGTAGGGGACCTGCAGGCATTTTCGGTCGACGAATCGTGCCTGGAATTCGGGACGGGTAACTCTCATGTAATCCTGAGACCCCAGCCCGGATATGTGCCCAAGGTTCCCACCACTCCCTTTCGGGACCAGGTGGTGAACCTGCAAGTGCTGCCCTCGGAGGAGGCAGACCCAGCCCTGGCTTTTCTCTGTCCCATTCGCGCCCTGCGGACTTACGTGGACAGAACGCAAAGCTTCAGGACCTCAGAACAGCTCTTCATCTGTTACGGAGGCCAGCAGAAGGGGAAGGCTGTCTCCAAGCATAGGATGGCCCATTGGATAGTGGATGCCATCGCCTTGGCGTATGAACCCAAGGCGTGCCTTGCCCGCTCGGGTTGAGGGCCCACTCCACTAGGAGTGTGGCCTCTTCCTGGGTGCTGGCGCATGGCGCCTCGCTGACAGATATATGTAGAGCTGCGGGCTGGGCGACACCTAACACATCCGCTAGAAGCCGGTTTCTTCCCGTGTGCTCGCTTCAAATAGCCAGTAACACCGAAGTGCCCGCTCTTGTGTTGGCTTGCTGCGCCATTCCCCTCCTCATGGACCGGATACGTGCGCTGATATGCTCCAGTCGAGTTCCCCAGGTTGGCGAACCCTGTTGAGTTCCTCCGCAACCCGCGGCAGTCAGACGTGGTGGAGCGTCCAACGCCAGGTCTAACACTCGTATGCATTGGTGGAACTTGTGTTAGGCTGGGTATCCATATGTTGTGACCCGTCCATACGTGTATATTCCACATGATACCTCCCTATGGGTAGGATGTGGCTTCTGCAGCAGCCCCCCTGGGCACGCTTTCCCAGCGTTATCCAATACTCTGCTGAGTGGGTCTTGCGGAACAGCAGCAGTGACTCTCCCTGCGTGAGTTCCCCGCCCCGAACAGACAGGGGTCTGAGGGGCTTTCGCTGGGCGCTGGAAGTGGTGGTAACTGTGGCGTTTTCCATAGGGATCCCAATTCGTCGGTGACGTCCGACGTACGTCGAACGTGACCGACTGAAAGGCAACGTCTCGGTTACGTATGTAACCCTCGTTCCCTGAAGGAGGAAACGGAGATGTACGTCCCGTCGCCACAGTTGCTGTACCATCACTGCATGACCGAGTCACTAGTTCGGCTCCTCAGTGAAAAACAAATGTGCGCTGCATCCGCTTCCTGTTTATACCCACAGTGCGGGGCGGAGCACGAGATGCAAATCTCGCACGCCAATGGCCATTAGCCCATTCTGTATACACTCGAATCTGATAGGGGCTCCCAGAAGTGATCCCAATTCGTACGTCTCCATTCCCTCCTTCAGGGAACGAGGGTTACATACGTAACCGAGACGTTTTGGATGTTTATTGCAACCTGCAACACTGTGGTGTTTTTATGCATTTAACAGTAATTTAACAGAGGTTTGTAGTGTAGAAATTGCCAAATGGTGTTGTAAAGCACTTTAACATGCACGCTCGGGACAGGATGCCTGCAAGGGAGCAAAAACCATTGTTTTTATTGTATCATTAGTCTTGTTATACCGAATCAGTGAACACATTATATTTGCACACACAGACAGAAAATGCACACATGCGAGAAGAGATGTAAAAATAACAGAGATGCACAATATATTGGTACTATGTGGGTTATCGTTCAATATTAGAGGATTTTAGATTGTTTTTAATGGTGGATATATTGTGCTTATTTCACTTATTTTCTTAGATTAGATTACCTTTGCAAATCTTTAGCAAATATCAAAATGAATATATTTTATATTTTTCATACAGTACATTATAATGCTGTGATGCCTGGATTCACTTGTAGCATTTAAAATTATTTTATTTATTTGTTTATTTGTTTTACATATATTTAGACTAGTGTAGAATTTTAAGGTCTGCCATCTGTCTTTCACACTACTGTTCAGAAGTTTGGAGTCTGTAAGTTTTTTTTGTTTGTTTTCTTTATTTTTTTTAAAAATATCTTTAAACAAGTATTTTATTCTCACCAAGGCTACACATATTTGATCAAAAGTACAGTAAAAACTGTAACATTGTGAAACATGATTACAATTTAAAATAACGTTTTCTATTTGAATATATTTTAAAATGTAATTTATTCCTGTGATGGTAAAGCTAAATTTTCAGCATCATTACTCCAGTCTTCAGTGTCACATGATAATTCAGAAAGCATTGTAATATGATGATTTGATGCTCAAGAAACATTTCTTATTATCGATGTAAAAAAATTTGATGATTTTTTTCAGGATTCTTTGATTAATAGAAAGTTCAAAAGAAAATAATTTATTGGAAATAGAACTCTTTTGTAACATTATAAATGTCTTCACTGTCACTTTTGATCAATTTATTGCTGAATAAAAGTATACATTTGTTTCCAAAACCCTTAATGATGATGATGATGAATTTTATTATCGTTGCAACCCTGGTTTAAAAGTAAAAAATAAAAATAAAAACTTGTAACTGCCAGTGTTTGATAAATGGCAGTGAGGAGATAAGATGTCTAATGACACGTAGCTGCCTAAATGTCTTTTTGATAAGCAGGGGGCTTTTGAATGGATATTACACATGTGACTCTATGCAACAGCTGTCCTACCAGCTTTGAAGGAAAGCACATTTGCTGTGAAATAAGCTCCTTTCATTCACACTCACAGATGCACCGTGTTTCAGCGCCCCTCACCACATCACATCACATCACATAACCAACATGGTAAATGAATAAGCCATTTTATGTGACTTTGGCTAATGGCCGTTCATTCAGTCAGAGTAATTCTTGTGGCTTAGATTCGTGTAATGAATCACGTTGATAATACTAAGCTTAGAATTACCGGAGAACCTCAAAATCTCATCTGGCAAATGGATTGGGCGTTGGTCTCCTTCAAACAGCCTCGGCTCATCAATCTGTCCTGAAACATTGATTGGCATATCATTGCTGTGAGATAGTAGGAGCTGTGGATGTGATTGACACGGCGGGAGTCCCTGCTTGGGCGCCGCCTCTGTTGGCATAGTCACTCTTTTCTGATGAGGAGGACCCGGTGTAGATGCACGTAAACAACACGGCGAGTGGAGAGTGCAAAGCAGGAGGGCAGTAGTGAATGTGCTGTCAACAAGCAAAATACAGACTAGTGTTATTTAATGGGGGACAAGCTATGTGCTTCATAGCAGCTGAGAAACAAATGTGGCATCTTGGCTGATATTTCTAGGCTCATTTCCTGTCTCTCTAATTATGTTTTTTTCTTTCAAAAGCAAATATCATACGATTTTAATCACCTACCTGTTTAATCGTACTTCAGAGTAGCATTACTGTTTGCTAGCAGCGCTTTTGCTATTGTTTATGCTATTTTAGCTTTGATGGTAATGTGCTTGAAAAGGGCTTCAATTTTCCACTCAGAAATATTTAATTGATCAAGTTTAATCATGTCAGGTTATTCATTTAAAGAAATCACCTCAGAGGGAGTGTTTCCATTTCTCTACAGTCACTCTTGAAATGCATTCTGCCTGACATAGGCTTAATCGACGAGCGCTAATTGCTCTTCTTCCTTTTGAAAGTCTGAAAAATTATATTCATTGTGCCACAATCTATTTCAAGTGATTTAAATGATTCAAAAGAGAGGAAGTAACGTAATAGACTGATTGCTGCCAGCAATTACGGTTTATTAAGTCAAACAGAAAATGCACTGGTGAGAGTCACTGTGCCAGAAATACATAAATTATTATCTGGGAATCATTACCCTGTGAATTATATGTTTAAAAAAAAAAAAAAACTGCAGGAAATGTAATGGTTTAAAGGGATAGTAATTTATCATAATATACTCCTCTTCATGTTGTTCCAAACCTGTGTGGCTTTCTTTCTTCTGTGGAACACAAAATGAGAAATGTTTTGGTCGTTCAATTATTCGCAATGGCGACTGAAGATTGTAAGCTTCAAAATGGATGCAGAAGTACACTGTAAACCCTAAAGGTCAAAATAATTAATTGGTTTGAGTAGGACAAATTAATAAATTAAACAAATTAGTTCAGTCAAATTAACTTTTATGAGTATTTAGCACTTTCTTTTTCTTTCAAGTTCACAGAACTGATATATTTTAAGTAAACTGAACTGTTTCATTGTTTTGAGTTTTATGAAATTATTTCTTTTATTTTAGACGAACTTAAGTTTAACTGAAACTGGGCTGGGATTTCTATTTCCCAGCGTGCTTTGCCCATGGCACTCGAAAGGGAGAGTAAATGCTAAAATTTTATAAATTTTTTTTGTGCAAGATTAATGTTAAGTGGGAGATTTAGTAGTGATTAATGTTTTGTTATACTAATATAGAAGAGTTTCTGTTAATGTGGGTTTTTGGAAAGTAACCATCATGGTGACAAGTGGTGTATGCTGCTTGGTTTGAGAGTATGTTAAATGCTTTATATTTCTGCACTCATTCAGTAAGTGCTATACCATGCCATTGTTAACATGTTAGCAAATTAGCAAGTTATCATTTTCTGAATTAGCTTGTTATAGCTAGCTAAGTTTATAATAATAAAATGTTCACATTGAGGTTACATGAACATTTTAAGTTCAATGTATGAATTAGTGTACTCAAACATTTCAAGTTAACAAGAACTACCAGTTAAAGTGGTCTCCTGTGCTTTATTCCACGTCAGTGAACTGCTGTGATTAATTGATCTCAAGAACCAAATCAATCTGATTTGGGAACAAAACGTTCCAACCAGTTTTATGAACTGCATCAACAGATTCATTCAAAAGGTCTGACTCGAATGATTCATTCTACTTATCTCATGATTTCTCATGAAGAAGATGTCAAGATATCTAGTGAATAATGTAAATAGCAGACAAAGACATCATATAACTTCAGAAGACTTGAAATAGAGTGCACAAGTCTTAAGTCCTGTTCACACCAAGGACAAAAACGATAACTATAAAGATAGAACAGCGGAGTCAACACCAAAATTATAATGATAATGACACGAGGAACAATATTGTTGGAATCGCTTTCAGAGTGATTTATTACAGCCGATTAAAAGATAAAAACACTGACTGCCAATCAAAATCCATCTGACTGTAAAGAGCATTTAAAGCAGCTATGACATAAATGCAGTGTGTGCTTTTAATAAACAGAATGGATTGGTATAGACACTAGTATTGGCCTATAGTTATTATTATATAAATGGGCCTTTATTAACTATTTTTATGATGTATTTATGGTGCTGTTTTGTCACTGTCATTGTGGCCAGGGTGTTCCTCAAAAATTCACCTTTTGTGTTCCACAGAAGAAAAACAGTTTGAAAAACATTGAGTGAAGTATTGCTTTAATTCTGTTAAACACTCATTGTAGTATCTTTAAAATAGAGAGCTTGAAGGGCACAATTCTCAGTAAACAGCGTCTTCCCACGATATATAATTCATCTGGTTTTGGATGATTAGTTTAAACAGAGCTGAACTTCAATTTACATTGAAATAAATCTCATGATTCTAATTCATTTCAAGCAGGACGTGTCTGTTTGAATCTGTTTTATATGCACAGCCGTGTGTGAGGTCTGCAGCGGTGCTTGTTTTAACACTGCTGTATGTGCGGCATGCATGTCTGATGGCAGACCGCCTTGCTGAGCTCTCTGTTGCTGAATGTTTGGCTGCGTGTCAGCATTGTGGCTTTATCTGATCCACAAGTGCATTACTAGTTCCTCTAAGTCCCTTTAATGAATCAACTGTGGCAAGACCCATCAATACCCAGACGTTGACTAATGCCCTGAGTGCAAACACTCCGCAAGTGAATCTTTCCATTATTGAGTGTTCTCCAAGTAAATGGCCAAAACAGACTGCATGAGACCTGCATGCAATTATCTCAATATTGATTGAGGAATTCCATCACACTTGGGTGTTTTCTGCTTTTTTAAGTAACATATTTTATTTAGGTCCTGAATTGCGTGCTCTCTAAGGACAAGATGCAAAGCTAAAGCAATCTTTATGTTTGCCCAAGGAAACTTGAATCTTGTGGATGACCAAACAGTTTTTATTATGACTCAAGATTCCTTGTACCTGTAACTTTATTTCAGGATTTTCTGCTGTGCAAAGGCAAAATACACTAACTACACATTTAGTCTTGAGCCATGGCCAAAGTTGAGTCTTTTAGACTGTGATGTGACCTGTGACAGAAATTTTTTGGCTCAGCTGTGCTGAGATTCAGAGAAAATGGAGTGTGAAAATTGAAATCAAATAAAAAAAATCAATCAAAATTCAATCAAAAAACGTATGAAACTTTTTCACAGTTTCATTGTTGGTGTAGTAACTTGGTTTTGTCTGTTTAGGGCAGTATTAAATACCCCATGAAATCCAATTTTCCAATCCTGTTAGTCCATTTCTATCATCTATATCAGTGGTTCTCAAACTTTTTGACTCAAAGGCCTCCAACACAATATCCAAAGGCCCTCCATCCCATATAAGCTATGAAATTCCCAGTATTTCTGTTGTAATTATGACATAGCTGCTTATTTTCAGACTTTTTTATTAACAGAAACTGGGAGTGTTGATATATTAAATGAGTAAGCCATAATTTTATGATTCAGGAAAGTTCAAGAACTGCATGTTCTTCAATAATAGTTATTGAGAGGAGAAAAAAGTAATAAGATTGCATTTTTACAATTTGATTTTCTGAATTTTTAGCACTTAGATTATTTAACTTTAATATTATTACTTATTAATTTAAATACTTTTAAATATTTAAAAAGTGGCCTCTCTGACAGTTTGCTAAGACCCCTTAGTGGGCTCCAGACCCTTGTTTGAGAAACACCGATCTTCAGTGGCGGCTGGTGGGTTTTAAAATAGAGGAGGCATGATAAATTGTAGTGGTCTGGGGATCCTTTTTTTTTTTTTTTTGCTTAACCACTTTAAAATTGATTTTTTTGTTACTTTTTGGCAGAAAATTTAAAGTAAATGACACATTGCTGTAAGACAATATAAATATAATTTCACTCATCTAGCAGAAATCCATCCTTCTGTCCTTTTAAATGTCTGTGTTAAAAGAGCATGTCCGGCTGTTTAGTGAAGCTGATTGCTTAGGCGTGAGGTCTTCCTTCATTTTTAATTTGTAGCTGCTGTCCGAATAGTAGCTTGGTTAATTTGTTGCAGATCAAATATTCAACATCTCTACACTCTATAATTTAGGTAGTTGATACATTATCAGCTGTTGCAATTCAAACTAATATCACGCAATTTATGTCTCTACGATGATTGTTTAATATACCAAGGAAGGCTATAGCCTTTTCTGCAATGTATTTTTTCTCAACAATCGCTGAAAGTGAAATACTCAACATTGATTGGCAAATAAACATTTTTTCCTTACAGAATGAGGCAAAAGTCTCTGGCTATGTATTTTGCCTCCCCCTCCCCTTCTCTATCCCATCAGACTCGCCTTAGCACAGTTTTTAGAACAAATGAAATTACATCTGCAGATTCAGAACGTTCGGGGAAGAGCAGCGATGGTTCCGACTTCAGTAATATATTATGGTGTTACAGTGGTGAAATTACAAACAAGAAATACACATTCCGAGACACGGAATGAATAACTAGGAATTTTATTACCATTAAATTGTCCTCAAAATTTGGGGTAGGCTGTGCCTTCCTTGACGAGACGCCACTGCTGATCTTCATGCTAGTGTACTCCTAAACATCGACAAAATTAACTCTAAGCAGTTATACTTAAACTTAAAATGTGTAAAAGTTACAACATCACTAAAAGGTGATTTGGTCATATACTGTATTATTGGGAAAAGAAAAGCTATTCATTTACAATCTGTTTGAGGGAAAGGGGTACATTTTATATCTGGAGCTTTGTGTTAGCATTCTCATTCATACTCAAGAGCAATTACTTAATTGGCACAGGTTGCACTCAAAATACAAACCAACTAATTGACATTTTAGCTTGTTATACTTAGAAATTACACACTTCACCTTTAAAGGGCAAGTTCACCCAAAAATGAAAATTATCCCATAATTTACTCACCCTAAAGCCATCCTAGGTGTATATGACTTTCTTCTTTCAGCCAAACACAATCAGAGTTATATAAAAAAAAATCCTGGCTCTTCAAAATTTTATAATGGGAGTGAATGGTACCATAGATTTTGAAGCCCAAAAAAGCACATCCATCTATCATAAAAGTAATCCATTCGTTAATAAACACCTTCTAAAGCAAAGCAATGGGTTTTTGTAAGAAAAATATTCACATTTATGACTATAAATTATAATCACTGGCTTCCGGTAACGGTCGTACGCAAATCTAGTTCCGGCGGAAAAGAACTCTGACCCGACGCATGATGTAGGATGTAGGAAGCGCGTAGGCTTAGGTGAGAGTAGACGCCTCTCATGGTTCAAACAAATAGGGCTGGGCAACAAACTCAAGCTCCTCTTTTCTTATATCTAAATCCTCTGACATTTCTCTTTAAAAATTCTCGTTTTAGACTTATAATTTGTGCAATTTGTCAATAAGTCATGCATCGGGTCAGAGGTCACTGCTCTGTTGTGCAACGAATCCTCCGCCATGGTCCTGTCATTCATCTCGCCTTACTATCGTCACGCGATCAGTGAACTGCTATTCCTGCTGCACTGTGTGCGAGTCGTGCTGGATGAGTAGAGCAGACGTTTACAATAGTTTACAATTGAAGTGACCGTTATCCAATTAAATTAAACGGTTTTTATTTCTATAAAAAAAGCAAAACGACAGTGAATGTGAACATAGCAGTGGCATATCCTATGCTAATTTCACCCTCACGCTCTGTCAATATTGCGAGATCTCGTGGCACGAGATCTTGTCACACCACTATTTTTCACACTAGAATATTGTTAATTAATGCCAAAACTTTATTTCTTCTGATTGTAAAAGTTGAGTTCTAACAATGCCATTATGAGTATGAACCTTTATGGTGCTGTATCTACTAACATATCCTGTGGGAACTAAAAGGGTGAGGGGAAAGCATACAGTGGTGCATGTAAGAGCGTGATATGTGACCATGTGTGATTACTGGGGCTTCCATCAGTCGTTTAGCTGCACAGGCACAATGTGCTTTGACGGAAACAGGCTCACGAGGGGTTTAATGAGCACCCAGCGGATGAGATTCAACAACGGCAAATTGATTTTCCGCATTTATCAATGGGGAATGTTTAAATGGGCAGAAATTAAAGCATGAAAGAGCTGAGAGATAGTGCTCTCAGACCCGTAACCTTAGAGATGGAGCATGGGAGAGAGCTGCCTGGTGCGCCTACAGGGCAACAGCATGTACGCCACACATTACGGAAGGTGAGAGGGAGCTTGTTAAGCACACGCTGAAATGCCTTGCTCTGCAGTTTCTCTCCCATCATGCCTCCTGCAGGGTAGAGCGAAAATGTTCTCCTTGCTGAACACGAGCTTGATGATGAGCTGTTCCTGTAAACCTGGCCAGGGCCGTGTCCTCTCCCCATGAACAAGTCTTAGGTGAGCTACTGTGGATGACCCTGTGGATGTCAAAGCTCAGTTTTTATAGGTTTTAATGGGAGAGGCTGCTCCGTTGCACTATTAAACCTATTTAAACTTCCTGTCATGCTGGATGCCCCCAGTAAATGCTTTTAATTTGCAATCTGCACTTGTTTTGTTTTGACTGCATCCCATTGTTTGCTCCTTGCTGACAAGCATGATAAACATTTAAAGGGCATCTGTATGCAAACTGATGGTGAGAAACTTGATCTGTAGGCCTCCTATCCTGCCCCTTTGCTGTGGACACACGCCTCTTAAAGGCATTTCACCCAAAAAGGAAAATTCTGTCATTTTTTTCTCACCCTTATGTAATTCCAAATCTGTATGACTTTCTTTACTCTGCAGTTTTTGCCCATACGGTACAATCAAAGTAAATGGAGTTGTATGGACAAAAAAACATTTTTCAAAATATATTTTATTAAATCTTTCCCCAATTTTTAAAACTTTTATGGGCCCCTGAATATTGTGTTGTATGAATATCTGAACACGCAATATATCAAAAGAAAGAACAGAGCCTCTGCTTAAAAAAAGTTTTATTATAGCTTCATGCATTCTTTTTTTATCAACACTTGAATGTGGGTAAGTTTAATAAAAAACAACAACATTTCAAACAAAATGTCTTCTCTAAGACTACAACATGTAAAAGCAATGCTTTCATCGCTTGTTTCTGCTCCTTTTTTCCTGTGTTTTGATCCAGAGATTCTGTACTCTTTCAGAAGATGTGTCATAGAATTTTTGCAAACCGTGTCAAAGGTTGCGGGTTCTAATCCGCCCTCATATAGTTTTTTTCTTCATTAAAATCAAAGATGTTCATCAGTGATTGTATATTAAGAGCAGGGACACATTTGTGTGCAGTTTGTTTTGTGATTTCACCGGAAAGAATAGAGTCTCCACTCTCTCCACAACGGCATTAAGCGATAGATTGACGCGCTCGTCTGTGTGAAGACTGTGCACGAGCCAAAAGAGAATGTAAACTTCGCCTACTTTGATTTGATTGGCCATCTCAATCATTTTGACATTGACGAGCGCTTTTAGACCGCTGAGGCCGGGCAGACTAAAAATATATCTTTTAAACCTTTTTGTCATCCTAACATTCAGAGTGCTGCGTAATGAAGTGCAGCAGAGCAGTGCAAGAATTTTAAATATGGTGGGGGGTGGGGGGGGGCAGTTTGGCCATTTCTAATTATTGGGGGGGACTTGTCCCCCTCAATGTCTATGGTGGTTACGGCCTTGCCCCTACCGTATAAGAGTGAAAACCCGGAAATTACATCAATGCCGGGGAAAGTGTTAATAATATCTTATTTTTTAAAATAATATTTCCATTATATTACTAATTATTGTTAGTGTTATTTTATATTAATATTGATATTTTAAATAAAAATGTAGGTGAACTATTCCTTTATGTTGCCAACCTAGCAACTCTTCAGACCCCTTTAGCGACTTTTTTTTCTCTCCAAAAAGCACCTAACGACAAATCTAGCGACTTTTTGGACAAACCTCAGTAACTTTCCAAATGTTGCGAGTATTGTCCTGTGAGCGCGAGGTCTTTCTTTCCCCCTTGCCGTTACACCTCTTTCTGCGTCTAATCTGGCTGAGAGGAGCAGCAGAACATTCCATTGAGCTGACAGGCGTGAATGAGTGAGCTGCACATGAGTTTTGCCATAGAAGATAAATTATCTTCTTTTCCTTTGTTTTATATTCTAAAGAATTTAGTTTGACCGTTTTGACATAGACTATAAAAATGTATTAATTCACTACATCATACTCTTTCTGTTGTCTGACAGACAATATGTAAATGAGAACAGCTTTATTGGACATTCGGGTATATTATATTAAAACAGTATTTGAGCATGGATTAGGAGAAAAAACAGACATTAGGCAGAATGCAAGTATGACGTGATGATGTCATGACTATGCTAATTGACGCATGACATCATCTAGCGACATTTTTGGGCAGGCTTTAGCTACTTTCCTTTGAAAATAGTTGGCAACACTGTTCTTGTGTTGTCTTTTTACAGACAGTACCGCTTGCTAGAACCCTGCACGTTTTACAATCCCTCCCTTCCAGAAAACACCCTCATAAATTGCATTTGATTGACAAGATGAACTGTAGTTTTAATCGTAAATTCATCAATGGCACGACAAAGTCTTTTGTTGACTGTGCTCCATTTGTCAGCTGAGTGAAGAAAAATGTTTGAAATGTGCATTTGCTCCACTCAGTATCATCTTGCGCAGGAAGTTGATATGAAATGTCAGCGCTAATTCATTCTGCTTGGCTAAAATACGCTTTATTGTTCTCCGAAGTTGAGCATTGTGCACTAGAATCGGATAGAGTAGGGATGTTCAGATCTTATCATGTAAAAAGATGGACTCAGCAGCGCAGTGTTATTCAATAGAGCTCCAGTGGTCTTATTCATTGTCTCTGGAATTACCTCAGCTGAATTAGAGTCCAGCCACACTAATGGCCCTGATGACAATACTTATCCCACATCTATTCCTGGCAGGACTCGCCAACTGATTGGACACGCCACAGGCCTTCATTTCACTCCCAGCCAGAGATTATGGCAGTGATTGATCCAGAGCCGTGCAACATGAACAGACGCATTAAGGATTCCAAACCCTTCGTCCTCGGTCAAAGGCTGTGGCGCGATGCCTCTGCTGATGTAGGAAGGAGTGCAGAAAATTCTCTTTTCCCTGAGAATTGCTTCAGAATATAGACGACATAATGCATTGAAATGAGAGTCGAGCCTAAAATGAACACTTGTAAGCCACCAAATGCAATTAAAATTTACTTTGGTGAGTAAATTAAACAAGTTTGGCAGGGAACTTTATTGAGAATTGTAATAATGTAGAGAACTGTAATAATGTGGTTTAAATAATACAAATTTGAATACAAATTATCTATCTATCTATCTATCTATCTATCTATCTATCTATCTATCTATCTATCTATCTATCTATCTATCTATCTATCTATCTATCTATCTATCTATCTATCTATCTATCTATCTATCTGTCTGTCTGTCTGTCTGTCTGTCTGTCTGTCTGTCTGTCTGCCATTCTATCTATGCTTGCATTGAATTGTTTTCTATTTCAAATAAGTCCTGAGAAAACTGTATAATGATTTCCACAAAAACAAACATATTTTAAATAGCAATAATATTTGACAATATTACGGTTTTATTGTAATTTCGAACAAATACAGTTTTTCTCAATCAGTCTTAACATTCTCTAAAGTGTAAGTTCAATTGTCACAACTGTTTGCTGGAACATCAGAACTCTATTGCATGTCTACAAAATGTAGATTTTTACAGTACATTTATTTTTGGAAGAAATGTGTTACGTGTGAGCTTAAAATTCACAGTTGTTTGTTCATTTTTACACAATCTATTATGTCTTTCTCTAACACATTACATATCTTCCTATTGCTCTTCCATGACAAGAATTTTCAGCTTACATGCAACACAATTCTGCAAAAACATTTACTGTATAAATACAAATGAGTAAGTACAAATAAGTACTGATGTAGCTGTTGCTGTTCAGGGTTGTGATGTTCCTCCATGTTCAAAAATGGTGGTGATTGTGCTGTCAGCAAACTCCATATATATATATATATATATATATTGATGACAGAATGGATCATTTTGCATGTGATGGTTCACACGATGAAAGAATGTTCTAAAGAGTTTGACAGTTTCACTGAGAATCAACTCATCAGTTTTGATCAACAAGCCATGTGCATTTAGCCATTGTGCAAATTGTAGACAATTGTACTAACTCTTTTGCACACGTGCCAAAACAAATGCAATTTGCTTAAATCAATAAGAAATTATAATCTGATGTGAACAAGAAACTAATTGTTCAGAGATCTGAACTTATTGTTTTGAGAGAAAAAAAGTCTCATTTGAGAACTGAGCCGAAGTGATTGACAAAAACTGTAAATGCAACCTTGTGAGGATAAGAGACTTCTTTCAAAAACATAAAAAATTGTACTGACTCAAAACTTTTAAAAGGCAGTGTATGTAACTGGTTTATTAACTTATTTATCAATTTATGAAAACAATGCGAAATTCATTTTAGTTTTTATATTTTCATACGCTATTGGAAGATGCGGCTAAAGTTAACTTTAGACCTTGAATAAGAGAATCATATGCTAATAACAGTAGCTAAATTTAACATCAGTAGTAGTAGCTCATGTATACAAACAAGTAAAAAATCTATCTATTTTTGGCTAAGAGGCTACTAAGAGTAAGTTCATTGTTCTTGGATACTTAAGCTGTGAGAAACCCAAACTCCCTGAGCAAAGCAGGCTCCTTGAGGACTCGGGATAATTAGTTCCACTTTTGTCTTCTATTTCCTGATTAGACTCCAAAGTGCTGCACTTCTCTCTTTCAGGACCGTAAGCTAGACTACGGAGGAAATTAATCTTCCACGTAAATACAAAAATATGATACGAGTCCATGTTTAATTAATAGCTAGCCGAACATCAAGAGTTGTTTTGATCCAAAAATAGATATAGCAGCAAACTATGCACACTCACACATTTATTAGGGAACTGTTGATCTTTTAATCCTCGGTTTTATGAGTGTCTGTTTTAGTGCACATCGTCTTATCAAAATAGTGAATTTGTGAAAACACAAAGCATATGCTGGTTTTGTTCTGACTTGAAATGTTTAATGAGTGGCTTTTGGTTTCTGAATAACTCGCCTTTGATGTGTTTAAGCTCAAAGGTTAATCGATCCTCAGGCTAACACACCACAGTCTATAGACTATATATACTACTGTATGTATGCCTTTGTGTCATAGATGTATACTGTCTTTAGATCACAGTGACATACAGTAGCATGCTTTAGGCACATTCACCCATAGCTAGCTGAATGTCCTTGTGGTCATGTCAAGTGAATCTTCCTCTGGTTCTGAAAGAATCCCTTTATACATTAACTATGAGTGAGCAGTCTTGCTTTGCCATGCTCCAGAAAACAATCCTAGATTACTTATTTATTATGAACTCAATACATTTCATAGCTCTATATGCTCTGAAAAGAAGATGCTCACAGCCATAGCCATAGCCGAAGCCGAAGCCGAAGCCAAGAAACGCTTTTGATGAATGGACCTGTTCATCCTTCCACCCTACATACTCCGTATAATAACTAATTACTGTCTGTGTCACTCAAGATATCTTCCATAGATTAAGCACAAAAGTCATTACACCACTTTAGTTAGCTCTATAAGAGCTCCATCATTGTATAATCCTTGAGAGCAAGAATAGGAGGGTCGTACATTATTTCTCATTTTCACAAAGCTGTAATTCGGGCCATCCTTTGGAATATATTACAATTTCGACGCAAATCTTCCCCATAAAATCAGCCTGATAAATGAATGATTTCCCTCGAGCAAAGATCACCACAAAACCACAATCCACTGCATACTTCCACTGCATTCCAAAACACAACGCTTGCTCTTCCTTTACACAGACGTGCACGTCTTGCACTCCATTAAAGTGGCTGTGACAAAAGAACGCGATGCTTAAGCTTCAAGCTTCCATCGCAAAACTGTAATGTGCTTTTTATAAGTGTACATCTTTTAAGTGGTTTTGCGTTGAGTTTGACATTTGCAATATTGACAAGTGGAGGCATTAACTTTACATAATGGAGAACCTGAACTAACTTATGGAATGACAAACGTTAAGACAAAATGGATGTTTCACGTGTATGTAAATGACAATTTCTTTTATATCCGAAGTTAATGTGGATGATGGTGAGCCAAAATGTGTTAGAAACACCTAAAAAAAAAACTGCGGAGTGCAGCTAAAAAGTAATGCACAACACAGATTAATGACACCTGGAAATTTAAAAATGGCTGAAAAGAAATACAAAAGGAAGAACAGTTCGAAAAGTGCTTTGGGTAACAAAATGTAACAATAAAAGCTGACTTAAAGAAGCAGTTAGTGCAGGTGTTAATATAATCATTCTTTTCATTTATTCTCATGTGTACTCCAGACTATTTTATCTCCTACAGCTGAAATAATCTTCAGACGTTCCTGTTTCTCTTTGAAATTATGTTGTGTATACTACATTTAGGAAAACTGCTCCACCCTGTGCAGTCATGAATTTTTTTTTTTTTTTAGTTTTCTTTTATCAGGTCTGTGTTTTAATCAATTTATAAAAACTTCCCAGATTTTTCTGCAATGCATCAAAATGACAGACATAGATCAAATGCCATCTGTATTCTTTATGGGCTGTGATGAATCAATTAGCATTGTGGATTTTCAAAAACCTGGTGAGTCAACCTGAAAAATATCCCTCCCTAAGACGCCATTTTCAATAATCAAATGAGTACATCTGCTGTGAGTAATACTGTAGGTCTGCCTCCATATTTTGAGTCTGATGAACTACAAATAACAAGAGAGGAAATCCATTGCAGCATATGGTTGTATATCCTGCATGATACATCACAATTACTCTGATGCTCCGTCCGGCCCTCAGAGGCCAATTAGAATATCCAGAGCATGATGTCAGACATCATTGGTATTTTGAGACAGATTACACCGTGCTAAAACATTCCTCCTCTCTCTTATTGGAACATATGACCACTTCTGTGTGTAGTCAGGTTTCATTTTCAACAGTAATTCCTAAACTCGTACAGATGGATGATTATGACTCTGAGCCAATGCATGATGTAATGATCTTACTCTCGCGTAACCAGACCCCAGCAAGAGGTCTGGTCCACATTGCTGCCTATTCTGGCCAGGAACTGCACATTTAGACAGGAAAAGTATATGCCTGAGTGAAATGTAAAGTCACCAGTCATGGTTTGTTTTGTTTTAAGTGCTGTTTAGGGGAACACTATGGAGGCCCTAAAGGGAAATGGTGGTGGAAAAAAAATTATGATGGGAGGAAAGAATATTTTTAAAATCTTTTGCAAAGATTTGCGTTTGCGTTCCCCCGGAAACCATTGATGTGTAAACTGGATTTGGTGACACTGCAGTGTGTAACACTGAAGTTAATGACTATTTTTGTAGTAACGCTTTCGCACTTTGCAGACGTTCCCTTCGGACTTGTCTCTCAGCTGCCTGCTCATAGAGATCAATTTATACTATAAGGCTCGTTTTGAGGAAAATAGGTTGTAGCTGTCTACGTTAAAGAGGTGTCATTTGTATTTTAACAATGTTTAGCTCACGAGTTATTGATCCGGGAAGTTCAAATCTGTGAATATATTGCCAACTTTAGGCTACTGAACTCCTTGAACTAAGCACTGACCGATAGTATTTCTTTATACTTAAGTCCAAGTTCAAAATAAAACTCAATGAACCACTCCATTGTTAATGTACTGAGCTGTAAAAAAAAACAAAAATTACCAGGGGGACATTAAACAGGAAGTGTTTACGAGAGAACGCAAATATCTTCGCGAGAGAATGCAAAAGTTTTGATAAATATTTTTCCCTCCCATCCCAAATTTTTTTTCCACCACCATGTCCCTTTAGGCGCTCCATAGAAGGCTTATCACAATATTTATTGAATGATATCAGTATCATTCAATATCGATATTTATCACAATATTCATTTCATACCATTAATGGCGAATGAAACACATTCTACATGTTTGCTAGACCCCAAGAATCCATCTAAACATAACCAGGTTGTTTACAAGTAAATTCCACAGAATAAGCTATCTGATAATTTAGGGCCCCATAAAATCCATTAATTAAATATAATTTTATTTTATTATTTTATTTAATAAATATTTAATTTTGATTAGATTTTGTACATTATGCAAACAATATCTGCAAACTACAATATCTTTTGCTACAACATTGATCATTCTTGTGTATAATAATAATAGATTTAGTGTGAGTCTTTTATGGTGAAATCCTCTGTGAGAAAATGCCCCTCAGTATGTTGCCCTCTCTGAACTTGTGTTGTTTTTGTGCCAAAGCTGAGGGTATGTAAAGGCATCCATCAGCCCCCCCTGGTTAAAAATCAATTCAGAAAGGCATTTCTGTAGCAAATAGCAAATTTTATGCTTTTATTTTTGGTCTGAGTGTTTTTGGAGGTCCAACAGTTCAAGCTTTACTCTCTCCTCATCTCACTAGGGGGAAACGAACAGTGTGGCTTTTGCTTTTCTTCCTCCAGGCCTAACAGAGTCACTCAGATGTGAAATCACGTTTACAGAGGTCTACGTCTTTTTTATTCTCCGTCTCCTACTACTGCCAGTCCACAACATGAGAAAGTGTAATCACACTGCCTTTTATTATAATTCTCTTGATGGCTTTTGTGTGTATGTGTATGAGCTACCAATCCCACGAGTGTGGGATTGGTAGCTCTCTGAGTGACAACACAATATCAAAATGTCTTTTTTCTTTTCCAATTAAATTCACATTTATTATGTGGTCAAAATATTTCCTGTGATGCTCGATCACTGTCATATACAAATTGCTTCTTTTAGCCTCTCTTACTGTGGCGTTGTCCCTGCAGATCTGCAGCATGGAGGTTGGCTTAAACCAGATGTCAAAGAAGCCATACTCAAATGCAGGCTCGTGCATCAGTAGATACCACCGTGGAGCATTAAAGGGATTCTCAGAAATGCTCAAGAGATGAGCCACGTGACTTTTCTGTCTTAAAATAACCTGAAAATCAGCATTAGGGGCAGCCACTAGAGGAAGCCCCATCAGTCCTCGCCAACGGCATCCTTTCATTCAAACCCCCTCCCATCATCCTCTGACACTTGCACACACTCTGCGGCTTCAAAGACTCAACCCTTCTTATTCTTTCTGCTCTTGGTCCTCGTGGATTCGTTCTCTTTCCACCCTTATTAAGCCATGTTGTTGCTGGTCCTTTTTAATTTGTATTTTATTGTATTATATTTATTTATTTATTTTGAGAACCTATTATTTACAAAAAAAAAAAAAATTTAGAACTTGATGAAATAAGGAACAATTCTAGCTGAGGGGTTTATTTTACAACAATAACTGGCTGAATGTAGGCCTACATTTACTGTATTAGCATCTTGTTACAGAAGTACAAAATACTGTAAATAATGCATGGACATGAACTATTGATAATTAAAATAATTATTAAAAATTAAATTAATTACAATTATTTTATTATATTTTTCTCTTACTTGTACATAGCTTAGAGTTTCAATTAAGAAAAACAGGACCCACTTTATATTAGGTGGCCTTAACTACTATATACTAACATTTAAATTAATAATTTGATAAAATGCACTTATTATGTACATTCATGTTTTTACATTGTGCTTACATTTTAAAAATTACCTGCATATAATTACATCTGTAATTCATTTCTGTAATCAAATTTATAATTACACTGTTGACACTTCCCTTACACCTAATCCTACCCTTAAACTTACCCATACCACCATACCTGTCCTTAACTTTACCCGTATCCCACCTCAATATCAGCAAAAGTGTTTTGCAATACAATATGAACACAATAAGTACACTGTAGCAACAAGGCAAATTTTCAACATACATTTAAACATACATTTAAAAATTACTAGTACTCTGTAATCCAAAAGTTACTTTTCTATCTACCTTATTTTTAACACAAGAGTGTACACGGCCATTTCTAAGATGAATGTGCAAAGCTTCTGTTGTTATGCTGATTGCTGTTGCAAACTGGTATTTGTTATCATATTATTTTAATTTATTATCGTAATCATAAACACTGGTTTGTAGAGCAAATAGTTTTACTGTTTACTTCTAGTTATTTACCTATAATGGCTAATAAAAAAAAAGTCTCACACATTCACTGTATATAGCTTACTTCCGCATTGAAAATAGTTAGCTAACATATTTAGCTACAATCTAACATGCTTTAATTTCAATTTCTAATTTATCTATATTTTCTTACTCAGCTCTTTCTCTCTTAAGCTGTTTTTTTTTTCCAATTCATACAAGCAGTGTTTTCATTTTTCTTGTTTTAACTGTTCACACAGAAGAATACACAGTGGAATAAGAAATATGCGAGTTCTCGAGACACATTTTTATAAATGAACTGCTTTTAACTACCTAGCTTTTTTAGAACACCCTGTCATGTCCGAGATGCTGAAAAAACAATGTAAAAACAGTGCAGTAGAATTCCAACGATCGCTAAGTTGCTCTAAAGGTGCAGTCACATTTACCGTTATCTGGGCAAAACCTTGAGGGCGAAATCCAGTCATTCCAACAGGAGTACATGCAATTGGGAGTTTCGCGTGAGGATTAAAACATTTTTCCAAGCAGATTTCACTCTTGTTCAAGCAAATTTGCCTCACTGACCAATAGAAAGCTGCTCAATTTGAAGGTGACTTTTGTTTGAGCTGTGCTTCATACATCTATTGACTATGGACCTTTTTGTTGCGCACAATATTTTGATGAAATTATGCCAGTGACCACAGCATAAGCCAATTAGTTGTTCCATGTTGCCATGTAAAGGTCAAAAGTCAATAGACAAATATATTTGACAGCAGAATGATGTGATTGACCAGTAAGAATAAAATATTCCAGAAAACCGCATAATAACTTTTTTTTTTTTTAATGACAGATGCACAAAATTTCTGTAGATAAAACCATCTGCATTAGAATAATCAAATAAACCATATGTACCATTTCTACTTCCATGCACTCATGGATGTTTTTTGCCTTTACAGAAACACATTATTTTGCTAGTGCTTACTGAGTTGTGCTGAGATTAAGATAATTAATATCTTTCCCCTTTTTTTCCAAATGTTTTGCTTTTTGCACATGCAAAGAGTCTGTATATTTCATAATAACCACATGCAGAGTTCAACATCACTGGAATAAGCAGTGAAGTCAATAAAGCCCAGATGACAGTGTATTTCCTCTCTGTTGTTTGGGTTTGCCTGGCTTCTTTTGGAATAAATACACTGACACACACTGACAATAAAAAGGCTTTGTCAGATCGCTCCAAACAAATATATCCTTAATATTTTCTTTCTCTCTTTTTCTCCTTGCGTTCCTAGTTTTCTTCATTCTTCTTTAGTCCCATGCTCTTTTTACTTTGAAACAAGGCCCTGTTTGTACCTGTGAGGATGAATAGAATTTTAAATAACTGTTATAACACTCTAAAAAACACTCTGTTAAAAAAACTATTTGGGTTGTTTTTTACCCAAGGGCTGGGTAAATATAGGACAGAACGCATGTTCTGTGGGTTGTTTATTGAACCCAGCATAATGGGTTGATTCGTTTTTATTATAATACCAGCTTCTTCTTTTTTTTTACTTCATACAAGAATTAATGTTTACGACAACCTTAAATCCTTTAAACGTTTTTAAAATACTCCACACAACCACTTGTTTGCATTATAATTCCTTTATTTTCGATCATATTTTACAGTATAGCATATTTTATATAGTTTTTAATACATATCGACTACATTTAAGCTTGTTTAACAAATATTAGAAGTAAAAATTAAACATTTAGAAGTAGTTTAAGTGTAATCGACCAGTCTCTGTTATCCCGTTTCCACCGTAACGGCACTGGATCTCGTGTCGGAGCTTGTATCATGTTCAGTGGGAGAACTTCTAACTTCAGACCGCCGTCCTGCGTTTAATTTCTGTATCTTTTTGAATAAAATCATACAATTTTATTCAAGGGCAAGGCATCAGGCGTTTCCATCAATAGTATCCAAAAGACCGACTTGACACTCGTGTAGGTGACTCACATCACGCCCTGTATTTTGTTTTGCATAAAATTAAATGATATACAGCACAATAATGAATTTATAGATAAAATATCTACACAAAACTGTATTTTACCGAAGATATGCAGCAATTTGACAGAGCTGCACTGCTCTCTCCTGAAGAGGTTGCAAAAAGCCCGCAAAAAGCCCGCAAATGCCGCGATAATTCAACCCTTGGGTTGTTATGTCTGACCAAGGAGCTGGGTAACACAACAACTACCCAAACACTGAAAAAAAGACCCAAAAGGCTCAACCTAGGATAATAACCCAAGAATTAAGTGCCAAGTGATAAGTGAGGGAAAAATTAATCTTTTAACCCAAGACTGCTCTGATACAGAGAGCAAGTGCTAAAGAGGGCAAATGTGCATTGGACCAGTACAGTTTCTTAACATAAAAATCTGCGTCTACCCAGGGAGTTCCAGACTTTAGGAACAGCTCCAAAGGTCAGAAGCACCAGGATGCCGAGGATAATGAGATTATATTGAACTCATCCAAAAGTCTGTGAGTAATGCTTATGCACCAGGGAAAATCCTTTTAAGAGGTTTCTGTACAGTTGGCATACTAAATGTTATAAATGTAAAGAAACATAAATCATTTAGCTCTGTATCTGTAGTGGTAAAAACAAGTTTCAATGTTGCAATTTTGTCCCTTGTTTCTTGTCCACTGTGGGAGATGCTGATGCAATAATCCTGACACGTGCAAGGTTGCTTAAATAGATCCAGAGAGGCCCGTAGATGTTTTAAACAATAACTGAAGTTTATTAAATCAAAAATAAAGATGAATCACAACATAAAACAACCAACTTAAAGGCTGCTTGCTGGTTTGTTGCACCATGCCGTCCTAGCTCCATGTGCACGGTCAAAAGAGTGTATGCTCTCACCTATAGAGGGCACACACTCAGAGAAATAAACCATTATTAACAATATTACAACAAACTGATATTTAAATGAACAAATTTATAAAAATTAAATAAGGTATTAAGTATGGCTCCTACAGTATCTTTGAAGGACGGGAGTTGTTGTGGAATTTACATAGATAACATGCCATTATTGAACATTTCTATTAACCCTCTATGGTACACAATATGATTTCAATGAGGAAAAAAATATTTGTGGTGTTTTTCCTGCTTAAAATTGGACACTATAACAATAGCAATACAAATTTTCATAATTTTTTTTATTTATTTATTTTTAAAAGTTTGTTGCCTCAAGGCAACATTGTACCGCAACGGACAAATTTAAACATTTTACATTTTGATGTAGAAAAAAGAAATATATTTATTGAAAACATCAATTTCTTTAACCAGACACCTGAACAAACTCATTTATCCAGTTTTTAATGTATTACAAATTTCATATTTAATAAAAAGTAACATTTCAAATTCAGCTGTTGCTCTCAGGCAACATTGTACCATCGTGGAACACAAGTATTACCAAACCATCATATCAAGTTATCATATCCATCTTCATCCTCATCTCCATCTTCGATCTCACCCTCTCCCTGCTGGATTGTCACTATGACCTCATCTTCCTCATCACAGTATGACACCTCATCCTCACCCTCATCAACTGGCAGTTGTGTTTTATACCTTTTTTTAAGTGCTATAGAAAATGTGCCGATCATAATATGTGCGGTTATAGTATGTGAATTACTATGCTTATAAGTGCATTGCAAAATCATGCAAAAATGCAAATATTTTTTGAGAATTCTAACTCTTTTCCTTACAAATATACTATATTTGTGTGTCCAACCTAGTGTGTCTGGTATGGCCTTATGCGATTCCATGATGGTACAATGTTGCCTTGAGGCAACACACAATTTTTTGTTATTTACTCTAAAACATTTGATGATATATAATGTAAAGTTCTTGAAAATACTTCTTTACTTACCAGTGAAGGTGACTCGTATTTTTTGTGGGTGATTAACTGGACGGAAATTAGTGAAAAATGCACTTTTCATTGGAGAAAATATGGAGCCATGTGACCTGTGCACATGTGCTGAAACAGGACACAAAATGGACCCCTGTGAGTCATGTGACCAATTTTTTGGACTTTCATTGATTAGTATTTGAGTTCTTCTTCCCTGAGATAGGTTTGACCAATAAGTTGGTGTTTCATTTTATTCAAAATAAACTAAAATAGATTATGTTGCCTGGAGGCAACACCGTACCATAGAGGGTTAACAGTATTGATGAATGAAATCAATGGCCATTGTCTACAGTAAACACATCCTTACTCTCCTAATGAAGGAGATTGGTTCAAATATTTAACCTGAGGGTGCTCCCATTTTGCATTTCAAAAGACCCAAGTCTCAGAAGACGTTCAATGGCCGTGTTGTTGTTGTTTTTTTATCTGAAGCAGCTGCGGCAAAGCCAAAGTGGACCATGGCGGGGCTATTTTTGCCCACATACCCATGTGTAGCCTCTTTCACTTGTCAGCAGCTGAGCAGAGGCTATCAATCAGAGCTGAGCGGCAGTAGGATGCACAGGCCACTGTGGCGCTCATGGTTAGTGTGCCGGTGATATGCTCCTCAGGACCATATGGGGTCTGATCTCCTGTGGGCACCGGCCCATCCACGGCTCCCCATGTGATGCTTACATCACATATAGGTCAGGGTCTTCTCACAACTGTGCACGAGGCGAGCGTTTAAGATGGCCATGAAGTAAAGAGGTGAAATGAGAGGCTTTCTTTTCGGGAATGGATTGAGATTTTTTTTTTTATAGGGTACAACGGCCCAACAGGGCTAAAGGCGCACCGGGGTAAAAGACGCATTTGTTTTTATTTTCCTCTAAACCACCAGATGGCACAAAAACTTGCTGCAGCCCCTTCCTGATCTTTGATGGGATCGCGGGCAGCAGTGCAAAGTTGATTCTGTGCTAATCTGATCTAATATTTGATGTTTTTTTAAAATGTTGTAGATTTCAGTAGCAAATGAGAATCGCTAAAATTACTGAATATATATACAAAGGTCTTCTTAATGATTTTCAGTTTTGTTCAAAGTCATTTAAGCAACAGTTTTTCAATAACGGAAGAATATATAAAAATATGGTATTTGGGGTAAAAGGCGCCCCTGTTGTCTGGGCGAAAGGCACAATAATTAACATGATAATAAACAGCCGGCTGACTTTTCCATTTGTTGACATGACATGGTTAGATTCAGATGGTAAATATCATATATTAGGTTGGGTGTCCACCTTAGAGATAATCACTGTTATAATGAAACCATCATATTTAAAAAATATGATATTAATTATATTAAAATATATTTATTGTTACTACTGTAAAGCTATATTAAATTATTAGGCGATCTCATTCAATGCTTTCAGAATCTTGACTTTTTAAAATAATTGTTTTTGTATTTTTTAAATAATTTTTTATATAAACATATTTTAATGACAGTATATTAATTGATAATTATTTATTATAATTATATATTTTAAAAATAATTATGTTACTTATCAAAATACACAGAAAATAGTTCAAAATTTGCTAAATTGATTGTTTTGAACAAGTATATAAGTGCTCCCCATTATTTATCTGAACTTCTGCACTATTATTCTCCTCCTCGCTGTCTCCGGTCATCTGACTTAAAACTGCTTACTGTACCTCGTTTTCGTCTTTCAACAATTAGTGGTAGATCATTCAGTGATGTTGCTTAGAAACTCTGGAATTCTCTCCCTCTTACTCTTCGTGACACTGCTATTATATCCTCATTCAAATCTCAACTAAAAACGTATCTTTTCTTACAGTATTTCCAACCCTCCTCTGTTTAGTGTTCTGCTGTTTAGTTACTGTATATTTGTATGTGTATATCTATGTACTATATTGATGCTTATGTTTGATGCTGTGTATGTGTTATTTTCTTATACAGCGACCTTGAGCTTGGGAAAGGCACTGTATAAATAAAACGTATTATTATTATTATTAGACATTACTAAAAACTTAGACATTATTAAAAACATATTATTTTAGCTAAAGTATCAATACTTTGTGCCTTTTGCCCCATGCTGGTGAGCATTTTATCCCGTGTGTAGGGTAAAAGGCCCCCTTCGCCACCTCATACATTAAACAAAATAAACCACTTTTATGATTTATTTGCACACAAAATCTGTTGCTCCATCAATTTTTATACAAACATATATTTTTTCTGCAATCATACACTATGGGAGTAGTGAAAAGCACATTTTTCTAAAGGTGTGCCTTTAGCTCCGTTGTACCCTATTATGGTCATAAATTCATAATTTTTTTTAGGGACTGCTAGAATACATTTATATGATTTAAGGTTTAAACAAACACATTATTTTTCTCATACTGTACATTACTGCAGCACCTCGTTTCACCTTCTGCCTTAAATGCTCTGTTTTGGTTCCTGTCTTTAAAACATGGGGATGTAACTAATGCTGCCTTCACGTGCTATCAGAAATTTAAAATTAGCACGTGAAGGCAGCATAAGTCACGGAAATAATGGCAGGACTATAAACAAGGCAAGTGTTTTCTGATGGCGGGATTAACTCCCTTTGACATGGACTTTGTGATTTGTAACTTTACAAATCGTTTACTTACATAAAGAGCTATATTATGCATTAAAGGAAACGTAAAATAAGTAAAAATATGGCCATTAATGAATTAAACCACACGTTATATTCCATACATTTTTGAGCACATAGCTGTGTTACAGATTTAGAAGTCACATTTGGAGCTGTTCTTGTTCCCCGCATATAAGGAATGGCAGGGATGATGGGGTTGTTGAGAGGAGCCACAGTTTGGGTTAAAGGTAGCATACGCCAGGGCAGCTGCAAAATCTGCCCTGCCAAGGACACAGTGCTTCCAAAGCCTGCTCTGTGCCATTAAATGGGCCATTGACCAGCTAAATGGAGTCATTATGATGAGTAACTAAAAGAATTGCACCCAAATCCATGAAACTTGTCTCTGCGGAGCTCTGGGTTCCGCTGCTTTTGGGGTTTCACAGGCTTTTGCTAAATGACAGCTGCCTGAGACCTCTTTCAAGGGAATGCAAATGACACCCTGACCAGCTAATGATACCACATCAACACTGCTTTACTGACAGTTGCAGTGCTCGAGATATCCATTGGAAAAAAAATTTTTATTCGGGTTCAACTATCGGTCCTGAGACCTCTTTTCAGAGGAGACTTGTATGAATGCTACAGTAGCAGGCTTAGGTGTAAGTGGCATACAAATACAGAAACGCTTTAAAATCACTACATGTTTTCAGGTATTTACAATTATAATAGTAGTGATTATAATAGTGATTATATTTGTAAGTGATTGTATAGTGTAACAAAAGCTAGTGGCTAAGCACAATTGCCAGTGCTAAACCTTTAAACAGCTCAAGTGCTAGTAAAAAGCAACACAAATATAATTTTAATGCTAATTAGTGGAGTGTTAGTGAGAAATGTTTTTTTTTTTATTTTTTTTTTTTTTAATAAATTATAAACCAGTGAATGTTAGAGGACTTTCAAGAATATTCAAGAGGGTCAAGAATATAAAATAACTGTTGAGTTTGCTATTTTAGTTTTAGCTATTTAAAGTTGTGCAATTTAGCATACTCTTAAAAAGAGTACTTATTATGGAAATAATATACTTTAAAAGGATATACTTTGGTGCAAACTGAATGTAATGGATTTCATTCACAGATTATTTCATATTTGTATGCAAAGGAGAACTTCTTCACCTAATTCACAACATGTGTGTATGCACAAAACCAGTTGAAACAGAATAAACACATTTTATACAGACCCAGATTACAGACCTCTAATTAGCCAGCTTTACATACGCATATATTTGCTGCTTTACTCAGAGAAACCTCGCAGCTGAAGCTATAACGCAGCTTTTCTTACTCTTATATAATATAATATAATATAATATAATATAATATAATATAATATAATATAATATAATATAATATAATATAATATAATATAATATAATATAGGCTAATTATAGTCATTCTAAGATGAAGTATAACTTTTTAACCTGACTATAAGGCCGCACAGTGTAAGCGCTTTTTGCTTACGTGTGGTTTCAGTTGTTCCTATTTTTGCGTACATTTAGAATCAATTTTAGTACGAAAGTTTTTTGGTGAATCGTCATTTGTTCATGCAAACGTTTGTATGCAGATTTCACACATTTGTGCGCATGCTTAGTAAATGAGACCCAATGTTCTTGGACCCTTAACTGCATGTCAATTCCAATTAAATTAAAATGTATTATAGTTTAAATTTATATAAAATGCAATGCTTCTTTTGACCCACTTAAGTAAGATATAATCTTTGTCATTTCATAATCTCTTCATAATTAGTCTTTGAATTATATAAACTGAAGTATACTTAAATGTCATTTCTATTGAAACTTGTATTTCTTTAAGATTTGAAGTACACTAAGTCAGACACGGCTAGTCTGTAAGGGCAGGTGGGGCAGAGCCCCTCCAAAATATTCATCCAAACATAGACCTCTATATACACTGAATTAATAATAAATTATTTTATTAAATTATTAATAATAAATAATAAATTATAATAAATTGTTCAGCATTCTGCAACAAATATTTTTTGGATTTTCTAGACTGTTTTATTTGTAAAGTGAGCAGGATATATTAAAATGTAGTGCATGTATTGGGCAGCCATGTATCATGATACTAAGTGGGGCAGCCGGTCTTGGAGCCCTCCCTAGCTTTACAGCGCCCCATAGTTTTTCAGTGTAAATCTGTGGTTAGAAATGGAACTGCAGCACGCTCTCATAGAGAGCCATTGTGGCAGATTTCAAGATTTTTCACATTACCTTACGTAAACCTTGCTCCAGACCAAGACGATATGCTACTTCAGCTATGTGTCTGCATCAGGTCAGTAACTAGTTGGCATGTCTGTCCTTCTTATGTGGAGTAGCGTATCAAATTAATGAAAGTATAAACCCTTTATTTTAAACATGCTCATGTGAAAAGCCTTTATATACAGTAGTTCTGTTGTGTTTGTTTTATGTTTGTTCTGAGAATAGACATGACTTTGTTTTCTTCACTGGAATTCCCACACAACTTGCAATATTCTAAAACAACATTCGGACACAATAAATACTACATTAAGGCAATTCTAAGATGGCATTCTGCATTTGTTGTGTATACTAAAGTCTGTCAATCATCATTAGAGAGCCACCCTCAGGCTGAATAACGCAAGGACATTAGAATTCTAGTGTGTCTGATGTGTTCAGCGGTTAGGATATAAAGCTTAAAAAATGGTTACCATAAACTAGCGCTAAGACGCAGAATCTTCCCTACCTAAATTTATGGCCAAGAGCCGCTACTGCACTAAGTGCACATTCAATACAAAAGTGCACTTCTTTTCCACAAAGGTTCAACAAGATATCTATGCATCTTCATTTTTTTTTGTCTCATGATGTCATTCAGACTGAAATCACACTAAGAATTAATTTCTGATTGTTATTCTGAATCAAAGCACTGGTTAAAATCTTAGTACAACAGGGCGAAAACTGTGTAATGCAAATTACGAAGGTACTCATATTTACAGCATTTAAAAATGCTAACTCAACCACTTCATCAGTAAGGCACATCAAAGACATCCTCAGAAGGAGTCAGTCGGCACCTTCTAGTCCGATTTTACTCTGCTATTGTGGAAAGGATTCTGGCATTGTCCATCAGTGTGTGGTAAGGCATTGCTGACTTCCTAACAACAACAACAACAAAAAGAATGAACGCATCGTCACTAAAGCCTGAAAGGTCACAGGTACAGATCTCCCCCCAGCTGAATCCACGAACTTCCAACACACCGCCACACATACTAAAAATACCCATCTGACCCAGCTGCTCCCCTCAGGCAGATGCAAGTCTCCTAACAGGCGAAATATTCCGATTAAAAACATATTCTATCTAACAGCTGTCAGACTGCTCAATAAAAATTTGTAGAGTAACTCTATTAATCCTCAGGTACACGCTATGGTCCTTGTTTACTTTGCACATCTGTAGTGTCATAGAGCCTGTTCCATAGTAGGAAATCACATGTATCTATCTGTTAATCAGATTATGTATAATATATTGTATGTGACGCGTGCTGGCAAAATAAGTCGCAATGAGCAAATTTTCAAAAATGAGTTATTGTTATTTTCACATTCCCTATTAAAAAACCCTTCAAACCGATGTATGATTTGAAGTCAATAGAGTCAGCAAAGTCAATTTTGAGTTTTCTGAAGGTTCCAAAACAAAATAGCAACCGTACCTTAAAATCCCTGGTAATAACACCAATTTTGACACTCACCAAATCAAAACCAAAATCTATAGGATATAAATATATATAGGATATATAGGATAAAATATATATTCAACTTTTTTTCCATGATACCACAATTGTTTGATTAACATTAATAAAACAGACAGTCTATATATTAAGGCCTACTATACCGCACAAATCTAAAATAATGCTACACATCAGATGTTTTTCCCCAACAGTTAACCAAATGTTAATTTATGACATAACACATAATGTTTGCGTGAATACTCTCCAAGACAGATATTCTGAAATAATGTAATTCTGTGTATATGTGTATATCGGGATCGCGCGCTGTCTGAGGCATCTTTGTGCGCGCGCTTCATGTCTGTCAGTCAGCGCAAGTAAGACAAAGGAAAAATACTCCTCTCCAAAAACTTACAAATAAAGATACTTTTAGATGTTTAATTGCTATTTGGATCATTGATTCAAATGTACGTCACTAGACGAGATTTTTGTGAAAACCTCAAAATCAACATTTTTCACTTGTTTTGCCTGTAGCTTGAAATTATCCTATGAGCATTCCGACTCCTTTTGCCAGCACGGGTCATATATATATAGTTTTTTTTTCGTTTTTTTTTTTCGTTTAAAGTAATCATGCAATCAAAATGGACGATTTATATATATTGAATATTGCAGTTTTTTTAATAAATAATTTATCCGTTCATATCATTGATGTGATTTTTAAATTTAAGTGTCCTTGTAATTTTTAATCAAAATAACTTCCCCTCTCTCTTGTAGTGACATCTCTTCTCTGATGACGTGTTTACTGGCATGAGGGCAGGACAACCTGTCACTCACATGACATCACAGCAATAGCAAACCACAACCATCCAATCAATTCCCCATGGATAAAATCAAGTCCCACCCTACATGCTTTCTCATTCAAGAAGCCGTTTCACTTGGGTGTATGTCATAATAGGAAAAAAAAGACTGTTTCATGCAAACTTTCATCTAATATTTGTATTTTATTTTAATTCAGCTTTACTGAAAATACTTTTGAATAGTTTTAGTTTTAGTTAACAATAACAACACTTAGTAATACATACTTGCACATTAGCAGACTGTCTCTTGTAGGTCTTAAAGCTGTACCTAAATTGTACTTGTACACAGGCTTCTCATACGTTCTCGTATGTTCAAATGTAATTCCTGTCGAAATCTATTCCACAGTTAATTGTCTTTATGTTGGAATTTTAACATTGCTATGCCGAACATTCATTAGCACTCTGGGTGGATGTGCATAGAGCTCACAGAAAAAGACGTACTGAATTAATGGAGTGTTAATAATCGCTAACTCATTAGTGTCATCTTATTTGCATAGCATATCATTGCATCTTTTGAGAAGTGAATATTAATTTCTAAAGGCATGAAGTATTGCAGGATATAAATAGAGGAATTATCCATGGGTAAACCACTCATCACGAAAGGCTGAAAAGAGCTGCTATGTAATGTTATTTGTCTCATGTGCTTCTTTTTAGGCAAATCAGGAGAGGTAGAGCTAATAGGCTGGGATTTTCATGGCTGCTTGATTATTATTATTATTATTAATATGTTTTTTGTCAGTTTAGTAAATTAGTAAATGGCTTTGCACAATGAAAGTCCATCTCACATTTTGCATTTTTGTTTCAATGTCTAAATTCTAATGCACAAAGTGACGTATTTTCTGTCTCTTTTTCTCCCACAGGGACAGGCCAGCTACTGATGGTGGATCTCAGACATGCATGTGATCACTAGACAGTTTAACCGGGGTAAGTCTTTTTTGGAATGGCTCCATGACCTGAATAGTGGCACGGCAAGAGCCTGCTCTAAAGCCCCAGTGTCCTCCTCTCTGACTGGATCTGCCCCTTTTTAAATCAGCACTGTGAGCTTTAAGACTTCACATTCAGTTATCGCTCCGATATCTATAGAGGCTTTCAGACACTGAATGAACGTATACCCACGTTTGAAGAGTGATAACAGATCATTTTAGTTTGTTTCTCCTTGTTAGTTTGTTTCTCCTTCATTTCTAGTTTTGTCCGTTGATAAAATGTAATCAAATTAAGTTGCATGATGTGCTGAATAAATAATCTAATCATTTGCAATCAGTGTTTGCCTAGAAAAACTTTCAAGAGACTATCATTTGAAGATATTACATTATTGTGGCAGATGAGTGCATTGGATATAAAATTATAAAAAGTGGCTTTTTGTGTCAATCTGTTGATCTTTTATTTCCTTATCACTGCCCAGACTGTAAACCCGAATAAGTTGGTAAAACTCAAAAAAATTGAGACAATCAGTTTTAGGACTTGCTGAATGAGGACAGCAATATAATACATTTTACATAATACGCTGTCCTCAAACTAAGCTCATGCTCCACTCGTCACCATGATGGTAACACTACAAAAAACAACATAACAGAAACTCTTCTAAACTAGCCTAACAAAACATTAAACACTACTAAATTTTCCCACTTAACGTTAATCTTGCACAAAAAAACATAATATAAGTAAATTTTGGCATTTGCTGTCCCGTTTGAGTGTCATGGCAAAGCATGCTGGGAAATAGAAATCCCAGCCCAGTTTTGGTTAAATTTATGTTAGTCTAAATTAAAAGAAACAAGTTCATAAAACTCAAAACAATGAAACAGTTCAGATTACTTACAGTGTGTCAGTTTTGAGAACTCTAAAGAAAAATAAAGTTCTAAATACTCATAAAAGTAACTCATAAAACTAATTTGTTTAATTTGAGTTGGCTCTACTAAAAACAAATATTTTTTTTTGAGCGTTAGGATTTACAGTGCAGCTAACTAACAAAAATGTTTTGCCAACATTCCCATTAAGTTATAAAAACATTATTTCTAGATGTTCTCTGAACGTTAAAAACATCCTGTTTTTAAATGTTTTTAAAACACCTTTTCTTGGTTATGCGAACGTTAGGGGAACATTACATTTTATCATTTTGCAAACGTTATGGGAACATTACTTTTTAATCTGATCATTCTGAAACAAATAGTAACATAACATAAAAAAAAAAAAAAAAACATTTCAGGTAAAAATGCTACATTAAAGGGATAGTTCACCCCAAAATGAAAAGTACCCCATGATTTACTCACCCTCAAGCCATACATATTTAACACTTTATAAAGTAAAATATCGAGCTTCCGGCAGACGGCCTTCCGTATTCAATTTACGGAAAAAGCGTAACTGGCATGTACGATGATGTCGGACGTAGCGGAAGTGTTTTGAACTGCGAGAGGCGTCACACTTTCTTCGTAAGTTGAATACGTAAGGCGGTCCACCGGAAGCTAGATATTTTACTTTATCAAGTTTTAAATATGGATATTTTTCTTATACAAACCCATCAATTCACTTCAGAAGGCCTTTATTAACCCCCCGGAGCCGTGTGGAGTACTTTTATAATGGATGGATACACTTTTTTGGGCTTCAAATTTTGGGCTGCCATTCACTGCCATTATAATGCTTGGATTAGCCAGGACATTTATTAATATAACTCCGATTGTATTCATCTGAAAGAAGGATGTCATATACACCTAGGATGGCTTGAGGGTGAGTAAATTATGGGATAATTTTCATCCTTTAACAATGTATAAATAATGTTTTGTGCTAACTTTTTGAGAAGATTATTAAAGCAAGAACTTTGAAAGAGTGTTTTATTAACAGAACATTTAAAAGAACATTTGTTCATAACTTTGAGAGAACCTTATCACAGCATTAGCTAAAGTTTTAAAAACATTCCCTGTTAGCTGGGTCTATCAGTTACCTAAAGTCCACAGCAATCAATTTTGCAATCAAGTTTGTTATTTATTCCAAGAGGGATTGTTCACACAGGATGAGTTCATGCATTCCTTCTGCATTTTTTTTTTTTTTTTTGCCTTTTCATAAATGGTCACTGTTTTTCAGCGTAATGGACCACTGACTCAGACGCTGTGTCATGATACATTTAGTTCAGCTTTGAAAAACATGTCTCTAGACCCCTGCAATCTGTTTAATTATTTTCTGTTCCTCCTTTACATTTTGGTGTTACTTCAAGCTTCAGTTGCTCTGATCTTAGAAAAATTCATTATTACAATATGTACATATGGGGCAGGGTTGATTAATTAATTGAACATCATTCATCGTTTCAAATTAATGTGTTGAATTGGCAACCATAATCATTTCATTTATTTAGACTGGCTGAAGAACAATAATGATAATGACTTTTTACAAGCCCTCCCTTAGATTCAGTCACAGACTGGTCAAAAGTTTCAAAAAGAAGAATTAATTATACACATGGATATAATGTGTCATGATGTTTAAAAATTCATTATTTTTCAAAAGATAAAGGCTTGATCATTGGGCTTTTCAGTACCTGGAAGTAAAAAAAATAAGTGAGTGAAAAATAATGCTGTGAAAATAATTCATTCATGTTTTAATCATCTTTGTCAGTTAGACTTTAATTATCATCACAGTCTGGATCTACAGCTGACAGCCTCTGCCCTCTTCTAGAGATCAATGACATGGACGTCTACAGAAACCGTTATGACAACTTAATTTTAGTAAGAATGGGCCAATCCTTTGATGTGTCCTTATAAATCACATTAAGTGGCAAATATGAACGAGCTTTAATATTTGATCATAGTGAATGGCCCAGGCAGTCTAATTTGCTTAGTTCTTATGGATATTCCTCTAGACACCACGCACTTGCACCGTTTCGCCTCCGAGGCTATTCACTGACAGCAGCAGCCACGTGTGTTGACTTTTTGCACGAATCTGTCTCTTGAGTCTTGGTGCATTCATTCTAGTTCACACTGGCTGATGCAACTTAGACTGCCAGTGGGGCAATGCCAAAGTGATTAGATGCTGCTTTACTCTGCTTGTCTTCACAGGGAAGAGAACTGGGCTTAGATAATCCTCCAAATATGCACCAATTCATTAACATCCATGCATTCTCTTTACTGATTATCATTTGTAGGGAAGACGAAACCTGTAAATTAATGAGAACAATGTAAATACTTTTACAAAGAATATTTCAGGCTCAGTACAATTTAAGCTTGACAGCATTCATCCGACAGAAGTCGGAATTGTGATTTTTGTGTCATAAATTCTCAAATGCTGTTGCTTGAGATTAAAGGTGAAGTATGTAGTTTCTGCGACACTAGTGGCACCTAGCGGAATTACAAAAATACAGCATATTTTGCAAACACCACTTTTGTGCGTCACGCTGCCCCCAACTCAAACATCACAATCACAGCTCTCACGGGTGCTTCTGAAGGCAAGTCTCAACATGTAAAATTAGCTACTTTCAATAAAAGGTCCAACATATTAGGAATATTTTTATCTGTATTGCTTTGGGTCATGAGTAAACCAATTGAGTAGACTAACACTCTCTCTAGAGCGAACGCAAGCACCTTGCTTATTATAAACCCATCAAACGTATCTGCACCGGGCGCATTTTTTTGACATGACCACAACTATTTGAGGCTGTCTACACTGGACACATCAAAGTAACCATTAGCCCATTTCACACATCAATCCCGTTAAATTACCATAAAATTACCAGAATGACTTTACCGGCAAATACACAAATATGCTGTTCACACGAGCAACGGTGTTCTGTCTTTTTACCGTTAAGAGACCATTCACACATCAGCAGCAAAATACCGGTAAATTCTGTGATGTCAGTCATCGGAAATGATCTTTAAATGCTGCTTCGTTGTCTTCATTCTCACGCATGAGGAGAAGCGCTCTAGTTTCACTGTCTGTTCAATTTGACAACATTTTTTGAGATCTGAGTGACAGGCATAAGGGGATGATCAAACAGAACACTTTTTTTCTCTTAAAAACACGAGATGCGCATAGTAGTATCAGAGCCGCAGCGATGATGAATGGAAAAGAAGGCTGGGTCTCGAGCGCGATGTGGCGCAAAAGATGTCCACCTAGCACATATTTACATAGAAAAACTATTAAAAAGCTTACTGTAAACAGCATGGAGTAATCATGTCATCTCCATAAGAACTTTATGATTGGCCCAAAGCAGATTTCTTACGTCAGCACGTTCTGACTTTGAACATGCTCATACCGGTAATCTTCATTCTTTGTTCACACACAGCATCATACCAGCAATTTACTGGTAATGTTACAACTTCCGTTACTGGTAAATTGCCAGAACCAATTTACCGGAATTTTTGAAAAGGTCCTGTTCACACAAGATCTGTTACCGGTAATTTACCAGTAAAAACTGTATGTGTGAAAGGGGCTATTATAAAATAGAACATTTGTCTTTCTGAATGGGTGCATGATGTTGTTGTATTGAAATGTCCATTCTAGCACATTGCATCGCAATGCCCTGTTCGCTTTGATGTGTTCATGTCTTGTTTAATCTTTGAAGGTCTAAATGCAGCAAATTTTTGCTTGCACTTCTGTACCCCAACCTGAAATTCTTAATCTTTTCCCATGCAATGCGTCAGTCATGGTCCCAGACCTGCTAAACACCATCTGCCTCCGCATGCTACAATAGTCACACCCCAAACTCTCGCTATAGGTTGAGCTGTAAAGACATTGAAGGATCTAAGTGGACCGCGCTCAATGTTTTTATGGTGCCTCTGGGGCTCAGTGTTTACACTTTTGGGGGAGATAAACCAATGAATGGCATACTAATATGAATACTAATAATTATTGAACAATAAACCAAGTTAAGAGAATGTATTTTTACATTAAAAAAATATTAAACTTTAAGGAAATTGATGCATTAGAGAAAAGATTATATTTCTAGTTACTGTACGTGTCCATTGCACCATCCTAACATTTTGCTGATGTACTGAATACATTTTGTTTATGTTCATACAGCTGACTATACATAGTCAGTAGACCATAGTCCTGGGTAACCTGGATGGTGAGTATTAGTGTATACGTTTTTTCATTGATATACTGCACAAGTAGCGCAACTCTTTAGTGAATTTACCCCTGTGAATTCTTTTTACACATGCAAAACTTGGAGGAAAAGTCCAAAGTAAACATCAGTTCAAATACACACTTCGCCAGTGAACAAATTTTCAATTCGGCTTTGCAATCGACAGAAACGACAAAAGTCTTTCTGGGATACATCAGAATCAGAGGACTAGACTGTCTGATGGGAGAGAGCCTTCAGAGATTGCATTGTTAAGTCAGACAGCTTGATTTGACTGACAGTTTTCCCTTATAATTCAAGGCATTTGTGAGGGGAATTTCTGAGGCAGATATTCACCATGTACTGTCTGTCTGGAATCCTGTTTATAGAGCCCCATGCAGGTTGATTCCAAATATGCATCATATTGTCTAGGGGTGAAAATGAATGATTTGGTCATGTATTCAATAATTTATGAATTCTAGTCCTATAAACAATTTAAACTGAACAATATTATCTGGCATTGGGACACATTAGCTCTCCTGAAGACTATTAACCTCCTGAATCATGCATGGGCTGCTATATGGATGTCTCATAGAGTGGGCTTCCTCCTCTTCCTAAACAAAAGGGATTCACATCTATTTCTTGCCACTCCATATGCACAAGGGAATCATGTCTTTAATGACTGTTGTTATTATGTAGTATCAAACACCTACCTACCTATCTACTGTCTGTCTGTCTTTCTATCAGAACTAGCAACAACATTTATGGAGAAACAAAGAGGCAACATGATTTTGTGATATAAAACAGTTCAATAAAGAAAGTTAATATTGAGAAACTTGCGATTTTAGACACAATATTGCCATTGTCTGTTTTTGCTCTGCCAACGAAAATAGCAGAACTGTTGCAACCCAACACTCCAAATAAAAACTAAAATTGGTTCATTGGATCGTAATCATAGGGGAACCACTTTAAGTGCTATATAGCACCTATCTTTAAAGGGGCTATACAGAACTTTGTCAAATGGTGCTATGTAGAACCAAAAGAGGTATATTCATTCAAAGACTACAGCCAATCGCCATGTCTTATCTTTCTCTCATCCTCCAATTGTATTCCTCCTTCCACATAATTTAAACTGCAACTGACAGCTCTCAGTATCCAAACTGTCTTGTTGCATCCTACCACCACCCCATTCTCCTCCTTAGATTTTAGATATGTTACTCCTCTCTCATATGTTTGCTATGAATGGGAATTTACAACAATGGCAAAAGCTGTTTTGAATAACTTTTATGCTTTTCTGAGGTCAAAAAGTCTCATGTGTGGGTCCTGGAATATTTCCTTATGGGGGGGTCTTGGGGGCAAAAAGTTTGAGAACCACGTTATCTTCAGGAAATACACTGTATTTTAATGTTGTTTTAATCCTTCCCCCAACTAAACTAAGAGAAAGTTAGAGAACCTGTAAAAAACTATACAGAGGCTTAACGGGTTCTTTGTATGGCAGTGGTGCTATATAGCACCTCAACCACCCCAAAGAACCGCTGAAGAACCACACTGGGTTTAACGGGTTCTTTATACGGTAGCGGTGCTATATAGCACCTCAACCACCCCAAAGAACCGCTGAAGAACCACACTGGGTTTAACAGGTTCTTTATACGGTAGCGGTGCTATATAGTACCTCAACCACCCCAAAGAACCACTGAAGAACTGCTGAAGAACCAGTTTGTTTTGTGCGTAGTATAGAGTTTTGTTACTTGATTTTTCATTGTTTTTAAGCAAATCAGTTGAATGAATGATTCAGTAACTCCACCAAAAAGACAGTCCCTTGTTTACATTCCTGAACGTATCTTTATTGATTAATGATTCAGTGACTGTTTCTAGCGTTTTTGTATGAATTAGTTAAATGAATGATTCAGATCCCTCACTTATGAAGACACCTGTGTAACCTGCAGAAAGAATCACTGAAAAATCCCCACCACTAATGCATAGACTGACAATTTGCTACATTGCTTGGTAACTGCCCACACACTACAGTTCTTCTAATGAACCATATTACTTGGGGGATGAGTCATTTATTCAGATTTGGAGGACTGTTTAGTGAACATTGATGCCTTTTTTAATGTTGCTGTTGCTGCAATAATCCACTCAAAGGCAAGGCCATGTGCTACTGTGATTTTTATCATGGCTAAGGGGCATCACATCATGCCCCAAAACACCCTGTGGTAAAATCGCTGTAACGCACGGCCCCTTGTGGCTTATTGCTTTAATAGACATCTCCTCTGAAGCTTTCTAGCTCTCAAGATGCATTTCTCCTGAGTAATTCAGAACCCCAGTATTCATCAATATTCTTCCTTGCCTCTTGGGCCCTCGCTCACTCTCACTTTCTCATCGAGTAGGTGAAACTCCAGATTGTTTCACATCATATCATTCTACTTTCTATGCACAACACTGTTTTTGGTGTGAAACGACTTGGAACATAAAGAGTGTTTGCATGTTGTGTGACTTTTTAAAACCCCTGAAGCCTAACATCTCCAGAATAGGTAAATATATTTCCGTTGCGCCGCTAATGTTATTCATCTCGACGAATCAGTCGGTCGCATTTCTTAAATGTCATCATTTTTATTTCCAGCTGAGAAGAGGCATCCCTCCGACAGCCGTGGCCATTAGCTCTGCCATACAATCATTTCATCTATATGGATGAAAAAGAGGCACAACACATGAAAAAGAGGTACAACGTGCTGCATCAGCTTAAAGCAATTGTTCATCTCTAATGACTTACATTTAGAAAACTCTCTGCAATGCTAGCTGAAAGCAGAGAGGATTAATAAAAGGCAATTGCATCTCCAAAACCGGCACGGACGTGATAGCTTATCATCTCGCATGCAATTTCTCCTACTGCACAGAGCCTATTTGAAACAAGTCTCCCAATAAACCCCTTTAATGGGAGGTGAACTGTAATGTGTTTTTTAAAATTATTTATTTATAATAAACTAGCTACTGTAGTTGCCAGACCATTACCATAACAGTATGGTATTGATATTACAGACAATGTTTTTATAGTTGATTCGACTTTGTTACATAATAGAGGGTATGCACATGACATCATAGTAGGTGGGAGTCACTGCGGTTACACCCACTGAGAGGCAACTTGACTTAGTTGGCAGTGTTGGTGTACAGCTTGAATGAAATATAATAATGATATTAAATATATAATAAAAGATATATAATGTAGTCTCACGATTAATGCAGGAACCTCTTTCCCACTAAATTATGAGACAATCCATACCTTTTACTCAAAATCATAAAAGTATAGGCAACTTGCCTTGTTAAATTCAGTATACGGTTTCCCCAAATTCTTAATAATTCATACCTTTTCCTTCAATAAACTATACTGCACACTTAAAATTACACATATTCTCCTTTAAAAATACAATTAGATTTTTACTTCATATTGTAAATTAACCAGAATTATTACTTTGAAAAGTTTTTATACTTTTCTGTAATTATTAACTTTTTTTTATGCAGAGTGGCTGCATAAGACTTATAAGATCAAATATATCATGCATTATAAACAAAGTTTATGTTTTTTTTCTTCACACTAAAAGAAAATCCCCAGTCTATCCTTCTTCTGATACAAACTAACTGTGAGTACTGCTATATCTAGAGGACACATGAGTATATCCACACATAAATGTGTATTTACAGAGGTCACTGAGGCATGGCAATGACCTTGTGATTTATTTAAGGTGCCTTGGTAAAGTAAACTAATGCATCCTTTACTATAAGTGCATCAATCCTTTTCACCTGTCAGAGAGAGGAAGGAGAAATACACAATTTACTGTATATAGGTTATTATTATAAGGATTTCTAAGGGTTGTTTTATTCTATCTCTTCCTGTGTGGTTTTGAAAAGAATTGTCCATCATCATGTGGGAAACACAGCCACTATGAAGCTGCTACACAGTCCCTGTCCCTGAGTTTCCAGCATGCTTTACTGTTGAGTGTCTAATGACTTGATCCTCAGACTTATTTGAATGGATTACTGTAGTAGATCTGAGATCAGCCTTTAAAACCCCCCCTTTTTTTTTTGGTTTAACAAAGGCCTTTCTAAAATGCCCATAATTTAGAGTTGATCACAAAGCAAAGCTATTATTTAACTACTATTACATTGCATTCAGAAATGAATAACACACTTTGCAGAAAGGGAAGTCATCCATTGTGGAGACCGGAGCTCTCACGTGGGCTGGTTCCCCGGCAACAGCCATTTCCAAATGGTCCAAATGAACAGTGCACCGGCAGAAGAGCTAGAGGCATGACATGGCCGAGCAGACATATTCTTTTTTTACAAGTCAAAATGCAGCCCTGGACAAACCGCGGATTCATGTAAAACTAGCTCAAAAAACTATAAACAGACATTGAGGAGGCAACACACAATATTAAGAAACATAAGCTTTGATGTATCTAAACGGGATGATTTTATATAATTTCACTAGTAATCATATGTATTCATATGTGCACATATGTTTACATTTCACTGCAAGTTGTATTCTGTATAACTATGTATGTGAGAAATAAATAAATCTTATTCCAAAATTGACAAAATTAACATATTGACAGCATCTAAAACCATTTGAAGTTTATAGAATATTGAATTCATGGAATTAATAAGTTGATTTTATTGTATTTAATCAATGAAATGAATTAAATAAGCCAGTCATCATATTTATTTAATGCATGTGCCAAATTTTTTATATTATAACTGTTTCACTCTGTTTTCTAATTTCTGGGGCTCTATTCAGCTTGTTTTGAAGGATTCACTTAATATAGCAATAATAAATAGTAAGTCTATTTTCTTAATTTCCCCAGTACCGACAGAAGAACCGATAGCGTTAGTTGACCCAATCGCAATTCTTTATATACTTATATTTTATATTCCCTTTCGTTCAGTCACTCCGAGTAACGTCAGTGACTGGCGAATGGGGTTTTGGCTAGAAGCCTATCATCTTTGAGATCTAGAAAAAGCCCAGTGGTTGTGCCAATGCCATGGGCATGCGGAATTTGCATAACGTAACTCCGCCCCACAGCGTGGGTATATAAGGAAGTATGCTGGCAACATCGCATTATGTTTCTGCTTCGGAGCCAAGAGCATCTATCTCTTCACTCCTTAAGCCTTCTGAGTATATCATCAAGCTTCTTCGAGACATTGTTGGTGTTATGGCGCGTTCCAGCGATTGCATACTGCCTGCCTGCTGATCTGTGCAGTGATCTGCATCCAGCTGGTATCCGTTCCCTGGGCACTTCAGCATCGCTGTGAAGCTTCCTCTACTAAAAGAGCTCACACGTGGCACGTCTTTTTCAAGATGTCTCGCCCGTGTGCTTCTGGGTGCGGTCGATCTCTGCCACCCTCTGATGGGCACAATCACTGCCTGACGTGCTTGGGCTTTCAGCACGCTCAGGCAGCGCTTGTGGATGAGTCATGTTCCCACTGCGGGAACATGTCCATCTCGGTGCTGCGGTCGTGACTCAATGAGCGCCGTGCTGGAGTGAGAGTCCCCTCTGCCACACCCCAATCTGCCGTCTCTACGGGAGGCGGCACTTTTGCTGGTGGCCAGGGTGAGCTGAGGGTGACGGTGTGGAACAAAGCCCCGATGCTCATGCCTCGGGCCACACCCCCCTCTAGCGCACCGCTCCCGCCATGCGTCCAGATTGGGACACCGGGGCCGGATCATGCTGTCCCGAGTGTCTCGTTTGGTCCCGCAGAGGACGAGGAGATGTCGATCGCCACATCGCAAGGTGGGTTAGAGTCCTCCGAGGATGATGATTTGGCTGTGCTGCGGCCTTCCGGTGTGCCAGCATTGCCCGAGTCGGACCCAGAGTTGACAGCCATGCTTTCCCGGGCAGCCGCGAGCCTCCTGAAGTGTCCTGAACACTCGCGGTTGGACGATTGGTTTTTGGGGAAGTCCCCATTGTCTTCCCACGACCGTTCGGCGGCCTCCTCCGCCTTCTCTGCCCTCGATGGGGCCACTGCCAAAGGGTACACTGGAGTTCCCCCGGTCGAACGCTCTGTTGCAATGCAACTGTGTCCGCAGAGTGCTTCAACATGGCGTGGCGACCCAAAGCACCCCTCCAAAGCCTGTAGATTCACATCAACCTTGGTGTCGAAGACCTACAGAGCTGCGGGGCAGGCCACCGCCTCTTTGCATGCCATGGCCATCCTCCAGGTCTACCAGGCCAGGATGCTCAGGGACATGCACGAGGGTAGAGCTGACCCAGGGCTCAGAGATGAGCTGTGTGCCGCCACCGACCTTGCCCTCTGGGCGACGAAGGTGACCGCATGCTCCCTGGGCCAGGTGATGTCCACAGCCGTGATCCAGGAGAGACACCTGTGGCTCAACCTGGCTGATATGCGGGATGCCGAGCGAACTCGTTTCCTCGACGCTCCCATATCCTAGGATGGGCTCTTCGGTGGTGCGGTTGAGAACAGTTCTCAGCCGCCGAGAAGCAGACTGAGGCCATCAAGCACATACTTCCCCGGCGGCCAGCTGCTGCCTCCACCACGCCACCGGCACAGTTGCCTCAGCCTGCTCGCCACTGAGGGCGCCCTCCTGCGGCTTCCGCCCCTCCCGCCCGGCCCCAGCAGAAGCCTTCACCTGGGCCGCGCCGTGGAGGACGCCGCAGGAAGGTGCCCCAGTCCGCTCCAGCCCCGCAGCCCGCCAAGCGCCAGACTAAGCGGCGCTTCTGATGTGGACAGCTCAGGGATGGGCAGTTCTTTCCAGGAGATGGTAGCAGGACCACTCCTTCTTTTGAATCTTTTGTTCCGCTGCTGGCCCCCGGGTCAGCAGCACCCTAATGTGGTTAAAGAAAGAACTAACATGTCCATCCCTGAGCCGCCCCCGGGCCACGCCACTCTCGTCCCTCTCTGACGCCAGTCTCCTCTCAGAGCAGACCCCAGTAGAATGCACGTCCTTCCCTGGTCTCCTCTGTCAGGATGCGGCTGATGACCGTGCCCCCACACCGGGACGCTACGCCTCCCACTTCTGGGCCGGTCACGCCGCCCTGTTGCCCCACCCGGGGTACGTCTGTGGTCCGAATGACCCCGCTGGTGCAGTTTTTGGGAGCCTGGCTAGAGCTTCCCGGACTGTCCCGCTGGGTTGTGAAGACCATCAGGCTCGGCTATGCGATCCAGTTCGCTCAGGTTCCTCCCCGTTTCCGGGGAGTCCGATGCACCATGGTGGGGCCCAATGCCCCTGTCATGCGCGCGGAGGTCGCTACCCTGCTGGCGAAGGGTGCGATCGAGCCCGTCCCTCCAGCCGAAATGAAGTCCGGCTTCTACAGCCCTTACTTCATTGTACCCAAGAAAACCGGTGGGTTACGACCGATCCTGGACCTGCGTGTCCTGAATCGATCCCTTCACAGGCTTCCGTTCAGGATGTTGACAGCGAAACGCCTTTTTGAATGCGTTCGTCCAGCAGATTGGTTTGCAGCGATCGACCTGAAGGATGCCTACTTCCATGTCTCCATCCTTCCTCGACACAGACCGTTCCTACGGTTTGCTTTCGAGAGGCGGGCATACCAGTACGCAGTCCTCCCATTCGGGCTAGCTCTGTCCCCTCGCGTCTACGAAGATTGTCGAGGCAGCCCTTGTGCCACTCAGGCAACACGGGGTTCGCATCCTGAACTACCTCGACGACTGGCTGATCCTGAGTCACTCTCGAGAGCAGGTATGCGAACACAGAGACCTGGTGCTCCAGCACTTAGCCTGTCTGGGCCTTCAGGTCAACTGGGAAAAGAGCAAACTCTGCCCAGTGCAGAGGATCTCTTTTCTCGGTATGGAGATCGACTCGGTCGCCATGTGCGCGCAGCTTACGAGCAAGCGCGCGCAGTCACTGCTGACTTGCCTCCGTCAAATCGAGAGCAAGAGTGCGGTTCCACTGAAGTTATTTCAGAGGCTCCTGGGGCATATGGCATCTACAGCCGCGGTAACGCCGCTTGGATTGCTTCATATGAGATCGCTTCAGCACTGGCTTCGTGATCGAGTCCTGAGATGGGCATGGCAGTCGGGCACGCTCCGGGTCCCAGTGACTCGGGCCTGCATTGTTACCTTATAGTCACAAGAATACATCCATTCCAGACACGGAAGACGGTCTGATTTGAATTTACAACATATTTATTTTACCAACCAAACATGTTAGAAGTACACACACATAAATTTTAATAAAATAAATAAAAACATTGAGATGTCTCTTAAGGTTCGTGGTGTTTTTCCCTGTGATTTTGTGGCCGCATTTCTCCCCATCTTTTTCCACAACACATTCCGTTTTCTTTTCCACTTCTATGTAATGAAAGTTTTTCCAAATGTCTTCTTTTTCTCCCAAAAGCCCTATTCGGACGGTAATTGTTTCTCACGTGGAAGTCCGTAAAAATAAATGTGCATGCCACCTCAGTGATAAAACTTGTGCATTCGGATGGTGATTTATTCACGGTGGAGGAGCGAGTTTTGTGATCCTGCGCACCTGGGAACGCGCTGCTCACGTGGTCAATAACATGATTTTGTATGCTGTAAATAAAATGTCATATGCTTGGTATAATAAGAATAAATGCATATTTAATTTATTAATAGGAAAATAATATCCTAATTATTATTTAATTATTTAAATCTGTTTAAAATTAGGAAGATATATAGACACGCATTATAGTTAAAATGTTTTTCTGTCTTGTATTTTATCTCAAAATAAAGAATGTCATTTTATTCCACATGGAAATGAGCGGAAATAAGTTAATACAGCCTCTGAGGTAAACATAATGCTGCTTGGTTATTTTAACATATTATATAATTGCTGCCTGCCGTAATAACGGCCCATTTCAAGGGTTTATGTGCTTTTCTTCTTTTTATTTTTTGAGCGGTGATGAAATATATTGCTCTTGTAAATACTTTCCAGCATTTCAGTAATAATAGTCTAGATTTTTAAAATGCATCCAAATTACAGCGAAGTGCAACCGTACGGTGCTCTGCAGTGGTCAAAAAGGATATAAACGGTGAATTTTGAAATGGTATATTCTTGAAAACTCAGAGATGTGGATTCGGACAGCAATTAAATCCCCACACGACCTTGGTATTTGTCAAAAAAACAGTAGGTAATTCGGCCGGGGATTTTTACGCGGGTGGTGGGAGAAAAACACTGATATTCTGGATTCGGACGGCAATAAAATCATAGACAGCCCCTGTAAATGATGAAAATACCTTATGACCCCACGGGAAACAATTACCGTCTGAATAGGGCTCGAAACCCGGCTGGCTGGCCATCGGTCCCTTTCTCTGTGTCAGACTTAACTTTGTTTGTTGTCGTTTACGCTAACTCACCACAGCTGCATCTTCTAAATAATGCCACGAGTGGGGCTTGAAGAGAGTGACGTCGCTTGCGTCTGCGCAGTGCGACCTGATGCAGTCCCTGAAGTGAGACACACAGAAATACTGCAAAATAATAATAATAACGCGACTAAACGAGACGAAATAACATTATAACATTTCGTCTCGTCTCGTTTTGGTCAATGAAAATGAAGAGACATTTTAGCATAGTTTTTATTTTGTAAACCACATTTAGTCTCGTTTTATTCGTCAACAATATTGCATTATACATTTAATTATAGTCATCGTCACATGACCAGCATTTACGTTGCGTCTCGTCTCGTCTTGTTTTTGTCACGTGATAAAGGTTCGTTGACGACGATATTTAGTCATAATTTTCGTTGACGAAAGCAATACTACACAGAGGGTTACTTCTGGCAGTAGTGCAGATGATCTGAGGGTGACGGTAAGCGCGCTACCCCGGGGAATCCTCACTCCTCCCACACTTTGCAGCCAGTAGAGCTGCCGATGGAATGTGCTGGGCCACCCACGTGGTGTGTACCAACCGTATCCTTCGGGGCTCCTCTCGATGACCGTGTTGCCAGTGACTGGTGGTGAGGTTGCTAGGGGCGTTCCCACTATTGGTTGCCTACTAACGTTTGTGAATGACATTCACGGATGTTACTCCACGTTGTAGACAATGAATCCGTTTCCTTTCTGCTACACATAAATATTTTGGAAGGAAAAGTCTACATATAAATGGAATCAGTTCAGTAAATGTTAATATTAAAGATGAACGACAAACAGTGAGTGCTCTTTGCCATCGCAGCTATTTATCTGCAGCAAAAGGGCAAATTCCGGTCTATCTGGGCTCACAAAATCACTCAGGCTCGGGGTCAGCACAGTGAGTACCACTGTATGTACACGGAGACATATCATAAATTATAGGACAGTTGCTGACAGCTACTGTAAAATGAGCTTCTCTTTCATCTTGCCTCGACAGTCAACACTGAAGAGCGACGGATCACGTGCGCTCCACTGACTTCACTCCTATTGGTTGTCGCTCCCGAAAGTTACTCTTCATTTGTATAAAGTTGAATATATCTCAACTTTGTTGCGTCACTGAACACGCCTACATCCGGCAATGGTCTCTGTCACCAGAAATCGCCAGCTCTCAAATGAAATTAATGTCACTTTGTCGCTGCTAGTGTGAATGCAGCTTTAGGTGCTTCTACATCAGTGTTATTCACCTATCATTTCAATAGTTTTTATGGATAAGTTATGGGTAGGGTTAGGTTTAAGCTTTGGGATATGATTAGGATTCAATTTCTGTAAAGGAATGTTGTTCCAGGATCAACAAAATATGTTGACCCAGGATCATGTCTTACATTGACAAAATCAGGACGTGCGTAAAATATACAGCTATACAGCATTGCCAGCTTGCACTGTCACATTATTTGTGAAAGCTGATTATTGCATTGCCCATTACATCTGCATGGCAGGATAAATAAAGATCCTATGAGATGCTGATCATCCCAATGTAAGAGTCAAATGGCTGCTTCTACTGCTCTATTAATAATTAGAGTAATTAGAGCTTGCTTGTTAATCGAGGTTCACTCGGGCCGAGAGAGGTAATGATGAAGAAAATAAATGTGAGTCGAGGCTGAGAGGCAGCTGTCACATGTTCATTACAGCGAGTGTGACTTCTCTCACTGCCGATGCTGATGAGCACATGGAGCCCTTCCATAGACACTGAGCTCTCATCTGTGTCCTCTCGTCACGGCCTGCAAGGAATCTGCGCCTGCTGAATTCCACAAAAAGATCAGAATTTACATCAATCTGAAGTTTGATGTTTGTTTAATTCATATTTTGTATAATTGATCACGCTTTTAGCTGTATATTTAGAAGCAATTCTATAGTAAAATGGGGAAAAAATTGTGCATAGTCTGTTCAGGCCTACTTTTCCTCTTCCATTCTCATTTGCTGAGCCAAAATCATGACTTATATACGAGAAGATTTGTCTCAGTGTGACCGTCAGATGCTCTCTGACTCCTTCCCCAGTGTGAAGTGATTGAGTGAAACAGGGCAGTTGTAGGACTTCAGTTTTAGAGAGGCTCAACCCCCTACCTGAGTATGAGCTGATGTGGCTCTGGGGAGTATTTCTTCCTTTAAGTGCAATAGGTCATGAATTTGAATATTTTCAGTCAAGCGAGAATTGTATATAAACATTAATATTGCATCTGTTTGTCAGGAGATGTATATCGTTATCTGCGGCATATTTGGCTGTATTTTATATTGTGATATGAATTGTTCATATGAATGGAGAGCCCTCTGAAAGGGAAATAACCTCAGATTGCAGTCACTGCTTTCAGAGAGAGATCATATAATAAGAGTGCTGACAGCTCAGGTAATCACAGATTTTTAGGGAGGATGAGATAAAAGAAGCGTTTAATGGTGAATGTGTAATTTCTCTAGCGACATCAAACAAAATTGCAAAAAATAACACTGTTTACGAGCAAGTTTTCCTGAATACTCCTCCCATTTGCAATTGGTTGACCAAACAGGTAGCCCCACCCCAACCGCATGCCATTGATTAAGCCCCTGTTGATGTAGTCTCAGCCTCAGATGTCACGCCCACGGACCGCTGGCTGAATGTCTGATGCATATGGCAAACTTATCTGGAAACACTTCAGGAGTTTCAAAGTCGTCATCTGATTGGTTGAATTCTACATGATGTCTGTGAGACGTGTGTGTTGCGTTCTTTAACGGTCCGCCTGGAAACAAATGCCGTAACTCCAAACTCCCTCGTGGAAGAAGAACGCTGTCGTGTTTACAACTGTGACAATGAGCGCTTACCAGGATCAACTAAACGCTGGATTTTCAAAAGTATGTGAAGTTCGCAGCTCTATTGTTGCAGTAAATGAATAATTCTTGAATGAATAATTTATAGATGCACGCCGGTCTGTTATTGCAGGGACATTGACTTTACATTTTCACGCCCCTAAACATGACGCGGAACAAAATTAACTGTGATTGGTTGCGTTACATGTCAGTCAAACGTCCTCTTGGGCGGTCCTTGGCCAATGAAAGCTGTGATGGAGTCCAGACCTTCTGCCGTGAGTCTGAAGGTCTGGCTACGCGAGACTACTGTTGATGTGGTGAACAGAGCAATGTATTGAAAGCGCCACAAAGACACAGTGTTTACACTTTTCTGGGAATCAGCGTATACTAATGACTTACTTATAAATCTCTGTAAATAAAGAAATCGCGAAATGGCTTAGTGCAATTATCAAATCGCAAAGGCTGTGATTTAAAGGTGCAGCGATTTCTGAGAATCAATGTTGATATTTGAAATTAACCCAAACAAACACACTGCTCCCTTCATTGCTCCTTCATTGAAATGCAAGAGTAGATGTATCGATAACTGAAGTGAAGCAAAATAATGCTTCACGAAAAATAAAGTGGAGTTGGCGAACAAACAAAATTGCAATTTTTATCAGAAAAATTCCCAAATTGGCCCAAATCTTACAGCCCTACCTACACACACAAGATGCTATTTTAGTGAGAGAAGGAAATCTGCTTCAGCTTTCATGTAGCAAATAGATGCAAATTTAGAGGCAAGTATGCTAATATACCGTACACTGTAGTCCCGGGTTTAAAGCTGAAGAGAGCACCTTGTCTTAGACTGTAAGCACAGCAACGGTTTAAACCCGAGGCCACACCTCTAAAGAGGGATGTCTGACCATCTGTCATTGCTTTTTGTTGTAATTTACAATCAACAACAATTAACAATCAGATATTGCTTTGCTTTACAATATGAATGAACTAAATTTTTAGTGTATTAATTGGTGATTTTATAAGGTCCGCACCTGTATCCAGACAGTATGGTTGGCCATTGCCTGCATGCTGAGGCTTGAGTACAAACACTAAGAGGGAAAGTAGACAGACTTAAACCATTCACACCATAATCCTATGTAATCCTTAAAGGGCCAGGTAACTTCTTAACTGAGAACATATTCAGAAAAAGGTTACTACAAAGGCGAGGTGACCTTAAAGGGACAGGTCACTCTACGAATGAAAAATCTGCTGTTTGCTCACCTTTATGACATTCCAAACTTGTTTTACTTTGTTTACTTTTGTATAAAGTATAAAATAAAGAAAGTCATTGGGGGTCAATTTTGTTTTGGACCCCATTAACTTTCATTGTATATAAATTGTTTTTTTTTAAAAAGTCAAACATTTTATATTTACAATTATTTTCAATGGAATTTTTTTGTATGACATGAGTGAGATTAAATAACAGAATTTTCATATCCCCCAAAATGAAAAATCTGTCATAATTTACTTATCATCATGTCATTCCAAACCTTTATAACTTGTTTAATATTCTCCCATCATTTTTGTCCATTCATATTCAATTCTCAATTCATATTTAGGATTCGCTATCACATTAAGATGTTCCAGAATAAATAATTTAATTTATTACAGTTATAGTTATATATAGTTATATTCATTATAGTTTTAATTTATTTAAATATTTACGCAGAATCCCTTAGTAACATAATTGCGTCATAATTAAACCAGCTCTTAGTATCCACATCGAACTCATGTTAGACTCTGAGGAAACATGCTTTGTCAAACTATTATTTATTCATGTAGCATGCTTTTTTTATGTGCTCTTGAAAGGGTCTGGTACAGCACTACAGGTTTTTAGCTGAATGGACTTGCAGGCCACGTTCTGCGGATGTGGATTAGAAGATGGAATGCTTTTTGGCGTCTCGGGCTTCGAGTACTCTCTCTCAGGCATGAGATGCAGTAGTAATGGCTGTATAATGCCTACGGTGATCTCAGTGATGACATGAGATAGAGAGGTGTGAGAAAGGGACGCTTTGTGTGAAGTGTGGAAAGTGCCATCTAGTGGCATTGAATGCCTGCTCTTTCATCTTGCTTGGCACATCATCATAGCTTGTCTTTATAGCTTGAAAGGACTTTCTCTCATGCATCTGTCAAAAAAAGAGCACTGCCATTAGATAGCTCGTCCTTAGTAAATTTGCATCTGCACCTACCTTGAAAAAAGCCAGTTAGAAAGATTTCAGATCTGCAGTTATATTTTGGTGTAAACATCAAATCCCACAATTCCATCAAAAATTCCATCCCGGTTCCATATATTTTCCATGCTTACAAATGATCAGACTGAAATTGGCGAAGTGTCTTGTGGCTAAAATGATTAACTAAGACCAACTTCTGAGGACTTTAAATGTTTTCTGCAACAGCTGTAAGGATTTAGAGGAAGTCAAAGGAGACACAGTGTCAATAGCCAATGAACTGTATTTCTATAGGAGTGTAATAGTGTCGAGATTGATAAGATGCTGTCATCTGATATGGAGTTCTCATCATCTTAAAGTCGCTGACTGTTTCTGAAGAAAAGAGGAAGAGACCCAAAAGAATTATTTACAGACTTTAAAGAGCCTGTCACACAAGCTTAACTGATCTCTCGTAAAGATGTCAAGATAAATTGCCCTCATAAGATTTGAAACTCAAATGTCTCTGCTGAGAAATGAAGCGAGATGACAAATTTAGTTTACTGTAATTGCAATGAACACAAAATTACCACTAAACCTAACAATTTAGAATAAACACCGTAGAATTCTTCTTATATTGTGGTGTCTTTATTGTTGCCGCCTGTTCTTGAGCATTGTGATGGATTTTGCTCTAACAAGGGCGTTTACACTGACAATATAACCAAAAGTCATTCAGTTTCAATGAGAGCTGTCGATTGCAGAGACATGAGTGACATGATCATTACAACAAATTTTAACTTCATGGCCAATGGGAGAGCAGACGATAAAGCTCAGGTTATTCGACTTCTCATAGGATTGGACACAGTAGAAAATCTATTGGATAGAGTAGTATTTTCTTTTTGGAATTGAACCGAAAGTTTTAGGATTTTAAAGATTTTAAAACAATGAAAGGTTATGCAATTTTTGTTGTTTTTAAGTGAATATTGTGTCAAGTTGTGAAAACCAGTGCAATTCTGCACATCTTATCTGCTGTCATTAGGAGTCCAGATGTCACGGTTGTGTGTATAGGAACAGGCAGAAAACTCAGGAGATGCAATCCAAACACGTTTTAATAGAAATTAACACAAGGCAGGCAACAACACAACATAGCATAACGGTGACCAGCCAAAGACTGTGTGAACAAGAGGAACTTAAATAGCAAACGGAAACGAGATAATTAACTGAACACAGCTGAAACGAACATAACTAACGAGGGTAACTATGGTGACAAACAAGTGGCAGGAAACTAAGACAAAGGAACACATGACAGGATGAAAACACAACTTAAAGATAAACTAAACAGACAGACATGTTACACCAGACATCTGAGACCACGCTGAAAATCCATAACTCACATAAAATGAAGAAATATTTAAGATTCTGTAGTCTAGTAGGAAGGCCTACTAGTAGCCAACAACAAAAACTTGTGATAAAATTTTTCAGGTTTGTAACTTTTGAGGAAATATTATGTAAAATAATGGCAATTTTGTTTACATCTCATTTGATCCTCGAATTGAACAAAGTTTTAGGTTTTTAAAAAGGTTATGACATAAAAATCCTGAGAAATATGTACTTTTCAGCAGCCAAGTAGAAACCCCTACTAGCAGCCAACAGCACCGAGACTCGCCAGCCTCCAGTGATTTGACGGCTGTCAGTGTGAACGGAAGCTTAATGTTTCACGAGTGCTCAGGAACCAGATCTTTCAAACAGTTCTTCGATTCTCCGTGCCTCCTTCATTAGGTGTTTTGTAATGCGAGAGCGCACGTGACACCGAGAGCAGCGTGTTAGTTATGCAAGTAGACGAAGTGCCTGTGGAGGTAATAGCGTGAGCTCAGCTGGGCAGGAATGGCGACCGAGGTCTCCCGGGGAAGCGAGGAGGCAGTGGAACAGCTGCAGTCTGCGAGGGGGGCTGGCTGACTCACACCTCTGCAGGAAGAGGGGACCTGGGGATGGCTGTGGGGCGGTGGAGGAGAGGAGGGGGTGGGCTGCATGTCCAAGGTGCCCTGTCAGGGGCCTACTGATAGAAATTACCAAAAGCTTAAAGATGATTTCCCACAGAAGGATGATGGTGTCCGCCACATTTCAAAAAACATTTCAGACTTAATGAATAGCATGAGCATGGCAAATTCCGTATTCACCATGCTCCTCTCGGCTTTGAACACGTTCCCCTCCTCACGCCCTGTCTGATTCCAAAAACATCAATAAGCAACAGCAATAAAAATGCAAATTTGAAAGTTTCGAGTGCAGCCGTTATCAAAATGTATTGTTTCTCCTTGCCGTTTTGCTCAGCAATTTAAGGACAATAATTTTCAATAACATGTCCGGAATCCTAATTGGTATGATACAGAAATCATCTTTCAATCTTAAAAAAACAGTGCCACCTTATATCAAACACTATGTTCCTGTTGCTGTCCTGCTGTTCCATAACTCTCTACTTTCAGTCGCAATCTCTTCTCCACCTCGGTCGCTGCCCTTCAGAATTATGCCATGTCAAATGATTTCATCTCAAAAAGCAAGGGGGGGAAAAACAACCTTATTTTCCAAAACAGCCATCTGGCAGGACAGCTCTCAATGTTTCTATCCACCTCCATCCAATTTCCCATTCCGGTCTCCACTCCACAGTCACTACGTCACTGCGGATAGATCACACATGCAGGAGCTGGAATATTCTGACAGGCCCAATGTCCTCGCTGCCGCCGAATTCTCTGCGTGATTGATTCCATTTCTCCATCCAACATCCTCTCCCCCTCCCCGAAGCTTTCGCCTCATTCCTCCACTCGCTGCTGTCATTTGCTATTCACATTTCCTGTGCTCTAGGAAACTGTCTTTTTGCTTATTTCTCAAATTAAAGTGAAATAGATCATACATTGTGCTCAAGGTGTTGGCATTTTCAAGCTCTTGTTCAGCTGCCTTTTACTTTCCATCGTAAAGGAAACAGAATCGAGTAGAGTTAAATGGAACAATGAGGAAGAGTGATTGCATTCTTCTTTTTCCGTATGTCTCAAATCAATTTTTACAATATATAGTTCTGATCCTCAAATTTGATTGGCTGAGTTTGCAACAATCCAGACCAGAGTATGTGACTCAGAGTATGAGTATGTGAAAACGCTTTGACTCATTTTCATTGGCGAAAAACATACACAAACTCGACAAATTATGTGTGCTTGATATTAACTCTCTGTTTATAGAAGCATTGTATAAAATAAAAATTTCACTTTTGCAATCATGCTGTTGTTCTAAATATCAGCATGGCTGTGTGGCGCCATATTAATATTCAGCACAACAGCGCTCTTGCTCTTGGTATTGCTTAAATGTGCATATATTTTCATGATGGAAGCCAGGCTGCCAAAAATATAGTTAAGTTTTGACTGTTTTCATGGGAAAAAAAGACGAGCACTGCAGAATTTCAAATAAAACATCATGCATTGGTTTACCTGTGGGCTCTTATGTTAATGTATCCTCAACTCTTCATGTCAAAGCTCTGAAACCATCATTTCTATTTAGCCATGACATGACAGATGGAGAGAAGGCTGTGAGGTTGTACAGCATCCCACCGCTTACTTACAAACACCGTACAGAAGTACCTCTGCGAGGATCAAGGCCAATTCATTTAGAGAACTCTATATTCTGTGTTTCTTAGAATGTATTTTTCAATATAACTACTTGCTGAATATTGTGGACAAAGAAAATTTTTCATTCAATTATGGGATGTCACAGGTAAGTAATTGTTAATGGTGTTGGATTCTCTAGAGAACAGTTTTCTATAATGAAATGTCTTGTTCTTTTTCACACGATTGCAAGATACAGAGTGCAGAGAAGAAAATATCTGTTTTAATTCAATCAGATTTAGTGGCTGTCAGCCCTTTCTAAATGCTTTCTTTTGGTCTGGAACATTCTGATGTTCCAAAAAAATAAACATTTGTTCTTTTACAAAACTTCATAAGTTAACTAATTTAGGCTGGATTCAAAGGCAGCATTTTTTTTAGGTTCTGTATTGATGACCTTGTTTCTGGACATGGAGCTATTATTTTCTTTTTTCTTTTTCTTTTTTTGTCATCACACAGCAATTCCAAATAGGCACTTGTATACTACATTTCTATTGTCATCCAGTCTGCGATGGCATTTTCTTGTAAACACACGGTCTGTTTGATGCTGTTATTTGTCGTGATGGTGATTTGAGGTTAATCTCTGTGGGGGTGAAGAGCATGCTAGCAATATGTTCGGCTCCAAATAACCAGATGTTATGTCCAGAACCCATTATGAGTTCACTTGGTAATGATGAGGCTTCGTAAGAGGTTTCCATGGCAGCAGCACAATGCCCTTGCATTCTGTTTTGCTGTGTCATGTTTACATAAGAAGGATTCCTTATGCAGGTTATTCAGTTAGGCTTTTTTTAAGGTAATTGTCCAGTATTGTGTCCTGCTATAAGATGTTCCACTCTAATGATCCCTTTACGTTGCATGGCTAGTATTTTCTGTAGATCCAAAAGTTTGGCAGCACATATCATCATTTAGAGTAGCATTCGCCTTTTCTAAACTATCTATAATATTATAAACTAATACAGGAATACTCATAACAATAATACTCATAACAATAGGAAAAGGGAAAAGAATGGCTGAGAAAAGGTTTGCGTAACCACCAAATTCTTTCTGAATCAGGATTTTTATATAAAAGGTCAGAAGACAAAAATGGAAATTCTTTTATCATTTACTCACCCTCATGTTGTTTGAAACCTGTATGTTTTTTTTTTTGTTGTTGTTTTTTTTTTTTTTGATTTTTTGGTCATAAAAATGCTCAACTAGGCTGTTTTTTTTAATTTATTTTTTTAATCAAAAAATACAGTAAAAACAATAATACTGTGAAATATTATTACAATTTAAAATAACTGTTACATTTTAAAATGCTGAATTTTCAGCATCATTACTCCAGTCTTTAGTATTACATGAGAAATCATTCTAATATGATGATTTGCTGCTCAAGAAACATTTCTTCTTCTTCTTCTTCTTCTTCTTATTATTATTATTGTTATTATTATTATCAGTGTTCTTTGGATTCTTTGGTGAATAGAAAGATCAAAAGAACAGCATTTATTTGAAATAAATTGATCTTTTCTTTGTACTGTCACTTTTTCAATTTAATGCATTCTTGAATAACATAACACTGAATAACAGTATTAATTTCTATTAAAATAAAAGAAAAAAAAATCTTGCTGACCCTAAACTATATATATATATATTTTTATTTGGTGTCTTATTTGGTGTTTAACAGCCGTAATCCCAATAAACTGTTGTTGTCCTGTGTGAATATTCTTCAAAAGTATCTACAGCAATGTTTGTTCAACCGAAAAAAGTCATAGTGGTTTGGAATGACAGTAAATGAAAAGAGAATTTTCATTTTTGGGTGAACTATCCCTTTAAGCAAATCGTGAACCTTTTCTGTGCCCTCTTTTATCATGTGCTTTTTGATGGCCCAGCTCTTGTTCGTTGGATGACAAAAATGAAAGAGCATCCGAATGGTGCACAGGGCCACATTAACCTATCAAACTGTGTCTCATCTTCTTTTAATCACCGGGTTGGACCGGAGCTGGCTGATAATGTGCTGTAGGCTTCAATATCCTGAGTCAGCAGTAGGAAAGGAGTCAGCTCCCATCCTCCTGCCTGCAGCTGCTCCACGCAAAGGCCACAGCACCAAGCGAACGAGTTGATGGTCTGGAAAATTGCATTAAAACCTGCAGGTCTTATTCTTCCATCCATCATGTACTTTTCATGTGCTAAATCAAATTAGTCCAGTTATATATTGATGCTGATTCTATGGAGAAACAGGTGCTTTACAACCTGATTATTGTCATATCCTTGAGTTTAATTACCTGCTGGGATGGAAATATGGGGCCTTGGAGGTTTTGTTTTCTCGGCTGCATTCAAGCATTTTAGGGTTCGTGAGTCTTTGTATTGGATCAATCCTGAACATAATTGATTATTGGCTGTCGTGTACCTGCTTGTGTTGCTTAAAGGTGAAGTATATAATTTCTGCACCATTAGTGTCACCAAACGTCATTTAAAAATGCAGGTTTTCTAAACATTCCACCGTCTGCTATTGGTTGGTCAAACAGATGCCATTGGTTGAGCAGATATTGTTGCTGGGCTGATCGAGATGGTCACACAAACAGAGCAATGTTTTAATAGCGCCACAGGTTTTACACTCTATGGGCCAGATTTATTACCGGCGCAAAACACTCTTTTGGCGTTAAAAATCTACTGTCAGGATTTACTAAAGACACGCAGTGAAAAATTAGTGCTGAAAAGGCATAGGCACAGTTATTTTTGCGGCTGAACTTATTGTATATGCATTTGTTGGAGTTTCCCTTTCAGACACTGAATATTTAAGAATATTTAATATGAATCACGCAATGTGATTTACTAAGGTTTGCCCTTGTCAGTTCACTGATGTTTGCGCCATTATTTACCACCCCAAAAAAGCACGTCTTAAACCAGACTCTAACTGGTAGATTGTGTTGGTCATTATGGAAATGATCCGGATGCATCTGTGTTCTTTAAATTGCGCGTTGTCAGTAGATCACGTGCAGAATTTTCCACTCCCATCTGCGCTTTTTTGGAATTGCGCTCTCACGCTAATTTGCCCTGTTTAGTAAATCTGGCCCTTTGATTTACTTATAGTGAATAAGAAGAAAGTACAGTATGTTAACAAAATGACATACTTCACCTTTAAACATTCTTGAACTGGATGGGGTCTCATTTTCTGGTCCCATTTTTCCCTCCCTCTTCACTGGTCCATCCATTGTAGCAGTAAACTGTAAAATTGTGTATTTCATTAATTCAATATTTAAATATCCCTCCTTTCCTCTAAATTAAACCCTAGAGGTTTTCTTCAGTTTACTTAGGCCAGTTTTCTGGAGGACAAACTTCTACAGCATACAGCTATTCCTATTTTAATTTTAAAAGTGCACGTTTAGCCTTGAATAAACAATTACAATTATACAGCACCTAATGTCATGAAAGGTTTTCCTCAAGGTGTCATGAAATAGCTTGTTAAGCATGTATTGTACATGAATAAAAATACAGTTTAGTTCTGTCACTTAAAGGGGTCATAAACTACATTGCTTTATTGTTTTATGATGTTTCCTGTGGTGCACTTATAATGTTAGCATGATTTTTACATCAAAAATGGTCAGAATTTACAAATAAAAGGCATTTTTCCTACCCTGATTTTAGCCCTCTGATTTGAACGCTCTGGTTGAAGGTGCATGTCTGCTGTGAGAATTCAGTGTAAACGCCCACTGCTGTGATTGGCTGACATCTTTGTATATGAAATAGCTAGTATTAAATGTGGAACTCTCTCGAAAACTTTTAGCACGTTTTTACTATTACAGCTCTCAATGTTTACTAATCGTGAAAAGTGTTGATTATAGCATTACATTTAGATTTATGGCATTATATTCAGATCATGGCATGAAAGATTGCAGCGATGAGCATTGTAGCCGATTACAGACGTGTTGAGCGCATGAATGCAGCGATCTTGTCATTGCAACTCGATTTCTGCACGCTCACGAATGCTTTCATCATAACTAACAGTGCAAACACAATGTAAATAAGAGATTTGTTGATTATATTGGGAGTTTTGGCGTAAGTCCAGAACTCAGTCACTTATAAACTTGCGCTGTTTGAGTGACAGCTCCAGCGATTGTAAAGGGAGCGTTCTTTGATCGCTTTCAATATATAATTTAATCACAGTTTAAATAACAGATTATTTTCATCCTACTAAGAGACACAATGTGAAGTTAACGGTTTAGTCACTGGTTTGATTTACTGACACATAGACAAAGAACATCTGACTGTACATGAATCATTACATATCAGAAATCACAGTTACTTACATGCTGTCGCATTACTGTCGAGTCCATATCATAAAAGTCTGTAAAGTCTTGCAAAGCCTGCGCCGAAATTGTGACTTATTTTTCCAAAGAATCCATAGTGAAATGTATCGCATACAAATAAATAATGCCCAACTGAGACAATCACATTGTTAAAAATAAATAAAATAACCACATTCCTAGCATCTAGGATACTTTAGAAGGTAATGTTATTTGTGGTCCATCTTGCATCACTCTTCTCTCCTCGTCATCTCACTAACACGCCAGTGGGTGGGGCCAAAGTTGCAATGATGATGTAGACGTTGATCTTCTTCTGCAGAGGCGGTCTTTCACCTTTCTATTCCACAATGAGTATGGAACAATATTACTAAATTACAATATTATTAAAATTATGGTAACAATAAAAGCTGTTTTTGGACTAACAAGGAAGTTTTCAGTTCTGAAACTTACAGGATATTCTTATAGTATGATGTCTTATATGTCAAAAGCTCAAAGAAAATTAGATTTCTCAGTTCATGACCCCCTGAATATATGTCCCAACATGCCATGCAGTTATGTGTTATATTGAATATTTGCAATGAAATAATAATAATAATAATATTTTCTTCAAACCTTTTGACACTTAAACCACACTTAAAACCTACCAAATACACAATATCTAGCAATGTCCTTGAGTGTCCACTAATGTGCTCCCAGAAAATCCCTATTAATTACAGCATATCTAAATATTTAGATCCTGTAAAAGAAACTGAAATTGACAGAAATCACAAGGTCATATTTAAGAGAGTCATACGTTCATCTGTGTCACCTTCAGTTTATATTTGCAGGCGACGCCAGTGGGCATGAGGAAATAATAGGCTTTGTCCCACAAACAAATGAATCCGAAGTACCCTGAATCGTCACAATGCCACTCACTTATCAGCAAGGTAACGTTAGATAAAGATAATTAGTGTGCGGAGCCCCAAGGCTGTCTGTGCTCTTGACTGAGGTGTTTGGGACGAACCTGAAAGCCGGACTTGAAATTGCATCGCCGCAGTCATAAGAAAAAGTCCAGCTCCCTTCACACGGAGAGGTCTGGACGGGGCAAGACCATTGACACTCAATTTCAGCCAGTTCTTCTCTGGTAATTAACGTACAACGCTAATACCGTCTGATACAAATGAAGCACGACTCCTACCTCCTCATAATTCTCTCTCACTCAAAAGTAATTCAAGGTTTCGATGTGCACGAATGTCCTCCTCTCCCATGAGAGCTGGCTTCATTACAACTGAATTGTTTCAGCACCTCTGAGCCCCTTCTGTGCAACTCTTTTATGTTGTCCTGTGACACACATATGAATTCGAAATGACTTCAAATAAGCAGTGGGAAAACGTCATAGAGGGACGGCCTTCTGGAAATATGAGGGAAATGACAAATGAAAAGGGGTACCTGAATAAATGGAGGGTGGAGAGAGAGGGATGAAACAACAGGGAGGAACTGCGGGTCAGCTTGTGTGGAATTCAAAGTTGTTAAAAAATTAGATGTAGCAAACACGATATAGAGCTGTGATATATATATATATATATATATATATATACATACACCGATCAGGCATAACATTATGAAGTGATGAAGTGAATAACACTGATTATCCCTTCATCACAGCACGGTGGCATATATTAGGCAGCAAGTAAACATTTTGTCCTCAAAGTTGATGTGTTAGAAGCAGGGAAAATGGGCAAGCGTAAGGATTTGTGCGAGTTTGACATGGGCCAAATTGTGATAGCTAGACGACTGGGTCAGAGCATCTCCAAAACTGCAGCTCTTGTGGGGTGTTCCCGGTCTGCAGTGGTCAGTATCTATCAAAAGTGGTCCAAGGAAGGAACAGTGGTGAACCGGCGACAGGGTCATGGACGGCCAAGGCTCACTGATGCACGTGGGGAGCGAAGGCTGGCCCGTGTGGTCAAATCAAATTGACGAGCTACTGTAGCTCAAATTGCTCAAGAAGTTAATGCTGGTTCTGATAGAAAGGTGTCAGAATACACAGTGCATCGCAGTTTGTTGCGTATGGGGCTGTATAGCCGCAGACCAGTCAGGGTGCCCATGCTGACCCCGTCCAAATTCCAAGTCACATCACATCTACACATCCCACAGATGCTCAATCCAATTGAGCATCTGTGGGATGTGCTGAACAAACAAGTCTGATCCATGGAGGCCCCACCTCGCAACTTACAGGACTTAAAGGATCTGCTGCTAACATCTTGGTGCCAGATACCACAGCACACCTCAGGGGTCTAATGGAGTCCATGCCTCGACGGGCCAGGGCTGTTTTGGCAGCAAAAAAAATGTGTAGAAATTATCAATTTCCATCCTCATCTTCACTTCCTTGTCTCAAACACTTCATTTCAAGGGGCGTTACATTTTTCAGAAATGCAAGTAATGCTTTGTCAGGAAAGGAAGGAAAACTGTGATGTCACAAATGGGGCAATTTCAGATCATGGCATTTCAGAAGGGTTGACAACAAAAACTCATATTTCAAACTAGGGAGTTAGCTGTGAGGTATAACCTTGTATACTGTATGTGCAAATATCAAAGACATTTTGACATTTCATGACCCCTTTAAATTGTAACTTTTTCCCAACCCTGCTATGGTTAAACTGAGAGTTCTGCTGACAGTTCTTGGGAACTGAGATAGTTACAGTAGTCAGTGTATCTGCGTCCCCCATGAAGCGTGAAGGTCCAACCAATTGCACTTTGCTCAGAGTGATGTTGAACCCTCAAGACTACAGAAGATCACAGCAGAATAGCTGTACAGGACCAGTCTAACAGGATTTCCACCAGCAGTCATCACTACACACATAGCATTCTACAATACTGCTTTGAATAGCCATTATATGTGTAGAATTCAGTTAATGCAGATCTAGAACATTTACAAATCATTATGGAACATTGATCAGGTGTTTCTCCTAAGATTCCTTAGGAAAAATAAATGTATAAACAAATAAGACTGCACCTGAGATTTTACACTATAAAAAATCATGTGTTTATATATGGCAACAGTTGACTTAAAATCTGCCATCATTACAACAATATCATATTTAGATTGAGAAACTCTGTGGTGATTTCTGAAGGTCACAAATAAGAAGAGTTATTGTTTACTTTGCTCCATCTAAACAGTGTATCAAACTTCTCATTCTGCAATCTAGTCAGAGATTTCAATATGAACTGAAATATTTTTTACCATGCATGTGACCAAGGTCTTTTATTAATAATTAAGAACATTTTATTAAAAATAAGAAATATTAATAAATCAGAAATCATTAATAAAATATAATTCAGAAATTTCTTTACCAGTCTCTCTAGAGCTCTTATTTACCATTCAGCCATGAAACGAAAAATTAAGATTTAAAAGTCTTCACATATACAAGGGAAAATATAATTATTTTTTAAGAAATTAATATTTTATTCAGCAAGGATTTATTAAATTGACCAAAAGTGACAGTAAAGACATTTATAATGTTTTCTATTTCAAATAAATGCTATTCTTTTGAACTATCTATTCATCAAAGAATCCTGAAAAAAAGTACCAGTTTCCACATAAATATTATGTAACTATTTACAACATTGATAAAAATAGGAAATCAGCAAATCATCATATTAGAATGATTTCTGAAGGATCATGTGACACTGAAGACTTAAGGAGTAATGATCACCATCACAGGAATAAACCACATTTCAAAATGTAAACAGGAAAAAAAAACGATATTTTAAATGTAGTAATGATTTGTAATATTACTATTTTTACTGTATTTTTATCAAAATAACGGGGCCTTGGTGAGCATAAGATACTTCTTTCAAAAACATTAACCCTTTTGAATGGTAGTGCAAATCAAAATCAGAGAAATGTTTCATATTGAATTCTCTGACTTGATTGACGACTTTACTTAAAAGTCCCTCCCTTTAATTGAACGTAGTCTAGGGGAAACAACTGAGATATTAAAGAAGTCTCTCTTTTTTTTCATTTTTTTTTTCATTTTCTTTCCTAATGAAATTATACCACACCATCTTAAATGGCCAGAACAAGGACGATTTCCCAACTGCTTAATATGTGGTAAAAACCTTTGAGTTTATCTACCACCGTCTCATTAGGTTTTGCACAGGGAACAACAGAAAAAGCCATCACTGCTCTGCATGCTCGCCAATGCAAAATGTCACCCAGACCAGGGAGCAGCTGTGCGCTCCCAAAGGAGGCTCCGTCTGGCTTGAAGACCCTGACTGTTCTGGCCTATAGCACACATGGCCTCCTCTGGACCATGGAGACTCAGGTTATTAATGAGGAATGGACAGAGGAGGAAGCAGAGCTAAGAAGGGTCCCTGCAGACACTATTACCATTTGTTTATGTAGCTCATTTAAGTGTGGAGTACAGGCTTCCTCAACAACACATGCCCCATGTTGTTAATGGAATCATTTATATTAATATTTGCATGAGATTCAGTATGTTTTTAAGGAGCTTTGGGCCAAATGCAAGCAATAACATGAGTAACAAAATGTGAATATAAATGATGGCTTATGCAGATCCGGGTTTTTTTGTCCATTGCAAACATACTTCAGTGTTGACTTTAACAAGTTATGTGGCTCATCTGTATGCCGACACTTTGCTGTAAAATCAGTTTAACTGGAGTGAGTCAGGCTGGACAAACAGCATGTCTATATGTTATATTAATGAGCCCAGTCTCTATTGGTTTACCCAGAACTTACCTAGAGCACTAAAGGCCTCCGTATCCTGCTGGCTGAAGTTATGCAAGCTCTTGACCTTTGCCATTCTATTGCTTTAAAGGTCACAGACTTGAGAGAATGGACCGCAGGATGGAGTCCGTTTTATTATGTCCATTAAAGCCATCAGTCATCCCACTTCACATTTTCCACTGATGGATTTCTCATATTCATTTCATGGACATTTGAGTTTGGTAGGTAAAGTTTTTGTAAAGGATAGAGGAAAGTGTCGGTATAATTTGCCTCTCTGTTCTCTTTTCTTGCTCAGTTGGAGACTAAGCCGCGGAGGAACTGTATTGCTTCAAGATCATCCCAGTATTCCTGAGTGAGCCCTCCACTAGTCTATTTTTTCCTAGATTTCCCAAATTACAGTTTAAAAATGGTAATGATAAAAATAATGATGACGATAAAGAGGAGGAGGACGGAGGTGTGAGCGATGATGTTGATGATGGTCATGCTCTTTTCCAGTGTCGCAGTCTGACACAGTGGACCCTTTGAAAATTTCTAGATTTCTGTATTGATTAATTGTGGTCTGATTTTATTATAAGTCACAATTATAGACACAATTTGACTTAACTAGTAACACACAAACAGTTGTACTTTTCAACACTTTTGTTGAAGACATTTAGTGATCATTAACAGAACAGGGTGTAAAAAGTAAGTGAATCTCTATGTTATGAATTCTCCAAAAGCTAATTGGAGTCAATTCAGTAGATGAGATTGTAAGTGTGGAGCACAGGTGTCCTGCCTTTTAAATACAAGCACACAAAGCCTGGTTACCGACAAATATGTTCAAATACCAATATGATTGGTTAGTGTAATTCACGCCTAGGGTGACCACCTGGTTATTGCTCTGTTGCAGGACACTAGATTTTGCGGGACAATGTGGGACACGTGTGTGAGAGATACATTTGCTACTATTATACTATGTAAATATTGATTTACATTAGTTAGAAGGCCTGTTTACCATCACTTTGGATGAAATCGTTTTAAATAAATCCCTAAAAAGCTTTGTTAATTGTGACCGGCTCTGTGACTCAGTTTGCCCAGGTTTGAGTGATACAATGTAATTTTCTTACTCTCGCTATATTATTACAGCTGCGCAAATGGATTTTTAAACAGCAGTTGCATTCTTAGTATTATATTTCTTATTGTGGTATTGTAATTTCAGGGGGAAAAACATTATTGAAATGCGGGACAATGCTTACGTCTTGCGGGATGTAGGACAAAGCCCCCATTTAAGACTGTCCTACAAAATGCGGGACAGGTAGTCACTCTAGTCTTGCCTCCATCCCAAAAGCTTTCATAGGATATAAATACATTACAGAGATGCACAAAGCTGTAAAAAAATGCTTCAAAAGCATTGCTAACAATTTGTTTGTGTGTTACAGTGGGGAGAACAAGTATTTCATACACTGCTGATTTTGCAGGTTTGCCCACTTACAAAGCATGTAGAAGTCTGTAATTTTTATCATAGGTACTCTTCAACTGTGAGTGATGGAATCTAAAACAAAAATCCAGAAAATCACATTGTATTTTTAAGTAATTAATTTGCATTTTATTGCATGACATAAGTATTTGATACATCAGAAAAGCAGAACCCCCAGACCGAGGGAGATTGACCGTCATCTTGAACTTCTTCCATTTTCTAATAATTGCGCCAACAGTTGTTGCCTTCTCACCAAGCTGCTTGCCTATTGTCCTGTAGCCCATCAGAGCCTTGTGCAGGTCTACAATTTTATCCCTGATGTCCTTACACAGCTCTCTGGCCTTGGCCATTGTGGAGAGGTTGGAGTCTGTTTGATTGAGTGTGTGGACAGGTGTCTTTTATACAGGTAACGAGTTCAAACAGGTTCAGTTAATACAGGTAATGAGTGGAAAACAGGAAGGCTTCTTAAAGAAAAACTAACAGGTCTGTGAGAGCCAGAATTCTTACTGGTTGGTAGGTGATCAAATACTTATGTCATGCAATAAAATTCAAATTAATTATTTAAGAATCATACAATGTGATTTTCTGGATTTTTGTTTTAGATTCCGTCTCTCACAGTTGAAGTATACCTATGATAACAATTACAGACCTCTACATGCTTTGTAAGTAGGAAAACCTGTATCCTGTATCAAATACTTGTTCTCCCCACTGTATATATTTGTATAATTGTTTGTCAAATTAAGATCAGGACACATTTTATGAGTAATCAATACAGATATTCAGATATTTTCAAAGGGTTCACAAACTTATTCTTTCCACTCATAATCCCCAATGCACAGTTGCATAAACTTAGCCACTATGTTAAGACTGTATCTTAGGAACTAGTTAGACTAACTAGTAGTAAGACAAGAGGTGATCAGACTTACTTTTCCAATTCAAATGAGACTGTTATTTTTTATGTAACTGACTTTAAAAAGTTAGAACCAGTCTTTAAAAAAAAATAAAAAATAAAAAATAAATAAAATGGATGACTAACTTGTAAGACTAAGCAGTTTATACAACTGGCAAGACACACACAATATATGGTTTTGGTGATTGTGCTTTTGACATTTGGAAATTGTAGGAATTCAGATTCACTTATGCAGTCAAAAACCTTTTAAGTGAGAGATTGCCCAATGTGTTTTTCTTTGGTTTGATACATTTCATAAGCAATACTATTCTAAAGAAACTGTTGTTCTTTAGTTGTTGAGTATTGTATCAGTGGAAGTCTAGAAGAATTATGAATTCCATAGTTTATTATTATAACCACCAGTGATTAATCAGTATGTGCAATATTCAAAAGTGAGAGAAGTAGGTTTTTCATTCTTTGAATCAGTTTAGTAAAGTTTTCTACTACAGTACTAATAGTCTAATGGGAGTTAGTTGACATGCAGTTGCAAAGTTACTTATAGTTAGAAGAATGTCTGAAGTGGGCCATCGAAATCCAAGTGTAATCTAGAATTCATATACCTGTATTTTTTTTTTATTATTGTTTTTATATATTAATTATCCAGATGATTTTTGCACTATATTTCACATTTTTTGAAGCCACACAATAGCTTTGTGTAAAAAACTTAAAGGGATAGTTATTGACATATTTATTGATAGTTATTGATATTTTGACAACATTCAACAACATTCTTCAAAAATTCTCTGTTTTTGCTCCATGGCAAAAAAATAAGTATATCATCGCAAGGGTGAGTGAATAATGACAGACTTTTAATTTTTGGCTGAAATATCCCTTTATGGCCGTAAGTGAATTTTAGTCCCTGTCCCCCATTCTTCCTGTTTGTATGGGAGGCATCTGTTCTGAGACACTCAGGATCCATATCAAAAACTGTTCCAACCCAAACTATGGTCATGTCACCGCATAGAACCATTACTGATGTGAGAGGCTCTGGCCACATCCAGACAGGTTTTTCAGTCCAACCAATTTCACATCCATCCAATAGCTGATGCCAAGCAGCTCTCAACACATGGCTGTCAGTGCCCCTCCTCAGGCACCCCTGAAAACAAAGTAAATTTTTGTAACCCTGCCTGCCAGCAGCCACTAATGGCATATGCAGAGTGAGAGTCATTAATATGTGTGGATGAACATGCAGAACAGAGCGATGAGAGGGCACAAATTTGTGGGAAGGGAGGCAGTAATGCTTGGCATAATGTTTGAGTTTAGGATAGAAATGTGCATTGCTGGTAAACCACAGTTAATTCCAAACGCAAACCCAGCCGACACTGAATAACACTTCCATATAATCCTTTCAAGGCAATGGGTTTTTGGTAACGCTTTAGATTACAGCTAGGAAAGTACTGCGTAAGTAAAACGAATTTACAGCATAACTTTCGGTAATTATAGTGTAACTATACGGTATGTACGTGTAGGTATAAGGGAACAATATGTAATATTTGGGGAATAAAGGGGTAACTACCAGGAAAACTAATTATTATTATTACTAACAAATTATTTATACTGTAAGTATTTTTTAATTAAGGGGTAATTATCCATGTAGTTACAGGGTAAGTGTGAATCTGCGGGCTGTAAATTAAAGTGGTGTTTGTTCCCCTCTTGTTTCATGTAGTTACAGGGTAAGTACAATACAAACACACACAATCTGATATCATTCGGAAACCTTTATTTGAAAAACAACTTTCAAAACAGATTTACAACACTTCTCATTTGTTTCTCTTGCTTGGCTTCATCCTCCTCTTGTTTCTCTTCTTTTTTGTTCTTGCCACAGATGAATCTTAAGAAGGAATCCCATGTCTCTAGCTATTCTGTATTATGTATTAAAAGAAAATACAGTACACCCAGAAATGTCCTCACCATTTACTCGTCCTTTACCCTCATGCCACCCGAGATGTATACGACTTTCTTTCTTCAGGTGAACACAGAAAAATAAATAATCCCTGCTAATGAAAACTCATTTGGGTTCCTAAAACTTGAAGCATCAAACAGCACATACAGCAGATTCACACTTACCCTGTAACTGCATGGATAATTACCCCTTAATTAAAAAATACTTACAGTATAAATAATTTGTTAATTTTCCTGGTAGCTAATATTTTTTCCCCAAATATTACATATTGTTCCCCTATACCTGTACATACATACTTTATAGTTACACTATAATTACCGAAAGTTACACTGTAAATTTGCTTTACTTACGCAGTACTTTCCGGGCTGTAATCTAAAGCGTTACCGGGTTTTTCATTATTAGTATTTTATATTGTGTCTGTGTAAAACGCATGCACTAACTACCAATGACTTAATACTGTGTTAAGCAGGAAGGGCTGCTGCTTTTGCATAGTTTGTGCTTGCTGTTTAATAATCATTTGAAACTTGTCAATGGAATCATTTGAAACTGTCATGGAAACTATGTATAAACCTTAATTAAACTATTTAATAGTCAATTAAAAACAAATTTATACCTGTATGATATTACGGCGTATACTGTGGACCAGCAGTTTGTTTGGTGGGTGGGTGGATGGATGGATGGATGATTCATTCGGCGTGCGATTCTCACAGTGCATTATGAGTATTCTCTAGCCGTTGAGCGTACATCGGTTGCACACTCGTTATTGCAGTGGATTGTGGGATTGAATGAGTGCACTCGATTACATCCACTATGGTTTCAGACACCACTACAAATAGCTGTCCCCTCAAATAGTGCCCTATTTAAGGGTATAGTCCGGTATCAACAAAGGCAGAGGGAAGAATCAACAGCAATAATCATCATCAGCAGCAGAAGCGAGATCAAATACATTAACATTGTCATATGTCCATTGCCATGCTAATCTCTCCGAGAGTTGTCTTGACAGAAATATATTTCTGCCTCATACTGTGATCAGAGTTCCTATTGGATCACAATTGGATGTTATTTCAAACACTCGCTTGTTTTAAACGGCTTAAATATTGAGGTTAGCTGTAGCCTGGTATGAAAACATAGGAAATGAGCAGCAGTGTTGACCCTCTCCTGACTCAGGTAAACTCTCCCTTTGTTCATGACCATTCCTCAAGCCCCAGTTGGCCCGCTTTGGACCAAGGTATTCGGTGGGCCAAAAACCCCTGGCCGTTGGCCCCCGGGAAGCCACTATGATGTCCGATCAAGCCCCGGAAATGACAGTGGAAATGCGACTGGCCCTGGCACGCACTAGCGCGCTCGCTTTTGGCCCGACAGTGGAAACTCGCCTATTGTTTACCAAGTGTAAATGTCCCAACCTACTGTTCAACTTACATTGCTGTTTATACAAGCTCTATATTGAAGAGTGTCCGCACAGCTGAGATAATTCTGGGTGAGAAACGTAAGTGTGAATATCTCCGTTGCCACATTTGTTGCTTGTGTTGTCATTAACAATGCAAAAACAGTCATGTTGCACTCGCTTATAGTTTCTATAAGCCTCTGGGTGCCACATCTTGTATGTGAAGACTCTAAATGAACTCAGACCATCACAGATGCCTGCAATTTGTTTGTGAATGCATAGCCCTCTGGGTTCACTTTATTTCTCACTTTTATGTAACTCCAAAAATAAATTTGGCCGTTACACTTTACTATACAAGACTAATGTAATGCAGCTGCACTGGGAGAGTTTGTGGACAGGATTGTTCCTCCAGCTATTACCATGTATAGAACAAGGGCAACTGAAGTCATGTGATTCACAACTAGTCGACACAGAGCCAACAAAACAGTTAGGGGCAGAAGGCTTTGATCGAACTGCACATAAATATGTTTTTCAAATCACAACTTTAGGATTAACTGTTTGCAGTCATTATTGTGAAAGTGATGAAATCTGATCTGTTTGTTTAGACAGTGTTGCTAAAATCTGGTGTGTCAGATGAACACTTTTTTTAAGAAATTAATACTTTTACCTAATAAAGACACATTAAATTGAGCAAAAGTGACAGCAGGGCATTTCTAAATTTCAGATAAATGCTCTTTTGAACTTCCTATTCATGTATGTAAAAAAAAAAAAATGGTTTCCACAAAAATATTAAACAACACAACTGTTTTCTACATCGATAATAAAGCACCAAATCTGCATTTTAGAATGATTTCTGAAGGATCTTGTGACACTGAAAGTTTGTAAATTCCTGTGGCAAATTTTCTGATTTCATGTTTTTGTGTTCGTCAGACTACAATTACCTAAACAGATTTGAGTCTGATACACCACAAAAAAAAAAAAAAACACCCCTAGTGTGCTACACAGGAAACCAGGGCAAAGGTTTATTTGGGTAATACAAGAAAACCCTTAAGCAATGTTTTTTTTTTACAGAACAATGTATCCTATGCTAAAAGTTAGTCGGTGCACATCTGTCTTGTCTTTACTGTGTGAAAAAGACAAATCAAACAGAGAAAGGTCAGCTGACTAAGAAGATGACCTCTGACCTTCAAATGTCATTGATGGATCCAGTTGATTGGTGCTGTAGCCACCACTACCATAAGGCGTCATTCTGATCTCCATCCACCAATATATCCACCTGCTGAGGTTCATGCCTCTGCACCTGTCCGTGACACTGAGGGCTCTCGTGTCAGCAGCTGTCATTCTGGACAGCAGGATATCTGTTTGCACAGGGCAGCTGAAAGCAGGCAGCGGCACGGGCTGAGGATTAAACCATCCAGAAAGCAGTGTGGCATTATGAAGCTGTCTATCAGCCCATCACCTGCCTGTCCTGTCACTGTCCTAACAGTCGCCAGAGAAAAATATGGGCTGTGAGCAGGCAAGGTGTGTGCGTGGTACTCGTGAACACACTTGTGTTTATTTATTTATTTATTTTTTCTACCTCGAAGCAAAAGTGCTGAGCTTCAGCAAATAATAGGAGCTCACTGGGTGAAGGCTTATGTTTTTTTAAATTTTCCAGTTACATCACCCTCCCCAACTGTTAATATATTACCTTTCACACACCTAAGAATGTGAACACCAGGAAAATATATCCACAAATCTTTTTGTAAATGAGGTTGCATGAAATTTCTCACAGACGTATTCTAGAATTTTGAATTTTAACCACATGAGCAGTCTAATTTGACTGCAGTGTGGCAGTTTAGTGGCAGGGAAATGTCAATTAAAAGAAATGGGGGTAACACTTTATTTTACACTTTAAGTGTCCTTGTTACATATTTTACATCTACTTACCATAGTAATAACAGTAAATTATGCATAATTACATGCAACTAACCCTCAACCAAACCCTAATCCTATACCCAAACCCTATTACTCAGTACTTAAATATATAATTACGCTGTAACAATGACACCTTAAAATAAAGTGTAACCAAAAGGGATATGATTTTGGCTTTGGTTCACAGACATAAATTATCTCACCAGCAATAAAATAAAACAAAAGAAAATTAAATAAAATAAAATTACTTACATCATGCTTGCTGATTAATTATTTGTCTATGTCAGTATTTGCTGAGAAAAGCCTTTAAATGAAATTAATTAAAGGTATTGCATTTTTGTGGCAGACAAGTAAATCATTGATTAAATGACTGATTGATTGATTGATTGATTGATTAACAGTGGCTTTAGAATGTAATATATTATTTGTTGTATTAGCATGTCATTGAACTTTGGCCTTTCACCGACCTACAGTCCACAGTAATATATTTTACAATGGACTGAAAGTTTTGCATTTACAGTTTTTTCCAATTGCTAACACACAATTTTGCAAACTAGGCTGGTTTTATCAAAATACTTAACACAATTCACAAAACCACACACCCAAACTGCAAAATACCTCATATATCTTGCAAAATGAAGCACTGCAACCAAAACTACATATAGCATTATCAAAATCAAACTTTTGCACGAAATGGCACACACTTCATTCATATTACCAGTTTTTTGTCTAACCAACTACACACTGTTAGGCATAATGAAAAGCACTCTCATCTTTAGTATGCTTTGCCATAATACTAAAATATGTAGTTCAAATTGTAGAAAATTATTCAGATTGTTCACATGCACAGAAATATTTGCAGATACACACACATGCTGTTGAAACATTTATTTTTTTTAATTTTCACCAAACAAGTAAGTGCAACATGTGCACAGCAGATATATTTACATTGGACTGAACAAAAATATGCTCACAAAAAACAGTAAACTGAAAAAGAAAATAGCATCCTCCTTCTTCCTCTTCCTCTCTCTGCAACGTCTTCCATTGTTGTTAAAAAAAAAAAGGTGCTCACCTGTGGTCTTTTCATAGTGCTTACATCCTGATTGAAGTGTTAACAGTTAACCAATGAGGAGTTTGGCCAGGTGGCACATGTATTGGCCAATTAGCTCATGTAGTGTCATTTTGAATGGCAGTGTTTTGAAATGGCAAACATGTGACTTTATGTCATTGTTGTGTCTTATGCAGAGTTGTTCACGTGTTCAGCGCATTTAAAAAGTGCCATTTTGAATTGCAAAATATGTGTAAAGCAGAAAATGTGTTTAGACTTTAAGAGACTTGAGTAGAGGTTTTGCTCTCTGTGTGTCAGTTTAAATAATTGTGCTGTGCATGTCATTTAAGTGTGTTAGCAATTGGAAAAAATGAAAATTATTGTTCTGGAATTTATTAACAGGTAAATTAAAGTTTAAATGTTACATTTCTACCACTTGTAGAAATGTAACATTACATTTCATAATGTTTATTTTTTTATTACGTTTTTATTTTTTATATATGTACATGCATATGTTGAAAATTTGCTTTCTCGGTCTAATGAACTGGCAGTATCTCTCACAAACAAATCACGTCAGTGTTTCATTGTCTGTCATGAATGTAATTTTTCAGTGACAGACAGAGAATCTTCCAAGCCTGAAGTCTCAAAGGGGAAATGTGGGTGTACTTGTCGTGTACACACATATTTCTATAAATAACCACATGCAGTCTGTTGGTCCAGCCTAAACACACACACACACACACACACACACACGAATGTAAGGAAAAACATGATTTCTGTTGTGGTAGATTCAAAGTGCTCTAAAAGACAATGACTGAACATTTTTCTATTTTGCTTTTTATAACTGAAGAAAAAATACAAATATCATCAGCATAACAATTTCAGTGAAAATTCAAATGAGCAGAAAAGTGAGCATGGATTTCTGATTTGCCCTCTCATTATTTTGCTTTAATGACAGCAGCAATCAAGCATGTTCACTGCATGAACTCCACAAGTTTGTGTCAAACCTGATGATGATGATGGTGTTCTCCAGCATGATTTAAGATTATCCAAAAAGCATCTTGAGCTTCAATGGAATAACCTCTGACCGTCTGTACAAAGAGTCACATGATCCATGTCACGGTGATAAAGAAATACATATTTATTATTCATTTAGTCTTTTTTTAATGTGAACTTTTGTTCCCTAAATCCTAAATCCTTAAAAACCATATTTCCATATCTTTTGGGCCTCTCTAAATGCTTAGAATCCAATTGAAAGACACTGATTAAAATAGATTTCATCAGATGCATGATATGTAATTTGTGGTTTCCACCAGAGCGCCATCTTACACATAAACAATCTAACACATCACTTTGGAGGAACCCAGGTAAAACCCAATGAAATCCCAGCTTTGATCCACTGCCTTCCATAGAGAGTTTATGAACCGTGTCCATCTATGCTTCTTTCCTCTTCAGTGAAAGTGTGCCCTTCTTGCATAATTCACTAATATATGGCTTGTGTAAAATCAGTGTGCTCCCTCTCTTCCAGTCATTGTGGCTTCCACAGGGCAAGAAGCTGCTGAAGTTACGGCTTACAGCGGGTCAATCAGACAGCGCAATTAGAATGAGTTTTTAGTGCAGTGGAAACCACTGTAAAGAATTCAATATTGTGCAAGTCTTTGCTCATAATTCCTCTATCTAGTGAAGAGGCTTTTAGGAGCTTTCACCAGCTTCAAGGAGACGGAGTGCAATAATGAATGACTTTCATTTTGTGCTCCCATTGTTGTTCTTTTTTAGCTCACATATATAATACAATATAACATAGAAACACAATTTATTCATATTAGATGGATAATGTAGGTAACATGCGGATTACTTGACATTGCTGTGATACCAATAGAGGACAAAGTGGTCTTTAGTTACAGGACAATATATTGTTTTTTTATTGTAGCAGTAAAGCGAAATAAGGATCATTCATAGCACTCAGGTTATTATAAAATACAATCACACGCGCGCACACACACACACAGTGATCGCCTTTATGCCCATGGTTAGGAGAAGGAGTGCAGTGGAAAGTAAAGCCTTTACTTTCAAACCAGTTCCCATTCTTAACTTACAAAATACAAAATGATTTGCGATACAGACAACATTGCTTACAGCTGTCTCAATGTGTTTTCAAAGCCTGCCAGGGATGAACTGAACTGAAGCTTCCTCTTGTCTCTGCCACCCCAGGGAACATACCTTCTCTCTGTGAGGGCAGAGTCTTTCAGAGAAATACTTTTCCCATGTGATTTCCTTCTGTCTTCATAGCTGGGTATTTCATTTAAAAATAAATGAGCTTCAAGAAAAAGCTTGAGAAAACTTTAGAGGCAAAGCAGCTTGTGAAATACAGAATTTCTCTCACCCACAGTGTTATGATTTTTTTTTTAATGATGAAATAATTTTGTAGTTAGTAATTGATAGTAATTGATGTGCATTTTTGCCCAAATTTAGTATATTTTTGAACATTAGATGCAACTCTTAAAAACTATGCTCTTTAGATGCATTTGAATTTGATAAACTGGTCTCAAGAGTGACTGGTTGTTTTCACTTGAACATTTTAAAGGACAAAGTGAAATTGATTTGTTTCATCCCCCAAATATTGGTTCTGCGCATCTTGATGGTCTCAGAGTTAATGGAGGGAGAACAGGGACACTTTTGTTTTCTTTTATCTGTCAGGTGGAAATTGGCCAATGGTTTCCAATAATAGCAGTATGTCACAGGAACTGAAGGGAAGGAAAATTGTGTGCAAAGTAAATTGATGGTCAGCTAACAAAGTTATTTTACCTTCCACCGGTCCACAGACATATGAGTGAGACGTTAGGGAAATAAATACAATAGGATGATTTGAATTATTCCTTTGAGCTGTATTATGTTGCACACTCTTGTATAGTATGAAACATGTCTTCACTGCTGCCGCATGTTGAACTGTATTTCGAATATTGCTTTTCTAATTTAAAGACTTTGTGAGCGTCAGTCAATGCTTTCCTTTTTTTTTGTCTTACCCAGGGTGTACCTCTGGGCCCATAAATGAGACTAAAATGGGGGAAGAGAAGAAAAGACAAGAGGATGAAAGCCATCAACAATGCTCTACCCTGGGGAAATAAGCACAGGCCATTTTGAATTGGTGAAACACTAAGACCCAGCTCTAGCACTCCACTAGCGTGAAAACTTCTCCATTGGAGACTTAACCTGTGAATGCATAAGCTATGGTCAGAGGGTTTAATAGGGGGCTGATATATCAGTGCAGAAACACCCAACCCATGTGAAATAATTCTCTGGACCAGAGACTGAACATCTTTGTCCCTTGGCTAAAGGGAAAGGGTTTATTACCCTGCTCAAATACTGTGAGGCTCCATCCAGCCTAGTTCAAACTCAAGTGTTACCCCAAGCTGCTACCAACTGGCATCGCTCATGGCTTCCAGGAGGGCATCAGGAGCTTTTAATGGAGGCATGGTGAAGAGTGCCTTCTTCTGGTCTGTGGCCATAATCTATCTGACTCACATAGGTGGAGTGAGGGGGGATTGCTGGCTCATAGAAGGCGAAAAGGGCTTTGTATGGCTGGCCATTTGCAGCCAAAACCAGCCACCTTATGAGGCCATCCCTCAGCATATCAACAGCACCATAGTAGACCTTCGTTTGAATGAGAACAAGATCAAGAGCATCCACTACTCTGCCCTCAGCCGCTTTACCAACCTCACATACCTGAATCTGACCAAGAATGAGATTAATTACATTGAGGACGGGGCTTTTTCAGCCCAGTTCAATTTGCAGGTTCTCCAGTTGGGCTTCAATAAGTTGCGTAACTTAACTGAAGGGATTCTCAGGGGTTTGGGCAAGCTACAGTACCTCTACCTCCAGGCCAACCTGATTGAGACTGTGACACCCAATGCCTTTTGGGAGTGCCCAAACATAGAAAACATTGACCTTTCCATGAACCGCATCCAGGTGCTAGATGGGTCCACCTTTACCAGCCTGACTAAGCTGACCACCTGTGAACTCTATACCAACCCTTTCAACTGTTCCTGTGAGCTCTTGGGGTTTGTTAAGTGGCTCTCGGTCTTTCCTAACAGGACAAGTGAACGGATGGTGTGTGATTCTCCTGCAGGAGTCTCGGGCTACAGTCTCTTAAGCCAGAATCCGAACAATCCCACGTACCGGAATGCTCTGCATATGCTGTCCACTGTGTGCACGGAGGACTACACGACTCCGTACATTCCTGTGCCTCCCGAGACCACCACTTTCCCTCTGGACTCAACACCGTGTGGTCTGGAAGACTGTCCCTCAGGTGAGCCGGAGGAAATCAGCGTCAGTCCCACGTACATAGACTTAGATGTGAAACCAATCATGAAACTCAAGCAAGTGTCTCACACGAATGCAGTAATCACTGTTCAGATCCCTTACCCCTACAAGAAGATGTACATCCTTGTCCTGTACAACAACAGCTTCTTCACTGACATACAGAATCTGAAGCGGCAGAAGGAGGACATTGAACTGAAAAACATGAAACCCCACACTGATTATACCTACTGTGTGGCTTCCATAAGAAACTCGTTGCGTTTCAATCATACTTGTCTGACAGTGTCCACTGGGCCTAGGAATGGAAAAGAGCGAGTAGCTAGTAATGCAACAGCCACTCACTACATAATGACTATCTTAGGATGTCTTTTCAGTATGGTAATTGTTTTAGGGATTGTGTATTACTGCTTGCGAAAAAAGAGACAACAAGATGAAAAGCACAAAAAGGCATGTAGTTTAAAGAAGAACATAATTGAGCTTAAATATGGTGGTGAACTGGAGGGCGGAACAATATCCAGGATGTCTCAAAAGCAAATGATGGCTGGGGAGAGCATGACACGCATGCCCTATCTACCCTCCGGCAGTGAAATGGAGCAATATAAACTGCAAGACATCAGCGAAACTCCGAAAATGGCCAAAGGGAATTACATGGAAGTGAGAACAGGGGAGCACCAAGATCGAAGGGAATGTGAGATGTCCATGCCTGTCAACAGCCAAGGCTCGGTTGCCGAAATCTCAACAATTGCAAAGGAGGTGGACAAGGTCAATCAGATTATTAACAATTGCATAGATGCTCTGAAATCAGAGTCCACCTCCTTCCAAGGGGTGAAATCTGGTGCTGTGTCGACAGCTGAACCTCAGTTGGTACTGATCTCAGAGCAGCCTCAGAGCAAGTCTGGCTTCCTGTCACCTGTCTACAAGGACAGCTACCACCACTCTTTACAAAGACATCACGCATCAGATGCCTCTCCAAAGCGTCCGAGTACAGCCACTGGTGGTCCAATGCGGAGCCCAAGGCCTTACCGCTCAGAGGGCTCGTACAAGTCGGAGTCGAAGTACATAGAGAAGACTTCACCCACAGGGGAGACTATCCTGACCATCACTCCCGCAGCTGCAATACTAAGGGCAGAGGCGGAGAAGATCCGTCAGTATAATGAGCATCGGCACTCCTACCCTGACACCCACCAAATTGAGGAGCTGGAAGGTCCAGACAGCCGGAAAACCTCCATCTTGGAGCCCCTTACGCGGCCTCGGGCAAGAGACTTGGCTTACTCACAGCTGTCTCCCCAGTACCACAATCTCAGTTACTCATCTAGTCCCGAGTACTACTGCAAACCATCACACAGCATCTGGGAGCGCTTTAAACTCCATCGCAAGCGACACAAAGATGAGGAGTACATGGCTGCAGGCCACGCCCTGAGGAAAAAGGTGCAGTTTGCTAAGGATGAAGACCTGCATGACATTCTAGATTACTGGAAGGGAGTGTCGGCCCAACATAAATCTTAATTTACTCTTAAAGTGTTTGTCTGTGTCTTTTTCAATTTCGATGGACCACAAAGAACAGGACCAGAATGAATCCTTAATCTTGTGAAATCACATTCTAATGGATAAATAAAACACTTCAGTGAATTTCACTATTCACTGAAAGAGGTTTGTGTACCAAAATTAAAAGATGTTACTTAAAGCAACAAGAGGAGAATATATTGCAAATATAAAAAATATATATATATATATGTTGAAATGGATTTTTAGTATTTGATTACCGCATGGCCAAGTCCTGTGACAGTGGATTTGCTGTTGTGTACTGTGAGACTAAAAAGAATCCAACAGTGACAGACATCTTCTGAAATCTTAGTATTTCTTCTGCAGGACCACTGTAATTTATGGACCTTTTTTCTCCCAATATTTGAGTTTGTTCTAAATACAATTGAACTATGTACAGATACTGTTTCTATATTTGCAACGTTTGCTGTTAAAAATGGAGAAAAAAAAACTATGATGTGTATGATTCAGGTTCAGACCATGGATTTCAGAGTTAGCTCCAGTGATATTATCTGTCCTTAAATGAATGTTTACCGTCCTGATGGATAAACATTGCACTGGTCAATGAAATGGCATATTTTCCTTTAGGCCACAGTTTACGCTACCCTGCTTTGCCAATTTTCTTTTTAATCCATGCCACTGATCAGACCGCACAATATTACACAAAGGCTGATATGATGTTACATTTGTGTATCATAACCACAAAGTGAATCAGTTTGGTTGGGATGGTGTAGGTGAAACATCTGCATACAAGACTGCAGTGTCAAAGTGGAAGAAAATGAAAAGCAATGGAAAAGTAGAACATTTTGATACACATTTGTTAGTTATGTTTGGTTTGTTTACCAGTAAATCGCTCCACAAAACATGCACTTCTGCTTTTTACCTTACAATGCCTAATAGTAGTGAGGGGTTATCTGATCGTGAACCAAAGTGCTTGGGTGGCAGCTCATCACACATTTTTCAGCAGATGTTTCCACCAATCTCGAGCCAACAGCCCTATGGATGAATGTATTACATGCATAAAGCAGCCTTTTCAGCTGTAATTTCTTTGCAATTTTTGATGTTTTACAACCACAATAATCCCCATTTTTCATGCAGTATGCTGAGTTTTTTAATATTCATACTTCTTTTCAGTTTCATGCATTTGTCATTTCTGTCAAAAATATTTAATCAATCAGAAAAAAAAGTGTTTATAAACCTAATTGTTTTAGGCTTTCTTACTGTTTGGCGGGTAAAAATGCTTTTGTAAATGTCGAATGCCACTGCACGGACGCTGTGATGATCAGTGCTGATCCGGAAGGTGAGACTTGTGAGAAATACTAAATTACCCAGCCGAACTGTTGCCACTGGAATTGTACATCAGCTATTTAGAGAAGTACAGGAAGTAACTGGGTTGTCCAATTTCTTTCTTTTTTGTTTTATTTCAATGCCTTAAACTTCTGGTACTATCTGTATAACTGTATTTTTTCTTTTTCTTTAATTGTTGATGTTTTTGAAAAATCTTCATCTGTTGTAATTTTTTTAAAAAGACAATACATTTCAGTAGATTTCAAGAGCTGTCAGGTTTATAGGTAATCTAGCAAGTAACCTACATGTTTTTATATTGCATAGTGTAGCACTCCTGTATCTCATTCAACTTAGAAATGTTGGGAAATCTGTGAACGGAGAGCATCAGATACAAACAAGAGCACAATGAGTGTTATTTTGTATTTCTTAAAAATATGTTACCTGCTTTCAGACAAAGTACTGTGAAATAAAGGAAAGGGTGCACCCATACTGTCAAGATCCTCATGATAACTTTTCTTTGGAGTCCTCTATTTCCCCCCATAAATTTGTCTTCACAAATTAATCACACACATAAAAATGAATGAATGATAATACATATTCACACGGGCTGTTAATTGATTTGAAATCATCAAAATCAAATGAATAATTATATGAAATGCTGATCATATTTCAATATTTGCTTTAAATAAAGGTAATGCAAAGACATGATATTATTGTGGCAAATTAAAGCATCGAAAGACATTACAAGCCTGTCACTGGCCTGAAGTACAGACCACATGACCATTTTGCAAATGAACCAGTTTATTACACCAGAGCACTCACACAAAATGTCACCTATAACCAGTTTATCTCCTGACTAAAGAGGGAATGATAATACATAAACTTTAAAGATCTTCATGACTTGTAATTATTCAGAGTGTTTCCCGCTGTTGGTAAGGCGGGTTTGGCGACGCAAGAATTTACATACAGGTCGAAGACATGATTAATTGCGCTTCTTTTTTATAGCATTATTTGTTTATATAATTAAACACACTAAATTAGCATGTTATTATTTACAGCCTTAACACTGACATTTCAAAGGCATGAGACATGCAAGTTATCACTGAGCAACGTTTCCCTTTTTGTTCTTGGTTCACTTGTCTAACTCATTTAACAAGTTCTGCGTGACACCATAACAAACTAAATGAATACCTTTGTTATTGAATGATGAAGATGAGGATGAAGGACTGAAGACAGGATCAAAATATCAACGTAGTTTAATAAAACAAAAGGGTAAACAGGCGTAACAGTATGTAGCCAAACAATAGCATACACGAACAACGACTGACAACTGAAGACTGAAAACAGCGGAACTAAATAGTCACCTTCATTTATATAGCGCTTTTTACAGCACAGATTGCTTCAAAGCAGCTTTACAGTGATAAAGGGAAATTAATTTTGTTTTAGAAGAAAAGCTAAAGTAAGTTTTTGATTGATTAATTTATGTTGTAAAAACTGATTATTTATTTAATTTGGTGCCACTTAAACAACACCATCCTCAACTAAAATAGAAAACCCCCAATGCGTTCCGGACGCCCATCCGCACGGCAACAGCACTTGGTGGCCAGAGAAGGCAAACCATGAAATAGGTTTGAAATAGTTTTGAAACTATACCATCATCATCCCCGTGCAAACCCCAAAAAAGGCGAATCCGTGAAAACAGCGACGGCATGTCTGCGAGCATTACGTGTTCAGCCTATAGGCAAGCGCCTTTGAATACGTATGTGTGCATATGTGTTTTTATCTGTACAGAAGGGAGGGGAAGGAGGCCTTCACATGGGAGAGTTTCATCAAGCCCAAAAAGAAAAAAAATGTAGCCTGTTATGCAAAACAAAAATGCAGCAGATATCATGAATGCTTGGTGCTTATTTTGTGAATGTAAATGTCTGTAGATTATAATCTAATTAATAATAATAATTTGAGTACAACCACATAATCCCCAATATCTAAATAATGTAACACTGATAACACTAAAATAATTAGAAGTTAATTTGATTATATGTGAAGTTGTCTTCTCTCTTATTTTTTTCTTCACATGACATCCAAAAAGCTAAAGAAACAGATTTTACCAACATTTAAGTCTTTGATTTAAACCTGGGTCTAATTATATATAGAATTACAGTTTTTCTCAATCGATCTGACACATTTCTCCAAATGAATGTAGTTGTTCTCAAAACAATCAACACGGCAAACTAAACACACTCTTATGTTGGCAAAACAGTTCAGTATTCACTGCATAATGAAGCACTGCATTTTATTCTAGTGATGCATTTATCAAAAATAAATACTAATATCAAAACTACAAGTGTGTTTCCTGTTGATTTGATAACAAATTCAGCTGTAGATACACAAATACATGAATGAAAATACAAGTTTTTTTTTGTGTTCTTTAATTGTGTTATTTGTTTAATTGTCTAAAAAGTTATTTGATGACGTTTCGCCCCCCAAAAAATAAAATAAAATAAATAAGTAAATAAATAAATACATGTACTGCAATCATTGAATCAATGAACTTTATAGATCTTCCCTCTCATTTACATCTGGTCAAAGAATTTCATCAACATCACAGCATATATTTTCATGAGTCATGCATCGTAGGAAAAAAGCAGTGAATGCTGGATCCATCCTTGTGCCTCAACCACAGGCCTCTTCCATCGCTTGAAGAAGACTTACTTGTAAGGGTTGTGATCATATACTTTCCATCTCCAAGAGGAGAATATGCTGGAAGGAATACCATCCTGAAATGTGGCTGATGCTCAAACCACTCAAAATTTAGGAGCATTTCTGTGTTGTGCGGCCCAAGACAGCGTTGTGTGCCACAACATCAGTGGATTGCAGCATTTGTTGTCCAGGGACATTGACTGTGGCACAATATTTATATTGGGCTGAACTCTCTGTCCAGCTTCCCTCGAGGAAAGACCATAATTTATGACATGGTCACTTAGGTTGGCTCTGATTTCATTTGAAACCTGTCTGTACCCTATCCTTCTACCTCTCCTTCCTCCTCTTACACCTTGCTCTCCCCTTTCCCTCTGTCCATGTATTCTTAAATTGTCTTCTCTTGCTCTTCTCCTCTTCCTACATCCTCAGCTCTTCTTGCTTCTCGTACATCCTCAGCTCTTCTTGCTCCATCTCCTCTACCTATACTATTTATTCCTTTCCCCTCATCTCTTTCTACCTCTTCCACTGTTCCTCTCCCTCTCAATATTACCCTTCCTCTGTCCTCTCCAACACCTCTCACTCGTACACCTCTTCCCCCTTATAGGTTTTGTAATTGAGATAGCTGTGTAAACATTTAGGAAATTTGCATTACTAACTCTGCAGATATTTTTTCGGAGTTAATTGAGAACATTCCAAGTGCAACTGAGAATTTAAGAGTTTTGTTTGTTGTGTTTGGAAAAGAAAAATAGTGCACACATGATTGTGATTTTTGTAAAACCAATAGAAAGAGCTGCAATTGTTTTTTCCTTGATATATTAATATTAAGTTTTGGTTGGCTGTATGAACTACTGTGAAAACATTTGAGAATTTTGTGCACAATGTTTTGAGAAAATGATGCATGTGATTTGTAGTTTTTACAATAAAATTTACAATTACAAAGTGTTCAGATCACTGTTTTGAGAACACAGGTCACTGTTTAAAGAAATGTATCAAATCGATTGAGAAAAAACTGTAATAGAGAGTGAATTAGAATGTATTCCCAATAAATTCACCCACTTCACCATCAGGAGCAAATAGAGCGAAACTGTGTAGTTGTGTGGGACAATTTCCAATTTTCACCATTCAGCACTGGTGTAAGAGTGGTTTGAGCATCAGCCACATTTCAGGATGGTGTTCCTTCCAGCATATTCTCCTCTTGGAGATTGAATCGCAACCCTTACAACTAAGTAAGCCTTCTTCAAGCGATGGAAGAGGTATATGCGATGGTTGAGGCACAAGGATGGATCCAGAATCACAGCTTTTTTTTTTCCACGATGCATGACTCATGAAAATATATGCTGTGATGTTGATGAAATTCTTTGACCAGATGTAAATGAGAGGCAAGATCTATAAAGTTCATTGATTCAATGATTGCAGTACATTTATGTATTTATTTATTTTTGGGCGAAAACTCATTGTTATACAACTAAACAACTGTTATACAACTAAATTAAAGAACTTTGAAGAACACAATTAAAGAACACGAAAAACGTATTTTCATTCATGTATTTGTGTATCTACAGCTGAATTTGTTATAAAATCAACAGAGAACACACTTGTAGTTTTGATATTAGTATTTATTTTTGATAAATGCATCACTAGAATAAAATGCAGTGCTATTATGTAGTGAATACTGAGCTGTTTTGCCAACATAAGAGTGTGTTTAGTTTGCCGTGTTAATTGTTTTGAGAGCAACTACATTCATTTGGAGAAATGTATCAAATCGATTAAAAAAAACTGTAATGCACCGTGTTTTCTTCTCGAGCATCTGTGAATGTTTGAACCTTTTTTAATAGTTGTGTTTGAGTCCCTTAATTGTCCTCAGTATGAAAAGATGGATCTCACTATCATACAGTCACTGCTGGAAAGGGTTAAAATATGCAAAAGATTCTGGAAAACTGAAGAATTTGCAGGACCTGAAGGAATTTTCTTAAGGCATTGGGCAGTTTAACTGCTCAGGAAAACAAGGGACTCAAGAACAACCATCACAAAACAAAAAAACAGCCGTGGATCATCCAGGTAAGGGTTCATAAACTTTTGAACTGGGTCATTTTTTATAAATTCAGTTTTTTTTTGTCTTGTGGACTATACGTAAACATATTTTATGTAAAATTTCTTATTCAGGACAGTACTAAATAAAAAATAACATGCATTTTGTATGATCTCTCTTATTTTGTTAAAATCATTCTGCAAGGGGTTCACATACTTTTTCTTGGCACTGTATATACACTCACCTAAAGGATTATTAGGAACACCATACTAATACTGTGTTTGACCCCCTTTCGCCTTCAGAACTGCCTTAATTCTACGTGGCATTGATTCAACAAGGTGCTGAAAGCATTCTTTAGAAATGTTGGCCCATATTGATAGGATAGCATCTTGCAGTTGATGGAGATTTGTGGGATGCACATCCAGGGCACGAAGCTCCCGTTCCACCACATCCCAAAGATGCTCTATTGGGTTGAGATCTGGTGACTGTGGGGGCCATTTTAGTACAGTGAACTCATTGTCATGTTCAAGAAACCAATTTGAAATGATTCGAGCTTTGTGACATGGTGCATTATCCTGCTGGAAGTAGCCATCAGAGGATGGGTACATGGTGGTCATAAAGGGATGGACATGGTCAGAAACAATGCTCAGGTAGGCCGTGGCATTTAAACGATGCCCAATTGGCACTAAGGGGCCTAAAGTGTGCCAAGAAAACATCCCCCACACCATTACACCACCACCACCAGCCTGCACAGTGGTAACAAGGCATGATGGATCCATGTTCTCATTCTGTTTACGCCAAATTCTGACTCTACCATCTGAATGTCTCAACAGAAATCGAGACTCATCAGACCAGGCAACATTTTTCCAGTCTTCAACTGTCCAATTTTGGTGAGCTTGTGCAAATTGTAGCCTCTTTTTCCTATTTGTAGTGGAGATGAGTGGTACCCGGTGGGGTCTTCTGCTGTTGTAGCCCATCCGCCTCAAGGTTGTGCGTGTTGTGGCTTCACAAATGCTTTGCTGCATACCTCGGTTGCAACGAGTGGTTATTTCAGTCAAAGTTGCTCTTCTATCAGCTTGAATCAGTCGGCCCATTCTCCTCTGACCTCTAGCATCAACAAGGCATTTTCGCCCACAGGACTGCCGCATACTGGATGTTTTTCCCTTTTCACACCATTCTTTGTAAACTCTAGAAATGGTTGTGCATGAAAATCCCAGTAACTGAGCAGATTGTGAAATACTCAGACCGGCGCGTCTGGCACCAACAACCATGCCACGCTCAAAATTGCTTAAATCACCTTTCTTTCCCATTCTGACATTCAGTTTGGAGTTCAGGAGATTGTCTTGACCAGGACCACACCCCTAAATGCATTGAAGCAACTGCCATGTGATTGGTTGATTAGATAATTGCATTAATGAGAAATTGAACAGGTGTTCCTAATAATCCTTTAGGTGAGTGTATATATATATATATATATATATTTTTTTTTTTTTTTTTTTCACTGTAACATATTTAAAAACCACAACATGCCTTAAAAATCGATGATTTTACTGCTCACACTAGAAGAATGTTATATTTTTGCTCCAGATGTCATCCGTTTGACATGTATGTAATGAAATGGGGGGGGGGGGTTGGATGGGGAATCTCACCTGGCTGTCATAACCATATAATTCAACTGAACTTCACCTCTATGGAGGGTCTTGTTATTGCAGTAAATCTCTGTGGAATTCCGTGCAGAGATTTAATTTCATTGACCAAAGGATAAAGGGTGTGAGAGGTATTTAATCTAGTCGCATTCAGTGAGCAGTTCAAGCACTCTGCCCCCATCACTGGATGTACGGTGAGCATTCAGAAGCAGTATGGGGAGACTTGAGAGCTATATATGGCTGTTTTACTTCTGAATTATATGAGGTACCACTTGTGTTTTTAGATATAGTTCTTTCTGGAGAAGTTTGTCAAGAGGTGATACAGCCAGGTTTACAAAAACCCCAGAGAGATGCTGGAAGATGTAAATGAACCTGTAAGCGCTCAGATTCTCAGTGTTCCTTCCGCCACCTTTGGAGAAACAAACATCAATCCATATTCCTAGAAGCCTCAGGAATATTTGGCATGAGGTGTGGTTTATTATGTGCTTTATAACTAAATTAAAAGGTCTGTGGTGTCTTGAAGGTTGTACACCTTGGTAGAGATAAAGAACAGATAGATACGATTTCAAAAATATATTCAAATATGGCACGTAAACATGTTACAGTTTTTCTCAGTCACTTTGGTGCATTTCTTAGATCACAACTGAAATTCTCAAAACTACTTGTTCAACCTTCACATCATCTGCACATCATAAAAGCAATTTCTCATTGTCATAGTTTGATCATTGATTATTGATTGACAATTGATTATGTACAATTGTCTGCTGTTTCATTCATTATCAATTGCTTATGTCATGTTTATCAAAATGTACTAGTTCTCTGTTGAATAGTCTTACCCCTCAAAACATCTAGGCATTAGTTCCTTGCAAAAGTCATTAAATGCAAAATGGTTACAGTAGTTGTCATAATGCTTCATGTATATTTTTTCTATATATTTAAATAAAAGTGTGCTGAATTGATGAATTGTGAATGAGAATTCTGAATTTCAGTAATGAAGGGAAATGTAAAGCATTAGATCAACCAATGATCAACCAGTTCTCTACAACAGCTCAGAGGTGCATCTCATGAAGCTTCATTTGGCAAGTATATATAGACATAGCACAACACAGTGTTGCAAATTCTGACAATGGAAGAACAAGGAAACAAACAGGGTCAACAGCTGGGAGGAAGAAGAGGAGTAAGGATGTGTGGTGGAAAGGTACGGAGGCAAAACAGAGGAAGAGGTAGAAGAGGCCAAGATTGTAGACATATTTCTGATTAAATAAGGGCCACTATTGTGGACCATGTTCTCAATCATGACCTTATGGCCGAGGCGGGTCGAAAGGTGCAGCCGAATGTTAACAACCGTGTCCTCAATCATTCAAATGTTTGTAGACAGAACAGGTATGTAATCAGACAATGTTTACTATACTGTAATACCAACCCTATCTCACGGCAATTCGTACGTATTTCCAACGTGATCTCATGAGAATACGTGTGTATTTTTACGTAAAGTGTGATTCTACCATACGTATATTTACTTAAGTTCCCTTTCGTTCAGTCACTCGGAGTTACGTCAGTGACTGACGAATGGGGGGTTCGCTTAGAAGCCTATCATCTTCGAGTTCTTAGAAAACGAGCCAATGGCGATGAAATGCCATGGGTCTGCGGAATTTGCATAGCGTAGCTTCGCCCCACTCTGTGGGTATATAAGGAAGTACGCTGGCAATGTCGCATTATGTTTCTGCTTCGGAGCCAAGAGCATCTCTTCACTCCTCAAGCCTGATACTGAGTAAAGTCAGTTCTTCGAGACGAGCGACTCTCCAGTCTGTGTTGGCGTTCCAGCGATCGCACATTGCCTGCCTGCTGATCTGTGCAGTGATCTGCAACAGCTGTGTGTGTTTCCCTGGGCGCTTCAGCACTGCTGCAGAGTTTCCTCTCACAAAAAGAGCTTGCGCGTGGCACGTCTTTTTCAAGAGGTCTTGCCCGTGCACTTCTGGGTGCGGTCGGTCTTTGCCGCCCTCTGATGGGCACAATCACTGCCTGACGTGTTTGGTCTTACAGCATGCTCAGGCAGCGTTTGTGGATGAGTCATATTCTCACTGCGGGAACATGACCATCGCGATGTTGCGGTCGAGACTCAGTGATCTCCGTAAAGGAGAGAGAGTCCCCTCTGCCACACCCCAATCTACCGCCTCCGAGAGAGGTGGTACTTTGGCTGGTGGCCAGGGTCACTTGAGGGTGACGGTGTGGAATAAAGCCCCGACGCTTGTTCCTCGGGCCACACCCCCCTCTTGCACACCGCTACCCGCGGGTGCCCGGACTGAAACAGCGGTACCGTCTGTTGGTGCTCCGCATGTTTCGTTCGGTGCCCCAGAGGATGACGAGATGTCGATCACCGCATCTCAAGGTGGGCTAGAGTCCTCAGCCTTCGGGTGTGCCAGCATTGCCCGAGTCAGACCCAGAGTTGACAGCAATGTTATCTCGGGCAGCCGCGAGCGCTCGCGTTTGGACGATTGGTTTTTGTGGATACCTCCCCCAATACCTTTCTTCCCCAAGGTACATGAGGAGGTCACGCGGTCCTGGAAGTCCCTGTTGTCTTCCCGTGACTGTTCGGCGGCCTCCTCCGCCTTCTCTGCCTTCGATGGGGCTGCGGCCAAAGGGTACACTGGGGTCCCCCCTGTTGAACACTCTGTTGCGATGCAACTGTGTCCGCAGAGTGCTTCAACGTGGCGTGGCGATCCTAAGCACCCCTCCAAAGCCTGTAGGTTCTCGTCTACTTTGGTGGCGAAGTCCTACAGAGCAGCGGGGCAGGCCGCCGCCTCTTTGCATGCCATGGCCATCCTGCAGGTCTACCAGGCCCGGATGCTCAGGGACATGCACGAGGGTAGAGCTGACCCTGGGCTCTTGGATGAGCTGCGTGCCGCCACCGACCTCGCCCTCCGGGCGACGAAGGTGACCGGGTCCCCCGGGTCAGCAGTACCCTAATGTGGTTAAAGAAAGAACTCATGTCCTCATCCCTGAGCCCCCAGAGTCCACGGATGGCAGTGTGCGCCGACCCAGGGACTCGCCACTCTCGTCCCCCTCTGGCACCAGACTCCTCTCAGAGCAGACCCCAGTGGAATGCACGTCCTTCCCTGGTCTCCTCTGTCAGGACGCGGCAGATGACCGTGCCCTCACACCGGGACGCTATGCCTCCCACGTCTGGGCTGGTCACGCCGCCTCGCTGCCCCACCCGGGGTACGTCTGTGGTTCGCATGACCCCGCTGGTTCAGTTCTTGGGAGCCTGGCTAGACCCATCTGTCCCGCTGGTTCGCGAGAACCATCAGGCTCGGCTATGCGATTCAGTTCCCCAGACTGCTTTCGGGGAGTCCGCTATACCATGGTGGGTGGCAATGCCCCTGTCATGCGTGCGGAGGTCGGTACCTTGCTGGCGAAGGGTGCGATCGAGACTGTCCCTCCAGCCGAAATGAAGTCCGGCTTCTGCAGCTCCTACTTCATTGTACCCAAGAAAACCGGTGGGTTACGGCCAATCCTGGACCTGCGCGTCCTGAACCGATCCCTTCACAGGCTTCCGTTCAGGATGTTGACAGCCAAACGTCTTTTCGAATGCGTTCGCCCTTTGGATTGGTTTGCAGCGATCGACCTGAAGGACGCGTACTTTCATGTCTCCATTCTTCATCGACACAAACCGTTTCTACGGTTTGCTTTCGAGGGGCAGGCATACCAGTACACGGTTCTCCATTCAGTTTAGCCCTGTCCCCTCGCGTCTTCACGAAAGTCGTCGAGGCAGCCCTTGTGCCACTCAGGCAACACGGGGTTCGCATCCTGAACTGCTGATTCTGAGTCACTCTCGAGATCAGGTGTGCGAACACAGGGACCTGGTGCTCCAGCACCTCACCTGTCTGGGCCTTCAGGTCAACTGGGAAAAGAGCAAACTCTCCCCCGTGCAGAGGATCTCTTTTCTCTGTATGGAAATCGACTCGGTCGCCATGTACGCGCAGCTTACGAGCGAGCACGCGTAGTCACTGCTGACTTGCCTCTGTCAAATCGAGAGCAAGAGTGCAGTTCCACTGAAACACTTTCAGAGGCTCCTGGGGCATATGGCATCCGCAGCCGCGGTCACGCCGCTTCGCGATCGAGTCCCGAGATGGGCATGGCAGTCAGGCACGCTCCGGGTCCCAGTGACTCGGGCCTGCCGTCAGACGTTCACCCCGTGGTCGAACCTCACTTTTCTACGGGCAGGAGTGTCCTTAGATCGAGTTTCCAGGCATGTTGTTGTATCAACAGATGTCTCTGCCATGGGCTGGGGTGCCATGTGCAATGGACATGCCGCCGTGGGCTCCTGGACAGGACCCTAGCGCCTCCTGCATGTCAAATGCCTCGAGTTGCTGGCAGTACGGTTCGCTCTGCACCGCTTCCAGGCATTGCTCAAGGGCCAACACGTGCTAGTCCGGACAGACAACACGGCCACAGTAGCGTACATCAACCGACAAGGTGGTCTACGCTCCCGCCGTATGTCGCAACTCGCCCGCCATCTCCTCTTATGGAGTCAGAAGCATCTGAGGTCGCTTCGTGCCATCCATATCCCGGGAGACCTGAACCGTGCAGCCGACGAGCTCTCACGGTTTCAGCCACTTCCTGGAGAATGGAGACTCCATCCCCAGACGGTTCAGCTGATTTGGGAACAGTTCGGCGACGCACAGGTAGATCTGTTTGCCTCCCACGACTCTTCCCATTGCCGCTGGTTTTACTCCCTGACCGAGGGAACCCTCGGCACGGATGCACTAGCGCACAGCTGGCCGCAGGGCCTCCGCAAATATGCGTTTCCCCCAGTGAGCCTTCTTGCACAGACACTGTGCAAGATCAGGGAGGAGAAGGAGCAGGTCCTTTTGGTCGCCCCGTGTTGGCCCGGCCGGACTTGGTTCTCTGAACTCTTACTCCTTGCGACAGCCCCTCCCTGGTCGATTCCTCTGAGGAAGGACCTCCTTTCTCAGAGATGGGGCACCCTGTGGCACCTGAGTCCCGACCTCTGGAACCTACACGTGTGGGTTCTGGATGGGACACGGCAGGTTTGAGTACCCTACCACCTCCGGTGGTGGCTACCATCACTTCCGCTAGGGCCTTGTCCACGAGACAGGCCTATGCGTTAAAGTGGAACCTCTTCGTCACGTGGTGTTCTTCTCGCCAAGAAGACCCCTGGAAATGCCCAATCGGTTCTGTGCTCTCCTTCCTCCAAGAAGGGTTGGAACGAAGGCTGTCTCCTTCCACCCTGAAGGTTTACGTGGCCGCTATCTCTGCACACCATGACCTTGTGGAGTCGAAAACAGTAGGTCAGCACGACCTGGTCATCAGGTTCCTGAGGGGGCTAGGAGACTAAATCCTCCTCGCTCTCCCCTCATACCCTCTTGGGACCTCGCAGTGGTCATATCTGCCCTGCAGAGAGCTCCCTTTGAGCCTTTGCGATCAGTTGAGCTTAAGTTTCTGTCTATGAAGACAGCGCTTCTGATCGCTCTTGCCTCCTTTTACGAGGGTAGGGGACCTGCAGGCATTTTCAGTTGACGAAGCGTGCCTGGAATTCGGCTAATTCTCACGTGATCCTGAGACCCCGGCTTGGATATGTGCCCAAGGTTCCCACCACTCCTTTTAGAGATCAGGTGGTGAACCTGCAAGCGCTGCCTTTGGAGGAGGCAGACCCAGCCTTGGCACTGCTCTGTCCAGTATGCGCCCACCGTGCTTACGTAGACAGAACGCAGTGTTTCAGGACCTCTGACCAGCTCTTTGTCTGTTATGGTGGGAAGCTGAAGGGAAAGGCTCTCTCCAAGCAAAGGTTGTCGCACTGGATAGTGGACGCCATTGTCTTACCAGACTCAGGGTCATCCATGCCCCCTAGGGGTGAGGGCACACTCCACCAGGAGTGTGGCCTCCTCCTGGGCTCTAGCGCATGGCGCCTCGCTAACAGACATTTGCAGAGCGGCAGGCTGGGCGACACCCAACACATTCGCCAGATTTTATAGTCTCCGAGTGGAGCCAGTGTCCTCCCATGTACTCGCTTCCAGTAGCCAGTAACTAGGACTGGCTCGGTGTCTTCGCTTGCTCGCCAATTCCACTCCACAGACTGGATACGTGCAAAATATTTCCTCAGGTGAGTTTCCCTGAAGCCCTGTGTTCCTCCAGCACTGTTGATGCTGACATCAGAGTGCATGCCCGGTTGGTCAGCCCTCGTGTCAGGCTAGGTGCCTCCATGTGCATGGTTCCCCCGCTGGGCAACCCCCACATGTGTATTTCCACTGTAAGCCTCTCTGAGCAGGTGTCTTTCCCTTGGCAAGCCCCTTGCCACCCCTGGGGTTGAAATATTCCACCTTCAGCTGGATACCCCAGAGTGCTCCATATCAGCCCATACGTGGGTCATATGTGTATTCTTAAGTCCTCCCTTCGGGCAGGCATTGTGTTGCATTTCTCCACGTGGGATATGCTTCCCAGTGTATCTTGGTATTCCTGTGTTAAGTGGAGTCCTTCGTCCATGCTAGTCTCACGACAGGGAGCTCACACTTGCGCAGGGCACTGGAAGACAGCCGAGTGGCGTGATTAGATTGGACCCCCATTCGTCAGTCACTGACATAACTCGGAGTGACTGAACGAAAGGGAACGTCTCGGTTACGTATGTAACCCTCGTTCACTGAGGAGGGAACGGAGACGTTACGTCCCCCTACCACGTCCGCTGTACCGTTGGAACGGCCGGGAGTTCAGTCTCGGCTCCTCAGCAGGTAACATAATGCGACATTGCCAGCGTACTTCCTTATATACCCACAGAGTGGGGCGGAGCTACGCTATGCAAATTCCGCAGACCCATGGCATTTCATCGCCATTGGCTCGTTTTCTAAGAACTCGAAGATGATAGGCTTCTAAGCGAAACCCCCATTCGTCAGTCACTGACGTAATGTCTCTGTTCCCTCCTCAGGGAACGAGGGTTACATACGTAACCGAGACTTTTTCATACACACTAAAACGTACAATACTGACGTGTTGACAGCACTAAAACCGTACAATATTGACGTATTGACAGAACTAAAACGTAAATTATTTACTTATCCAAGTGTGAACGTGTACCAATTCCCATGTATAAATATTAAAATCGTGGCATTAATGTTTTATTTCTATTGTATTCACTTGTCATATCAATACATGTTTTCAGTCGCATTTATTAAATGCATTTTACTAATCTACTTAATATAAAATAACATTTTGCCCTGTTCATGACTTCTGCTGCAAACTTATTTCGGATGATTAGATAATGTTAAAGAAGACTGCATTTTAAAACCTTAAGATGAATAACATTTCTGTCGTTTAACCATTTTGTAGTATTTAGTTTTGTTTGCCGTAAGACAAAAAAGGCGTTTTCTCCTATTCAGCAACTGACGATAATAAGATACACCAAAACACAACATAAATTTACAAAACACAATGTTATTCGTTCGCTGTAATCCAAATCTTTAGAATCCATATGTTTGCGAGGAACAGATCCAAAATCAGCACTTTATCCAGCGATCTTCATCTCCATTCTCAGCAGCGACCGTAAACGTCAAATTCCGCGCTTGTTATGATGAATTCAAATTCAAAAATTGTACCCTCATGAAGCATTACGACATGATTTACGGCATTGGTATCGAACGCTCGTTGGCTCTCACCTGTCGATGTGTATTTGAAATGGGGAAAGTGAAGCCGGATTAATATTTTCATTGATTAATAACTTACATTCTGCTCTGTACCTCTGCTTATACACCACCAGAGAGGACTGCGACTGCAACACATCGTCATTTTAATTACTTTTGACATTTTCGCAATAAATCAATTATTGTGATTACACTTGTTTGTCTGTTATGCTTTTATTTATAACAGTACATAGTTTTAATAAATGGTTATGGAGGGGTAGGTTTAGGATTAGCCATTCAGAATATATTTTTAATGCTATATTGTTACTAAAATTGTCATTTTCCAACACATTTCTCTCCATCACGTTTTATTAGGGCCCGAGCACCGATGGTGTGAGGACCCTATTGGAATTGCTCAGCCTATTATTATTCTTCTCCCAAATGAATCGCATTTTTGAGGGCCTAAACATGTTCGAAAACTCATGAAACTTTGCACACGCGTCAAAAGTGTTGAAAATTTACGTCTGATATGGGTTTCAGAATGAGGCGTGGCAAAATGGCTCAATAGCGCCACCTACAAAATTTCAATTAAGCGCCGTTCGAGCTACGTTTCACGTACGAGTATGAAATTCGGTAGACACATGTAAAAGCCCAATACCTGCAAAAAAGACCCCGGGTGCATATTCTAAAAACCCAACAGGAAGTGAGATATTTTGAATTTTCTCTGCAAAATTTTTGCAGTTTTTGCCATTTCCAGACGTTGTACTTCAACGAACTCCTCCTAGAGATTTAATTAGATCAACATCATATTTGCACAGTCTTATGGCACAAGGCCATTGCGCCATTAAATTGCGACATCTACATGCCAATATTCAGTTACAGTCATAGCGCCACCTACTGGCAACAGGAAATGGCATGTTTTACACTGTGATTAACTCCTCATAGTGATTTAACCAACATCATATTTGGTCAGTCTAATCTAAAGGCCTTTGCAACGTTAAATTGTGAAGATCTTGAGTTTTCGCTGAAGGGCGTGTCCGTGGCGGCCTGACAAAGTCTGATGTTTCGCCATGACACAGGAAGCTGTTGTAAGTCAGGCATACAATGTCCGATCTGCCCCAAACTTCATATGTTTGATAAGAGTCCTGGCCTGAAGACATCTACATATGAGTTTCAGAATTAGGCATGGCAAAATTGCTCAATAGCGCCACCTACAACATTTCAACGAAGTGCCCCTCCCGCTACGTTTCACGTACAGTTATGAAATTCGGTACACACATGTAACAGCCCAATACCTACAAAAAAGTCTCCTGGTACGAAATCTGAAAACCAACAGGAAGTCAGATATTTAGAATTTTCTTTGCAAAATTGTTGCAAATTTTGCCATTTCCAGACGTTGTACTTTAACAAACTCCTCCTAGAGATTTAATCAGATCAACATCATATTTGGTCAGTCTAATCTAAAGGCCTTTGTGATGTTAAATTGTGAAGATGTTGAGTTTTCACTGAAGGGCATGTCCGTGGCAGCCTGACAAATTTCGATGTTTCGCCATGAAACAGGTAGTTGTTGTAACTCGGACATACAATTTCCGATCTGCCCCAAACTTCAGATGTTTTATTAGAGTCCTGGCGGCCTGAAGACATCTACATGTCAATATTCAGTTACAGTCATAGCGCCACCTGTGGGCAACAGGAAATGGCATGTTTTACACTGTGATGAGTATCCTCATTGAGATTTAACCAGAACAACATCATGTTTGGTCAGTCTAATCTTAAGGCCTTGGTGATGTTAAATTGTGAAGATCTTGAGTTTTCGCTGAAGGGCGTGTCCGTGGTGGCCTGTCAAAGTCTGATGTTTCGCCATGACACAGGAAGCTGTTGGAAGTCAGGCATACAATGTCCGATACGCCCCAAACTTCACATGTTTGATAAAAGTCCTGGCCTGAAGACATCTATATGCCAATATTAGTTAGTCATAGCGCCACCTGCTGGCAACAGGAAATGGCATGCTTTATACTGTAACTCCCTCGCAGAAACACATTTAAATATGCCATCAAGTCCCAAACATGCTATAAACACATTAAATCATACAACAAGTGGCTAAGTGCTAATGTATGCGATTTACGCCACGAAACAGGAAGTTGTTGTAACTCAGGCATACAATGTCCGATCTGTCCCAAACTTCACTCGTTTGATAATAGTCCTGGCCTGAAGACATCTACATGCCAATATTCGGTTATAGTCAAAGCGCCACCTGCTGGCAGCAGGAAGTGTGGCACATTGAAGTGACTGCCATATTTCTCCTATATTTACCCACTTAAATGCATGTCGCCCACTATTCGCTGTTTTCCTGAGGCCATGTGGGTATGTTTAGGGTATGTTCCAAATGAGTATGTTTAGGTTTGGGGGTAGTATTAAGGGATCTTACATTAATCTATAAAATGGTAAAAGGGAATTTATACAGATATCTTTATGATATACAAAAAAAAAGATTTGAATCTTTACTCGTCTAAAGATTCGTATTCTTAAAAAAAGATTTCATGATGGATTCGTAAATATTTTACGTTTTTTTAGCTGTAAAAACGTAATAATGCTGCATTTAAATGTTGTCAATAAGTCCATATTCTACGTTCCCTTTCAGTCGGTCACGTTCGACGTACGTCGGACGTCACCGACGAATTGGGATCACTTCTGGGAGCCCCTATCAGCTTCGAGTGTATAGAGAACGGGCCAATGGCCATTGGCGTGCGAGATTTGCATCTCGCGCTCCGCCCCGCATCGCGGGTATAAAGCGGAAGCGGATGCAGCGCACATTTGTCATTCACTTCGGAGCCAAACAAGCTCATGAAAGACTGTTCCTGCTCAGCAGAGAGAAAGAGAGAGAGCGAGAGAAGAGGCTTTTGTGCTGGGGAGAAGGCACGTTCAGTGATAACCGCGAGCTCACCGAAATCGGTGAAACAAACTGCTGTTTTTACAGCATCCCGGTTGGTTCGGTGGGGGCGTTCCACGGTGAGTGCAAACACAGGCTGCACTATCCCCTGTGTTTGCCGCGGTTGTTCCTGGGTGCTTCAGCACGTTAAAGAGCTTCTTCTAAAAGAGCAACACGGGTGTGAAATTGCGTCTTTTTCAAGATGTCATTCCACCCGTGCGTTTCTGGATGCGGTCGTTCCCTGTCACCAGCTGACGGTCACAATCGCTGCCTGACATGTCTGGGTATTCAACATGCCGAGGCAGCGTTTGTGGATAGCTCGTGTTCCCATTGCGGGAACATTACTATCTCGGCGCTAAGGTCGAGACTCGCCTACCTTCGGGGGGGTGGAGTCCCCTTACCTATGCCCCGATCTAGTGCTATCCCTGCCCAGCAGGATAGACCTACTTCGGCGAATAGCCAGGGTGACCTGAGGATCACGTTTAGGGCACACCCGCCGAGCCAGCCTCCGTGGGCCCCTAAACCCTCTGTAGTGCCGCAGCCGGTTGAGCTTCCGGAGGAAGTCGCTGGCCCCTCTCGAGGTGGTCCAACGGTGACCTTTGGAGCTCCAGCAGAGGATAGGATGTCGATCGCTGCATCAGAGGGGGAGTTTCAGTCCTCGGGGGATGAAGACCCGGCTGCGTTGCCTCCCTCTGGGAGAGTGGCGTTGTCCGAGACGGACCCCGAGCTGACGGCTATGCTTTCCCGGGCCGCCGAAAAGGTCGGGCTCGTGTGGAACCCTCCACCGTGTCCCGAGCCTTCTAGGCTGGATGATTGGTTTCTCGGGGCGGCTCGCGCTGGTTCTCAGCGTCCCGCCCCGGTGCCCTTCTTCCCGGAAGTGCATGAGGAGCTCACGAGGTCGTGGACGGCACCTTTTTCTGCCAGAAACCGGCCGAGTGGCTCCTCCCTCCTCACTACTCTCGACGGCGGGCCAGCCAAGGGGTACGTGGGGATCCTGCCGGTGGAACGGGCGGTTGCGATGCAACTGTGTCCGGCGTCCGCTTCCACCTGGCGCGGAGACCCACGCCACCCATCCAAGGCCTGTAAGTTCTCCTCCAGTCTAACTGGGAAGGCTTACAAGGCTTGTGGACAGGCTGCGTCCGCCTTGCATGCCATGGCGTTGCTCCAGGTGCACCAGGCCCAGGCACTCATGGACATGCACGAGGGTAGACCTGACCCAGAGCTCCTCCGGGAGCTCCGGACGGCGACGGACCTCGCCCTCCGGGCGACGAAAGTCACCGCCCGTTCCATTGGTCAGGCGATGTCCACTCTTGTGGTCCAGGAGCGACATCTCTGGCTCAACCTGGCCGACATGAGGGAGACTGATAAGTATCGGTTCCTGGACTCCCCCATTTCCCAGGTTGGGCTGTTCGGCAACGCGGTCGAGAGCTTTGCCCAGCAGTTCTCGACTGTCCAGAAGCAGACGGAGGCCATCAAACACATCCTGCCCCGGCGGTCAGCTGCTGCCCAGCCGCCGGCCGCAGCTCCTCCGCCTGCTCGTCGCCGAGGGCGGCCGCCCGCCGCCGCCCCCGCTCCCGCCCCAGCCCAGCAGCAGCCTCCACCAGGGCAACGGCGTAGAGCCGGCCGCGGGAAGGCCGTCCAGCCCGCTCAGGCCGCTGCCAAGCCAGGTGGCAAGCGCCGTCGTAAGAGACCCTGAGACGGGCCACCCAGAGATGGAGGAGACAGCTCTTCAGGAGGTGGTGACAGCACCGCTCCTTCTCCCGCTGGAGGGCCGGGAGAGAATTCTATGTTCTTGTTTGGTTTCTGTTCCGCCACTGGCCTTCGTGCCAGTTTTACCCAAAACTTCAAAAAAAGAGCTGTTTCTAAAATCTCTGGGTGCCAAGAGAGCGCGCTTGGCGGTGTACGACGCTCCCATGCCTTGTCACCCTCCGGTGCCTCTCTTATCGCCAGCAGGGGGTGCTGGCTGTGTCCAGGACGCACACAAGAGGCCTCCGCACACCCGTGCACCCCCTCAGCGGAAGCAGGTAAGTGTTGCATTGCGCACTCAGACCCCACTTCGGGCCGCGATGCCGTCCGAGTCGGGTCCCTGCACTTCGCTGCGCTGCCCCGCTGCGGGTACGTCTGTGGTGCCGTTGGTCCCGCTGGTTCGGTCGCTGGGAGCCTGGCTAGCGCTCCCCAGCCCGTCCCGCTGGCTCATCCGTACTATCAGACTCGGCTATGCGATTCAGTTCTCTCGGCGGCCCCCCAAGTTCAGGGGCGTTCACTTCACCTCCGTGTCGAAGGAGGACGCCCCCGTGCTACGGGCGGAGATCGCAGTCCTACTGGCGAAGGACGCGATAGAGCCGGTCCCTCCAGCCGATATGAAGACAGGCTTCTACAGCCCGTACTTCATTGTACCCAAGAAAGGCAGCGGGTTACGGCCAATCTTGGACCTGCGGTTCTTGAATCGGTCCCTTCACAGGCTGCCGTTCAGAATGCTAACGCAGAAACGCATCTTCAGGTGCATCCGTCCCCAAGATTGGTTTGCAGCGATCGACCTGAAGGACGCGTACTTTCATGTCTCGATTCTCCCTCGACACAGACCGTTCCTACACTTTGCGTTCGAGGGACGGGCATATCAGTACAGAGTCCTACCCTTCGGGCTGTCCCTGTCGCCCCGCCTCTTCACGAAGGTCGCGGAGGCGGCCATTGCTCCCATGAGAGAGCGTGGTGTTCGCATTCTCAACTACCTCGACGACTGGCTGATTCTGGCTCAGTCGAAGGCGCAGTTGTGCGAACACAGGGACATGGTGCTCAGTCACCTCAGCCTGTTGGGACTTCAGGTCAACTGGGAAAAGAGCAAACTCTGCCCCGTGCAGAGGATCTCTTTTCTCGGTATGGAGTTGGACTTGGTCAATCTGACAGCGCGACTCACAGAGCAGCGCGTCCAGTCGGTGTTGAACTGCTTGAATTCGTTCAAATGCAGGACAGCGGTACCACTGAAACATTTTCAGAGGCTCCTGGGGCATATGGCATCCGCAGCCGCAGTGACGCCGCTCGGATTGCTTCATATGAGGCCGCTTCAACACTGGCTACACGACCGAGTCCCGAGATGGGCGTGGCAGAGCGGCTCATTCCGTGTCTCAGTAACACCGAAATGTCGCCAAACCTTCAGTCCGTGGTTGGACCCTTCGTTCCTACGGGCAGGAGTTCCCCTAGAACAAGTGTCCAGGCATGCTGTGGTCTCCACGGATGCCTCATCCACCGGCTGGGGGGCCACGTACAACGGGCTTGCAGTTTCGGGTCTGTGGACGGGGCCTCAACTGCAATGGCATATCAATTGCCTCGAGTTGTTAGCAGTTCGTCTTGCGCTGGGCCGCCTCAAAGGGCCGCTACGAGGCAAGCACGTTCTGGTCCGTACGGACAACACTGCGGCCGTTGCGTACATCAACAAACAGGGTGGTCTACGCTCCCGCCGCATGTCAAAACTCGCCCGCCATCTCCTCCTCTGGAGTCAGAAGCATCTGAGGTCGCTTCGTGCCATTCATATCCCGGGCCTGCTCAATCGTGCAGCCGACGAGCTCTCACGACAGCAAGTGCTCCCAGGAGAGTGGAGACTCCATCCCCAGGTGGTCCAGCTGATCTGGAGTCGCTTCGGGACCGCACAGGTAGACCTGTTTGCCGCCCCGGACACGTCTCACTGCCAGTTGTTCTATTCCCTGACCGGGGGGACCCTCGGCTCGGATGCGCTGGCACACAGCTGGCCCCGGGGCCTACGCAAATATGCGTTTCCCCCAGTGAGCCTTCTTGCGCAGACACTGTGCAAGGTCAGGAAGGACGAGGAGCAGGTCTTGCTAGTTGCGCCATACTGGCCCAACCGGACCTGGTTCCCGGAACTAGTGCTCCTCGCGACAGCACCTCCTTGGCCCATTCCTCTGAGGAAGGACCTCCTGACTCAGAGACGGGGCACCCTGTAGCACCCGTGTCCGGACCTCTGGAAACTCCATGTCTGGTCCCTGGACGGGACGCGGAGGTTCTAGGTGGCCTACCACAGACTGTGGTAGACACCATCACTTCCGCCAGAGCCCCCTCTACGAGGCGCCTCTACGCGTTGAAGTGGAACCTGTTCGTCGAGTGGTGTTCTTCTCGACGAGAAGACCCCCGAAGATGTTCGATCGGCTCTGTGCTTTCCTTCCTGCAAGAAGGGTTGGAGCGAAGGCTGTCTCCCTCCACCCTCAAAGTGTATGTTGCCGCTATCGCCGCAAATCACAGCATGGTCGAAGGTAAGTCCCTAGGAAAGCACGATCTGGTCGTCAGGTTCCTGAGGGGGGCGAGGAGATTAAATCCGCCTCGCCCTCACTCTATACCCTCTTGGGATTTGCCCCTGGTGCTAACCGCATTACAGAGGGCTCCCTTTGAGCCTTTGCAGTCAGCAGAGTTAAAAATCCTGTCTTGGAAGACAGTACTCCTGACTGCATTGGCTTCCATCAAGAGGGTAGGGGACCTGCAGGCATTTTCGGTCGACGAATCGTGCCTGGAATTTGGGGCGGGTAACTCTCATGTAATCCTGAGACCCCGGCCCGGATATGTGCCCAAGGTTCCCACCACTCCCTTTCGGGACCAGGTGGTGAACCTGCAAGCGCTGCCTTCGGAGGAGGCAGACCCAGCCCTGGCTTTTCTCTGTCCCGTTCGCGCTCTGCGGACTTACGTGGACAGAACGCAAAGCTTCAGGACCTCAGAACAGCTCTTCATCTGTTACGGAGGCCAGCAGAAGGGAAAGGCTGTCTCCAAGCAGAGGATGGCTCACTGGATAGTGGATGCCATCGCCTTGGCGTATGAAACCCAAGGCGTGCCCTGCCCGCTTGGGTTGAGGGCCCACTCCACTAGGAGTGTGGCCTCTTCCTGGGCGCTGGCGCACGGCGCCTCGCTGACAGATATATGTAGAGCTGCGGGCTGGGCGACACCTAACACGTTCGCTAGATTCTATAGCCTCCGTGTAGAGCCGGTTTCTTCCCGTGTGCTCGCTTCAAATAGCCAGTAACACCGAAGGGCCCGTTCTAGTGTCGGCTTGCTGCGCCATTCCCCTCCTCATGGACCGGATACGTGCGCTGATATGCTCCAGTCGAGTTCCCCAGCACGGCGAACCCTGTTGAGTCCTCCGCAACCCGTGGCAGTCAGACGTGGCGGAGCGTCCGACGCCAGGTCTAACACTCGTATGCATTGGTGGAACTTGTGTTAGGCTGGGTATCCATATGTTGTGACCCCTACGGCGGTCCCATATGTGTATTCTTCCACGGTACGGCTCCCTATGGCGAGCCCGTGTCTTTCCCTTGGCAGAGCTCGCTCTGCCGTCTCTGTGCGGTGTAGTCTCCCGCCTGCATTGGCCGGGGCCACCCCTGGGACTTCTGTATGTTGTACTGCCCACGGCCAGTCCATACATGTATATTCCACATGATACCTCCCTACGGGTAGGATGTGGCTTCCGCAGCGGCCCCCCGGGGCACGCTTTCCCAGCGTTATCCAATACTCTGCTGAGTGGGTCTTGCGGAACAGCAGCAGTGACTCTCCCTGCGTAAGTTCCCCGCCCCGAACAGACGGGGGTCTGAGGGGCTTTCGCTGGGCGCTGGAAGTGGTAGTAACTGTGGCGTTTTCCATAGGGATCCCAATTCGTCGGTGACGTCCGACGTACGTCTAACGTGACCGACTGAAAGGGAACGTCTCGGTTACGTATGTAACCCTCGTTCCCTGAAGGAGGGAACGGAGACGTACGTCCCGTCGCCACAGTTGCTGTACCATCACTGCAGCGGCCGAGTCACTAGTTCGGCTCCTCAGTGAAAAACAAATGTGCGCTGCATCCGCTTCCGCTTTATACCCGTGATGCGGGGCGGAGCGCGAGATGCAAATCTCGCACGCCAATGGCCATTGGCCCGTTCTCTATACACTCGAAGCTGATAGGGGCTCCCAGAAGTGATCCCAATTCGTCGGTGACCTCCGACGTACGTCTCCATTCCCTCCTTCAGGGAACGAGGGTTACATACGTAACCGAGACGTTTTAGCACTTCTCCAAACGTACAAAAACGTACGTTTTGTCTCTTTTAAAGTTACGTATTACCTACGTATTAACAATGAGACCAGGCTGGTATTTCACGAGGTGGCAAATTTATACGAGTGAGGTCGTACGAATTAACCACCTCGTAAAATACGTACAAATGGCTGTTTTAAAGAAAAACATAAAATTTTTGCTAAAACGTATGTATTTTACGAGTTGCCCAATTCGTATGAATTTGTACGAATTACCTACCCCTAACCCTGCCCCTAAACCTACCCGTCACTGGAGTTTAGACAAATCGTACGAATTCGTATGAGTGAGGTCGTACGGATTCGTACGAATTAGCCACCTCGTAAAATACGTACGAATTGGTTGTGAGATAGAGTTGGTAATACTGTATACTGTAATGCTATATTACAGTAGTCCACTTGCATTTTACATTATACAGTAAATATACATTATTGAGACATGTAACACACAAACACACACACTTGTACATACATACAGTATCTGTGTGTGTGTGTGTGTGTGTGTGTGTGTGTGTGTGTAGTCTTGCATGTCTTTTTCTTTTTCTTTATATTGAAATGATATTGTACTGTAATTTGTTGACAGACCAACAGTAAAAGTGTACTGGTGAATCCTGTCCAGTCTCTTGCAATCAGTGAGTAATGTATAAATTTAAAATGTTGAAAATGTATATATGCCATACAGATACAGTGCAGTCTTGTGCATTTTCAATCATTGTCATAGCTAAAGTTTATATCTGAAAATACTGACAGAGTACACTGTTATATTGACAACATAACTAAGCATTTTGATATCTTGTTTGTAAACAATGACACAAGGACTTGTCATCCTAATGGCACTGATATATTCATTGATATAAATTCTTACTTTTGAGAGTTGAACTAAGGATTTTGAGCAAATTACAGGCTTTTGCAGGTAATCCATTGTGTGGTGCTGTACGAATTGTTTTGATAAATGCACTTACTGGTTTGCAAACCTTAAGGATGATTCTGGATTTGTTTAGAAGCACTCTGGTTATGCTTTTGAAGGATCTCAAGTTTATTTTTAGTAAGATTCCGTATGATTTTAATGGTTTGTGTGCCCCATTGAACTCGGGTAAAAAGGAATCACCAGTTTCAGCGATGTACTAGATAGACAGACAGACAGACAGACATGTTGTTATATAATAGTGATGTTTTAATACCACGTTTAAAAAAACACATAATCATGTTGCAGTAAAATCAGTGTCCGAATGTTTTATAGTATTTTAAAGAGTAATAAAGTATCTAAAATATATATATATTTTTTCAATAGTTTAAATGTAAATGCATTGATGTCTTTTCTATCACTTAAAAGGCATTTGTTCAATGAATAAATGTAAAAATATTTATTTAAAAAAATACACCATCACATGAAATAATATTTTTTAACCTTAAAAAAGGTTAATTGAAAATCAATTTCGAATGGATATATTTAAGCTTGCAAAACACTAAACGTTTATGATTACTCTTATACAAATATCATAGACAGAAAATTGCAGTTGGATTTTCCGACAAATGCATAAAATAAACTAAAAAGTGAGATCTATTTAAATCAGTCTGGTTGGCTTTGCATAACCATAGGTGTCAATTTGCCCTGTCCATCAGAGTTAGAGGTTTTTGTAACTTTGCTACTTGTTGGATAATCTTCTTACAGACTTTGAAACCCGGGCTCATCCTGACAATTCTTCCATCCTGAAGTCTTTTAATTGAATGTACCTCATGCATGCACAGCCTCTACTTTCATGTTAATGACTCTGCATAGTAGATGATTGCAGAGGGCACTGCACATCTGAATAATAATCATTTCATTAGAAAAGGCTGTTAACATCAGGAGGTGTAGCAATTTAAATGCGACATTAAGGAATGTTTTCGTTTACCTTTTGGGACATGATTTTCATTCACAGTGTGAGACTGATACACCCACTGTCAGTGGAGGGTCAATGACGAGAAAAGGAACAAAACAACTCAAAGTGACGTGTACTTTTCAATCTGATAATTAAATGGAAAATATATGATGAATATAAATGTTATAAACTGCACATGAATTGTGCATCAAGTAGCTAAAGTGTGGCATAAAACCTAGACCCCCATGATGCTTGTTATTTATTTATTTATTTATTTTTTAAATGGGACTGAGTCAATAACACATAATGAAGAGGCAGTTTTGAATGCTCTGTGGAGTGTTTTGAGCTTAGTAATGATTGCAAGCAGCAATTAAAAGTAAATTGTAGAGGGAACTATAAAGTGGGACAGTATTAGATCCACGACAGAGCACAGATAAAAGTTTTGTATAACCTATAAGCTTAGTTTTTAAATGTAAGATACTGAAGCAATATTTATTATAATTTAAAAATGAAGTACTCAGTTTTTAACTTACATGAAACATATATTTGCTGTTATTGTTGTTTGAGGGCATCCAAATATGTTTACTTCTGAATATTTTTTGTCAATGAATAATGGAGGGGGGGAAATGGAAGAGAAAAAAAAACAACAAAAAATATTTTTACATATTTTTAAAAAAATGTAATTGCTTTTGTTTAGTTATTAGATTAGATGAGCATAATTATACATGAAAAAACAATTGTGTTACAATTTCTTTTGATTTTTATAAATCCAATCAATCATGGATTAGCTAGTTTGTGCACCCAAAAAAAGAAAATTCTGTCATCAAGCTTTTATTCATACATAAACATTTATCAACACACACATCAGTTATGGTAAATGGAAGCTCAGTCATGTTCGCTTGACATGTGCGAACCAATGAGGTTGTGTTACGCAGCACGTTTGAGCTTCCACAAGAGGTTTGTTCTCGCATGTCAAGCAGGTTCAGTTGAGCTTCTGTTCGCTAATTAATGCTTATAATGTGAATAAAAGAAAATTAAATTCTGTTTGTTGGAGAGGAGAGGAGACTGCTAGGCTCTGGATCTACTTGTAACCAGTATACACCCCTGTGTGTCGGTCAGGACACAATGAGGAGACTGGTGCTTCTTTCCAAAGTGTATTGAAGATTAAGTTTTATGGCCTTTTACTAACACTTTGGACACCAAAACGCCAACGAACATCCAAATAACAGGCAGGAAGAAACTTCTGAATCCACATAGCACCAGGAACACTTCTCTGTTAGCTCTGACTCTATTGGCAACAAAGACTTTGTAATGGCAGGATTCAGAGTTCAGCCAGGTAAGGACTGTGGAAGACTCTGTCCACAACACTGTGGTCTCTATTTGCAAGGTCAGTTCATTCTCAAGCAATCTAGCTAACTGAGCGGCCACAAGAGCTCCACAAAGCTCCAAACGAGGAATGGAATGAGAACGTTTGGGGGCCACTTGGGATCGAGCCACCATGAAAGACAGGTACACTTGGCCTCTCTTGTCAGTGGTCCTCAAGTATGCCACAGCTCCATATGCCTGTTCTGAAGCATCTGAAAATATGTGGACTTCATGCGTGGCACCATCCTTCTCCACCTCAGGAGGGACATAAGTCCTAGGGAGAGTGATGTTTGGTAGGTACTGAAGTTCATTCTCCCAGACACGCCATGAATGCAGCAGCTCCGGTGGTAGGTTTGGGTCGTCCCAACCCCGTTGTTTATTCTATAGCTGCCTAATAATGACCTTTGCCCGAGTGGTGTAAGGCAAAAGAAGTCCCAGAAGGTCGTACTGAGCGGCTAGGACCTTGTAGATATTCCTGAGGGTGGGCGTCTCATACACAACAAGGTCAGTGCTTGTACGCCAGGGTATCAGTCTGCCAGTTCCAGCTTAGGCCTAAGGTTGACCAGAGTTACAAGCTCTCAGCTTGAGATTCTGTGGGTAAGTGACTCCGAACACTGGGAACATTGCTGGCCCATTGCCGTATCTCCAATCCAGCTTTGGAAAGCATCTCTCTCAGTCTGTCGACCAAGTGCCTAGCTGCCTCAGGTGTGCACAGACTCTGGAGGCAGTTATCCACATACATCCACAATAAGTGGCACAGCATGGACTACATGTAGTGCCAAAGGGTAACACCTGCCATTCAAAGACTTTAGGGGGCTCATCCACTTTCAGATCATGCCAGAGGAACCGCAGTAAGGGACGATCTTCCGGTAGGAGGCGGACCTGATGGAACATTGCCTTGATGTCACCACTTACTGCAACCGGGTGCTTCCTAAATCTGATGAGTACACCTAGCAATGATGCTCCAAGGGTAGGGCCAGGCAAAAGATACTGGTTGAGACTTTGCCCGTGATATTGGTGGGAACAGTTGAAAACAACACTGAATTTCTCATTATGACTAACAAGGTGGTGGGGTATATACCAAGATTCGTCAGAGTCTGTTTCCTCAGATACTTCTTGGACAGCTCCTGTCTGCATGAGCTTCTCCATTTCTGCACTATAGGTCTCTGCTTTCACTGGATCCTTCTCGATACTGCGCAGGCTAGGCATGACTGACTCCTTAGGGGCGTGCAACCGAGGCATATCCTTCTGCCGTAGTCAAAGAATTCCGCTCACTTCTGTGCGGATGGTCTTGATTTCAAGTAACTGTAAAGCCTCCAGATCTTGTTTGGATCGAGTCACCTCTTTCTCATCCCTGTGTGGAACAGCTTCTATCTGCCAGAGTCTTTGGACATTCTTAAAGAGCTCATCTTGTGGTGGAAGGACAGATATCAGCAGGCATTGTTGGGAGGATGCCGGCCGCCCCATGAATGATGCGGGGCCCTGGAGGGTCCATCCCAGGCGTGTGTGGACAGCAGCAGGTCCACCTGGAGAACCTAATCTGATAGGCTCGATTGGTGTAATGAGATGTGGCTGATCTGACCCAATCAGAAGTAGAGGCTGAGCATCTTTCACCGCCAGGATGGGAAAAGCACGCAAGTGTTTATACTTCTTCTGCAGTTGATCCACAGGATAAGACTGCCATGACAGATTGATCTGCAGTGAACGCATGTTCAATCTTGTAACAGGTTTGAGGCTTTTGAGTTGGGGATACTTGGAAGGATATAGATGACCCATGAAGAACTTCAATGTCTTGTCGCACGGTGTGTAATGGGAGATCTTTTGGTGTACCTTGTATGCCGATGGCTTTGGCCACAGTTGGGAGCAGGATGGTTCTCTCAGAGCCGTCATCCAGAAGCGCAAAGGTTTCTAAAATACAGTCTTCATAATGAACCTGTACAGGTACTATCTTGAGCATGACATGGGTCCTGACAACAGGTCTATCCAAGTAAAATCTGTCTGGAGAAGAACTGGTAAGGCAACTCTTCTCAGCACTGACTGTATCCTCTTGGGAGGGTCTGACATTTACCTTGTGAAGAGGGCGAAGGTGTTTGCCTTGACACAGGTTACAGGGCTTGAGAGTCCTTGCACAGCGCCAACAACGATTATTCCCTCAAATCCAGTCTTTGGCCTGGTCAGTGGTAAGTTGAGCAAATGCTTTACACTGACTTAAATAATGCTCTGTACTATTGCAGAATGGACAGAACTGTTTCACTGCAAAGTCATGGCACCAGGCTTCATAACGGAGCCAGTTTGAGAGATCATGTAAAGTAGGTACAGTACCCGTTTGCCGAAACATGTGATGGCGGAACTCAGCTAGCTGCTCAGGAGGAAGTTTGCTCAGAAGACATGCGACATGTGACCCACAATTCAGTTCAATGTCACCTTCAGGTCCTAAAGTCTTCAACAACCCCACCAATGACTGTACCTGAAGAGCGAACTTCTGGAATGCAACTGTATCCCCACACTTTACATCAGGGGCTTCCAGGACACTGGCAATTTTCCTCAAAGCTAGTTGGTGGGGCTGACCAAACTTGGGCCATCATGGTGTCAGTAAATGGGGTAGGCGAGTTCAAAAAAGCATTGGCAATCAGCTTAGCTTCATCCAACTTTAAGTGGTCCACTAGTACTTGATATTTGAAGAGTTCAGTCCCATCTGGAGGAAGCAGATTCTCCAAAGCTATTCGAAGTCTGGCGAACTCGCTTGGATCTGGCCGGCTGAACTTGGGGATAGTAGGGGTAGGCCCTCTATACACATACTCTGACGCTGATGTGTGAGTTAAATGTGGCATGTTTGACTCTACCTTGACCACAGGTGCTTGATGACTCAACTGAGCTGGTATGGACACAAGTCGGGGGAGAAGAAACTGGAATTTGGGGCCGTAAAGTTCTCCGATACGAGGTCTGTGCAGCAGCTGAGGATAATAACTCTCTGAGGTCTTCAGGTGTTGGAGATGGTGGTAGCATATCTGAATTTTGAGAGTAATACTGAGAATGGCGATATGCTTGTGAAGGGTGAGCCTGGCAGACCCTTGAATACTTTGGTACCTCTAGTTGGTATATAGCTGTGCCAAGTTTTGTTAACTTTAAAGTCTACATACCTCTTCTCAGTGCTGACTCTGGCTCAGGCCAGGGTGGAAGCTCAGGCCACTCTTCATCATCAGCTGATGTGTCCAGCTCTGTCTGGTATACACGGCAGGAAGGACTGGATGGCAGTTGGGGTTCTGGTCGCACTGGAGGACTATCATGGCTTTTAATTTGGGTTTGGGCAACTTTCACCAGTTCTTTGAACTCAGTACAAACTTCTTTCAACTCCATCAGGTCAGCACGAAAAGCTTGTGGTGATTGCAGCAGCTGTGCATTTTCTATACGAATGGCTTGGAGCTCATTATAGTATTCAGGCTAAGGGTAATGGTTCTGCTGGACTAATGTGAATGACTGAGGTAGGTTTTCACTGCGCTCTGTGTAACTGAAGCTTGGTGGTCTTAACCGAGGCGCCTGTGCGAGGAGCAGCATCATCATAAATGTAGTCAGAATGGTCCCATGATAACTGGAGAGGTGTCACGTGGGCAGGTGAGATAGCATGTTTAGTTTCAGGTCTGCCTCCGACATACTGCACTTCAAAGTCTTGGAGTTGGACTTTTGGACGTGTTCTGCGTTTTGGTCTGGTTGCCCCAACGATCTCCTCATCAGACTCCATAATACCAGGAATGAACACTGCATCCGGCTCGAAGGACCAGTTGTTGGAGAGGAAAGGAGACTGCTAGGCTCTGGGTCTATTTGTAAGCATTATACACCCCTGTGTGTCGGTCAGGACACAAATAATGAGGAGACTGGTGCTTCTTTCCAAAGTGTATTGAAGATTAAGTTTTATGGTCATTTACTAATACTTTGGACACCAAAACGCCAACGAACATTCAAATAACATGCAGGAAGAAACTTCTAGGTGCGCAGCTGCAGTTCTCTCAGTAATATACAATGACGCAGCAGGCAGCGAACGATAACAATAATGCCTCCTACTGGAAGCATCATGAATTGCACTCTACAGTAACTATTATCAAAATAGAAGTCCCACAATAAAAGCCTTTTTCTCCGGGAGCCTTTTATACACTGTTCATCATATAAAGCGATCAAGCGATCATCTCTTTATTAATTTTTTGAAGAGTCAAAGTGGTAGTTGCGTAGCTGCCAGTGGAGGGACAGAAATCTCTCATTAAAAATATCTTCATTTGTATTCCGAAGATGAATGAAAGTCTTACAGGAACAACATCACTGAGGGTGAGTAATTAATGACAGAATTAAATTTTTTGGGTGGACTATCCCTTTAATAAAAAAAAAGATTTTTGCTGTATGCAAGAATGACTTCCAAAATACTACTACTATTATTTATTATGATTATTATTATTATTATTATTATTATTTAAAAAAAAATTCTGTTTATCTAATTCGTATGAAACCAACGAGAGGTACAATCTTACCTGTCTGACCTCATTATTTTTAATGTGACCACACCCACACGCAGAGCAGTCTACTCACACTGTAATCGTCCACGTGAGCCACGTAAACCTGTAAATGCCCCCATTACCTAGATAAACATAGCATCAAGCTTCATCAGATTCATCTACTTTTCATTGAGTTTGGAAGTAGACGTACTGTGAGGAATTAGCCTTTTCCTCAGAAGAAGAAGAACGCGATTGATCTAGCGGAGGTAAGTAATTTATTCTCACTAACATTACTTAACGTGCTATTGTTACATACACTTGTACACATTTTACTAGTTGAACTATTGCCAGACTAAAATGTGTGAAATTGACTGCCCTCAAGGTCTGGAGACTTGATTAATGCAAATTCCCATTGTGAACTCATGTTTACATTTGAAAGAAGTTTCTGTCTTGGTCTAAGGGATGTTGCAGGAGGGTCAGGGTCATTCTGTAGACAGATCAGCCCGTAATGCTATGCATTATGTATCCTATTTCCTTAGGGTCAGGTACGCATCTCTTACTCTTTACTTCAATTGAATTGATTATGTAATTGGCATGATACATTTACCTGGCTAATAATAAATTGTTACATTTGATTTCATTCTAACTTACTCTGAAATTACTGACTTGTATCCATTGTTACCGCAAATCTGTGTCAGGTTAGTAATGGACTAAAGTCCACTCAGTTTTGAGTGGAGCATTGGGGCATGCCAACTGAGAATTTAGAGTTCCGGCTAACTCTTGGCTCTAGTTCAAGTGTACTTAGACTGTAAAGGCTAAAAAGGGAATTTCTGTTTAGGACAACAATAATGTTGATCAACCAACCTAAATAGGGTGAGCCTTACTTCTGTTTAAGGTAATGTTACTCTAGCTAAGTGTACGTGGGAAACCATGGCATGACCAAACCAAAGCTACTATCAGAAGAGTAATGTAGGTCAACTTATATCTATAGTAGTGGTCATGACCTCTGACTAGAGATAATGTTATTTTAATTCAAGTGTTTACAGATCTATGGGGACTAAATAAAATACTTTTAGAGAAAGCAAGCATGAGAGCGGCACTCTAAAACAGTATAGTCTATGTAGCGTTTCGGCTACATATGTTAATAAATTAAATTAGCTCAAAAGGGAATTATATGTATTTATATTTATTTATTCATAATTAATCATAACATGTTCATGATCAAATGGTAAATATCACCCAAAAGGGAAATACCTAACCTATGTGTTTGAACAATATATAGATAATTAATAACATGGATCGTAATTAATTATGAACATATATGCTAGATCAGTTCAGAACAACCTTTAAAGAATTAATTTCAAATTGACTGATCCGTTCGTCCGACGAACCGACAGTACAATTTTCTTATCAATTCCCTTCCCTCCGGAAAGGGAGGAAAGAAAGTTTGTCTCGTCGGAAGTTGTGAATTGACTGAGCACAGGAGGAGCTTGTGTTATTGTCCTTTAAAGGCACATTAACACACCCATTTTTTCTGAAATGACCAATCATCGGTGGGAACTTTAGGTGGGAGAAAAGTCTCTTTGTCTGTTTGACGACTTAATTTGCCTGATTTATGATGGTGTCAGATTGGGTCATTTTTAATCCAAAGGGATGGTAACAATAGTGTAATACATTTTATAGCAACACAATATATTTCTCTAGTTCTCTAGAGCTTTCTTTAGATACCAGGAAGTATGTGGCTGGAAGATATTAAAGCTGAGATATATTCTTACACATGAAAACAAGGAATATATCATATACATTCTGGAATAGTTTAATTATGAGCTAAATGAAGCGATTGTCTTTGTCTGTGTATTGGAATGGCTCACAGTCCAGGCCACATGTCCCTCTTTGCCTGCGTGGGGATGGGAACATGGGTTGATTAGATCTCTTTGAAGTCACCAAAGGGTCTTCGAGGTGTTTCTGCTTAGCATCGGCCAAGTAACAAAAATGACAATGGGGTCAATTCAGTACAGACTCCTTGGTACCAGGACCTTAATTTATATGCAAATGTCAAAGGCTAAAAGCATCTCTGCGATTAACCGAACCGACCATTTTGAGACAGTCCAGATGCTACAGTCCCCCCTTCGGCTGACGAAGTTCGTGTAACTTCTTTCAAATAATCCTACGAATATCTATTGATCTAATATGACTTCTGACCTGTAATGTTGCCAGAATCATAATCATACACTATTTGTTCGTCGGCCAGAGGAGAACTGGCACCCTGACTGAGCCTGGTTTCTCCCAAGGTTTTTTTCTCCATTCTGGCCCTGAAGGAGTTTTGGTTCCTTGCCACCGTCGCCTTTGGCTTTTGGCTTGCTCAGTTGGGGACACTTAAATTTCTATATAAAAAACTATCTTAAAAACTATATTACTGATCTGCCCGCATTGACACTATATGATAATTGAAATGAGCTGGATGACATCACCGTTTTCACCAGAGTGGCTGTACAGCCGAATCAAATTCTGTTGCATTATTTTCCTGTTACCACTGTGAAGCTGCTTTGAAACAATTGGCATTGTAAAAAGCGCTATATAAATAAAGGTGATTTGATTTGATTTGACAATGCCAGATCATCGAGGTGGAGGATGGCACCTTTCGGTCCACATACTCTGAATCCACATACTCTGGTTGGGCAGGCTGATGCGGGTGGCAGTGTCATGCTGATTGTAAGTCAGGGTGGCTGTACGAGTGGCAGTGTTGAAAAGCCACCGGTCACCCACAATCTCAGCTTGAGTTTCAATGACTTGGGTGCGAGCCGTGGCCTCGGCAGGGCAAAGTGTGTCGCTTCTCATGGGCTGCAACCCACAGATTCCTTCAGTGTTGTCTCTGAGGAATGGCTTGCTATGGCAGAGGTAGTGAATGTCTTTGGTCAAAGTACACATGCGCAGGTTTGGTGCCAGGTACAGCTGTGTGTTGCTGTTGTGGTAGGCCACCACATCTGGGGTGTGTATCTTGACGTGTGTTACCTTGCCAAAACCCAACATTGACAATGTCCTTGAGTCTGTAGACGTTGTTTGATTCGATGATGGGTAGATTCAGGAGAAAGGCCACCTCACTTTGCTCAGGGTCGACATGCAAGGGGATGGCACTACCCAGAGAATAGGCGAGGTGTGCTTGAAGAGGGTCGGCTGGGCTGGTAGTGGCGGAGGCCAGCACAGTTTGCACAAGGCTCAGGGGTACCAGATATGGTGGAATCCTACCCATGGCTAAGCTGTCAATGGAGGGGCTCACCTCCCGCAGCATGTCTGTCATCAGGGCTGTGACCAGCTGAGTTTGGGCAAAATCATTTTGGAAAACTGAAAACAGTTGTTCACAGTTTGGTTCAGCAGGACACTGTGAGTATTGTATTGGACATTCTGGTGCCTTTCAATGATTTGCAGATGGTCTGCAGGGTTGCACTCTGTGTTACGAGTTGTTCTCTCAGCTGTGGAATCTCAGTCTCGATTTCAGCTACATGCCACCTTACGGTGGCTAGGCTCACTGCGTTGACGCTAGACATGCCATTGTTGAACTGTGGGGATAGAGTACTTGGTAGACGTTACGAGGGTCGAGTTGAACATACACTTTCTGGGTGTGTGTCCTGCAGTTGGTGATCAGGAGTCCAGGTTGTTCCCTAAGTACAATGTCTGATGCTGGACCTGGTGACAGGATATCTGGTTGCAGCTGTCCTCTGGTGAACTGGAGGCACATGATGATGAGCCACAGCAGCATCCTGGTACAGGAAAGAGAGGGAGAGTGAGAGAGAAAGGTCTGTTGTTGCTGTTGGGGTTCCTCTGCGTCCAGCCTTGCCGCTGGTGTGTCATAAGAACAGTTTTGTCAGGCAGCCAAGCCATTGCCCAGTGCAGACTTGTGATTCTGAGCATATCGTGCCTCAACATTGCGCCCCTGGAGTGCCATCAACCACGTGGCTATGCGTGAATTGGTGACAATGCCATCTCGGATGTGTTGGCTGTTGAGGAACGTTACAGGCTGGTGGCAGGTCTCTATGATAACCTTGTGCAGAGTAGAGCCTTTTCACAGTCAGAGTATTTGCTCTCTGGTGGAAGAACTGTCTTGCTGGCATATGCGACCACTCTTTTGTCTTGGTCATGCCTTTGGTATAGACCAGCACTAAGGCAGTGTTTGGAGAATCCAGCTTCCAAATGGAACTCCTTTTGTGTGTCGGGGTAAGCAAGACATGGAGCTATGCACAGATGTTGTTTCAGTTCATTCATGGCATTTGCTTGAGCTTCTGTCCAGACGAATGGGCAGTCCTTCTTCAGAAGAGCAGTTAGTGGTCGTGCAATGTCCGAGTAGTTCTGGATGAACTGCCGTGAGTAGTTGCACACCCCAAGAAAGCTTCGCAACTCTGAGACATTGGTGGGTGGCTTGATGTTCTGAATGGCTTGGATACGGCTGGATTGCAGTTCAATACCCCGTGATCCAATGAGTAGGCCCACGTAATTGACCTTGGTTCGACACCACTGTCCCTTGTGGAGGGAAATTTTGGTGCAGGCGGTGGCTAATTGATTCATAACGTGGTCTATCTCTTTCAGGTGGTCAGCCACTGTTGTGCTCTTCATAAGAACATCATCTGCCTCTTATTCTGGCGTCTGGGCATGTGTTGTTCAGGAAGATGTTGAACTCGGCTGGTGAGTTGGTATAGCCGAACGGGCACCTTGTGAAGGTATACTGTCGGTTGCCGAAGGTGAAAGCCAGCTTGTGTTGATCTTCTGGATGCACTGGAATGGTCCAGAATCCTGAGGCCACATCAAGCGTAGAGAAGATTGTGGCTCCTCTGATTCTGGGTATTTCTTGCTCCAGCTGGGTCATGGCCCATCGCGATAGTGGCACCTGTTGGTTCAGTTTCCTGTAGTCAATGGTGGGTCGCCACTTGCCGTTTGGTTTTAGGACGGGCCAGATAGGAGCAGAGTAGGTGCTGTTGCATGGACGGATGACACCTTTCTCAAGCATAGAGTCAACAATCTCCGGCACCGGTTTATGTGAGGCGATGGGGATCTTGTACTGCTTGACGAAAGTGGGAGGAGCATTAGGATGCGTTGGGATGCGCACTGTGTGGAGGTTAGTGAGACCACAGTCTAAAGAGTCTTTGGCAAATGACGCTTTGTATTTGTAAAGGACCTGTCTGAGTTTTTGATGTTCTGCATCATCCTTTATGGCATCTGCATCTTTCAGAATTTGCTGGACTTGAGTCTCAAATCCTGGATACGGCTCCTCTGTTGTTGTGTCATCTGTCGTGTTGGCAGACAGAGATGCAGCACTTTCATCAGTCTCGCAGGCAGGCTGGCTAGTGACTGTGTATACTGCAAGATGTTGGTCCTCTGTCAGCTCCGTTCTGCACACCTGTTCTTTGGCCATCGGCATGACAGAAGCAGTGGAGATGATTTTGAAGGGTGCTGTGAACACTGTGTTGTCTGTGCTCCCCTTCTGGGATCATCAAAGATGGGATTGGACCAATGATTGGTAAGGTGAGTTCAAAGTCATGGAAGTCATGACTCACTAGCCATCCCAGACAGTAGGCCTTGGGAATTCTGATGTCCGTTGCCGTGCAGTTGTTGAACAGGATGTAGACTACACGGGATGACAGTTCAGTGAGGGGTGTGGCTTCCAGAGTGAGGCCATGTTCCATGCATTCAGGTGAAGGTTGGAAGAAGTCCAGCATGTGGTTTAGTGTTTGACCACGTCGCATGTTGAACCGAACAGCGACCCCTTTGGTGTAAGCTGGTACCACAGTTTCCTGTTTCTTTGATTAAGGTACAGACTTCTGGAATGGTCTGGCCTAACAGGAGGTTTTCAGGGTTGACAGGAACCACAGGGGGCTGTGATGTCTGTGGGGCCCACACCAACTCATTGATAATGTCCACATGAGCCTTGAGGCGAATCAAGATCTGCTCCTATGTAGACATCATGCGGTGGGTCCGGAAGGACCAGGAAGTAGTGGATTAGACACCGGTCATTCCATTTCAAGTTCAAAGCGCTGATGCCCTTGGCAGTTACCATGGTTGATAGGTAGGAGTCCAAAGGGAAGCGGGTGCGCTTGCTGACAGACGGAAGGTCTGGCGTGTCTTCCATGAGGGCCTTGAACAGTGTGAGACTGATGGCTGAGTTGTCTGCCCACAATGCAAGTATGATGTCTGTAGTTGTTACATCATTCAGCTGGAGGTCAGTCGTGACCTTGGGGCAGTAATAATCAGAATCAGAGTCTTTGGTGAGTTGAAAAGTGCAGAGCAGCGAACTTGAACTTTGCTCTGGTGCTGAGACGGTGTTCTCGTGGCTGGCTGCGAGATTTCCCGTGACCTCTGTGGCCTGACAGTCTGGCTCAGGTGATCTGGGTGGCTAAAGAGGCAGAGGTTCTTGCACTTGAGCCCAAATTTTAAGCTGTCTGAAATCCAATAGGGGCTCGAAGCGGTCTAGCAGATCTTTGCAGATGAGAAGGGGGTATATGTCCATTGGTGAGATGTACACAGGGTGTACCAGACTCATTGGACCAATCGTTAGATGGATGGGAGCTATCTGTTCAAGTTGGATCTCATTTTGGCTGTATGACTGCACATTCAGCTCACATTTTTGGGATTTGAGAGTTCGATTTTGTCTCTTAGCTTCAACTCTGAGTCTGTCAAAGAGTTGGGATGACATCAAAGTGAGATCTGCTCCGGTGTCTACCAGGACTTCGAGTCTCACCTCATTCTCCAAAGTGATGGCTAGATAGAGTTTCCGGGCCACTCCCGTTTCGATCAGATTTCCCAGGAGTCTTGGTTCCGGGGTTCGTGTGGTGATCGATAAGCAGTTAGGGATGATCTCATGTGGCTCGTTAGGGAGGCAGACAACCAAAACGGATTTTGGTTGCTGGCGTGATGAATTGTGTTGGATTGTTCAGGAAGTGCAGCTGTCAGCTGAGGTGATTGGGCGATGCTGTCACTTGAGGAGGTATCTGGTTCTGTGGACTGTGGCTGGTGAGCAGTGCTTTGGGTGCTTGGTTCAGTCGAGGACAGTCAGGAAGGATGTTGGGTGCAGGCCTTACACTTGGGTGCAGGCCTTACACTTAGTCATAAGGAGTCTGGAGTCTCTCCCTTGCGAGGTTTCTTCTGAATGAGTTCTTTCAGAATCCTCAGGATCTCTGCTGACTCAGACGAAGCTGCACTGTTTTGCTCTGGTGAGAGCCCACTGGTCAGGGGAAACTCTGTGGTGTGTTTTTCCCCTTGCTGGTCACTCTGCAGTCTGTAAGATTATTTCAGTTCTCTGTGAACAGTGTCAAGTTCCTCTTTTAAATAGTTTCTTTGTTGAAAACTATTTTGAACCAAATCGTGGATTTCGGCACGGGCCGCTTGCAAGTGGTTTTCACAGGCTTTGGCCTTGCCATCCCTTTCTTTCAGTTCAATCTCTGCTCTTGCTAGGAGAGCTTCACCTCGATGGAGTTTTTCCTTTAGTTCCTCTCTGGATTCTTTCTCCAACTGCTCTCTGTGCTCTGTCTCTATGCTAAGCTCTGCCAGGGCATTTTGAAGTCTCTCCACTTCCTCCTGAAGCTGTGGGTCCATTTCATCCTCTCTCCCGCGCTGGTCCTGGGCCTCGAGGAGTAGATGATCTAGACGACTCTGCGCATGGGCCTGGTTCCTCCGGGCCTCCTCAGCCTGGAGCTTCAGCGCTGCTGCTTCTTGCTCCAGGTGGATGTTGCTCTTTTTGCTTAGCCGTGCCTGGACGATGAGGTTGTGGGCGAGGCCCCCGATGATCTTGGCTCATTCTTTGTGGTTGTAGTTCTGGGTTGGATCATGGGCCATCAGCCGGTTCAAGTCGTCATCCAGCTGCTCTTGGCTCAGGAGCTGCAGGTCACCAGCGGCTTTAGGCAGGAACGCAGTTGTCATGGTGCTCAGCCAGGTCTCAATGTGATCCTAGTGGACGGTGGGGCTGGATGAACGGGACATACTGGCTCACTGTAGGCAAGAGAAAGACAGCACAAAAGAGGCCAATGCAAGTCTGTGTAGGGTTTAGCGAGCTACAACAGTATGTGACTATTTAATTTGTGTGTGTGATTTTGACTAACTGGTGCAGACAGTTAGTGAAATCTGGCACCTATTATCTTGGCAGTGAGTGGCCAGGTGGGACCGATTTATGTGGGTGAGTGTCGGATCTAAATAACGATTTTGACAGTGCGGTAGCCTAGTGGGTCATTTAATGACACTGGCTGCTTGGTCGTCAATCTATTATTCAGCTTTCCTTGATGGCTCTCATAGGCTCTGTCTTTAGGTGAACTGGAAGAAACAAAACAACAGCAAAGCAAATAGAACAGAGCAAAGTAACCAAAAATACGAAAAGGCATGAAATAAAAATGAAGCAAAATGAGAACATAGGAAGAGATAGAGGGGAGAAGGTCTAAGCTTACTACCACTGCTAGGGTTTATGACAGGGCCATCCGAGTGTAGGGTGCTGTTGAGCTATAAAGCCTAGGGAGATGGTATGGCTTAAGAGAGGAAGGCTGGGCCAAACACTTAAATGACTGGGGAATATCTAATATTCTATGGCTTACAATAAGTGAATGGGCTTTACCTTATTTAATATGCCTGGGGGTGAATTGGGGTCACTCAGGTGAGAATCAGTGGTGAGGTCAACCTCACCGGCGGTGACTGCAGTGTCCCCGGATCCTCGTCCCCCTTGTAACACGGTGCAACCACTCAAACAGCTTGTGACTTTTAGCACAACTGGCCAGACTGCAGGGTCAAAATTGAGTTTCCCCTGAAACCACTTTGGAGTCCAAACGGGCGGTTCCGTTGGCGCGGAACCCTAATCAGTGTAATTAACCAAAATTGCCCTTGTGGTCAGCTGGACTCGTTGACTTCTCCCTGGAGTGCCCGAATTGCTGATGTCGGATGCGTGCCGCCGCCAATGGTACGAGGACAGAGGTGTCCGAGATTCACACACGGCCAGTGTCAGTTACGCCGGCCAGGTGACTCCACTCACCGGAACTCAACCAGAAGATAACCATCGCTTCACCACCGAGCACTAGGGGGAGTACTACCTGTAAGTACAAAATTGGCTGAACAAGTGAGACGTAACGTCAACTTAAGTTTAAACCCAATTTAAATAATTAGGTAAAGTAAGAGAGGGAAAAGACTATTTACCAAATAGTGATAAAATAAAAAGAATGATGATAATATTGGTAATTATCAGAACAACCTGGCAAAAGGGAGAAATAGAAATAAATCTATTCACAGTGGAACCAAAGGAGAAGAGAGGGGAAAGACAACCTATATAAGAATGCCCAGAAGGGGGCGTACTACTGATAAGTGAATATCAAAGGCTGAACAGAGAAGGCTTAATTTAAATTTAAGTTCAAACTTGTTTCAAACTAAATCTAAATAAGCACTAGAGAACTAGAATGGTACCAAATGAAAATAAAGTAATGATAAAGTAATAATGAGAAGAATAAAATAACTAAAAGGGAAAATAGAAGCAAAACAATTCAAATTGAAAAAACAGGAGAAAAAAAAAAAAAAAAAACAGACTTAGAGAATGTCACAGAGGGGCATGCTCCCACTAAGTAAACATCAATGGCTGAACCGAGAGCTTAAAAGGGGGGGTATAATGCTATTTCATACATTCTGAGTTTTTTTACACTGTTAAAGACTTGGATTCCCATGCTAAACATGGCCAAAGTTTCAAACAATAAGTTGGACGTTTGATGGAGTATTTCTGTGCCAAAAATACTCCTTCCGGTTTCTCACAAGTTTCGGAAAGTTTTTTTCGAGTATGGGCCTATGTGACGTCAACAAGGGCGGAATTTCCTTGTACGGGCACTTCTCCCGGAAGGGCGCGCGTGCACACGTTGACCAGAGCGAGAGAGCAAAAGCACGTCCATCAACACGCTTTGTGGCTTTAGGGAAGTCGTCGGCTGTGCTGCACAGGTCACAGGACTTTACGAAATCAACAATGTCACCAAAGAAGTGTGTTTTTGGTTGTCAGGGCAAGACAACCCTGTTCAGCTTCTCAAAGAACCCAGCGTGTTCCCTGCATTTCGGCGATGATTGTTTTACAAACAAGGCCCAGTTCAACTCTGGATTTGCAGATCGTCTAATGCTGAAAGATGGAGCGGTCCCAACAATAAAGGTTCACGGTCATGCGTTGGAACCGCAGGCGGTGAGTAAAACTGCTTCAAAATGTCTGTGTGTTGTTGGCTATCGGCGCATAAGTGCACATCAAGTAAACAACATGAACGTGACTCTTTAGCTCCGCCCACACGTTACGCCTCCAGCCGCTCGGTTTTATTCGGAAAGACTCGGTACAGCGTATCTGTCTCTTATAAATATGATAAAACTAAAGACTTTTCGGAGATATGAAGGATGCAATACTACTCTATAGATACTCAAGATTGACATGAGATTGACAGAAACTGTGTATGATACCCCCCCTTAAATTTAAATTCAAGTTTAAACTTTGTTTAAACCAAATTTAAATAAGTCTGTGAAGCTAGCGAAGCAGAAAGATTGAATAATAAAGCAATAACAGACATGAAATGAAAATAATTATAATAGTAAAAAAATAAAATAACCAAAGGAGATTGGAGAAGACAAGGGGGAGAAAAGAAACATTCGCAGATGCCCACACGATGGCGTGGTTGAGCCCACACCGAGGAGTGAGGTCAGGGGTGTGCGTAATTTGAGAGGTCTTAAACACCTAACAGGTTGCCCTCTGGTGTTAGTCAGAGGTATTACGACAATTCCCCATGAGTAATTTAAATTTGAGCGTCTGACATGGGAACTGTTTTTCCCTTTTCTTAACGCACCGATTTACTGCATCAATCACGAGTAAAAGAAAATTTGTTTCAAATCCCAGTGGATCCTTTTGTGCCAATTTACAGCACAAGAGTGTGCGGCTGGATTTCTTTGCCGCCCATAGCAGGATTTTTTTTTTTCTGTTACAAATTTTCACTTGATCAAGAATTAAAAGACTCCCATTTACACATCAATCAGATACTGGCCAGCAGTGTTTTCTGATTGATTTGCATAAGGTACGCCTTAGTTAGCTACGCTAAGGTTTAACCTAAAGGAGTGAGAGCGCTTAGTTGAATAACCTTGGATCTACGCAATTAATCAAATCTAACGATACATTAATAAGGCCTTTAAAAAGATGAAGAGAGGAACATCTCTCAAATCAATCTTTTATCACACTGAAAGAAGATTTCTTAGTTCTTACAGGCGGTTTTGATAATATTAAAATGTGCTGTAAAGAGGTTTCCTCCTCTTCACAGAAACAATTTTAATATTATGAACTGCAGTTTATTTTAACAATTAACAGTGACTAAAATGTTTGACAAATATAGCAGCTGTTAACGTACTGAACTGAAATCAGCTTTGGGCCTTTCAGTTATCAGATAAATGAGTTCACGTTGCGACTTTTCACTCTCTGAAGCGCGCATACAAAAATAAAAATAATACCAAATTGACACTGTTGCTACATTCGCTACATCAATTACCTCTGTCTAGTGAGCAAGACTGGCAAGTTTGTGATAGTGGGCCCGCATAATGAACGGTCGGTGCGAGGACCCTGTGCGACTCTGAGAACTGAATGAACGAGTTCAATAAGAGTAAAGAGTTAAATAGAATAATCAAATGTGTAGTTAAATTGTTATACAAATGACCAAATAACCAATCGGCATTCTAACCTAAATTTGAGGTCATGATAAAATAGAGTCAGATAAAAGTAAATTGGAATTAAATTACTTTGCCCTGCTGAAAAGACAGAATGCGCAGAAACCTTCACCCGCTTATCGGAAACCGTCGTTGGGACGATTGGGCGGGCCTTACAACTTCCATTTGGGATCTGAAATGGCTTCTTAATCACAGATTTGTTGCAGTCGTGTGTTTATTTTCTTCATATTTAATAAGTCAAAGTGTTTCTATCTTCTTTTTATTCAGTCACAGCAATAGCTCACACGTAGCTGGATGCCTTTGTCCATATTAGGGATTTCCTGGAACGTCATAAGTTTATCTGTGAGGCATATTTGGACTTTCTGTGCGAGGGCACCCTCCGGCTTCCAGTATGAATGAAACACATATTAAATGTGTTTATAGAGCTCAATAACCACCCTATTTTGGGTAAAAATATGAAAACATTTGAAGTAAACATATGATAATCCATATATCTTTCTCTAGCATAGTGTACTGAACTTTCTAATAGTTATAGGCCGCCTGCATTTTTTCCCAAAAAATAAAAGTTTTCTGTAAATTAAAATTATTATTATTATTATTATTACTACTATTTAGGACTGTGTAATATTGTGATATATATTGTGAGATATACATTAAAAAATAAATAAATACATTTTCACCAGCTAAAAATAAACATTCTAATATGATTTGGTTGATTTTATAGGGGAGTGCATGTAAAATAAAAATGATTATTTAAAAATAACTAGTTCTGAACAATTTGGGCAAATTAGAATACTGTATGTACATATTGAAACAGTTATTATGCAGCTGTAATCAGAACGTCTGTAAGAGATGATAATCTCAACATCTAGAGATATACTGGATATTTTATTTTAGGACAAAAAAATAAATAAATATGGTAGCGCTATCAAAGATAACTCAGGGAAGTACTGATAAGGGTGCAAAGTGAGGTTTGAGGAAAATAAGATAAGGCAGAAGCCCTTTGAAAGCATCCAAGCATCAATTTCACACCGTCTTTAATCTAGACAGACTGGAGCTTTCTGAAGGAATAGAAGAACTAAGGGAAAGTGGAAGAGAAAGAGCCCAGGGCAAGCCCAGATGTTTGGCAGGGGAAATGTGGCCCACACTCCAGAAGGCTTGACAGGACGCTGGAACACTAAGATGAACGTGCAGAATGGAGGACTGAAGGGTGATGGGTACTGTTAGAATGACATTTTAAAAATGCTAAAACACATTTGTGAGACTGACCTAGGGCAGCTTCTGTACGTACAATTTTTGCTGATGTCAGATTACTGCTGTCTTCCATTTATATACATTTTAAATCATCACTTCTTACAGTTTATCCTCTCAGAGCTCTTTTGATGGAGGAAATGACACATTCGAGTTGGCACATGCAAAGAACAGAATTCAAATTAAAAGTTAACATTTGAAAATATTGAGTTAATTGAATTAAACTGCAAAAAAAGTGAAATGTAAAGGAATGGAGGAATCTAATTAAAATGAACAGAAGTTAATGATTAAACTAATCTCAGTACAAAAGAGGTTTAATGTGTACATTGTGATGCCAAGCGGTTCACACATACAACATCTTTGATGCTTTGCTTTTCATTAGCATGGACGCACTGGCATTTCACAAATTGACAAAATTAGAAAACGTCTGGCACATGAAACAAACTAAGCCTCGTCATCAGAATCTGTTTAAATGCAAAATTTGGCTCAATTTCTCCTGTAGTTCTGCCAGCAGCCTTGACCTAGATCAGTGAAAAGCTGTGATAACTGCACAGAAAGACAGTGACAGCTGCTTGGATGCTTGTTAGTGCCAGACCTCCAGACATCGTAAATTCAAGCATGTTGTAATCAGACTGTCTTTAGGAAGGTCTTTCATGCCTTTTCTCATTTGTTCTTCTGTTGTTTTGGATAAAGACCACATGAAGTGCCTGATAAGCACAGTTTTCTTACAGGAAGTAAACGGTTTGTCAGTTGTACTCCACATCAAAAAGTTCATAAAGTGATCGTAAAACTAATCCATATGAATTGAGCGGTTTATTCCAAAAGAGACATGGTCGCTTTATATGAACAGATAAAATTGTCTTTTATTCACATTTAACATTGATCAGCGAACATTAACAGAAGCTCAACCGAACCTGCTTGATGTGCGAGAACAAACCCCTTGCAGAAGCTCAAATGTGCTGCGTAACACGCGAGAATGAAGCTTACTGGCACTTGAGGAAGCTCAAACGTGCTGCATAACGCAAGAATGAACCTCATTGGTTCTCGCACGTCAAGAAAACATGCTTGAGCTTCCGTTTACCACAACTGCCCCTGGTTTCACAGACAAGGCTTAAGCTAGTCCCAGACTAAAAAAAAAAAAAGGATGTTTGAACAGCAGCTTGCACTGAGATCTTAAAATACAAACCCGATTCCAAAAAAGTTGGGACACTGTACAAATTGTGAATAAAAACAGAATGCAATGATGTGGAAGTTTCAAATTTCTATATTTTATTTAGAATACAACATAGATGACATATCAAATGTTTAAACTGAGAAAATGTATCATTTTAAGGGAAAAATAAGTTGATTTTAAATTTCATGGCATCAACACATCTCAAAAAAGTTGGGACAAGGCCATGTTTACCACTGTGTGGCATCCCCTCTTCTTTTTATAACAGTCTGCAAACGTCTGGGGACTGAGGAGACAAGTTGCTCAAGTTTAGGAATAGGAATGTTGTCCCATTCTTGTCTAATACAGGCTTCTAGTTGCTCAACTGTCTTATGTCTTTGTCGCATCTTCCTCTTTATGATGCGCCAAATGTTTTCTATGGGTTAAAGATCTGGACTGCAGGCTGGCCATTTCAGTACCCGGATCCTTCTACGCAGCCATGATGTTGTAATTGATGCAGTATGTGGTCTGGCATTGTCATGTTGGAAAATGCAAGGTCTTCCCTGAAAGAGACGACGTCTGGATGGGAGCATATGTTGTTCTAGAACTTGGATATACCTTTCAGCATTGATGGTGCCTTTACAGATGTGTAAGCTGCCCATGCCACACGCACTCATGCAACCCCATACCATCAGAGATGCAGGCTTCTGAACTGAGCGCTGATGACAACTTGGGTTGTCCTTGTCCTCTTTAGTCCGGATGACATGGCGTCCCAGTTTTCCAAAAAGAACTTCAAATTTTGATTCGTCTGACCACAGAACAGTTTTCCACTTTGCCACAGTCCATTTTAAATGAGCCTTGGCCCAGAGAAAACGCCTGTGCTTCTCGATCATGTTTAGATATGGCTTCTTTTTTGACCTATAGAGTTTTAGCCGGCAACGGCGAATGGCACAGTGGATTGTGTTCACCGACAATGTTTTCTGGAAGTATTCCTGAGCCCATGTTGTGATTTCCATTACAGTAGCATTCCTGTATGTGATGCAGTGCCGTCTAAGGCCCCGAAGATCACGGGCATCCAGTATGGTTTTCCGGCCTTGACCCTTACGCACAGAGATTGTTCCAGATTCTCTGAATCTTTGGATGATATTATGCACTGTAGATGATGATAACTTCAAACTCTTTGCAATTTTTCTCTGAGAAACTCCTTTCTGATATTGCTCCACTATTTTTCGCCGCAGCATTGGGGGAATTGGTGATCCTCTGCCCATCTTGACTTCTTAGAGACACTGCCACTCTGAGAGGCTCTTTTTATACCCAATCATGTTGCCAATTGACCTAATAAGTTGCAAATTGGTCCTCCAGCTGTTCCTTATATGTACATTTAACTTTTCCGGCCTCTTATTGCTACCTGTCCCAACTTTTTTGGAATGTGTAGCTCTCATGAAATCCAAAATGAGCCAATATTTGGCATGACATTTCAAAATGTCTCACTTTCAACATTTGATATGTTATCTATATTCTATTGTGAATAAAATATAAGTTTATGAGATTTGTAAATTATTGCATTCCTTTTTTATTCACAATTTGTACAGTGTCCCAACTTTTTTGGAATCGGGTTTGTATGTCAATGCCATTGTTTTGTCTCAAGATTCATACCAGTAATATTTTTTTTTCAAAGGCATGTTTATAAAAGCTAATTAAATGTCCTAATTGAACTAAGGCTTAATCCTGGCTTAATCTAAGACCTGTCTGTGAAACCAGGCCCTGATGTGTGAGGTGATGAATGTATGAATGTATGTATGAAGCCTAAATTCAATCTGTTCATCATATAATAAAGCTTTTTCAGCATATAAAAATTTGGACTAAACCACTCAATTTATATGGATTAGTTTTATGATCTCTTCTTTTTGAAGCGTCAAAGTGGTAGTTGCATAGCTGTCAACGGAGAGTACAGAATGAGCTCAGATTTTATCAAAAAAAGATTGTGTTCCGAAGATGAACAAAAGTCTTATGGGTTTGAAATGACATGAGTAATTGAGGTGAGTAATTGTTGGCAGGATTTAAATTTTTGGGTGAACTATCCCTTTAACTAATGTTAACTAATGAAATCTTATTGTAAAGTGTTATCACGTGAATGATATGAAGTTGTATGTCATTTAAAATTGAATGTATAAGGGTCCTTTTGTATTTATTAGTGTTGTGTTTAAAAAATTAAATGTTTGTTTGTATCCAAACAGCATGTCAGTCTATTGAGGTAAATGAGATCAGCCTCTGCTCTTATTTCAGATCTAGTGTTGCAACAAGTGTAGCCACACGACATAAAATTGCAGTTTCTTATTGTTCGAAATAACAAAATGTGAGAGAGTATTTAAGAATGTTGCTTTTAATATATATTCTGACTTCCCATTTGTAACGACTGAGAAAAATCAGACAATTATTTATTCATTATATTTAATGAATAATCCAACAAACTCACTCTCCCAACAAAGGGTTGTGAACCATCCCCAAATGGTTACAGGACACATGGAGACTGATAAGGTTTATGACCAGAAGGAATTTGCAGAGAGTTGTGACTCTCACTTAAAGGACAAATAAATCATCTTAAACCCATATAGACTATATATAACCACTTGAGAAATATATATATAAACATATATCCATCTCATGATTTTTCTTTTATAGGGTTTGGTCCATGTATTAATTCAATCTCTGTTGGATTTATGTTTCAGAATTGCATACTATGGTTAACAACAATCATGTGTATGGCATGTTTGGTCTCTATGAACTCCAAATGTCATTCCCCATTTGTTAATTTACATTACATTTTGCTAACTCTGTGCCACATTAGTATTATAAGAATCTTGAAGGATCTTCTCTTTAGCACCCAATCAAATTACATATTCAAATACCTTATAGAAGACAAAGGATCGTAAAACTTTCCCTCCAAAAGCCTAAGTACGATTGGCTCACTGACCCCTAGGAGGAGAGGCTATCCTCAGAGGTTAAAAAGCCCCACCCGCACAGATCTGGCTGTCTTCTTCCTTCTGCTGCTCCTGCTGGTTGATGGGTGCCGGCAGGCACTTAACCACAGCCTGTTATGTCTTCACTATCTGTGCCGAGAGATAGAACTCTTCCAACAGAGTCTGAAATTTCCTCATTCTCAGAAGGAAATTGCAACTTTGCCGTCACTGCACTGAGAAACCATCAGCGCTCTTCCTGCTTCTCCTGGTTGCTGTGCATGTGTGGGATGGAAACCCGGTCCGACCACATGGTCGCGGGCTGGCAGGCCCAACACCTCAAGCCATGTGCATGACAAAGTCGAAACTAACCGTGCAAGTTCATCATATCTTCAGTCAACACAGAAGAAATCGGCTGCAACTTCAACACCATTGACTCACAGAACCATCAAATCAGGAACTTTATGAAACTGCAATGCAAGTATCGCCTATTGTAACTAATCAGAGGGTTAGGATAAGCAGTAAAATCCTCCTAACAAGGTGCTTTGAAAATAAGCTGATGGTTCTTTTCATGGTTAATGACTCTTTTCCATAGCTTCATTCCTGTTCCGGTTTCATTCTGTCACTTTCCATCTTACCTTGTATGTGTGATTGTATGTGTTTCTGTTAGATTAGTTGTGTTTGTGATTTTAGTTAATAAAACTTGTGCACAACACATATTTGGTTCTGACTCCCTGTCTGCAAATAATTTGTCACTTAAATGATCGATTTTGTTACACGCTCTAAGCGCTGTAAATGCTAAGGAAGAATTATTTTTCTGTGGCCATGAAAAATACCCTTCTCTTAGAATTAATTAAAAACAATACTGAGGGTTCACAGGATGAACTGATTAATTAATTGTAATGTTAAGGTAGCTACATCAAGTTAATCTCATTAACTGATTCAAATATCCATAATTAATCATAATGAATAATAATAATGAGTTATGAATAATTATTAATATTTCCCCTTTGAGCTAACTCGCTACACTATTTTAAAAGTGTTGAAGAAGTTGTATGTACTGTGAGTCATATGAATGTAAGAGGGCTCTTGTGTAGTTGTTTTGTTAGTTTGAATTAAAAAAAGAAAAAAGAAATGTTTTGGTCAATAAAGTAATAGATGAGATATCCTGTGTCTGGCCATTTTTAGATAAATTTAACCATTTCTGAGTAAGTCATATCATTTCCATAATGACCAACACAATCTACCAGTTAGCGTCTGGTTTAAGACGTGCTTTTTTGGGGGCGGTAAATAATGGCGCAAACACCAGTAAATTGACATGCGCAAACCTTAGTAAATCACCTTGCATAATTCATTTAAAAACTCTCCTCCCATAAATTTTGCATCTGAAAGGGAAACTCCTACAAATGCATATGCAATAAGGTCAGCCGCAAAAATAACTGTGCCCACGCCTTTTTGGCGCAATTTTTTTTACTGTGTGTCTTTAGTAAATACTGACAGTAGTTTAATGCCAAAAGAGGGTTTACGCTGGCGCAAGCTGTTAGTAAAGCCATTAAATTTAGGTACTATTTACTCAAATATAGGATGAAATCTACCCAAACAAATTGAGTGCAAATTGTTACCACAATTTTATTGAGATTCTATACTATAGGCTTGTTTTCACAGTGTAATCAGACTTTTGCCATGAAAATGGTTATAACTAACAAAAATAAGCACAAATGTCAGGGCGTGTCAAAATACCTTCAGGGCCCAGAAAACACCTCAGACCCCAGATGGTTTGAGTTGTTTGAGCTGTTTTAACTGAAAGCAACTTGCACTGACACACGTCAGAGCTATTGTTTTGTTTTAAGATGCATATCAGTAATGTTTTTTTCTAAGGCACTTTTATAAAAGCTACTTACAGTTGTGGTCAGAATTATTGGCACAGAATTATTGAATCACATTATGGAATAAATGCTTTTCTCCAAAACACTTTGGTCAAAATTATTGGCACCCCTACAATTTTTTATGAGTAAAATATCTCTGAATTAATATTTGCATTTTTTTTTAGCACACCAGGGTGACTAGGAACATGAAATTGTCTATCCATGACTTCTTGTTTCACAGGAGTATAAATATGAGAAACACAAAGGCCAAATAAAGAGTAGAGTAAAGAGTAAAACCAAAGAATATAGTTCTGATGTGCAGCAAAAGATTGTTGAGCACAAAATAGAAAGTGGCTGTAAGAAAATAGCTAAAGTATTGAATATTTCTATTTCCACCATCAGGGCAATAATTAAGAAGTTCCAATCAACTAAAGATGTTACAAATCTGCCTGGAAGAGGACGTGTATCATCCTAATGCACGGTGAGGAGGAGAGTTTGAGTGGCCAAAGACTCCAAGGATCACAGCTGGAGAATTGCAGAGACTAGTTGAGTCTTGGGGTCAGGAAAGAAAAAAAAAAAAAAAAACACACACACACACAACAACCCCTATGTCACCACATGTTTAGGAGGGTTTCAAGAAAAATCCTCCTCACTCATTCAAAAATAAACTCCAGCATGTTCAGTTGTCAGACACGACTGAACTTCAAACTGCACTGGTGTTTGTGGTCAGAATAAAAAAATAAAAATAAAAAAAAACAACACACACAACACCCCTCCAGATGGGTTTGTTGCAAACAGGGATAAAAAATACCCCATGCCCACGATTAAAAAAATACTGCTGGATCTTTAATGTTGTGGGCCTATTTTTTTGCTTGAGGTCCTGGACATCTTGTTCAGATACATGGCATCATGGATTCTAGCAAATACCAACAGATAAAAAAATAAAAACCTGACCGCTTCTGCTAGAAATCTTATAATGGGCCGTGGTTGGATCTTCCATCAGGACAATGATCCAAAACAAACATCAAAAGCAACACAAAAATGTGTCACTGACCACAAAATGAAGCTTCTGCCATGGCCGTCCCAGTTTCCTGAAATTGAGAAAATGAGTGGACTGAACTGAAGAGAAGCACCAACATGGAGCTGGGAATCTGAAGGATCTGGAGAGATTCTGTATGGAGGAATGGTCTCTGATCGCTTGTCAGATGTTCTCCAAACTCATCAGGCATTATAGAACAAGACTCAAAGCTGTTATCTTGGCAAAACAAGGTTGCAAAAAGTATTTAATAAAAGGGTGCCAATAATTATGGCCAACGTGTTTTGGAGAAAAACATTTATTTCACAATGTGATTTTCCCCCCACTTACAATTCTTTTACTTCAATGAAAGGTTAGATTTTTGCAAATTTTTTGAATGAAAGATCAAAAGGATAAACAATGCAGATTTATTTTTACAGCCATCTTTGATCATATTTACCAGGAGTACCAATAATTCTGACCACAACTGTACATTTCCTAATTGAATTAAAGCCTTTTATGAAACAGGCCTCAGTCTTAAGTGTGTGTGTTGGTTCTTCATTCAGTGGACGTCAATGAATCACAATAGATAAACATTAAGGCCAGGGGCCTTTTTCATAAAAAGTTTACCAAATAAGCCAGGCTTATTTCAGTTAGTCTGACTCATTGTCAAATGATTTGGTTTCATATAGCTAGTTTAACATAGCTCAAGCTCAGTCACTCTGTCAACATATGCTGGAAAAATAACCTGGTCCAGAGCGTGTGCACAGGTTCTCTTTTCTTATTGACAATGTTTTGTGCCCAAGATTTAATTACATTGTTTTAAAATACATGAATACATCTCTCTGGATTTGTTTGGCAGCTGTAGTACTAAATGAGAAAAAGAGTTTCTCATCTCAGGGTAAGTCAACTCAAAGTTCAAGTTTTAACTCAGAGTTGCTTGAACCTCCTTATTGAAATGGGCCCCAGGAGAAATCTAAGGATCCATCTTTAACTGCAGAGCTGAATACTGAAAAACACATTGACAAAAAAAACAAGTAATCTTACTACAAGCAAACAAAACATTAAATTTACCATGCCATACCATTTGCTGATAAAGCAAATCAAAACCATTCTATAACACAAACTGAGTCACTAAAGAAGCCAATCTAACCACACAAACTAAAGTTTCAAACCAACCAGGTCTTTTAAAGCCAAACAGAAAACCATTTGGATGGCCACCTGGATGACTCGTTAACTCATTATTGGGGCAAATCTGCTAATTAATGAGATTAATAATTAATTAATCACTCTGCGTACAAGCTGATGTTATATCCCATAGAACTAAAGTTTCAATGTTTATCTCTTGTGATTCATTGACCTCCACTGAATGAAGACCCAACAACAAAAACAGTTACCCCTGTGGCCTGTTGCACAAAACAAGTTGGGCAAACTCCTGGTTACAGAGTAAGTTTCGGGTTAACAAAACCAAACAAATCCAACCTGGGTTAATATGTTTCATGACGCTGGTTATCAACTTTCTCTCTCAACCCAGGTTTAAACCCTGAATCAATGATTAATCATCATGCGCGTGCACATAAAAGCCACACCTTTTCCGCTATCAGCCAATAGCATTCAACATGAAAAAAAAGCAGGTGTGCCTATTTCGCAGTGGAAGTACAAGAAATTATTATGATGACTTTAAGCCCATTTTAACCGGAAAAAGCAACACAGTTGCAGCAGCCAAAGCTTGGGAGAATTTCTGGCAGAAAATAACTGATAGTGTAAATGCATAAGTTTTTACACATTCATTTTTATAGGTTCACAACGAGGATAAAACCAATTGAAAACTCATAATGTAAACATAATATGTAAATTTAATATGAAATGAGTATACTTCATATAAAAAAAGAAAATTATTTGTACAGAAATAATTACTTAAAAGTGAAGAGAAGTTAAAAGATTTTACTAATTTAATAGTGATTTAACTAATTATTTTATACTTAGAACTGCAAAAGGTCTTGGCAGCAGATAAAAATGAAATACAAAAACATCGTTCAAAGTGGTGAGTAATTGCAATGTGGTTTTTATTGTTCTTGTGTGCATATTATAATAAAGTGTATCCTATGTAGCCAAGAAAAAAAGTGTGAAAGTAAGAAAACGGGGGGAGGGCCACCTCCTCAAAAATACACTGGGAGTTGACCCTGTCCAGTAACCAGGGTCGACCCATCATGGATGGCATTGATGGGAGTGCATCCTTGGATCCAGGTGCTGGCCCTTCCAAACGGGATACATTTATACAAGGTATGTGTACATACATTTTGGATCCTTTTTAAAAATTAGCTCTAAAATGCAAGCACTTATGACTTACTTAATGTGTTTTTCAGCTGAGGGAAGTTCAATTACCTTGTTGGAGCCAGCACACCCACCTACAGGGTAGTACCCAGCACAGAACATACCATGAGAACATGCTATTGCCATGCTAAATATGTATTTATTGCATGGCCTTATTTGGTTAACAGGGTGAAGCTTGTGAGGAGACAATATCTGTGTGCTCCGAGACAGCTGCAGAGGTAAATGTGCATCCTCTTCATGAGGCCTCTTCACACAGCTTCCCAGGCCAGAGAATAAGGGTAATGCATCTTTCCATATAAAGTTACAACTGTATACAATAAAATCATAACCAGTCTGTTACTACTTTAGCAGGAAACCGACACCATCAGAGCCCTCTATAAAATAAATTTGGAGCTGGACTATGACATAAAATTACTGGAAAAAAAGAAGCTGAAACTACAGATTGAGGAGTTGGAATACCGGAAGATGGTATGTGAAGCAATAGTTGTGAATTAAAATACTGTTTTAAGAATTAACTTTTTTTTTATTTTTTTTTTTTTTTTTTTTTAAGCAATGTGAAAATCAATAAAAGACTTTGACTCCCAAGTCTGTGTACTGTACTTTTTATTAGAAATCAACTGAAATACTGTGTTATTGTAATGGGGTCAGTTTCATCAGGGGGGAGTTGGTGGTTTGGTGGTGGCACTTGCTCTTTTCTTATAGTGGCTATATTGTGCAGTATTGCACATGCAGCCACTATCTGGGATGCTCTCTGTGGTGATGTTCTCAGGCCACGTAGACAATTAAATCGTGCCTTCAGAATGCCCAAGGTATTCTCAATTCTGACCCTGGTTTTGCTGTGGGCCAAGCTGAATTGCTGCTGGGGCCTTGTGTCAGGGTAGGGGTCATTAAAAATCGCTGACAAGCATAACCCCTGTCTCCAACCAACAAGCCATCAAACATCTGTCAATAAACATAAAATAAATTATAAAGTATACAATATAGTTCCATTTTAAGTATGTGTGGAACTTGGTTGGTTTTTGTTAACTCCATCTTGCTTTTCGATTCGCTAAGAATATACCGCCACTTGACTTAGTTTAGGAGGCCTTTCTTTTGAGGTCAGGTTTTGCCTAACAAGTGTTCAGTGAACATTGATTCTTTCCAGTTCAATTTCTGCAATATTTTTCAGATATCGTGATTCCTAGACAAGTGAATGATCAAGGAGTCCTCCTGCCTTGCAGAAGCAGTTTGAGGGAATAGTTTGTCCAACATCAATCTAGTTTACACCCATGATATCACTATATAGCCTTGTTTTCATCCATGAAACACAAGGCTGGAGGGGAGTTTTGTGACTCTAACTGTCAATCACAAAAAAGCACATTGATACTGATCCATAAATAGTCTGTGATTCATTCAAGTTGTTTTGCTGTCAAAAACAGTCTAAAATGTCTGAACCCCCCTTCTACACTGATCTAGTTACCTGTAGCTACTGTAGGAAGTTGGCTGTATGTTTGGCAGATGTGTCTTCAGTGTCAATTCAGTTTTTTTACTTTTATTTTTTTCTGGTGAAAGCATACCATGAGAAAATGTATAATTTTTAGATGCATATTTGGTACGAAACATACTTTTGTATGTTTTTGTATATTTGACAACTTTACTTTTTCTGCCTTTTGGTACATTTTCACCAGTTGATGTGGAACAGTATTGCCTGGATTCACAGACAAATCTTAAACTTAGTCCCAGATTAAAATTAATGTTTGAGTTGTTTTAACTGAAAGCAGCTTGCACTGCCATATATTAAAATGTCAGTGTCATTTGTTTTGTCTCAAGAAGGCACACCAGGGGGCTGTTCCAGAAAGCAGGTTATGCGACATACGTTATGTGGTATGTTTAATGGTAAGCAAGCAGATAACCTCAACTTTCGGTTACAAAAATGGATGTAACTTTCAGGGTATGTAAGTATAGTCATAGCAACTTACTCTCTGAACATAATCTGCTCCGGAGCATGTTCTGTTCCAGGGTTACTTTACTTCAGAGGTGTTCAGTGCATGTGTGCCCTATTGATGAGGCTCCAGTGGGCATGATGGATTGCGCCCAATATTATATATAGTTACAGTGGGGAGAACAAGTAATTGATACACTGCCGATTTTGCAGGTTTGCCCACTTACAAAGCATGTAGAAGTCTGTAATTTTTATCATAGGTACTCTTCAACTGTGAGTGATGGAATCTAAAACAAAAATCCAGAAAATCACATTGTATGATTTTTAAGTAATTAATTTGCATTTTATTGCATGACATAAGTATTTGATACATCAGAAAAGCAGAGCTTAATATTTGGTACAGAAACCTTTGTTTGCAATTACAGAGATTATAGGTTTCCTGTAGTTCTTGACCAGGTTTGCACACACTGCAGCAGGGATTTTGGCCCACTCCTCCATACAGACCTTCTCCAGATCCTTCAGGTTTCGGGGCTGTCGCTGGGCAATATGGACTTTCAGCTCCCTCCAAAGATTTTCTATTGGGTTCAGGTCTGGAGACTGGCTAGGCCACTCCAGGACCTTGAGATGCTTCTTACGGAGCCACTCCTTAGTTGCCCTGGCTGTGTGTTTCGGGTCCTTGTCATGCTGGAAGACCCAGCCACGACCCATCTTCAATGCTCTTACTGAGGGAAGGAGGTTGTTGGCCAAGATCTCACGATACATGGCCCCATCCATCCTCCCCTCAATACGGTGCAGTCGTCCTGTCCCCTTTGCAGAAAAGCATCCCCAAAGAATGATGTTTCCACCTTCCACCTCCAAAAAAAAAGTTAAGTATTTCTTAAATTCTGTTAACAGTGTTAAATTCTGGCCATTAGGCAGGTTGTTAATAAGTAAATAACTTCTTACAAGCCTAGAGCAGGAGCAGTTCTATGCCTTTAGATGTTTTAAAGACAACATATTCTACTTGTCTAAATGAATCGATGAATAAACACCACCACGACTGCATTTTTTAAAATCATGAAGTGACACATGACTGCATTAACACTTCCTGATCTCCATCTATGAAAATTAATGAGTTGTTTCTAGCAAAACTTTCAAAGGTCATTAAAATGGTATTGAGGAGTACAGGTCCATGAGGACATATGAGTCATATCAATTAACTAACACTAACCACTGCAGCCAATTAAATGGGTTTAAGGATGTGTGTGTCTCATATACACAACTCAGGTAAAGTGAATGAGAATGTATGTGTGTATGTATGTATATGTGTGTGTGTGTGTGTGTGTGTGTGTGTGTGTGTGTGTGTGTGTGTGTGTGTGTGTGTGTGTGTGTGTGTGTGTGTGTGTGTGTGTGTGTGTGTGTGTGTGTGTGTGTGTGTGTGTGTGTGTGTGTGTGTGTGTGTGTTCCTTGTTAAACGAGACATGAAATCAAGACAGATGACATTTAAAAAATAGTTATTGGATGAGCATTATGACAAAATTAGGGATGAATGTTATTCTGGGTGAATAAATCATGCACACAGATGTATGAATAAATGAATTACATTAACACCCCAATCAGAAGGGCTACAGGCTTCACTTCACCTACTGTAATGCAATGAAACAACATGAACAGCAGGGAAATCCTACAAAAAATACATACAAGCAATTTCAAAGAGAGGACACAATTTTATATGAAAGCATTTGAGGTTACAGTTGAAGTTCTTACAGTATATGAAGAGGCTAAAGATTCATTAACTCTTTCCCCACGAGCTTTTTATTTTTTAAGTTTTTAAGCCAGCACCAGCATTTTTGATCTTATTCACAAAAGTTTCATGTCCCCCAGAATATGAAAACAGTCAATATATCAAACAGAAGAACAGAGCCTCTGCTTAAAAAAAATGTGGGATGTGACTTCAACCAAATCGGATTCAGAATGATGATCAAAACATAGATCACGTCCATCAACAGCCCCAAAGCTTGCACAGTTGTATACTTTTTTGTGGGTTCGACATTTCATTTGCTAACATTAGGCGTTTTTTATTTATATGCTGTTGAATGTTCAATGGTCACACAAGCTTACCCTGCTGATAAATCTAGCATTGCTGGTCAGCAGCATAAGGTATGATTTGCATGCTGGTACCAGGAGCGCAGGGAAGCAGGTGTGTTGGTGGACCAGCTAGACCAGCACTATACCAGCTTTATCCATCATAAAGCAGCCTGGAGCAACCTGGAATTCATGCTGGTTTATGTTGGATTTTTCAGCAGGGTACTCCTATCTGCTCCTTCTGTTTTACGCAGATCTTCTTCTTTGCTTGTTTTTGGATCTGGAGATGCTGTACTATTTCAGAAGATGCGTAACAGCACCCCCTACCTGACAGTGAAAATGGACTGCTGGAAAAACTTGTCAATGGCAGGGAAGCGTTGAGTCATAAATGGCGGAAAATCTTATCCATAGCGGGGAAAGAGTTAATACATTAAAGAAAAATATTATAAAATCAAATTTATTAAAAGGGCTATACAGTCAAACCAAAATTTATTCAGACACCATTTTCTCACATTATCATAGTTTATTCGCTATAGTTTAGAAAATGGTAATAAAATATGACAAGAACTCAGAGTTAAACTGTGTCAGAACAAATTCATCTTGATAATGTCAGGTAACTTTGATAGAAAGGTATGTAATGGATTACAATCAACCAATCAGCTGTCAGCTGTTAAATTTAAGTACACAATTAGATAATACCAGTTTAGGTCAACCAATGACCAAGCAATGCTTAATTTTGTTCAGTCTGTGGTGTAAAAGGTCGCATTAGCAATTAAAGAAAAAAACTTAAGCAAATTACAGGTCAAAGTGTCTGAATTTTTATAAATTTTACTGGTAGTCCACTGTATGAAGAATTTTTGGGTATAATATGTCACAGTTTACTTTATTTTGCTATCCTCACTTACATAAATGAACTATAGTGTCCTGCACCCACTAGTAAAAAATTATATCAGGTGTCTGAATAATTTTTGGTTTGACTGTATATAGAATTCGGAAACCCCTGTTATTAGCGACACCAGTGGCCATTAAGTGAACTGCAGCCAACAACTTAAGCCCAAAGTATACTTCATTTTTATGCGTGGTTACAAAGGCAGTGCACGTACAGTACGCGCATACTCTTTTGATGACGAAATTTGCGTCAGGCGCACTGTACGCTGACCTTCGAGTAAAAAGTGAAGTATACTTTGGGCTATATTGCTTGTGCTCGCACGTAACGTACAAGATACTATCAAACTATCAATACATGAAAAATCTTACATATAGCCCCTTTAAACCATCTAAAATATTACTATTAATAATACATCATATTTATAATTGTGTGTGATTGTGTTGTAATTAATAAATTACTGTTTTTAATTTATAAAAATATTATAAATGGCAAAATATAATAATTAAATTAAAATTATGGAAATCTGATAGGAAGACTGGAAAATTGGAGGTCTGAAAAATATCTACTGAAGCAGCAAAAGTAATGTGCAATTTAATTTGAGGAATTTCTGAATAAAACTAACTTCGTTTTTATCAGCTTGCTGTATTTGTGAACTTAATTTGAAACCATCCTCTTCTCTTACTCTGGATCTCGATCTCCCTAGTGTGGGTGGAATATATGTATTATAAACACTCTCCTATAGTCTAAGTGAATGAAACATTTTGTGAAATGGGGATTCGAGCTAGTAAAAATCAATAGCCTCCAATTTCATTTGGCAATCAGGGATGCTGAATAAATGAACGCTGCTTGTATGGGGGGTCTTGTGGCATTTTGCTGTAGTGGTCTGCAGATATATCAGGTGCGATGATAAAAGTAAATGCAATCACTCTGTTTCTGTCTGTCACTGCAAAGCTCTGCTCCCTTAAGCTCCTGTGTCCTTCCTGGGGCCGTGTTTGGAGGTGGAGTCCGATGAGCTTCCCCTGCTGCTCGGACATGGTGTGGAGAGCATTAATCAGGTGTCTACAGAGCGTGACTGCAGCTCAGAGAGGCTGACTGGCTTAAAGAGTCTAAGAAGAAAGGAGTTGAGAAGTTCCCCAACTTTCCCGAGACATATCGTTTAATTGGACACGGGTGATTGGCTGGACGGAAAACAGTCAATTGTAGCCTCAGACGAAGCTGGTCAAATCAAATGACAGTAATATTCATTCTTGGAGTTGATAATGAGACAGTTCTGTAAGCAAGTGAAGACAGGGTAGCAAAGGAGCAGATATTTTGGACTCCCACTTAATAGGAAAAAAATGTATTTTAGAGCGCGGTTACTATTTAAGGATGACAAAGTCGACTTTGTGCTACATGCGACAAGGTTGTACTTTATCTCGTTCGCTCAGGGAATGTAGGGCTAAATATAAATCTTTGAATAGCCTTTGTTGCTGTTAACTCCAGTCTAAACATAGAGAGAAACATTATACTGCTAGTGATAATGATAAATTAATTACTGTCCTCCATTCTGAGTACTAAATCAAAAGTCTCTGAGATTTCTTGTTGTTCAAAGAACACTCATGTTGAAAGACAAAAGGGTATCTATGACTTATTTCTCAAAAACATACTACTGTACTTTCTAAATATTTGCAGCTTAAAGAAAAAAAAAGTTAATTGGCAAAGAGCAGCATGCATATGGGAAGGACAGAGGCTTATTGACACATATTTTACTTCAGTGATTATTTCACTTTTGCATAGATGTACAGATGTATATATTAAAGTCCTGACTACGAAAAGGCATTTGGACATTTTCACTGCTGTTGCCCAGGAAAGACAATAAAAACATATTACCCTTTTGAGACAACTTGTCCCAATAGCAGACCAATCTTCTTTTCAAATCTGCCTTCATTGATTACTTGACTCTTATCTGAATATGCCAGTGTGGTTGTACTGTGTTTAGTTGTTTAACTGAACATGACGATGCTGGGAGTTTAGTTTGGAATATAGAATTATTATATATTTTTTAGACTAACACCTATTTTGCCAACAAACAATCATGCACACAACTTAATTTTCAAAGATATTGTTCCATATAAAAATACAAAATAAACAGTTGTTTAAATGGGCATGATGCTTCAGGAAGTGACAGCAAGATTATCATTATTTTCAAATAATTTACTGTAGCTTTTGCTCTTTGCAATTCTATCATTTATGGATGGAGCAAAAAATGTTTGAAAATCCTAAGATAAGAGGCGTCAATGACCTTTTCCTTGCTGTCTGTGTGAAGAATATACCCCATCCAAGTCTTTTGGTTATATTACTTAGTAGCTGAACTGTCAGACTGATAAATCAGCAGGGCATAAGGAGGATAAAGTTCAGCAAAAACAATTGCACAGATCCTGATGGGGCGAAAGTAAATGAATAATCATCTTGTATCAATCATAACCAGTGAGATGCTTAAACCATAAAAAGATAAGTCCAAAGAATACCTTTTTATTAGTGATGGGAGAACTGTTTGAAAATGTAGTATAAGCTATATAACATTCAACTGAAACCCACTACCTACAGTAGCACTAGCACTAGCACCTAGCACCTAGAAACACTAGTAGCACCTAGCGGAATTTAAAAAAAATATATATATTTTGCAAACCTCCCTTTTGTGCATTGCACCTCCCCCAACTCAAACATCACAATCACAGCTCTTACGGGTGCTTCTGAAGGCATGTCTCAATAGGTAAAAGTAGGTACAACATACTTTTAGCTGTGTTGCTATGTGTCATGAGTAATTCAATTCAAGCAATTGAGTAAGCTAACACTGTCTATAGCGAATGCAAGCGTCTCTCTTATAATAAACCAATCCAAGGTATCAGGCGCATTTTTTGACATGGCGCACCACAACTATTTTAATGTATGTTAACACAACAACAATGTACTAAAAACAGAAAAGTTTATCCTTTGCACTTTTCGAATACAAACGACAACGTTGCCAAAATGATCCCTGTTCACACGGATCCGCGAGAACGACTAAAAACGCTGTATTATGCATGCCAGGCCAGTAGTTGGCGATGTCACTTTGTAAAGAAACTAGCGGTGTAGCGGTTCTTGGTAAAAAAACGAACCGTGAAACGAAACAATACCCAATCAGAAACCAAGCTGACGGAAGACTCACCTATAGCTCGTGCTGTAACATGTAACTTAAAGTCCATCTTCACACTGTCTCCATGTCTTCATCTAAACATTTTCCTTTTCCCCCCCGCAAATTTTCTGTAAAAAGCATTCCATATACTATAAGCGCAATTTCTTCTTGCCGGTCGTCCGCCATGTTTGTTTACTTTAAAGTCACTTTGAGATGTTTTGATGCTAGAGATTTTGCGAGATTTCCTGTGTTCACAGGCGGGACTCTGTTATTTGTGAATGGAATCTTTTTGTGTGTGGTGTGCTTTCTTGGTCACATTGCGGCACTCCACACACTAGAGGAACAAAACAGTTAAATCTATGATTTCTTATTGTCATGTTTGTGGTCTCTCACATTTTAAAAATCTTACAAGAGTTTAAAAATCTTTTAGTGTGGCCCCAGCTTTAACATAAAAAGAAAACTCCTTTAAGAAGAGTAGCCTACTTGATAATAAATGACACATCAAGCAGGACAGCATTCCCAACATGGAATAAACCAGAAAAGCAAGCCCTTCTTCTGATGATCAGTGGAGAGAATGAGGTCATGCAGTTTGTCAGTCACATAAGAGGCAGCAGAGATGTGCAGGGTACCGCTGAGCATGCAACAGGTCGGAACAGGATTAAACTGTATTGCTCATTATGATATAAAAGCGTGAGTGTATCAAAGAAACCTCGCACAGCAGAAGGCACGAAAATAAGGAGTGTTTCCCACACAGTTCAGACGACTTTTTGTTCCAGGAACTTTTGTTTCTGCTGATAATGAGCGTGGCTGTCTTCCATCCTCATTGTGGTCCTTCTTTTCATTCTTACCCTGCCATACAAAGGCTCCTCTGATCACAGCGCCGCACCGTCGAAGAAGATAGAGGAGAAGGAAATCAATGGCTCCATTCCTTTAAGAGATAAAACATTTTCAGGCTTTAATTATTTCCTCCTTGTAGTTTTATGAGTTTGCTTACCACTGGATACAGAGGTGAAAACTTCCCAGTGACTGTTCAGCAAAGATAAAACATTTTCACTTTCCACATCCCAGAAGAAATGTGCTCATTTGCAAAGACATTAAATAGTGTAAAGAAAGTGCAAGCAAATGGGATCCACCCAGTGTCCCTGTATCTGGAGTGGTTGAAGCTCTCGCACTTTAGTGTCGTTTCTAAACAGCAAGGCTTTTCTGTTCTCGTTTTATCTGTTGTGCATCACTTTACCTTTCAAACATAAAAGAAGGATGAGAGCAAAATTTATCCTTCACTTACTGTACTATCACAAGACAAGCAATTAGCATGGACTAACATGCTTAGCTATTAGCCTCTGCTGGAATATGCTGCTGTCAGGAACATTTTGGTCAGAACATTGAGTCGTTTATGCAGAAATGTATAATGTACTACCATTCAAAAGTTTGGGGTTGATAAGATGCTTTTGAAAGATTATGCTCACCAAGACTATTTATTTAATCAAAAATACAGTAAGACAGTAATACTGCAAAATATTATTAAAATTCAAAATAACTGTTTGTTTTTTTTAATTTATTTTAAAATGTAATTTATTCCTGTGATGCAAAGCTGAATTTCCAGCATCATTACTCCAGTCATCAGTGTCACATGATCCTTCAGAAATCATTTGATTCTTTGATGAATAGAAAGTAGGCTTTCCACAAGATTTTGGGGTGTTTATGTGTATGATTTTTGCACATTCGTCCAGCATTTGTGAGGTCAGGCACTGATGCTGGATGAGAGTTCATCCCAAAGGTGTTCGATTGGGTTAAGGTCAGGGCCAGTCAAGTTCTTCCACACCAAACTCATCCAACCCTGTCTTTATGGACTTTGCTTTGTGCACTGGGGCACAGTCATGCTGGAATAGAAAAGGGCCTCCCCAAAACTCATAGCATTGTCCAAAATGTCTTGGTATGCTGAAGCATTAAGATTTCTCTTCACTGGAAGGGGCCTAGTCTCGCATAGCCAGACCTTCAGACTCACGGCAGAAGGTCTGGACTCCATCGCAGCTTTCATTGGTCAAGGACCGCCCAAGAGGACGTTTGACTGACATGTAACGCAACCAATCACAGTTCGTTTTGTTCCACATCATGTTTAGGGGCGTGAAAATGTAAAGTCGATGTCCCTACAATAACAGACCGGCGTGCATCTATAAATTATTCATTCAAGAATGTTGTTCAAGTTTGCTGCAACAATGGAGCTGCGAACTTCACATACTTTTGAAAATCCAGCGTTTAGTTGATCCTGGTAAGCGCTCATTGTCACAGATGTAAACAAGACGGCGTTCCTCTTCCACGAGGGAGTTTGGAGTCGCGGCATTTGTTTCCAAGTGGACTGTTAAAGAATGCAACACACACGTCTCACGGACATCCTGTAGAATTCAAACAATCAGAGGACGACTTCGAAACTCCTGAAGTGTTTCCAGATAAGTGTGCCATATGCATCAGACGTTCAGTCAACGGTCCGTGGGCGTGACATCTGAGGCTGAGACTAGAAGGGGCCTTACCCCTGAAAAACAGCCCCATACCTTTATCCCTCCTCCACCAAACTTTACAGTTGGCGCAATGCAGTCAGGCAGGTAAAGTTCTCCTGGTGTCCGCCAAACCCAGAATCGCCCATCAGGCTGCTAAACAGAGAAGTGTGATTTGTCACTCCACAGAACACGTTTCCACTGCTCTAGAGTCCAGTGGCAGTGTGCTTTACACCACTTTATCCAACATTTGGTAGCTGCTCGGCCATGGAAACCCACTCCATGAAGCTCCTGCCTCACTGCTTTTGTGCTGATATTACAATTAAGAGGTGTGTCCCAATACTTTTGTCCATATAGTGCAACTTGTTGAGAGCAACATTCAGCAAATGGTTTAGGTATTGCAGGCCTTCTGTTTAAAATTCTGGACACTTACAGTCAATAGACGGAACAGACAAGAGCAGATGTAAACATCCCTGAATTTTGGATTCAGTTACCTATTCAGACGCAATCCAATAGCTTGGTGAGCACAATCCACAAATTCTAATGAGCAAGTATGGGCATGTTATTGCTCTGCCCATGTTTGAGATAATCTATCCAGCCCTGCAATCACCATCTTGATTTGGCCCTGGAGGAGCCATTTGGTGATTGCTGCACTGCTTAATTTGCCCTCAGTCGGCCGCTGTCTTGATGCATCAGCCAGTGGCTGCTCTTATGTGCCTGTCGTTCAATCAGGCTGTCTGAGAAGACATGGGCCCTCTGATTGTCGTTCTTAATGATCAGAGAATGTTTGTTTCATTCACCCAAGGCAAGAGATGCTTTCAAATAACACAAAGACAAGGCTTCATGAGACAAGTGACATTTTTTAATCTAATGGAATGGCACATTATGAAGTTTATAGACACTCAGTAAATGATTTTTGGGAGGCACTTGATATTTTCATCTTATTTCAAGATATTCATGTCTGTTTGTGATTTTGAAATGCGCTCGTGACAACATGAAAAAGACAGCATTTTGGCATCACTAGGAATGGGTAATGATTGTCGACTTGTCGGCCAACAACAACCCAGTTAATTGTTGAGGTCAAATTTTAATATTACGATTAACATTCCAAAGTTTGTGAACAGTTTTTTTTTAAAGAAATTAATATTTCTGTTTCAAATAAATGCTGTTCTTTTGAAATGTCTATTTATCAAAGAATAGAATGAATCACAGTTTTCACAAACATTTTAAACAGCACTGTTTCCAGCATTGATAATAAGAAATGTTTCTTGAGCAGCAAATCGGCATATTAGAATGATTTCTGAAGGATCATGTGACACTGAAGACTGCAGTAATGATGCTGAAAATTCAGCTTTGGAATAAATTGGATTTTAAAATATATTCAATTAAAAAAGTTATTTTAAACTGTAATAATATTTAACTATATTACTTTTTTGATCACATAAATGCAGCCTTGATGAGCAAAAGAGACTTCTTTCAAAAACATTAACAACATTTTATATGCAAACTGTTGAATGGGTATTTATATACTGGCATTTTTTTTTTCCTTCTTCTTTAAATTAACTGCCACTACAACCATAGACAATCAAATGAATATCTTTGGCTGCTTTAGCACATGTTTTAAAGCATACCAGTTAAAAAATAGTTAGTCCTTTTTTCTAAAAATCGAGACTCCTGAATTTTTGTTCCATTCCCTGTTCAGAAAAATGCGTCTTATATAAATGACTCCTTTCCTTCGACTAGTTGACTAGTTTATTTTGAAATAGTTTATCCTCATCCCTAGCAGCATTAATATATTGTTGTCTTTCTCAGTTGACTGCATTCATCTATTGAATACAATGAAGTGGGATCCAGAGCCAAAGCATCCACGATCCTGAAAATACATGCAAGAGCTCTATTATTATATTCAGACATTTGTAAGACTAGGGTCTTGTGCTTATAAAGGTGTAATTACCATATCTACATCATGTCATCAGCGAGCTTGTTTTATCATGCAAATGGAACTCTTTAGTAAAAGCACCCCAGTGCAATACCACACACAGCTGCATGAACTGACATGCTAATGAGACACTGTAGACAAAAGTAAGAGAATAGAGGATATGCTTTCAGGATATACTGCATCAAACCACACAGCCCCATATCAGAAAGCGCTCGCTGAATAATACATATGTGGGTCCCAAGTGAAAAGTAATAACTCTGATTTATTATGAATGGTCTCAGTTTTTATAGATGGGTATGCTATAGAATAAAAGCATGAATGCATCTGCAATCAAAGCCAAGTCATACTGAATCAACAGAGGAGCTATTTACATGGTAAATACTGTTATTCGTCTCTGCCAGAGACATTCAGTTCGTGAGGATGAAACCCGAGGTTTCCAGCTGAATGCAATCTACTCCTTTGGAGTGGCAAGAACAATAAACACTAATGAGTGGTCCATCTCCAAAATATTATTTACAGTATAGGGCATATATGAGCGCATTTAGCATGCAGCCCCTTCAATAGGCCTTGTTTGGTCCCAGCTGCTTTTAAATTGTCTCAGTGCCATTTCCTCTTGAGCTCTGCTCACATCAGCAGAGGATAAAAGGGGAAATTAAGGCATTGTCGATAGAAGAAGCCGTTCCTCCTCATTCTCTTTCCCAGACACACAGTTGGAGGGGATGGAGCTGGGGATTTGTACTGTAGACTTGAAAGCAGTTGTTTGTCAGCCTGTTTTCTCTCTCGCTTGATACAAATTGTATTCTGCATAAAGGTACTTATGAGAACCTATTCTGTAGGCCGGCCTGGAAGCTTAGAGAGAGAGAGAGAGAGAGAGAGAGAAAGAGAGAGAGAAAGCTCTTTTGCGACTTGCAATCGCTCCTTATGTTCTCTTATGTTAATATTGATATTCATGACCTACTGGCTTGGACTATAAAAGTGAAGAAGCTTCACTGCATGAGTATAGTGGCACAATAGATCTGTTCAGTTTGTAGTGTTAAAACAAAGAGAAATGGTAGCATAAGTGGTATAGTTCTGTCAGAAAGTCTCAAAGTAGCAAGTTTTACGTAAATTATTTGTTCATTCATTCATTTATTCATTTATTCATTTATTCTTAACGCAGCTTCTGCTTTAAAGGTCTTTAACATCTGTTATTTGTCGCTTCATGTTTGCTTCACCCATCGCTACCAGTTTTGGTCCCCTCCTGCTGACCAGGTGTGGGCTCCTCGCCCCCTGCTGACATTCTCCAGCAGGATCTGACTATTTTGCCAAGAATGTGTACGACAAAGGATATTATTCCAATCACGAAAAAAAAGCATTAATGTTCATATTCACTTTCAGTCTTTCTGGCAAAATTAGCATTTTCGAGCCAAGGCTATCTTTTTTCCTATGGGTTTTTTAGAATATTGATCTCAATTTATGTGTAAATTAAGGGCTTTGGTTAACATTACTTGAAGAGACTTTCAGGTTTTGTCCTACAACACAAATTATACACAGTCATAACTCAAATGTGAATTTATTTTAAAGCTGTTGCATTTTTTAAAAAATTGCTAACAATTGGCCAAAAATTGGTGTAGAAACAATTTTCACTCTCATTTTGCTACATTTCACAAATAAGTAAGCAACAAGTAGCAACTTGTTAGTCAGGTATATGTTTTTTTTTTTTTTTTAAACTACGTTTAGAAGCATGACTGTAATTTGTTGTAAAACTTAAAACCAACATTTGAGACTGTTAACCACCAACTAAATTTTACTCTAAAAATTCTAAAAACTCATAAGAAACTCTGAAAGGAACACATGGACTTCTGTGTGACTGAACAGCTCTATAAGAGCTGCTGCATGAGCTGGCTCACCTACAGTGTGTGGTTGTTTCTGTTCATATACGACAGTGATAATTGTACTTTCTGATATTCGTGACTGGTAAATAGAGCCAAACGTTTTCTCTCTTTGAGCTGTGCTGTGAAAAGGGAAATCTGAGGATTAATGTCTTTAGAATTGAATTTTCCACTTTTTTTTTTTTCTCCACGATGATACAATCTCTTGTTCTTGGAATGAGCCACTTCTCCGTCCCTGAGATGTGATCGTACATGAGAAATTTCTAGCGGTTGTCGGTAGGCAGCATGCATGTGAATCCTCTCCAAAATAAACCTTAAGGGATCAAAAAGTGAACTGATGAAAGTGTCATCAGATAGCTAAAAGTTTCACTGTCTTCCTTGAGACTCAGATGAAGAATATGAGAGAGGTGGGAAGGGAGATAGAAAGAGAGGAGGATAAATCCCCTTGCTGAGTGTGTTGTGCATTTCAATCAGCCCCATCTCTAGCCCTCAAGACTGTTTAAGTTAACACATCCAGAAGGCATTTAACTAATCAGTAACCTCCTCGACTCAACTTACCCAGGGAAATCTGTGATTTATTAGATCTTTGGAGGAGCAAGAGGGTGTGTGGGTTATACATGTTTCCTTTAAAAAACATATTCAAGCTGATCACTGTTCAATCACAAATTACCACAAATTTTCTTGTCTATCAGATACAAAGTACAATCAGAGACAATATCAAATATATTGATACCATGCTGATATTTCTACTACAGGTTTTTGAACTAAAGAGAATAAAAAAGGCAAGACCAATCTGACCAGACTGGGAGACCAGCTAAGACCAGCAAACTAGCATAGGCTGGTTTAATACTGACTTCAGCAGATATTTATTGACAACTCTTACAGAACGTTTATTGACAACTATTACAGAACGTTAGGTCTATAATCTACAAAAGTATTTTCTAACAATGTTATATGATATGATAACTTATATGACAGCATTGAAGCTCATAATACACATTAATGTTCATGCTATATAAACAGTAAAAATCACTAGTTTAAAAAACTTTTGATCTGTATTTTTATGTGCCCCTCTCACAGCATCAGTATTGTAGGTATTGATACTTCAAAATCAAACGGTCCCATCCTCACCATCACAATTCTTCTCAGAGCCCAGGTTGTAAAATCTTGAGAGTTTACAGATAAAAAGGAGAGAAACGCCAATGCGCATGGCTGCCTCTCTGAAATGCCTTTGTGACACTTGGCGCACAGTTCATTTTACGCTTGCTTTGCCATCAAGTGTGATGAGGTACCTTATCAACCCTCCAAATCAACCACCTGTGATCTACAGCCTTAGGGTGCATCTACTCCATTTACTGGCTTTAAAACCTTCAGATTCAAAGATTTAAGCAGCACCGGGCTGCTGTGAATCACAATTAATCAGGCTTTTGCACATCAGTGTCTCACCTCATCCAGACGTGTATTAGTTAATTGCCGTGCTGTTTACCCAGATGAGGCAAAACTTACTTAAAGTGGTGCTTTCCCCCTCATGCAGTCCCATTAAAAAACTCTTAGAAAGGGACCACAAATAAACAGTAGCCTATTTGTGAAACATATATAGGGCCTTCCTGTATCACCAACCCCAATGCAAAGTTTTTTTGTTTGTTTTTTTGCTTTCATGCATAAGTTCATGCACAAGCTGTCGTACAGTAGCTCACCTCCTCGCCTCCTACTACATGTACAATGGTGGAGCAGAAGAATCGAAATTAACTTGACAACCCTGAGGGTGAGTTTGCATGCTTTGTGACTAAAATAAACCTTTCATATTTCATAGAGCTTCTGGCTTCATATAGACTGCGGTTCAAAACTCTGAGAACATTCTAAATGAATGCACACATTTTCATTATAAATTATATTATCAGCATAACAACTTGAATGAAAAGTAGAAAATTACCATGAATGCCAGAATTCTTAGTCTTAAAGTTTTGGCTACCACTGTAAAAGAATACAGTAAATCAATGGGATTAAATAGAATGATCTCTAAATTTGTGTCATTTGTGTAAAACCTGTAAAAGTCCACTTTCATTTCTGCTCAAGTTTGTTTTCTCTCCTTTATTCTGAAAAAGAAGGAAAACCAGACCAGAGCTGCCCTCACAAGATGATGGTAACAAATCATTAATTCTGGAGTTTCTGAAGTTTTGCCCACTCCTTTCCCCACATTGCTCAGTCATACCCAGCAGTCCGCCCAGTCTCCACTCCACCCACGCCTGTGCTCTCAGCCTCTCACAAGAACAGATCCGAGCCATGTAGATATTAATGCACTGTCAGGTCCCTTCACAGTGGCTGCACCCAGGACAGAGGATCATCAGTCTTACACCATGGTTTGCAAATTCTTCAATGACCTCTTTCGGCTGGAGGTATTTTGTGAGTTTTCCCTTGTGGCTAATCTAACTTGTTCAGTCAACCCTACTCACTTTACATGACTCACTCTTTCATAGGTTTTTATTTATTATTTCAGAAATCCTACCATGCAAGAACCAAAGAAGAACATAGGCCTAATTTTTTGTAGTTTTATGCAAAGTAAAAATCTCTTTGTCTAGTTGAAGATACTTTGAATAGCTACAAGTATACTTTTTTATTGTTCTTAACTTGAAATATTTGAGTACACCAATTTATACATTTCACTTTTCAAAATTATCAGGTTGTCTCAACATAAATATTTTGCTAGCTATAACAAACTAATTCAGAAAATGCCAACTTGCTAATTTGCTAACATGTTAACAATAACATGGTATAGCACTTACTGAATGAGTACAGCAATTTACAACATGTAACTTACAGTGGGGAGAACAAGTATTTGATACACTGCCGATTTTGCAGGTGTTCCTACTTACAAAGCATGTAGAGGTCTGTAATTTTTATCATAGGTACTCTTCAACTGTGAGAGACGGAATCTAAAAATCCAGAAAATCACATTGTATGATTTTTAAAAAATTAATTTGCATTTTATTGCATGACATAAGTATTTGATCACCTACCAACCAGTAAGAATTCCGGCTCTCACAGACCTGTTAGTTTTTCTTTAAGAAGCCCTCCTGTTCTCCACTCATTACCTGTATTAACTGCACCTGTTTGAACTCGTTACCTGTATAAAAGACACCTGTCCACACACTCAATCAAACAGACTCCAACCTCTCCACAATGGCCAAGACCAGAGAGCTGTGTAAGGACATCAGGGATAAAATTGTAGACCTGCACAAGGCTGGGATGGGCTACAGGACAATAGGCAAGCAGCTTGGTGAGAAGGCAACAACTGTTGGCACAATTATTAGAAAATGGAAGAAGTTCAAGATGATGGTCAATCTCCCTCGGTCTGGGGCACCATGCAAGATCTCACCTCATGGGGCATCAATGATCATGAGGAAGGTGAGGGATCAGCCCAGAACTACATGGCAGGACCTGTCCAATGACCTGAAGAGAGCTGGGACCACAGTCTCAAAGAAAACCATTAGTAACACACTATGCCGTCATGGATTAAAATCCTGCAGCGCACGCAAGGTCCCCCTGCTCAAGCCAGCGCATGTCCAGGCCCGTCTGAAGTTTGCCAATGACCATCTGGATGATCCAGAGGAGGAATTGGAGAAGGTCATGTGGTCTGATGAGACAAAAATAGAGCTTTTTGGTTTAAACTCCACTCGCCGTGTTTGGAGGAGAAGAAGGATGAGTACAACTGCAAGAACACCATCCCAACCGTGAAGCATGGAGGTGGAAACATCATTCTTTGGGGATGCTTTTCTGCAAAGGGGACAGGACGACTGCACCGTATTGAGGGGAGGATGGATGGGGCCATGTATCGTGAGATCTTGGCCAACAACCTCCTTCCCTCAGTAGGAGCATTGAAGATGGGTCGTGGCTGGGTCTTCCAGCATGACAACGACCCGAAACACAGAGCCAGGGCAACTAAGGAGTGGCTCCGTAAGAAGCATCTCAAGGTCCTGGAGTGGCCTAGCCAGTCTCCAGACCTGAACCCAATAGAAAATCTTTGGAGGGAGCTGAAAGTCCATATTGCCCAGCGACAGCCCCGAAACCTGAAGGATCTGGAGAAGGTCTGTATGGAGGAGTGGGCCAAAATCCCTGCTGCAGTGTGTGCAAGAGCTACAGGAAACGTATGATCTCTGTAATTGCAAACAAAGGTTTCTGTACCAAATATTAAGTTCTGCTTTTCTGATGTATCAAATACTTATTTCATGCAATAAAATGCAAATTAATTACTTAAAAATCATACAATGTGATTTTCTGGATTTTTGTTTTAGATTCCGTCACTCACAGAAGAGAAGTACATTTACTTCGTTACATTTAGCTACTTGAGCATTTTTTGGGGGAAAATTTGTACTTTTAAGAGTAGATTTAAATGTGATTACTTTTACTTTAACTCAAGTACATTTCTAATGAAAAAACTGTACTTTTACTTTGTTACGCTGGGCGACATTCCTCTTGTTACTTTATTTTAATGCAATACATGTTAAGAAATGCATTATTTATTCCAAGTGCGCTGTCTCTCTTTTCTGGCGCATGAGCGATGCCCCATTCACAAATGAACCACTCTTTTGAGTCGATTCTGTTCAAAGACTTGATCAAACAAGTTGGCAAAACTGTCTAAATTGGTTCGCGAATCAGTTTGAATGATTTGTTCGGTTTCCTGCGCACACTGAATCATCTGAAGCGGTCGTAACAGGAAATTTAATGACATCAAGAGCGTTGGATGAAGTGGCCGTGGACCTACAGTCAATTAAAAGCAAATCTGCAAATGCATCTATTAGTTACATTTGCATATGCTGTCTGTAAACGATTCCACAGGTATAGCTCCGACTTCAATTCATTCAGGTAATACATTTTACAACCAAACAGATTATTACGCCACGACACCACTACTACAAAGTATGACATTGCAATTTTTTGGACATATGCCTTAATTTATACATGAAAGCATTAAGTTACCATTGTTCACATAAATAAACACCTGCTAACCCATGGTAATTTGTGGGTATTGCGCAATGGCGATGACCTGTTAGTCTTGAAAATGCCCTTGCTTGGACAAGACACCGTTAACCAGTTTACATGCGCCTGCAGAAATATACATTTGAATACATTTTGGAGAACAGACGAAAGAAGATCCGTCAAGGTGCATTTGATCGTTGTTTGTGTTCAGATGTTCAGTAGTGTCATGAGTGCAAGCACATGTGAAGTTTAACTCTTTCTTCGCCGTGTCAGTGGTTCCCTTAAATGCCTTTGAACACAGAACTTTGCAGGTTCACTTTATTTTGACATTGTATACGTTATTATTATAAAAAGCAAAGGACATGCAATAATATTCAGGTAACAGATGAAATGGCAGAAATAATAATAATAAATATACATATACACTATATTGCCAAAAATATTGCGACACCCCTCCAAATCATTGAATTCAGGTGTTCCAATCACTTATGGCTACAGATGTATAAAATCAAGCACCTAGGCATGCAGACTGCTTCTACAAACATTTGTGAAAGAATTGGTTGCTCAGGAGCTCAGTGAATTCAAGCGTGGTACCATGATAGGTTGCCACCCATGCAACCATGCCACCATCTATCTATCCATCTATCATCCATCCATCCATCCATCCAGATCGTATTTATCCTAACCTGTAGAACCTTGTGAAGAGTTTCTTTAATCTTTCATTTTTCATGGTTCTAAATTAAAAATGCCCCCGACAAGTGTTCTTGTCCAGTGGTGCCGTGGGACAGCTGACATATGCTCAGCACCAGAGCAAATGAAGAGATGTAGCAAAATTGTCAGAAGGCATTAGACTCAAAGCAAGCATCTGTTGTCCCCTGACAGTCATGGTTGACAGACATAACAACATCATGCAAGATTCAGACCCCGGTCATGCCACAAGTCCATCCTCGGTTACATAATTCCGGTGTTTTCCTACACATAGACTTCAATTGAGACACTTTTCCCTCTCTATTTTCCCCCTTCACACAACCAGCTGTTTATTTTGCCCTCAACAAGCCCCTCTTGTCACCAGCAACTGCCGGCTGCCATTCCTAATACAACTTCACACATGCCACATTGCTCTCTCTGTTGGAATGCTCCTTTTACCAGGTGCGTGAGATACGCGAGTCATTTATTCGCCGTCAGGAGACAAGTCTTCAGAGACTTGAGTGTCTTTTCAGATGTTCTACATGAAATCATCGCTCTCCCCATTCAGCTCAACGGATGAGCCGTTTGCTCAACATCCTCAACAAAAGCAGCTTCTAAAGCCACAAAAAAACCTTTTGTTATTGTTTTTTTTTTGTCTGCTTTTACGGCAGATGTATGTCAGAAATAGAAGTGAAGAACAATTTCTTCGTTTCTCAACTACTATAAGCTCCTAGGCTAAGCTCCTATCTCTCGGCTTGTGAGCAGCTACCTGGGGAGCAGGTAGTCGAAGCTTCTGTTCGGCAGTAATTGCACTTCAACAACACCCCCCACTGACTGTAGAAAAATTCCCATCCACGGCAAGGAGCCACCACCCCTGCTGAGCGAAAACAAGTTCCTGGGTCTGCACGGGGAGCAGCTCTCACTCCATTCCCCTTGCCGAGGACAACACGGCAGCTTTGGCGGGCAAATAGATCTCCTCATAGATCATGCCCGTTTGTGTGATTACTATGTTGATCATTGGAAAATTACATACAATTGCTTGAGAGAGAAAGGCCTCCGAGGGGGAAACGTGAGAGTGGAAGTAAGTACTGAAGTGCTGGCTGGTGTGTGCAGCCAAATTGCTGGTACTTAATGAGAAGACAATATTGAGCTGTACAAATTCACCGTCCGACGGTTTTGCTGTGGTTTTGCCCACCCCTCAGAAAACGCAGGATAGTTGGGGGTGAACAAGCTGGCAATCTCTCAGTGAAGTCTGAGGAAATCAGCTGTGAAATGGAAATACTTAAGTATATGACAATCCCTAGAGCTGGAACCTATTGTGTCAAGGTTCATTTGTCCAGCAAACATTCATGACCTTGAAATGGAGACAGAGACCACCACGATGAATGAATAATTGACTGGATCTCATCAAAAATTTCCAGGGTTAGAATTTCTAATGAATCGATTTAGGGGAAGAGTTTTTGATAACTGTGTCCTGGGAGACGTGAGGGAAGATGGCGTGAAGTCCCGCAATGAGAAAGAAGGTGCTAAATCCACTTTGACTGAGATGAAAATCACATATATAGATTGAAATCGGCAATAGTGCTGAAAGGTCTTTAACCTCCTCACTCCAGAGACAGAGCCCATCACTTAGAGCCTATTTCAGAACACACTAATTATAGAGAAAATGTGCAAATTATATACTTCTACTTTGATAATTGGATTTCATAAGTTGTATGTAAAGCCTATGCTAATAAGGGTTCGGGGGTTGAAATCATTAAAAATGCCTTATCTGTGAATAGACTTTTCTCTTGACTGAAAAATGCAATCCATTAACCTATACGAGAGGCTCCTACGCATCACTTCTAAAACACTGCGCAGCCTCGATCCGCAACTGCTTTAAAACTTTACTCCTGTTGCTTATCACTGCGCCAGAACTCCATTGACATAATCAGAAGCATATTTGATTAATGTCTCACTTAAACACTTTCATATAACTTTACAGAGTCATGACTCGTGATTCTTATCTCAAAGGACTCCTCCAGGCCTTGAATATGTAAGTCTCTTGATAAATACATGAATGCATAACTCCAATGATCTTTTTTTTTTAAAGAGAAGGCATTCAGAGGAAAAATTACTAAAAAACAATGTCACCATCCACAAAATCTGTGGTGAGCGCAACATACAGCAGAAACAAGGTGTTACAACAGAACTGTAAGGATGAATGCCTTATATACTGCCACCTTTGTGTCCAGCCGGATGCCGTGCTTGTCCCATATTCTCTTGGACAGTCATCTGAAGGCAACACTAGCTTTTGCGACACGGGCACTGAAAAAATGCAAATATTTATATTTATATTTTATAAATGAATATTTAATGAAAATGAGTGACAAAGAAGGTGATTTGGGGATTATATAAAGTACAGTCATACAGTTAAAAAGTTGAGTTGAGGTTTTGTTTTTTTTTTAGAAAGAAATTAATAGTTTTATTCAGCAATGATGCATTAAATTAATCAAGTGACAATAAAGACTTTTACATTGTTACATGGCAAATATATATTTAAAAAATAGACTCTCTATTTATCAAATAAAAAAAAAGAGTTTCACAGCTTACAGGGAAATATTAAGCAGCACAGTTTTTAACATTGATAATAAAAATAAATGCTTCTTGAGCACCAAATCATCATATTACAAACCCGATACCAAAAAAGTTGGGACACTGTACAAATTGTGAATAAAAACAAAATGCAATGATGTGGAAGTTTCAAATTTCAATATTTTATTCAGAATACAACATAGATGACATATCAAATGTTTAAACTGAGAAAATGTATCATTTTAAGGGAAAAATAAGTTGATTTTAAATTTCATCTCAAAAAAGTTGGGACAAGGCCATGTTTACCACTGTGTGGCATCCCCTCTTCTTTTTATAACAGTCTAAGTTTAGGAATAGGAATGTTGTCCCATTCTTGTCTAATACAGGCTTCTAGTTGCTCAACTGTCTTAGGTCTTCTTTGTCGCATCTTCCTCTTTATGATGCGCCAAATGTTTTCTATGGGTGAAAGATCTGGACTGCAGGCTGGCCATTTCAGTACCCGGATCCTTCTTCTACGCAGCCATGATGTTGTAATTGATGCAGTATGTGGTCTGGCATTGTCATGTTGGAAAATTCAAGGTCTTCCCTGAAAGAGACGACGTCTGGATGGGAGCATATGTTGTTCTAGAACTTGGATATACCTTTCAGCATTGATAGTGCCTTTCCAGATGTGTAAGCTGCCCATGCCACACGCACTCATGCAACCCCATACCATCAGAGATGCAGGCTTCTGAACTGAGCGCTGATAACAACTTGGGTTGTCCTTGTCCTCTTTAGTCCGGGTGACATGGCGTCCCAGTTTTCCAAAAAGAACTTCAAATTTTGATTCGTCTGACCACAGAACAGTTTTCCACTTTGCCACAGTCCATTTTAAATGAGCCTTGGCCCAGAGAAAACGCCTGCGCTTCTGGATCATGTTTAGATATGGCTTCTTTTTTGACCTATAGAGTTTTAGCTGGCAACGGCGAATGGCACGGTGGATTGTGTTCACCGACAATGTTTTCTGGAAGTATTCCTGAGCCCATGTTGTGATTTCCATTACAGTAGCATTCCTGTATGTGATGCAGTGCCGTCTAAGGGCCCGTAGATCACGGCCATCCAGTATGGTTTTCCGGCCTTGACCCTTACGCACAGAGATTGTTCCAGATTCTCTGAATCTTTGGATGATATTATGCACTGTAGATGATGATAACTTCAAACTCTTTGCAATTTTTTCTCTGAGAAACTCCTTTCTGATATTGCTCCACTATTTTTCGCCGCAGCATTGGGTGAATTGGTGATCCTCTGCCCATCTTGACTTCTGAGAGACACTGCCACTCTGAGAGGCTCTTTTTATACCCAATCATGTTGCCAATTGACCTAATAAAGTTGCAAATTGGTCCTCCAGATGTTCCTTATATGTACATTTAACTTTTCCGGCCTCTTATTGCTACCTGTTTTGGAATGTGTAGCTCTCATGAAATCCAAAATGAGCCAATATTTGGCATGACATTTCAAAATGTCTCACTTTCAACATTTGATATGTTATCTATATTCTATTGTGAATAAAATATAAGTTTATGAGATTTGTAAATTATTGCATTCCTTTTTTATTCACAATTTGTACAGTGTCCCAACTTTTTTGGAATTGGGTTTGTAGAATGATTTCTGAAGGATCATGTGACCATGGATTTAGTGAGGAGCGAAATGATTATAGATCACTTTGAAAGAGAAGGGGGCCCTAAAATCAGATCCCTCCATTCCGCTCATGTTTTCTGACCGTTTCTTGAATAAGCTTTTTGTGCACAATGGTTAGAAAATACATCCCATATTTTTCGTCACTTCTGCAATAGAATAGAGGTTAGAGATCAGTCATTAATGTAAAATATAGAATACAGGCAGGCAGCTGAGGACTCAAAGTGACCCTGAATTAGAGAAGGCAACACTACAGCCTTGGGGAAAGATTAGTGTCGGCTGTAAATTACTGACCCAACTGTCATGGTGAGGGTCATATGGTATGCTGGAAAACAAAATAAGCATGAGCGCAAGAAACACACCGATTCCCACTCAGTCACAAAGACTATACAGTATCAACTCAAGTTTAATATATCACATGATGAATACAAAATTCCAAGCAAGAATCATTTCATTAAAGCTGAATGATTTAAGGCCTGATGAAAAATAAAACAACATGACCAGTGGAACAACAGAGGGTGAATTTAGCAAATCTCTGATTGAATGAATCAGTACAGTGAATTCAGTCCCATCTATTATTCCAGCAATCTTCCACTCACTGTGAACCGATGAAGCCTTGAGTCATTTTTCAGAGTCTGTTCCCCCTTAGACTGGCATAGACATACAGTATCAGCTGCCACTGCACGTTCACAGGTCTCTGATCACATGGTCGGAGCTATAAACGCACCATAGAAACACCCAGAACTCTGTGCTTTAGCGGCGAGTAATCTATTCCATTTGGTCTGCTCTGCTTGACGTCCGTACGCTCATGTGAAATGAAACTTGTAAATCTTTTACTCAAGGTGGCCAATTTTAATAAGATGAGCACACATTACAATGTAGCCCATCTCCCCTGGAGTCTATTTAATAAATAATAGATGCCCTTTGCTCAAGATTGCAGAGAGCAAACAATGGATGGGTTAGCAATGGGTTAGCTAAAAAGTGTCAAAGGGCTGCACTGTTGTGCTTTACTGGACTGCAACAGCCTACTTATTGGTTTAATAATCTACTATGTTTATGTATTAGTCTGGTTCACTTCCTGTGGCTCACCGAGATGCATTTCACATGCCTCTCCACAGTCTGCAAGCATGCGTAATCTCTTTAACGTGTTTTGTAATATAAGTGGCAAAATAATGTAATCGCATCACCTTAGCACCTGTCTGAAAGCTCCTGGTGTGCAACGCTTCCCAGCAGCATCTCTTAGAACCTAATTGATGGCTGTTGGGGTAAGATGACAGGTAACGCTGGAACTGTCACACTCTTTGAAGTCTCGCCTCTATTTGTTGAACAGCATCTGATCTCTGACTATATGTCGCCAGGGACGGCTGTTTGTCCAAATCTGTCAAGGCTCATCAGTCAACTACAACTACAGCTGAGGAGAACTGGATTCAGCATGCGATAATGTATTTAAAAGGATTGCCCAAGTGAAACAGTGTTAAAATCTTATCAGTTCCCAGGCAATTGCATATATCGATTCTGTCTTTACTCTAGGATATACGCCTAAAAAGGACAGAGGGGAAAACAATGTTATGATCCAGTGGTTAGATTTGAAAGGTTAACTGCTTTCCTGATGTAAAGCAAAGATGTTAAATGTTTACTAATTTGTTCAAAACTTAAATCTCCAGCCTTCAGACCTTAGTCAGCTGTAGTCCACCAAACTGACAATGACCGATATCAATGACGTTATGATTAAAGCAATTAATTCATTCAGTGACTTAGATAAATACACTAACATTCAAAAGATTGGGGTCAGTAAGGTTTTTGATGTTTTTGGAGAAACAAAAATAACTTTTCTATTTTAATATATTTATAAATGTAATTCATTTATATGATGGCAAAGCTGAATTTTCAGCATCATTACTCCAGTCTTCAGTGTCACATGATCCTTCAGAAATCGTTCTAATATGGAAAGCGACAAACCGTATACTGTATATTTTTTCCGTGTTTTAATATGTCTCTGGGCACAGAGCTTTTTAGATAGATGTCGAGGCTTTTTAGGTCAGGTAGAATCTGTAATCTCTGACCCAGTTCGTTTGCTGGCTTCCAAGGCTGCAATACGCTGTGTTTTCCGCCAACTGGCAACCCAGGGTGTCGAAATGAGCCCCTGCCCCTGTAATCGTGAAAGTGGTCTTTTCGATCGTACCGCAGTGCCCCCGGAACGCGATTTCTAATTTCTACTGAGACGATTTTGCCCCTGCCCCCACGGAGGTCTGTATTCAAGGTGTAAGAAAAAAAACGTTATGTTTTACTTAAAGCTGCAGTTCGTAACTTTTTTTTTGGTTAAAAATGATCCCAAATCAATTTTTGAGCAAGTACATAACCAGCCAGTGTTCAAAATGATCTCCTTACCTTAGCCCGATTCACAACGGTAAGCTTGCAATAATGTGTTATAATTTGAGTGGTACTGGTAGCTTTCCGGGGGAAATTCAAGCTTATGCTATATCGCGTGTGTGGATGCTGCAGGTGGTGGATCGTTTTTGGCCTCTTCTTACATCAGCTGGAATGTAATTAAACTTGTCATTTTGATGGCGGCTTGTAATCCATAAAGTTCAAAACGACAATCATCGTTGATAACTGGTGCGTTGATAGACAACCCACACATACACCTCAAAACATTAGATTCCTTTGCGCTGAGGAGCCCTGCCGATGCACAACCCACGTAAAGAAGATAACTTTGCAAATAACTGCAATTTCAGGGTTCAAACAGAGATGGCGACAAGGAAGTAAAACTTACGGACTGCAGCTTTAATTACCAAGTAATAGGGTATAATGGGGCTAAAGGCACACCTTAAGAAAAATGTGCTTTTCATTACTCCCATAGTGTATGCTTGCAGAAAATATATATATGTTTGTATTGAACATTTATGGAGCAACAGATTTTGTGTAAAAAAAAAAAAAATCATTAAAAGTGGTTTATTTTGTTTAAAAATCTTATAAATGCATGAGATGACAAAGAGGGCCTTTTACCACACACACGGGGTAAAAGGATCACCAGCATGGGGCAATACACAGTATTGATACAAATAATTTAGCTAAATGAATATGTTTTTAATAATGTCTAATTTAATACTTGTTCAGAACAATCCCAATTCAATAAATTGTTCATTAAAATATGTTAATATAGAAATATATTTTAAAAATATAGAAACAAAATCATTTTAAAAAGTAAAGATTCTGAAAGCATTGAAGGAGATCCCATAATAATTTAACATAGATTTACAGTACAATAAATGCTATTTTATTATATGATATGATTAATATCCAACCCGTTCTCAAAATCTGAAGTATGGTCAAGTGCCTTCTGCGTCACAATGAAGATGCTAAAGGTACCCCTAGGCGTCATTTTTCGACGAGCAGGGTGTTCCATTCATTTCAATGAGAAAACTTTGGCGTCATACACTGACGCGTTGGGCATGGGAACGTTATCGTCATGATGAAATTATATTGGGTTATTTTGCCATTATGACATATTGGAGTGTGATTCTCAATTTAATCAGCCAGCATAATTTTATTTACATTTATTTTATTTATGCTATTTAGACACGTTTTAACATGTAACCCAACCCCATCCCATCCCATCCCTAAACCTACCCATTTGTGTATTATATGATATAAAATACAGGATATAACAGGCAGATACGACTGCATGCGCAATTTATTCAAAAAGTACAAATATTCCAAGTGTTCCGAGGCCAAAAGATTGATTTGTGTGAAGGAAATCCCCAAAAGCGATACATTTCAAAAATTGCCGCCCGTTACGTCAGATTTCATAGTGAAATTGCATTGGCTCTCGTATGTCTCGTGACCAATTGCGTCATTACGTCAGCTTTGATTGTAAAATATCATTGACTCTCGTGTGTCTTGTGACCGATTGCGTCATGCTAAAGAGTCGTGTGTATCATTTGAATGAGACATGAATGAGTGCGTTCACTGAGTGGCGGGATCATCATTTCAGTGATTTAAACATTAAGATCAATTCTGTTCTTTACATGAAGATATCGTATGACTTCAGAAGACTTGGAATGCAACATGAGTTAATACTTTTATACTTTTTTTGGTCAGTTTTTGCAATAAATACCTGTGACTGTACTTTTATTTGCTGTTACGTGTTTAATATCGTTTAGAAGTGGGTAGGTTTAGGGTAGGAGTTGGGTTAGTTGCTCCAAAATATAAAAGTAGCCTATAAATATTCATAAAATCATGTCTGCTTTTACAAATGCAAAGAATTAAATGCGTCTTGATCTGACGCATTGGGCAAACAACTGAAATGAACGGAGTTCCCGGCGTCTTCATTGTGACACGGAAGGCACTTGACCATGCTTCAGATTTTGACGCCTTGGGAGTGAGAATGGGTTGCAATATCATATTTTAAATATGATGGTTTCATTATAAATATGGTGATTATCTCTAAGGTGGACACCCAACCTAATATGTGATATTTACAATCTGAATCTAACCATGTCATGTCAACAAATGGAAAAGTCAGCTAACTATTTATTATCATGTTAAATATGGTGCCTTTTGCCTCAACAGCAGGGGAGCCTTTTACCGCAAATACCATACTTTTACATATTCTTCCGTTATTGAAAAACTGTTAACTTTAATTACCTTGAACAAAACTGAAAATCATTAAAAAGACTTTTGTCTCAAAATATATTCAATAATTTTAGTGATTCTTATTTGCTGCTTAAATCTACAACATCAAAACATCAAATATTAGATCAAATTAGCACAGAATTAACTTTGCAATGCTGTCCGCGATCACGTCAAAGATCAGACAAATTTCCACATGCATCTTGAAAAGCGGATGTTTTGGAAAGTGCTGAGGAGAGTTTTTGTGCCATCTGGTTATAGGAAAATAAAATCAGAGGAGCCTTTTACCCCGTAGAGTCTTTAGCCCCGTTGTACCCTATTTGATTAATTAAATTGAAACTCTTGAAAATGGTATGTTTTTCAAAACCATATGAAACCAACATGAATCCAAATATTAGATTTCTTTTATAAAGTCACCACAAAATCAAAATGGACAATTCTTATTTTTGTATAGAATATTGCAGTATTTATTATAAATGATGTACGACCCAACAATCGAATCAATTCCTGATGGACAAAATCAAGTCCAGCCCAACAATTTTTCTTTCTTCCTTGAGAAGCCATTTCACTCAGCTATACGTTACAAGAGGGAAGAAAAGACTATCGCAACTTCTGTTTCATGCTGACTTTAAACTAGATTTTCTAGATGGACTATTTGGTTCTATTTGTCATTGATCTATATACAAAAAAAATGAAAAGCACATCAAAACCGAAATTAAATTAAATTGTCCAAAACACAGCGACCACACCCATTTAAGATTTTCAGGCTGTCATCACAACTTGTGGGCGGGCCTAACAGATGTCGTATGCCCTTCATCTGAACTCTCAAGAACTGTCACAAAAGCATGTGAATTCTTTGAGAGATGACTTGAATAATATTCATCATGCATTAAAAAGTATTCAGAAATATTCTGTATAGGCTGTTAAATACTGTTGTTTTATGCTATGTGTTTTCATGTTGTTTGATGTAGAAAATGGGTCATGGCAGCAGCTACAAAGCTGATGGACAATTTTCATCCAGTACACACATGCATTATGAAAGTAAATGACTGCTGATACTGTCAGAAACTCCACGTTCCAAAACCACAGACACAAAGAGAAGAAAAATGGCTTCCTGTTGCTAAATATAGTGCAGACTGCTGACAATTATTCTATTCTTAATTCATACCTCACACATTAACACCTCACACACCCCACTTATGCATCCCAAACGTCATCCGTGAGAAAAACCACGACACCTGATTCTTGACACAAGCTGCTGCTGCTGTGTCCTTGTAAACAATTTGTGCAAGCACAAGAGAAATGGATTTCAGTTTTCCTGATGTCTCTAACTGTCAACTCTCCCTTGACGGGCAATTAAAAAGATAAAACAAGATCAAAAGTCAGCAAGACAGCAATGCACATTAATTCAGCCAGCTAATAAGAATTCCACACAATCAATACCACACGGCAGGACTCTGCCTTACTCATCACATTAATGGGAAAAAATCATGTCCTCTAATTACGCATGCAAAATTACACATCTATCTATCGGTTCGGTTATGTGCACAGTTTAGTGTTTTTCTTTTGACAACAGTAAAAACCCAGTATGGCAGCAGCTAAGGAATATTATTGTTATTGCAAAAATTATATCCTGGAGGGTAATTCTTCATGGTAGAAACAGTTTTGATGAATTTAAAGGTATAAAAATCAGTGCAAAAGCCAACTACTTTTAAATCATTTGCTCTTTCTCAGTTTATAGTTCAAAGTGGTTTTCCTTAACTCCAATACAACTCTATTATGCACAGATTTTATTTATAAATGGGCAGAACATTTATTCATATTGTTAGCAGTGTTGGGGGTAACATATTCCAAGTAACACAAGTTACATAATCAGGTTACTTTTTCAGGTTACATCTCACTTGTCAAAAACAGATTCAGTATTCCTCAAAATGAATAAAAATGCAAACTCAGAATATTACGCAAACCTGCAATAATTAAATGTTAAATAATACAAATATACTTTATGTATTTAATCTCACTTTATTAACCAATGTCTTTGCTGCCGACCTCCGATGATCCAGTTCAACCATACTAATAAAATAACTTTCCCCAACACTGATTGTTAGTACAGTTTTGAAATACAACAAAGCAAAAAAAAAAAAAAAAAAAACCTCCTAAAGTGTGCATGCAACAAAATAATTTTAAGTGACATTTCACTCTGTAGAAAAACTGGTCTGAGCAAGACAGCAATGAAATATATGCTTTGTTGTATCTTTAGGGACTCCTCGCTTTCCTTATAGGTTTGTGTTGTGTTAAAATACAAAGCACACCTCATGTAGAGCAAGCAGTTTAGTCTCCTGAGCCTGTCTGATTCACTCTATTTCCACAGAAAGCTGCAGGATCACAAGGATTTTACAGAAGGATGTATCAACCATTATAACTTGAAGGGATGTGTCCCCCTTTCAGAAATCTTTTAGAAATGTGCAAGCGGTTAAAGGTAATAGGCTTGAGCTCACTTACCTGTCTCGCAGCAAATCTTTTAGGACTACTTGTTGAATGTTACATCAGCTAATAAATATTCATGAGGCAGACTAATAATGAATCTCCACAACTTTTTAGATCGTTCTAAATCAGACACCACTGGTCTCATCAGTTACACCCTTAGGTTTAATTATCTCATTTAGCTAGTCTACTCTCAGGCACATCCCTAGACAAGACAACTAACAAGTCCCTGAAAACCTAATACAGATACAGGTGTCCTGGACTTGATTCATTTTAGAGATTTTCAAAGACTTAAATATATTCAGTACCACCTCAGTGTAGAAGAATCAAAGTTGTGCATCCTGATGGGATTGTGAAGCATTGCTTTCTGATCTGGACTCCCACGTTGGCATCAGATGGTTTTAAAGAACTTCTAAAAGAGATTTTGAACATTAAAAAACTCTGAACATTAAACAACACCAAAATTTGATAATTTCAGCTGCTTTTTCCTAAATGAATAATGCAAAATACAAAGAGACGTTATCCGCATTAAACAGGGACTATGTTCAATACATACAAGCATACCTCTACGAATACACAAAACGTCTCAGGTTACGTATGTAACCATGGTTCCCTGAGAGGGAACGAGACACTGCGTCAAGTGCTGCGGGAACGCCTCTGCGTGATTGCGTCATGAAGCACTTGTGAAATCAGTCCAATGGCGTGCCGGGACGTCATAGGCGGGTGACGTCATTGACCAGGAAACTATAAAGCACCCCTGAACCAAACACTGTCAGCTTCTGATAGGTCGGGCATGCTGGGAGTATGGCAAAGCGACGCAGCTTCTCGCTCCCTCTCAGGGAACCATGGTTACATACATAACCTGAGACGTTCCCTTTCAAGGGAACTCGCGCTGTGTCAAGCGCTGCGGGAACCCAATACCCACGCCGCCATAATCCCAAGTGCATGTATGTGTGAAATCGTAGCGCACACTATGTTACAAGCACTCGAGACCCCGGAGTCGAGGCCACGTCCAGGTTATAAAATCTGACAAAGGTGTGCGGTGAGGACCAACCCGCCGCATCACATACTTCTTGAAGAGAAACTCCTGATAGCAAAGCTGTAGAAGCAGCCATACTCCAAGTTGAATGGGCTCGGACCCTTAACGGTGAGGGCTGACCGGCCGACTCATAAGCGATCGAAATAGCCTCAACTATCTACTTGCTTAGCGTCTGTTTAGATGCGGGCTTCCCTTTACTTGGGGACCCAAAACACACGAACAACTGATCAGTCTTACGCCACAGGGCAGCTCTGTGGATGTAAGCATCTAGTGCCCTCACTGGGCAGAGCAGATTTAATTTCTCCTGGTCTGGGTTTTGAAAAGGAGGCGGAGAAAAGGTTTGCAGCATTATGGGACCCGCCACATTAGTGGGGACTTTAGGCACATATCCTTCTTTAGGAAATAGAAATGCTTTCACCATAAGAGGTGCAAACTCAAGACAGGAGGGTGAAACCAACAGTGCTTGCAAATCCCCGACTCTCTTGAGAGACGAGATAGCCAGAAGAAACAAAGTTTTCAGAGTGAGAAATTTCTCTGGCACCTCTTCGATAGGCTCAAAGGGAGCCAGAGCTAGGCCTTCTAAGACTACGGCCAGATCCCAAGTCGGCACCCTCGAGCGTGCCGCAGGCCTTAGACTCAGAGTACCACGGAGGAAGCGAGTTACCCAAGGGTGTCTCCCCACAGATGCACCTTCTAAAGGAATGTGGCAAGCAGAAATAGCCGCCAGATATACCTTCAAGGTAGAAGGGGATAACCCTGAAGAGAATTTATCCTGAAGAAACTCTAGTACTGAATCAACCGGGCAGTTAACTGGATTCAACATACGGCTTGTACACCATGAGACGAAAACTCTCCATTTAAGGGCATAAAGCCTCCTCGTAGAAGGAGCTCTGGAGTGCAGTATGGTCTCTACTACCTCAGTAGAAAGACCTGAATCTATGAGCTGGGCCCCCTCAGAGGCCAAGCCCACAGTTTCCACAGCTGTGGGCGTGGGTGAAGAATTGACCCCATCGCTTGCGAGAGGAGGTCCCTCCTGAACGGAATTTCCCATGAAGGGCCCTCGAGGAGAGACGCTATGTCTGACAGCCACACTCGGCCACGGCCAGAACGGGGCTATTAACAGCAGGCGGACCCCGTCCCGGCGTACTCTCTCCAGAACTCCTGGTAACAGCGACACAGGGGGAAAGGCATACAGACGCAGCCTCGGCCACGTCTGTACCATGGCATCCAACCCCAGAGGGGCCGGATGTGTGAGGGAATAAAATAGCGGACAGTGAGTCGTTTCTCGAGACGCAAACAGATCCACCTGAGCTTGCCCGAAGCGATTCCAGAGGAGCTCCACCACCTCGGGGTGGAGTCTCCATTCCCCGGGCACCACTCCCTGCCTCGACAGGAAGTCTGCAATGTAGATTGCTCGGACTGACAGCAACTTCCCTTGGGCCCATATCAGGAACATGGCCATCCGTGAGGGATGCATCCGTCGTTAGCATCAAGCGACGACAAGGAGCTCCCAGCACCGGTCCTTGGGACAGGAACCAAGGATCCGAAGGCATCGCCGCGTGACCTTGATCATGCGAAACGGATTTCCCCTCGGGGAGAACCCCTTGGTTTTGAGCCACCACTGCAAGGGTCTCATGTACAGCAGGCCAAAAGGTATCACGTTGGACGCTGCTGCCATCAAACCCAGTAGTCTCTGAAACTGTTTTACAGTGAGTGACTGGCCTAGCTTCACCTTGCTTACGGCTTCGAGGATCGATTTTACCCGAGCAGGCACTAGATGAGCCCTCATGGTCTTTGAATCCCACAATACACCTAGAAAGGTGGTACTCTGAAGTGGAGATAACACACTTTTCTTTGCGTTTAGCCTTAGCCCCAACACTTTCATGTGAGCGAGAACAGCATCTCGATGCTGAACCACCAGTTGTTTCGACTGTGCCAAAATGAGCCAATCGTCTATATAGTTCAGAACGCGGATGCCCTGGAGTCTCACGCACTTCGTGAATGTGCGGGGAGATAATGCTAGGCCAAATGGAAGAACCTGATATTGGTATGCTTCGCCCCCGAAAGCAAACCTGAGGAACTTCCTGTGTTGAGGAAGGATGGAGACATGGAAATATGCATGTGACACACCAGTCCTCGGACCTGACCTGACACACGATCTGTTTCAGAGTGAGCATTTTGAACTTTAGTTTCTTGACTGCACGATTTAACTGACGCAGATCTAGAATGGGACGCAGCCCTCCATCCTTCTTCGGAACTATAAAGTACCGGCTGTAAAACCTTGACTCTCTGCTGTGGGGAGGGACCCTCTTTGTAGCCTCTTTTCGCAAGAGAGTCTGTACTTCTTGTTCCATAACCAGAGCCTGCTCGGGGTTGACCACTGTGGGTACCACCCCGTTGAATTTGGGCGGGTGTGACCCGAATTGAATTCTGTACCCGTTTTCTACTGTCTGCAGGACCCAATCGGAGATATTTGGCAGAAGTTTTCACGCTGCCATAAAATCTACTAAGGGAACCAGCCTCTCGTGGCTGGCCACTGGTATTTGTCGAGCAGTCAGCTCAGAAGAGATAAATCAGCGTCTCTCCTAATCTCCGCGATTGTTTCGCATCCTCGGAACTGGAATGCTGCTGCACCTGCGCTTCCGCGCGAGTAGAAGAAACCGCAGAGCGTGCTTCTGACTCACGATCTGAAACGCTGGGTCTAGCAGGTAATGGCAGAGAAAGGGCATCGCCCGTCTCTAACCCCGCTGCTAGATCCATTTGCGAACCCCAAGACGCAAGCCTTCGCTGTGCCTCGGCAGCAGCGGGACCCGAGCCCTGAGGAATGTGTGCCGAAGCGCCCTCCTCGAAGAGCACTCGGCGGGACCGGAGCGTTTTCATTGCCAACTTCTCACAATGCTCACAATCAGCCCCCTCAAGGGCTGCTTGAGCATGCTCCAGTCCCAAACAAACAACACAGAGCAAATGCGTGTCACCACCCGTAAGATAACGAGGGCAAGGAGGCACACACTGTCTGAACTGCTTATTTGCCATTATATTTCTTTTCTTTTTTTTTCCTTCAGAGAGACACACACACACACACTTTTGAGAAACAATTTCAACACAGAGCGCTTGTGAAGACACAGAAGCTGACACTGTTTGGTTCAGGGCTGCTTTATAGTTTCCTGGTCAATGACGTCACCCGCCTATGACGTCCCGGCACGCCATTGGACTGATTTCACAAGTGCTTCATGACGCAATCACGCAGAGGCGTTCCCACAGCACTTGACGCAGCGCGAGTTCCCTTGAAAGGGAAACAATATGCTTTTAAACAACCCCAGCATTTACAGTTTGCACACACACACACACACACACACACAAAACATCACCCTCAAGGACTCGTTTGACTGCAAAATATAATAAAGGCATACAAAGTCAAAGTGTGATACCACTGAAATAAAAATTTAATGGATCTGTCAAGCCATGGATCCGTCAACTGCTTGACATTCAATTCCACTAAAACAAATTATATTGTGCCAAACATTTATGAAATGCTACATCATATAGGGTGACCAGTGATACAAATATAGAGTGCTTGTTCATCCACTGTGTTGTCATGTCATCTTTTTTGCACTGTAAAAAATTATTGTGATTTTAATGGTAAAAGACTGTAAATGTGCTACGGTGAAAAACAGTTCCCTTTCGTTCAGTCACTCCGAGTAACGTCAGTGACTGACGAATGGGGGTTTCGCCTAGAAGCCTATCATCTTCGAGATCTAGAAAACGCCCAATGGCAGTGCCAATGCCATGGGCATGCGGAATTTGCATAGCGTAACTCCGCCCCACAGTGTGGGTATATAAGGAAGTATGCTGGCAACATCGCATTATGTTTCTGCTTCGGAGCCAAGAGCATCTATCTCTTCACTCCTTAAGACTTTTGAGTATGTCGTCAAGCTTCTTCGAGACGAGCAACTCTCCAATCGGTGTTGGTGTGACGGCGCGTTCCAGCTATCGCATACTGCCTGCCTGCTGATCTGTGCAGTGATCTGCAACAGCTGTGTGTGTGTTCCCTGGGCGCTTCAGCACTCTGCAGAGCTTTCTCTCACAAAAAGAGCTTGCGCGTGGCATGTCTTTTTAAAGACGGTTCGCCCGTGCACTTCTGGGTGCGGTCGATCTCTGTTGCCATCTGATGGGCACAATCACTGCTTGACGTGTTTGGGCTTCAGCACGCTCAAGCAGCGTTTGTGGATGAGTCATGTTCTCACTGCGGGAGCATGACCATCACAATGTTGCGGTCGAGACTCAATGACCTCCGTAAAGGAAAGAGAGTCCCCTCTGCCACACCCCAATCTACTGTCTTCGAGAGAGATGGTACTTTGGCTGGTGGCCAGGGTGACCTGAGGGTTACGGTGTGGAATAAATCCCGACGATCATTCCTCGGGCCACACCCCCCTCTCGCACAATGCTACCCGCGAGTGGTCGGAGTGAAACAGCGGGACCGTCTGCGGACCCCCCGCGTGTTTCGTTCGGCGCTCCAGATGACGACGAGACATCAATCGCCGCATCTCAAGGTGGGCTGGAGTCCTCTGCGGATGAAGATTCGGCTATGCTGCCGCCTTCGGGCGTGCCAGCATTGCCCGAGTCCAACCCGGAGTTGACAGCCATGTCATCTCGGGGGATGATTGGTCTTTGGGTGCGGCGCGTCCTGACAGCTGTCGGGCCCCACCCCCAATTACCTTCTCTCCCGAGGTACATGAGGAGGTCACGCAGTCCTGGAAGTCCCCGTTGTCTTCCCGTGACCGTTTGCAGGCCTTCTCTGCCTTCTCTGCCCTCGATGGGGCCGCGGCCAAGGGTACACTGGGGTCCCCCCGTTGACGCTCAGTTGCAATCACGGTCGAGACTCAGTGACCCCCGTATGGAGGTAGAGTCCCCTCTGCCACACCCCAATTTTCCCCTCCACGTGATGGGATGCTTGGCTGGTGGCCAGGGTGACCTGAGGGCTGCAGTGTGGCATAAACCCCGACGATCATTCCTCGGGCCACACCCCCCTCTTGCACAGAGTGCTTCAATGGGGCGCGGTGATCCTAAGCACCCCTCCAAGGCCTGTAGGTTCTCGTCTACTTCGGTGGCGAGGAACTACAGAGCTGTGGGGCAGGCTGCCGCCGCTCAGCACGCCATGGCCATCCTTCAGGTCTACCAGGCCAGGATGCTCGCGGCATGCACGAGGGTAGAGCTGTCCCAGGGCTTTGAATGAGCCGCGTGCCGCCATTCAAAGCATATAACATATATGTTAACATATGTAACATATATATCGCTGCCCCACCCGGGGTACGTCTGTGGTTCGCATTACCCCACTGGTGCAGTTTTTGGGCTCCTGGCTAGAGCTTCCCGGACTGTCCCGCTGGGTCACGAAGACCATCAGGCTCGGCTATGCGATTCAGTTCGCTCAGGCTCCTCCCCGTTCCGGGGAGTCTGATACACCATGGTGGGGCCCTACGCCCCGGTCATGCTGGCGAAGGGTGCGATCGAGACTGTCCCTCCAGCCGAAATGAAGTCCGGCTTCTACAGCCCTTAGGTCATTGTACCAAGAAAACCGGTGGGTTTACAACCGATCCTGGGCCTGCGCGTCCTGAACCGATCCCTTCACAGGCTTCCGTTCAGGATGTTGACAGCGAAGCGCCTTTTCGAATGCGTTCGTCTAGTAGATTGGTTTGCAGCGATCGACCTGAAGGACACCTACTTCCATATCAGTACGCGGTCCTCCCATTCGGGCTAGCTCTGTCCCCTCGCGTCTTTACGAAGATTGTCGAGGCAGCCCTTGTGCCACTCAGGCAACACGGGGTTCACATCCTGAACTACCTCGACGACTGGCTGTTCCTGAGTCACTCTCGAGAGCAGGTGTGCGAACACAGAGACCCGGTGCTCCAGCACTTAGCCCGTCTGGGCCTTCGGGTCAACTGTGAAAAGAGCAAACTCTGCTAGTGCAGAGGATCTCTTTTCTCGGTATCGACTCGGTCGCCATGTGCGTGCAGCTTACGAGCGAGCGCGCGCAGTCACTGCTGACTTGCCTCCGTCAAATCGAGAGCAAGAGTGCGGTTCCACTGAAGTTACTTCAGAGGCTCCTGGGGCATATGGCATCTGCAGCTGCGGTAACGCCGCTCAGATTGCTTCATATGAGACCGCTTCAGCACTGGCTTCGCGATCGAGTCCCGAGATGGGCATGGCAGTCGGGCACGCTCCGGGTCCCAGTGACTCGGGCCTGCCTGCAGACCTTCACCCCGTGGTCGAACCTCAGCTTTCTACGGGCCGGTGTTCCTTTAGAACGAGTTTCCAGGCATATTGTTGTGTCAACAGATGCCTTCACCACGGGCTGGGGTGCCATGTGCAATGGACATGCTGCCGCGGGCTCCTTGACAGGGCCCCAGCGCCTCCTGCATTTCAGTTGCCTTGAGTTGCTGGCAGTACGATTCGCCCTGCACCGCTTCCAGGCGTTGCTCAAGGGTCAACACGTGCTAGTCCGGTCAGACAACACGGCCTCAGTAGCGTACATCAACCACCAGGGTGGTCTACGTTCCTGCCGTATGTCTCAACTCGCCCGCCATTTCGTTTTATGGAGCCAGAAGCTTCTGAGGTTGCTTCGGGCCATCCATGTCCCGGGAGTCCTGAACCGTGCAGCCGACGAGCTCACGGCTTCAGCCACTTCCTGGAGAATGGAGACTCCATCCCCAGATGGTTCAGCTGATTTGGGAACAGTTCGGCGACGCACAGGTAGATCTGTTTGCCTCCCACGACTCTTCCCACTGCCGCCTGTTTTATTCCCTGACCGAGGGCTCCCTAGGCACAGATGCTCTGGCGCACAGCTGGCCGCGGGGCCTCCGCAAGTATGCGTTTCCCCCAGTGAGTCTTCTCGCACAGGTTCTGTGCGAGATCAGGGAGGACAAGGAGCAGGTCCTTTGGATCTGCGACACCCAACACATTCGACAGATTCTATAATCTCCGAGTGGAGCCAGTATCCTCTCTTGTACTCGTCTCTACTAGTGGCCGGTAATGGACTAGGCTCAGGTGTCTTCGCTTGCTCGCCATTCCACTCCACAGACTGGATACGTGCGATATTTTCCTCAGGAAATACTCAAGCCCTGAGTTCTTCCAGCACTGTCGATGCCGACACCAGTGCGTCTGCCCACTCGGCCAGGCCCTCGTGTTAGGCTAGGTGCCACCGTGTGCATGGTTCCCCCCATGGGCGACCCCCACATGTGTATTCCACTGTAAGCCTCTCCGAGCATGTGTATTCCCTCGGCAAGCCTTGCCTCCCCTGGGGGTAAAATTCTTCCACCTTCGGCTGGTTACCCCAGAGCTCTTCCATATGCAGCCCCTCGTGGGTCATATGTGTATCCTTAAGTCCTCCCTACGGGTAGGCACTTGGCGCATACTTTCACCTGGAATATGCTTCCCAGTGTACCTTGGTATTCCTGTGTTAAGTTGGAGTCCTTCGTCCGTACTAGCTTACGACAGGGAGCTCACGCAGGGCACTGGATGACAGCTGAGTGGCGTGATTACATTGGGACCCCCATTCGTCAGTCACTGACGTTACTCAGAGTGACTGAACGAAAGGGAACGTCTCGGTTACGTATGTAACCCTCGTTCCCTGAGGAGGGAACGGAGACGTAACGTCCCTCTGCGACTTCCGCTGTACCGCTGGAACGGCCGGGAGTTCAGTCTTGGCTCCTCAGCAGGTAAACATAATGCGATGTTGCCAGCGTACTTACTTATATACCCACACTGTGGGGCGGAGTTACGCTATGCAAATTCCGCATGCCCATGGCATTGGCACTGCCACTGGGCGTTTTCTAGATCTCGAAGATGATAGGCTTCTAGGCGAAACCCCCATTCGTCAGTCACTGACGTTACGTCTCCGTTCCCTCCTCAGGGAACGAGGGTTACATACGTAACCGAGACGTTAATTGGTTAACAGAAAGTTTCTGTACTATATACGGTAAATAACTGTAATAGATCTAACCTTACATTTAATGTAACTGTACAGTAAAATACCATTAAATACAGTTTTTGGAAGTGAAAAAGAACAAGTCATTGTGTAATCTAATCAGTTATGTACATTTGGGTTTTATGTTACATCTAATGTTGTTAAATTAATGTTTATTGCATTTTTACAATTTCATGTGTGTTACCATGATGGTGTTTAGTGTTTGTCTGGATGACACTGCACCTTCTATATAGTATTGTCCTCCTTAAACCTGCTTGTGATGAGCATTGATTCATCATGTGACTCTCATCACCACTGTGTTTGGTGGTTGACAGTATATGTGACCCTGGACCACAAAACCAGTCATAAGTTGCACAGGTATATTTTTGGCAATAGTCAACAATACATTGTATGGGTAAAAATTATCGATTTTTCTTTTATGCCAAAAATCATTAGGATATTAAGTAAAGATCATGTTCCTGTAAGATCATGTAAATTTCCTACAGTAAATATATCAAAAATGTATTAGTAGTAGTAATATGCGTTGCTAAGGACTTCATTTGGACAACTTTAAAGGCAATTTTGTCAATATTTTTTTTTTTTTGCACCCTCAGATTCCAGATCTTCAAATTATTGTATCTCGACCAAATATTGTCCTATCCTAACAAACCATACACCAATGAAAAGCTTATTTATTCAGCTTTCAGATGATGTATACAACTAAATTTTAAAATTACGCTTATGACTGGTTTTGTGGTCCAGGGTCACATATATCAAAGGTACAGAACAGAGATTATTATTTCAAAAGGTTGGTAATTTAACATTATTTCAGTTACTGTAAATTTAACTTAAATCTGTAAAACCTAAAATGTTGCTACCGTATTTTTTACAGTAAATTTCTGGCAACCACAGCTGGCAGTTCCCTTTCAGTCGGTCACGTTCGACGTACGTCGGAACTGACCGACAAATTGGGAATCATTTTCAGAGACCAATCTACTTCGAGTGTATAAAAACGAGCCAATAACGCTGGCATGCGGTCCACGCACCGCCCTGCAGCGCAGGTATAAATACGAAAGTGGAATACCGCATCCTCGTTTTCAACTTCGGAGCCGAATGGTCTACAGTCAGTCTGTTGCTGTTTATACGAAGAGTGTTCTGTGAAGAAAACGAGCCTTTTGAGGAAGATTGCTCTCTTGCTGGTGCTGGCGTGACGGTGCGATTCAGCGAGTGTCCGCTGCAACGTACACTGTGTTGTGTTGGTTGGCTGGGCGTTCCGTTTATTGAGTGCTCATACGCAGGCTTGCACTATCGGACCGCTGTGAGCCGCGGCCATCTCCCTGAGTGCCTCAGCACTCCTAAAAAGAGCATTTTTCCCTTCCTAAAAGAGCAACATGGTTCTACAGCCCCTACTCGGGGTTCTACAGCCCCTACTTCATTGTACCCAAGGAAGGGGGTGGGTTACGACCAATCTTGGACCTGCGTGTCCTGAATCGGGCCCTGCACAAGCTTCCATTCAGGATGTTAACGCAGAAACGCATTTTCGAATGCATCCGTCCCCGAGATTGTTTTGCAGCGATCGACCTGAAGGACGCGTACTTTTATGTCTCTATCCTTCCTCAACACAGACCGTTCCTACGCTTTGCGTTCGAGGAGAGGGCATATCAGTACAAAGTCTTGCCCTTCGGGCTGTCCCTGTCGCCTCACAGGTCCCAGTTACTCCGTACTGTCACCAAACCTTCAGCCCGTGGTCAGACCCTTCGTTTCTACGGGCGGGAGTAGGTAAGTAGGGAAGGTAAGTCCTTAGGGAAGCACGACCTAATCGTCAGGTTCCTCAGAGGTGCGAGGAGGTTAAATCCTCCTCGTCCACACTCGATACCCTCTTGGGATTTAACTCTGGTGCTCAGAGCACTTCAGAGCCCTCCCTTTGAGCCTTTGCAGTCTTTAGAGTTAAAAATTCTGTCCATAAAGACAGTACTCCTGACTGCATTGGCCTCCATCAAGAGGGTAGGGGACCTGCACGCACTTTCGGTCAACGAATCGTGCCTAGAGTTCGGGCTGGCCAACTCTCACGTCGTCCTGAGACCCCGGCCTGGATATATGCCCAAGGTTCCCACCACTCCCTTCCGGGACCAGGTGGTGAACCTGCAAGCGCTGCCCTCGGAGGAGGCAGACCCAGCCCTGGCTTTGTTATGTCCCGTCCGCGCTCTTCGCGCTTACGTTGACCGGACTCAAAGCTTTAGGACCTCAAAGCTGCTCTTCGTCTGTTACGGAGGCCAGCAGAAGGGAAAGGCTGTCTCCAAGCAGAGGTTAGCCCACTGAATAGTGGATGCTATCGTCTTAGCGTACCAATCGCAAGACGTGCCTTGCCCGTTCAGGTTGCGAGCACACTCAACCAGGTGTGTGGCTTCCTCCTGGGCGCTGGCTCAAGGCGCCTCGCTGACAGATATATGTAGAGCTGCGGGCTGGGCGACACCTAACACATTCGCTAGATTTTATAGCCTCAGTGTAGAGCCGGTTTCTTCCCGTGTACTCGCCCCCAGTGGCCGGTAGGCGCGAAATGCCCGTTCTTGTGTCGGCTTGCAATGCCACTCCCGCCCGCTGGGCCGGATACGTGCATCTATTGTCTCCAGTTGTGTTCCCCAGAAATGGCTAACCCTGTCGAGCTCCTCCGTCACCCCTTCGGTGTCAGACGTTGCGGCCGCCTGTCGCCAGACCTGCACCCGTATGCTTGTGGAACGTGTGTGTAGGCTGGGTTCCATATGTAGCATATGTGTATTCTCCGCGGTACCCGCTACCCTACTCGGCTAGCCCTGTGTCTTTCCCTTGACAGAGCTCGCTCTGTCGTCTCTGGTGGTGTTCTTCCCCCCTAGGACCAGGTTGGATCCACCCCAGGGACTGCCATATGTTGCACTACCCTGCTAGGTTAGTCCTTATGAGTATTCCACCTCTCCTCCCCTGGAGGACGTGGCTCCGCAGAGTTCCGTCTCCCTGAGACAGGCACGCATTCCCAGCATTATCCTATAGTCACACTGAGTGGGTCTTGCAGAAACAGCAGTGACGGACCTTCCCTGCTTGGAGCCCTGACTCCTGCTCCAACCTAGGAGCACTCCAGCGAGCTCAAGCAGGGCGCTGAAAGGGCCAGCCTCCCTGGCGTGTTGGTAGGGATCCCCAATTCGTCGGTCAGTTCCGACGTACGTCGAACGTGACCGACTGAAAGGGAACGTCTCGGTTACGTATGTAACCCTCGTTCCCTGAAGGAGGGAACGGAGACGTACGTCCCGTCGCCAGGTGCTGTGCTTCCGCTGAAGGGCCGAGTCACTTTTCGGCTCCTCAGTTGGAAAAGCGAGGATACGGTATTCCACTTCCGTATTTATACCCGCGCTGCAGGGCGGTGCGTGGACCGCATGCCAACGTTATTGGCTCGTTTTTATACACTCGAAGTAGATTGGTCTCTGAAAATGATCCCCAATTCGTCGGTCAGTTCCGACGTACGTCTCCGTTCCCTCCTTCAGGGAACGAGGGTTACATACGTAACCGAGACGTTTTTTTACTGTAAATTTAACAGAATTTTTTTACAGTGTACACGTAATTATTACAATATAAACCTTTAAATTATATGGTTTTAAACTGTAAAATAGACAGTAAACTAAGTGCTGTCCCGTAAAACCTAAAATGTGTTACAATTATGTGTACAGGAACAGGCAGAAGATGCAATCCAAACTTGTTTTAATAGAAATAAACGCAAGGCAGGCAGGCAGGCAGACAGGCAACAACACAACATAGCATAACGGTGACCAGACAAAGAGTGAGGAACAGGGAGGAACTTAAGTAGCAAACTGAAACGAGATAATGAACTAACACAGCTGAAACGAACATAACTAACGAGGGTAACTATGGTAACAAAGGACTGGCGGGAAAACTAACAAAGGAACATGTGACAAAACAAAACAGAACACAACAGAAACAGACTAATCATATAACAAAATGTTGCTACCATATTTTTTACGGTAAAGTTCTGGTAACCACAGCTGCCGTTTTTTTACCGTACATTTTACGGGCATTTTTTTTACAGTGCGCATCTGGCCTTTCCAGTGTTATTACAAAAGTTTTTTTTTTTTTTTTTGCAATGTCCGTGATTAAATAGGATGATCAAAAAGGCGTGCATCATATAGAAACTGCAAACATACTGTGACACTCCAGAAGTGACTGCTGCGCATGGAAACCTGTCAAACCTGCCAATATTCCCTCAGAGCAAGTGACTAAGCAGCTGGGCTGCCATCTGTCTTTCTGTAAATTACCCCCTAAGGTTGTCCTCCCATTCTAAAACCAGCATCTGAGGGGGTGACCTTCTGTGCCGCCATAAAAGCCACATTACATTATAAACTGCCCAGCTTCACCACCATCAATTTCCACTAGGTCTCAACCGTAAACCCCAACTGTATTGTGTTTTAAACCAACCACCGCTCGATGGCCAACATCAGAATTCTACTCATAAACATTTGCCATACCACAAAAGCCACCATGAGGCATGTGGTCATGCTCTTTTCATTCCAGATGGTATGAAGTCCACTGTTCATGAGCTTCAATTGATCTGCGAGGGGCGAGTCAAGATAGGTGGCCTGGTGAGCATACAGGCCTGCCGAGTGACGCTAAGCTGTGACTGGCTGGTATAAAGGCCTGATCTACACTGTAATGACACTGCATGCTATAATTTTATAATTACAAATGAAACAAAAATGGTCCCACTTTATATTAGGTGGCCTTAACTACTATGTACTTACATCAAAAAACAAGTACCATGTACTTGATGTGTTCATATTGTATTGCAAAACACTTTTGCTGATATTGAGGTGGGATACGGGTAAAGTTAGGGACAGGTGTGGTGGTATAGATAGGTTTAAGGGTAGGATTAGGTGTAAGGGAAGTGTCAACAGTGTAATTATAAATGTAATTACAGAAATGAATTACAGATGTATTGCAGGTATTTTTTTTAAATGTAAGCACAATGTAAAAACATGTATGTACACAATAAGTGCATTGTATCAAATTATTAATGTAAATGTTACTACATAGTAATTAAGGCCACCTGATATAAAGTGGGTCCCCAAATATTGAATAAACCATACAATAAAAAGGCCTATCTGTTTTTTCTAAACTATTTGTTTTTCTTACTTAGAGTATTTGTCTTGTTTCCAGTCCAAATATCTAAAAAAATATTAAATCAAGAAGCATTTACTTGACAAGTAAAAATTATTGTCTTGTTTTCAGAAACAAAAATAAGTTTTGGTTTAAAACAAGCTAAATAATCTGCCAATGGGGTAAGAAAAATAACCTAACAAAATAACAAACAGAAAACAAGATTATTTTGCTTACCCCATTGGCAGATTATTTTGCTTGTTTCAAGCACTTTAAGCACTTTTTTTTGACTTTAAAACAAGACAATAATTTTTACTTGTCAAGTAAATGCTTCTTGATTTAAGAATTTTTAGATATTTGGACTGGAAACAATACAAAAAAAATCTAAGTAAGAAAAGCATTTTTTGTAGTGTATTTATAGCAATAATAATAATAGTAGTAGTAGTAATAATGAAATTACTGTAAATTAATTAAAGAAACTGATACAACTGAACAAAAATATATATAAGTAGTGAAAATGTAAATGTATCAAAAGAGAAACATACCAATACTCATGTTCCTTAAGTACTGCATGCTACCATTCTAAAGTTTATGGTCAGTGAGATTTTTGTTGTTGTTGTTGTTTTTAATAATAATAATAAAAATGCTTGGTAACACTTTATTATACAGTGTCTTTGTTACACATATTACATGTAGTAACTATAGTAATAACAGTAAATTATGCATTATATGCAAATAACCTTAAACCAAACCCTAATCCTAACTACATGTTGTTAATTAATATTACTCGGTCCTTGAATGCATAATTAAATAAAGTGTAACCAAATGTTTTTATTCAGCAAGGACACATTAAATTGATCAAATGCAAAAGTAAAAACATTTATGTTACAAAAGATTTCTAATTCTAAAACAAAAATCTTCTATTCATCACAGAATCCTGAAAAACAATGTATCACAGTTTCCACAAAAAATATTAAGCAACAAAACTGTATTCAACATTGATCATAATAAATGTTTCTTGAGCAGCAAATCAGCAAATTAGAATGATTTTTGAAGGATCATGTGACACTGAAGACTGCAAAGTCAGCTTTGTCATCACAGGAATAAATTACATTTTAAAGTAGGAAACACATATTTTAAATTGTAGTAATATTTTGCATTATTACTATTTTTGATCAAATAAATTCAGCCTTAGAGACACATAAGAGATTTCTTTCCAAAACATTAAAAACAAATCTTACCAACCCTAAACCTTTGAACGGTGGTGTATTTTATGTAATTTTGTTTTTGAATTTGATTCCTCCATGTGTTTTGTGGCATCAGGTGTCTGTTCTCACATTCCTGAAAACAGATAGCTAATTATTATTACTATTATAGTCATCAAGGAAGCTGGGTTAAGAAGCTCATAACATATGGACCTGTTTATATGTGCTGTGCTGCCGTGTTTTGTTTCTTTCTCTTGGGCAAAATACATCCCAGAAAGCCTTTTCATTCATGCCTCCCTTTAATGAGTCTGTGCTCAATCAAAAACATCTGCAATTTGGGGATGGAAACAGCACCTGCATTGTTGTTTTGACCAAGTTTTTGGTATCTTATTAGTGATTACAATAACCGCTCCTCTCATGGAAGAAAGGTGCTGAAGAGACTCGTGAACTTCAGGCCCCTACTAATTATTTCCACATCAAACAAGAAGTGTTGAGTGCCAGAAACATGTTGGGGGCTAGACAGCAATTATTACCACTCTCTAGAAGATGAATGGGTCACTACCTAGGATGTATCTTGCCCAAGAGAAAAAAACAAAACACAGCAGCACAGCACATATAAACAGGTCCATACGTTATGAGCTCCAGCAAATTCTATGTATCCATTTCACCACCCAGAAATAATGTAATGCATGGCCTACTATGAAACAGAGCATGCTTATTCCTTTGGGAAATCTTGTGTTGTTGCACACTTTGAACTCAATGGATATGGGAAGGGCTTTTTTGCAGCCAGAGTTTTAAATGAAACTGCAAGACTCATCAAAGATAAGCTATAGAGCTGGCTAACAAGGAAAACCAAAGGAAATCCCAGCCTTTATATAATGAGCACCGCACCTCAAGTAAGCCTGGTAATTGCCATGAGATAGACCAGGGTTATTAGTCTTAAACAAATTCAGCATCAGAAGTGCCTTACAGGCTTGTGCTGCACAGAATGTTTCCATGTCGAGATGAAATATGCAGTGCCTGCAATGTCACTGTTAGGATGCCCACTGCACAAACAAATCCCCATCCATCATTCTCCTCTCAGCCATAGCTGTTTAACTGTTAAACAGACCCTTTATCAACACTGACAGACCCAGCACGGTGTTAACAGACGCAGGCTATCTTTCCTTCTGGAAGGAAAGTTGGATGTTTGTAGACCGAAACACTGCCTGACATGATGAAGTAGAGAGCATGCACACATCAGAGATGAAAAGTTCATCAACATCTGGATCAGATGTGTTGGCAGAATCTGAATCCATCTGTCAAGCATCACAAATGGAGAACTTTTCACTTTCACTGCAATGAATACTGATCTGAGGTAACTTACAATGTTTGCAGACACAGAGTTGACTGTATTTTATCAAGTCTGATGTATCTCACAAAGTTACAGCTACAAATATAATAATTATATAATAATATAATTAATACATTTCATTAGCTCTTTGTATTACAGCTTACAATATAGTTCATCCATTATCCCAAAATTTTATGGTTTTTATATTTGGAATTGTTAGTCTATCCTTAACCCTGGATTAACATAACATTCTCATATTCATATTTATGAGGTCAGAAACTTTGATTGGGCAAATACAGCCTGTGACGGCATGCAACCTGTTTAAATACAGTCATGGCCAGAATTATTGGCACCCCTTGTAAATATGATCAAAGATGGCTGTAAAAATAAATCTGAATTGTTTATCCTTTTGCTCTATCATTCAAAAAAACTGCAAAAATCTAACCTTTCATTGAAGTAAAAGTATTGAACGTGGGGGGAAATCACATTATAAAATATCTCTGAAGTATATTCCCATTCATATTTAGCACACCAGGGTGACTAGGAACATGAGATTTACTTCTTGTTCCACAGGAGTATAAATATGAGGAAACACAAAGGCCAAATCATCCATCATAAGGGCTAAAACCAAAGAATATAGTTCTGATGTGCAGCAAAAGATTGTTGAGCTTCACAAAATAGGAAGTGGCTGCAAGAAAATAGCTCAAGCATTGAAAATCCCTATTTCCACCATCAGGGCAATAATTAAGAAGTTCCAATCAACTAAAAAATCTTATGTTACGAATCTGCATGGAGGAGGACGTGTGTGTCTATATCGTCCTAATGCACAAAGAGGAGGAGAGTTTGAGTGGACAAAGACTCTCCAAGGATCACAGCTGGAGAATTTCAGAGATTAGCTTTGGGGTAAGAAAGCTTGAAAAAAAAAAAAAAATCAAACAACCCCTACGTCACCACATGTTGTTTGGGAGGGTTTCAAGAAAAATCCTCCTCGCTCATCCAAAAACAAACTCCAGCATATTTAGTTGTCAGACATGACTGGAACTTCAAACGGGACTGGTGTTTGTGTTCAGATGAAACAAAAAAAAAAAAAAAGAGCTTTTTGGCAGCAAACCCACCAGATGGGTTTGGTGCAAACAGGGATAAAAAGTACCCCATGCCCACATTAAATATACTGCTGGATCTTTAATGTTGTGGGCCTGTTGTTGTTTTTTTTGTTTTTGTTTTTTTGCTGGAGGTCCTGGACATCTTGTTCAGATACATGGTATCATGGATTCTAGCAAATACAAACAGATAAAAAATCAAAACCTGACCGCTTCTGCTAGAAATATTATAGTGGGCCGGGGTTGGAACTTCCATCAGGACATTGATCCAAAACAAACATCAAAATCAACAGAAAAATGTGCTATCATCTAAAATTCCGTCATGTTGTTCCAAACTTGTACTAATTTCTTAATTCAGTGGAACTCAAATGAAGATCTATCCATCCATTGTCATCCACTGCTTTGTCTAAACAGTGAAAGTCAGTGTGGTCCAAAACAACATCGGACCCCACTGACTTTCATTGCACGGACAAAAATAAAAGGGGAAAAAAAAATCTTCCTTTGCATTCCACAGAAGAATGTCATTCAGGTTTTGGATGACATGAGGGTGAGCAAATGAACAATGTGTATCACATCATTTCACACTGGATACTTTTAGCATTGCACTTCAGTGCAGGGTTTTAAAACAAAGGGTTAAAAGCGGCGCTAACCCTCTTTGAAAAATACAAGTGTGAAATGTTGCTTTAAAAGTATTCAAAAAGAGGCTGTAACCCTATGTTTAAAAAGATGGTAACCCAGAGTGAAGTGCAGTGTGAAAACTCTTAAACTAACATTGAAAATCTTTAAACAGTTCTAGTGTTTTGATGAGGACTCTGCTCAATCCAAGGCCATTAGCTGCAGTCACTCTATTACTGTTGACAGAAAGAAGACTGGATAAACATTGACATCTGTAATGCAATGCAATACGTTTTTAGTTTGGGGTAATTTTGGATCCCCAAAGCAAAGAAAACTGTGTCCCCCAGCACTGCATATGGTGCATGGCTTTGATATTCATGCAATATCTAAACTCCACATGGTTTTCATGCAGCACATATTGACTGTCCACTATTAAAAATCTCAGTGATATCAATCTAGCAGCACCATGCCCAGACTGTTTAGCAGTTGCTGTCAGCTCCTCTAATTTGAGTCAGTTGCTATATCGATACTGATAGCCTTCCTTGGTATTCCCTTTGGCGGACTGTCTGTCGAAAGTCTCTACTGTAAGTCATCACTCACCCACACGTCAATTAGATAGTAAGAGGGCAACAAGTTAATTAGTTCGAAAATTCTCCCAAATCTGAAAATTCTGTCACTGTTGACTAATGTCATTCCAAACCTGTATGCTGTTATTTTTTTCAGTGGAACACGAAAGGAAAAATTTTCAGGCAAAAGTGCACAAACTCACTATAATGTATAAAAGAAGTTCATTAGACTTGCATGCTTTACTCAAAGTTTTCTGAAGCCATACAATAGCTTTATGTGCTGAACAGACTTAAATCAAGCCAATATTCACCTCTGGTGCAGCTCTCAAATCAAATATAGCATCTGTGGTGCAGTTTGTATGGAAATCATGCTTTGGTAAATCATAATTATGACATAAGTCATAATTATACGATAAAAAGTAAAAATGATGAAGCTAAATTCTGACAAAAAGTTGAAATTATGTGTCATAATTAAAATTCAAAATTTCAACTTTTTTGTCATAATTGGAAAATGTCATAATTATAAATTTTTACCTCATAATTTCGACATCATTTTTTACTTTTTATCTCAAAATGACTTAACTTCCACTTTGTCATAATTATGACTATTTTATCTCATAATTAAACTTTTTTGTAAGTGATAGTTTTAACTTTTTATTACATAAGTATGACTAAGTAACCCATAATTTTGACATTTATGTAAAAGTTATGACTTATCTCATAATTATGATTTACCAAAGCATGACTGATTTTTATCTTATGTGGCAGAACATAGCAACATAGGCAGAATATGGGATTTTATAGTTGCAGTGTTGCAGGGTTATTATTATTAATAGTCATACAGACCGATTTTGTGGTCCTTTTTTTGCCAATTTTGGAGCTTGACAGTCCACACGGTAACTATTAGCTACCCTTATATGGAAAAGATCTCTGTAAAGATTTTTTTGCAACCTGTGTACAAAAATAGCTTTTTATTTTTCAGTGAACTATGCCTGTAACTTACATCAATAAATCATGGGGGCAAACTATTGTTTTAAATATTTACACCTTTTTCACACACACAAAAAAAAAGTGAAAAATGCTGAGCTAATAAACAGAACTTTGCAAATATTAGTCATGGTACTTTAGTTCAGTCAGCAACTGTTTAAATATTTGTTAGGGCAGCAGACAGGTATGTTTGGCTCTGAAAGAAATGTATTTCCCCATAATCGATTCATAATTGATTTGGAAATAAAGTACACATTTGTGGTCATATATATCACGGTTTCCTCTTACAATTGTTACTGTGGTGCGAAGTACTTATGGGCAATCGCAGTAAATATCACTTAAGAGTGAAATGCAATTACTGGCTACAGGAGCCAGTGCTGGTCACATCCATTCTGCAGATGAACCTGACAACTGCACATTGCATTTGGCCTTATGAGTGAAACAGCCCAGGGTCTCAATTTGCAGACCCAGTTGCACTCTCAGCAGTACCAAACATATACAGGTGGACATATCTGCTAATGTTGGGCCATTTCTTAGCACACAGCTTTCCTTCCTCTAAAGTGATTGTAAGGCAGGCAGGAAAATGATTGGTTAATAACAGAGATATGCTCTATGAACACTTCTGAGTAAGCAAAACTCCTATGTGTGATGTTTTTGAAAAATGCTCCTTTAAGGTCACACAAAATAAAATAAACAGATGTACATTTTCTGAAGGAATGTGAGAGGTGCTTGGCTACGTTCACTGCCTGAGGTCACATTGAAATGAACTGTTGAACTGTCTTCTGTCAATATTGTAGAGATGTATGAAGCACTGCTCACACAGAAGTCATTTTAAACCAAGCAGCTTTCTGTTGGTCAGCATGGTGAATGGGTGTGACCAACTGGTGAACGTGATTTTGCCAAGTAAGACATGTTCCTGGATCAACATATTTTGTGGATCCTGGAACAACATTTCCGTCCGAAAACATAGTCCTAACCCTAACCCTAAGTCCTAAGTCCTAACCCTATCCCTACCCCTAAACCTAACCCTACCTATAAATCCATAAAATCAGAAGGAGATGATTGGTGAATAACACCAATGCAGAAGTATCTAACCCTGGGTGTAAACCTAAACTTGGCATAAACTGTAAACCTGTCCCTCAAATCTGATTGGTTGATTGGAATGTTGTTCCAGGATCAACAAAGAGGTTGATCCAGGAATGTGTTGTACTTAGTGAAATCATGTTTACCATGACCAACTTAACCCTATGCAAAATCTGCATGGGAAATCTTTCCCTCATTCATTAAGGTGTGAGTCATTGTAAGTGGCTTCTATGGTCTTGGTTGCTTACTGGCCCAAGTGAAAAGAGCCTTCCCTAAACCTCTATGATATTCTGGTTACTACAGTAGATATTTCCTGACATGGCTGTACAAGCAGTGTCAGTGGTATCATCTATTCATTTGAGACTTGCTTATGCAGCAGCAGAATAGTGGTTTCATTATGAGGAACTAGAATGGCATAAAGAGTCAGAGCAATCCTCTCAGATAATCAGTGTAAGTGAACTGCAAACAAATGTAAAGTGACTGTGAGTGTGGCTCCATCCCTCCTGTCCAGACTGTCCAACTGAGTAAGGCGCAGGCCTCTTCAGAGTGACACAGGTACGCCAGGCACACTGAGTGCAGGGCAGACAGCCAGTCTTTAATGAATTGGCTGTGCGTCACCGACATATGGCCACGTTCCAAGGCTAAGCTCGGGACGCAGCCCTCTGTGCTCATCACTGAATCTCTGACACACGTGAAAACGCCAGCCTGGCGGCATTAGACGAATTCCAGTGCGACTTGGCTGGACGCTGTGATTGCAACGAAATGGCGGCCTGGCAGAATCACAAGGACGGACGGCGCTGTCTTCCTTCAGCATCCCATCTCATCAAGCAAACCGTTAATATACCCAGATGAGGAGCTGACCTGAGGGCGGCATTCGGACACGCTGATCACAATAACTGTCAAAGGTGAGAATAACAGGAAGCGGTGGCCTTGGAAACACAGTACAGCCCGCATACAGCAGTCAACTGCAGTGCATATTAAACAGAAGTCAAACAAAGAAAATCTCATAATGTTCTATAATTAAGAGATAACGTGCAGGCAGCCAGTCATTATCACAAAATAAACCCCTTTAGTGAGATCAGGCCTGACGTGAAGAGCAGAGATCTTGTATCACCCTGAAGGGGCCTCAATGTGACCAGATCACTGTATATTATCCAGATTTTTACATGGTACTTACCGAACTGTCCATTACAGTGAAGAAAACAACCAGTCTAAGAACAAAAGGAGCCCTGCAACAGTAGGCAACAGTACTGATTTAACTGGGGTTTTACAAAACAAAAGTTGGTAACGCTTTAGATTACAGCCCGGAAAGTACTGCGTAAGTAAATCGAATTTACAGCGTAACTTTCGGTAATTATAGTGTAACTATAAAGTACGTACATGTAGGTATAAGGGAACAATATGTAATATTTGGGGAATAAAGGGGTAACTACCAGGAAAATTAACAAATTATTTATACTGTAAGTATTTTTTAATTAAGGGGTAATTATCCATGTAGTTACAATAAAAAAGTTACAATGGGTAAGTATACAATAAAAACACGTACACAATCTGATATCACTCAGAGAACTTTATTTGAAAAACAACTTTCAAAACAGATTTACAACACCTCTTCTTCATTCTTTCCACAGATGAATCTTAAGAAGGAATCTCTAGCTGTCCCCCAGCACTGCATATGGTCTCTAGCTATTCTGTATTATGTATTAAGAGAAAATACAGTACACCCAGAAATGTCCTCACCATTTACTCGTCTTTTACCCTCATGCCATCCGAGATGTATACGACATTCTTTCCTCAGATGAACACAGAAAAATAAATAATCTATGCTAATGAAAGATCATTTGGGTTCCTAAAAGCTGAAGCATCAAACAGCACATACAGCAATAATGACGGTAATCCATACAACCCCAATGGATAAATCAATGTCTTCTGAAGTGAAACGATAAGTGTTTGTAAGAAAAATACCAATATTTTAAACTTTTCAAACTGCGCTCCGAGAAACTCTGGATGTCACACTGATGTCGGATGCCGTCAGTTTTTATTTTTTAATTAATGCTCACAACAGTATACAAACAAAAACATAATATATGATAATAGCAATGAGAAACAAACAAGACAGGAAGACAGAGACGCCAGTTCTCGTGTGAGTTTCAGATGAAACTCGCATGAGAACGTCATGAAAGCTTGAAGCTTCACTTTGCTCTTTACTCATGTACGCGCTGGTGACAGTTGGTCGGAAGCAAAAAGATTAGTCAATTATGAGAGCATTTCTGGGTGTACATTTTCTTTTAATAAATAATAATACAGAATAGCAAAAGACATGGGATTCCTTCTTCCATCAGTGGAAATAATGAAAAAGAAGAAGAAGAACAAGAGGAGGAGAAGCCAAGCAAGAGAAACTAAAAAGGGACAAAACGTGCTTCTTTCTGCCAGGACGTTAGTATTTGAAATGAAAAGTTGATTTAAAAAAAAAAATGAATAAACGAATAAGAAGTGTTGTAAATCTGTTTAAATTCAGTTGTTTTTCAAATAAATGTTTTCGAGTTATATCAGATTGTGTACCTGTTTTTATTGTACCCTGTAACAACATGAAACAAGAGGGGAACAAACACCACTTTAATTTACAGCCCGCAGATTCACACTTACCCTGTAACTACACGGATAATTACCCCTTAATTAAAAAATACGTACAGTATAAATAATTGGCTAATTTTCCTGGTAGTTACTCCTTTATTCCTCAAATATTACATAGTGTTCCCTTATACCTAAACATACGTACTTTATAGTTACACTATAATTACCGAAAGTTACGCTGTAGATTTGTTTTACTTACTCAGTACTTTCCGGGCTGTAATCTTGTCACGGTTCTGTTAGTGTTTTGGACTTTCAGTTTGTATTTTGATTCGTTCCTGTATTCCTTTGTTCAGTTTCCCGCCATTCCTTTGTTCCCATGGTTACCCTTGTTAGTTCATTTGTCCCAGCTGTGTCTAGTTAATCATCTTGTTTCTGTTCACTACTTAAGTTGCACCCTCACCTTCAGTCTTTGTCTAGTCACTGTTATGTTAGAGTGTGTTTCCCTGGTCGTCTGTCTGTTCCTGAGCAACATTATTAAAGTTTCAGTTTGGATTTTGATCTTCAGTTTGTTCCTGGTTCCCGACACCATTACAATTTCTAAAGCGTTACCCAAAAGTTTTATGTTCATCATTAAATGAATACTAAAGTAGGCTACTTCAAGACCATTTTAAGCTGGGTACATACTGTACAAATTATAACAGTCCTTTATGACTGTTGCCTGTCAGACTGTACGAACATGATCCCAGCTGTAAGCCATGTCATACTGTAGGATCTCAGTCGGCTGTGGGATCGTCATTAATGTCAGACTGTACGGCAGCCATTGATGCATTAAAAACTAACGCACACTAGAAGACCCGTCTGTAGTTTTACATCAGCGTTAATTTTGATCATGGCTTCTCTTGAAAAAAAAACTGGGAAAAAACAAAAGACGTGTGTGGAGCAAGTGGTAGTTTGTTGTTGTCTCACTAATTGCGTCATCAGGTTCTGTGCTTATATTGGTTTTTGATTTGATGGTTGACGTAGGAGAAGTCACACTACATGACTGTGCGTCAAATCCTGCCAGAATTTCGTCTGAGGTAAAATTTGATCGTGGTCATTAATCGGTTGTCGGTGAACGTCAAAATAGCAATTAAAGACTTCAGATTTTGGCCTAGGATCCGAGGAATCTTTACGATTCACAAAATGTGTATCAGATGGCCAAATCGTACAGTGTGAACCCAGCTTTAGTCATCATAAGATCACATATTAGCTGTTCTAACTTACCTTGGGATAAAAAGAGAAAGCAATGTGAGAGACAAAAGTAGTAGCGGTACAGTATGTTGCCATGGACAACAGTAAAATATAGTTTAGCGGTCATTACACAAAAAATATTTGGCCACGGTTGATTAGAATCAAGAGATGCATATGACTTTTAAAGAATAATTGACGATGGACCACTGAATTATTTAAAATTTAATGCACAACCCATTAAAAACTCAAACATGTTTATCTCAAGACATTTTTCAGGTTATTGTCCTTGAAAAGCAGTTGTGTGTAGAACTAGTTTCTTGCATTACCGATTAAGCATACATACTTAAAAAGAAATGGATGAATTAAAAAAAAAAAAAAGGTAAAAAATTTATGGATATAAAAAACATATGTATTATTAAATAATTATTGACTGTCATGATGACTGTCAACCAGTCAGAATCAAGCATTCAGCAGTGTCGTGGCATAAACAGGGTAATTTAATCCTTTCACTCGCTCTCTTTGCCTGTCAATGTCACTATCTCACTCATTCTTTTTTTTACCATAGTGGCATACTATTATTCATCATAATCAAGGTTTCTTATGTACTTTCCTGTCCTGAAAAGCACAGTCAGGATATGTAACGCTATTCAACATGAGACAACGCACACCCACTGCAGTAGTGTTGGGTTAACAGCTGTCTCAGGGTGAATGAGCAGGATAACAGGAGGCACTCCATGCTCACAAACCAGTCTGCTTAAACCCTTATGCGCAATCACACTCCTTCATGCTTCCATATTGCATTGATTAGTAGAACAATTTGGCCTGATTACTGATTACAAGTCGACTGATATCATTGTTACGGATGTTAAGAGGCACATTTCCGAACCACCTGCAGCTATGATACAAGTTAATTGCGGAGGAGCACTTATGAACATCATATCAAATGTCAAGCCTTTTGGCTTTTATGCTCCGTTGGTTTCAAAAGCAGCAACAAGGCAACCAACCTCTCTAACCGCCTGCCGTCAAATGTAGATATATTGTGAAATGTGATATTTTGAACTCCGGCGGCTCCAGAGGGTGCAATATTACAGCATTAACAATGCAAACAAAAGCTGACAACATCTAAATAAAGAGCGGCTTCTATTTGTCCTTTTCAATTCCAACCATTTCCGAACTACCACTGATGATCCGAGCGTCTCAAGTCACTTGAATACGTTTCCTTTCCTGCTATAACGTTGTTTTGTTGCTTACTTCTATGTACTGTGTTAAAATACTATATTTTCATAATAGCTCTATAGATTTTTTGTTGTTGTTGTTATACTGTGGTGTAATGCTGCTGTGTTGTTAACTTGCTCTCACTTATACCATAACATTTTGCAGGCCCAGGGCTAAAGGAACCTTATTTAAAGACAAATGTGCTTTAATAACTTTTTCCATTCAAATAAAACAAATAATAAATAATGCCTTGTCTAAAGTTATATATGTGTCTGCCATTTAATGTTTCATTATATGTAATATAAATAAAATGTAACCTTTTTTTTCATTTTCTATATTAACGTACTACCGTTCAAAAGTTTAGGGTCAGTATGATTTTTTTTTAAAGAAATGTATACTTTTATTAATGCATTAAACTGATCAAAAGTGAAAAGATATTAATATTGCAAAAGATTTCTAGATTTCAACAGTTTTCAACACTGTTAAGAAATGTTTCTTGAGCAGACAGTCATCATATTAGATTGATTTCTGAAGGATCATGTGACACTGATAACTCGAGTAATGATGCTAAAAATTCAACTTTGACAGGAATAAAATGTATTCAATTAGAAACCAGTCATTTTAAATTGTAATGATATTTCACAATGTACTGTATTTTAGTTCAAATAAATGCAGATAAGAGAATTCTTTCAAAAAAACTAAAACTTTTGAACAGTATATAAAAACTAGACAAGGTGTCAATTTTTCAGTAACAGTTGGGTGTCTACAAACCAAGGCCAAGAAGAAGTCTCAAGTATTTTCCTATTTAAATGACATTCAAATGTTCCCTCTATCACTACCTAAATTATTTAAACCTCTAACTGAATGCTACATTGCAGATAAAAGTCCCCAAAAAAGTGAATCTTAATCAAAACCACTGAGCCTTGCTTGTCATTTCTCATGTATTTTAGGGGTTGCATAAAACACTATTGAAGCTTTAAAATGCTGCCAATAGCTTTGTCCTCTAATACTGGTAATGGCGGTGGAAAATGATGATGGATCCCTTGTTGAAACCTCACACTAAAGCTACAGCAGCTGTCTTCAAGGGTCTTCAAGCTGACCTAATGTCTTTGATGAGTCACAACCTTGTGACTAAAAGCATCGCCTATGACTAATGTATGAAGACATGAAATATCCCCACCATTTCTGATTACATTAAGGCTGTGTTAAAAGGGTCTATATATAGATTCTTATATGTAAATAAATATTTATAATATATAAGAAGGCCATACAGAATTGAAGCTCTGATCAAATGTAGCACGTTGCATGTCATTAAGGCCTAAAAGCACTCTTGCTCTTCCTGTCATGTACAAAGGCAGGGAATAGACATGAGAGTGATGTTTTGAAATCTGTCATCTTCGAGCGGGTATAACTTAAGTGATGGACGAGGGACCATAGTGTTTGTTATCTTGGCAGAACATAGTAGAGCCATGCCAAATCAACCAGTTTACTGCTTGGAAAATAGGCTATTTTAATCCCTTTACGACAAAACATCATACATAATGAAGACATGCAGCGAGGCTAAAACTTTTAATTACTTTAAGATTGAGTACCTCGCATAGAGAATTGCCTGTACTCTTCAATATATACTGACAAACAGTGAATGGACAGAAAAAAATAATATTTTTCATATTTTTGTATTCCTTCATGAGTTTGTCTACAACTCTTGTTTTGAATTTCAATACAAGTGTGATTCACATTCAATTTACACTCTTGTTCGGTACTGTGTGTAAAAAACATATTACTTGAAGAGATGCACCCAGTGAAATGAAGCACCTTGTGCTCTGACAACAGTGGTAATGATTGAAGAACAGATTGAATTTTCTGCCCAACAAAATAGGACGCCCTGACACATTATGTAACACTCCTTTTCTTTCTACATAAACATGCAATACAAAAGCAAGTTTTTATGTTTGTTGAAAAAGTGATCATCACTGGTGACATCAGGTTCACACATTTCCACATTTTTAAAATCACTCAAACGTATTCAAGTATACAAGTGACAATCCTGTCAACTTTCCCGAGCGTCTTTCACACTGTCCATCAGGCAGTCCTTATTGTCGAGCCCTGCTTATGCTCACCAAGGCTGCATTTATTTGACCAAAATACAGTAATATTGTGAAATATTATTACAATTTAAAACAACTGTTTATAAATGCAATTTATTCCTGTGATGGCAAAGCTGAATTTTCATCATCATTACTCCAGTCTTCATGTCAGATGATCCTTCATAAATCATTCTAATATGATGATTTGCTGCTCAAGAAACATTTCTTATTATTATCAATGTTGTAAACAGTTGTGCTGCTTAATACTTTTGGTGGAAACCGTGCTATACTACATTTCTACACATACACACACAACAACTACAAAAAAGGTGTACATTTAAAGTGGATTTAATGTGTAAATCCTTTCCACTGACAGTCACTGATCTACAGCAAGAAGTCATAAGTGTGAAGAACACCTCTGCCCCTCCTGTGTAATGGAGCAGACTTACACCACGACTGGAATAACCTGTGAATCAGCAGGAACTCTCGTCTGACACGCTGTGTGGGGAACTGGTGGGTGGGTTAGCTGCTTAAGACCGAGAGAGGGAGACCACTGGGACATCGATCCAACACAAAGTATCACTCCTGGCCTGTCTACACAACCAATCAGGGCCCAGCTGATTGATGGCTAGATAACGGAGCTGTCCTTAGGGTGTTCACATCTCAATCTTCACCTATTTCTCTTCCTCACCCATCTGACAGTGAAATCTATCGTATTTTGCTTTATCTCTCCTGCAACAGAGGACCTCCTAATGTCTGTTTGCATGGAAGCACAGAGGAACATAGCGATTACACCTGCTCGGGCAATAGACCACAACCACGTCTAGACTAATTCATCTGTGGGGAAAAGCCACCTGCTGCCCCAAAGGGCAAACACCCATGTGTTTAGCCACACGCACTCTGCAGATACTCAATGTAGATTCTTACAAATGTGATTTTAGCTTTTAGGAGGGATTTAATTTTTTACAGTTCAAAAACTGTTACTGCATATAAGCAGAAGTGCAATGTTGTTACTTTAGACATCTAGATCAGTGTTTCCCAAACGTTTTTATACCTACAGCTCCATCAGTAATACTGTATCACTGACAGAGCCCAATCACCTGGTACTAGCAGCACGAGTTCAGGCTTTCATTTTGCGTGCTCTTTATATGCAGAAATGACCTTTTACAAGCGTTTTGTGCATGCATATGATACGCACTTTTGCTTGCATATGATACGAACTATACCCAACAGGTAAATTTTGCATACCAGATGCACGTAAAAGATTACTTTTGCGTATAAAGAACATGCCAAATAAAAGCCTGAACTCTTGCTATAGATACACAGTGCCAGGGTAATATTATCAAGCAAGTCATTTTAAAATATTTTACTTAGCAGGGAAATTTGGTAATAAATGTTATAGTCTAACCCACACCCTAATCCTAACAGAAAACTTCATAGCATTTTTACAAACGAAGAAAATATCCCCAACAAAAGGCTTTAGGAGATTTTATCATGCTTAGCTCATTTCTGGGTAACTAATTTATCTCCAATATGATTAAGTAGGTAGACAAACATAAAAAACACTGACACATGTGGGCATACATTCCTGTTACACAGTGTTCATTCCTGTTAATCAATTTCATTCCTGTAACTTTTTATGTTTGTTCCATAATTTATCCAATTGTTTAATAAATTATATTATAAACTTAAATTTTATAAACTATAGAATACAATTTTAAACCAAGTGCCATTTGCAAATATGGAAGCTTGTTTCCTCCATGGAATAAAAAAAATGTAAAAGATAATTGTGACTTTTTATCTCACCATTCTGACTTCTTTTCTCAGAATTGTGAGGTTTAAACTTGCAGTTGTGAGGAAAAAAAAATGTCAGAATTGTGAGATAAAAACTCCTTAACCTTTTTCATTTTTTATTCAGAGGCAGAAACAAGCTTCCATACTAACAAATGGTGCTAGAGGTGTTATGCCTTATTGCAATGACTTGCCAACTGGTGGAGAGGTCAAGTTCAAATACATGTCCTAGCAGAGTAACCACAAGCATAGTTTATCACATTAACTATGAACATGATCCACTAATGTATTTACAACCAGAAAGTCCAAATACTGTTTGTCTTCAATTGGAACAAATCTGTTTTTGTCAGGGTTCTGTCACTTCGGTCTGGTTTATTCTTGGTTTTGTGACACCCATGTAGCCTATCATCTTTTCTTTGTGTGAGCATGCGGCTTCAAGTGTGCTCGAGCCATGCGTTCTCTTGTCCGCGTGCTTTGTTTCATTTGAGGAGCATGGTTTTCGGATCCCGGCATTCCTGTCTAGTTCTGTTTCGTGTTAGGGTTCAGACATTTGTGCTCCGTGTTTTGTCTCTTATACCCCTTTTCCACCAGCATGAACTGGGTGCTAGTGCCGGTTCGGAGTTGGTTCGACTGACAAGCCTTCTAAGAACCGGTTTGCCTTTCCACGGGCTAGAAAGCCACTACAGAGCCAGGTCTTACGTCACTGTATACGTCTCATCTTTCTCTGTAACGCTAGCGGGGCAGCGGGAAACACAAACAAACCAGGCTTGTTTGAGATGCATCGGCGCTGCGCAGACTGATCCGGTAATGACATCAAAGTACCGCAAGAGCAATTCAAAAGCATAAGGAGTCGTATGATCTCGCTGTAAGTTACTTTGATGTCATACGGCGATCAGTCTGCGCAGCACCGATGCATTTTGAACAAGCCTTCCATCAACAATGGTGAACGTTGCGTTACTATTGATGCTCATGGCTTTGCGAACCTACATCGGCATTAAAACACAGCGAATCCAACGCATTCATGCAGCTCGCCGTAATTTGTATAGACGGAGATTACAATCGATCAGCTATTAGCTCGATTATCTGCTATTTCAAAAATGGCGGTCACAAGTTTGTGTTCGTCTTGTTGGTCACGGTAACCCCGCCCCCAGCCCCTGACGCAAGCGGTTCTTACTTCTAGACCAGCAATGTTTTGGTGCTACTTAAGAACCACTTTTCCTGGTTCAGAGCTGGTGCTTTGGGTGTCGAAAGACAAAGAAACGATTTGAAACTATAGGCTCTGGCTCTGAACCAGCACTCAAACTGCCTTGATGGAAAAGGGGTACAAGTGTGAGTGCACGTATTTAGTGTTTATTCACTCAGTGTGCGCTCATGTCTTGTGTGTTTTTGTAGAGCGCCAGGTTTATGGTTTTATTTGCCAGCCATTCTTATGTTGTCGTGTTCTATGCGGTTTCGTGTTTTTATTGGTTGCGTCGTGTCATGTTTTGTTGTATATGTTGTAAAATGTATATTTTTGCTAACAGTTTGTCAGAAATTCAGCTTGGTGTCTATTGATTTCTTGTGTCATGCCAAATCCGGCGATACCGATTTTGCCAGGATCGGATGAACCATCGTCATTTTGAATTTTGTCATAAATTCCAATATTTTTTAAATGATTTGACATTTGTTTGATATTTTGTTATCTAAAACAAACAACAACAAATCTATTTTTAAAATATATAAATATAATGAATTGTTTATATTAAAACATTATTTAGTTTTCCTTTCTTAAAATAAAATACTAAGAATAATGTTTCTACAGTATTAATCTACTGCCAGCTCTAATATTGTTTTTCTTTTTATACCATGTCACCACCAAAGGCTATATTCATGGCAAGAACAGAATAATTTAATATACAATGACAAACGATAGCCCTAATGTTGTTATTTTAAAGAAATTTCTGTTTTAATAGGTTTAACAAAGCAAAACGGAAATCTATCCCAGTCCCCCTAGACCCTGCTTCAGTACCCTTGGGGTACATGTACACCTGGTTGAGAATCACTGTCATAGAGAAAGGTATTATCAATCACTGAGTGCAATTGTTTTATTGCCTCTCAGTTTCAGTGTTTCTACAAAAAAACGTATTTCTGTCAGCTGGACATGTAGCACTGCACAACACACCGGGGGCTAAACCAGCCATATCTGACACATAACACTCAGACCTAGTGGCGTATACAAACCCCCAGAAACACACACTCACAAACGCACACATGCATAATTGGATTTCCTTACGAACAGATGCATGCACAAAAGCCACGCTCCTGTGCGCGCCACGCTCAGACGTGTCATACCATGTTGCGTTATTAAGATATTCACTACGCCTATGATGTTGCATGCCATAATCTTGCAGTACATGTCAGCAGCACAGATGCTGGGTCAGTGGCACCACCTCTGCCACCACTGCCGGAGAGTAATAGTGTGAAAGAGGAGCAGAGCACGGGTCAACCAGAGAGAGCAGGGCTGGGCGTGACGACGGAAGGGGCTTGAACTGTGCAGGGAATTAATTATACGGAGTAGGCTCTGTCGCTATCTCTCAACTTCAACACCTGTGGATAAATGAGACATGCCACCCAGTCTCTATCTTCTTTTCACACAGCAATACCGGTAAATTACCATAAAATTACCAGAATGACTTTACCGGTAAATACACAAATATGCTGTTCACACAAGCAATGGCGTTCTGGCTTTTTACCAGTAAGAGACCATTCACACATCAGCAGCAATATATTGGTAAATTCTGTGATGTCAGTCATCGGAAATGATCTTTAAACGCTGCGCCGTTGTCTTCATCAGCCCGCATGAGGAGAAGCGCTTTAGTTTCACTATCTGTTCAATTTGACAAAATCTTTTTGACGTCTGAGTGAGGGGCATAGCGGATGATCAAACAGAACGCGTGTTTGCTCCTAAAAACACGACACTCGCGTATCCAACTGCAGAGCCGCTGATGAATGGAAAAGAAGGCTGGGTCTCGAGCGCAACACGTTGAAAAAGCTTGTTTTAAAGCAATATTTTAAATTGTACAAATATTTCACAATACTGTTTTACTGTATTTTTGATCAAATAAATGCAGTCTTGGTGATCATAAGAGACTTCTTTCAAAACCACACCGACCCCAAACATTTGAACGCTATGGTATTAATACTATATATTTAATTTTCTAAAAATCTGTTTTAATATCCTTTTTCTCTTTTAAAATGCCTTACATTTTATATATATATATATATATATATATATATATATATATATATATGAGATTGCTCTATTTAAACAAAATTGTACTCATTTCAGCGCAGACAGTGCAACAAAGCTTGTGATTTCTCAGTACATCAGCAGCTTCCTGCACTTACAGCACGCCAGCATCAATTAATCAGTTTGTCAAGAGTTGACAAGTGCTCTGATCTGCCACCACAATGGTCAGCATTAATAGTATAATGTTTTACATGCACTACTAAAGCTGAGAAAATGTTGACGTCTTTTACACTTATATACGCTTTTTCATTCTCTACATTTTTTAGAGCAGTATTTTAAGCAATTTTTTTGGTCGACTGCACAGACTGCTAATGGATTAATTGAAAAGCATAGTAACAGAGTGCTGTGACTTTCTTTCTCGAACACCAGCAAGGAGCACAATGAGCGGGAACATTAGCCGAATGAACAAACAACAGGGCAGCCGTGTCCACTGAGCTCTTAATGTGCTCCGAAACATTGTTTCCCACCCTCATAACGACCTAGACAAGCTGGCACTTCACAGAAAAAAAAATCTCGGCCTCGCTCGCTCTGAATTTACATCTGAAAAGTCCTACATAATGATCACGAGAATGTGTTTTTACTCCTACAGCTGGTCAAGAAAGGTTAGCCAAAAAGACCCCATTAGAGGCCCATAACCCCCCGTGGAGTGTGTTCTCTATCAGAGTGGCCCACTGGCAGGTTAATGCAGTTCCAGCGTCACCACGATGGTCATAATTAAGAAACTTTGCTTTAAACGTGAGAAGCTTGATTATATTTTCTCGGACACCCTGCAGGATGAACATCTGCAGCCTGCTGATATAACACTCATCATTACAAAGCTAGACTTTTCTAGTGGCCTGCGACACGATTTTCAAGCTCCGAGCCAGGCCATCATCAAGACGGCTGATGATAATGCTTTCTCTTTGAAGCCCGCAGATGCTTACGGAGGAGATAAATTCATGCCAGAACTCTGATGTCAAGGAAACAGAGCCATTCATTCATGCAAGCATCGTTTGTACTTCTCAAACTATCAGAAGCAAAATGTAATTTAAAAAAGGGAAGAAAAAAATGCAAAAGAAAACCCAATAAAAAATGATCCCAAGTGGCACATCATTTGCGATGCGCCTTCTACCCTGATCGACAGATGGCACGTCCACTGGATGCCAGAAATAATCACACCTCATAGCATTGTGCAGTGGAGCAAAGGAATTCACATGAAATTCTAAAGCGGCCTTTTGCATTTTCACACCTTCGCTGCTCCATATTGTGACCCTAGAGTCAACACGGTCCAAGGTAAGGGAGCCAGGACAATGGAGGATAAAAACGGATGTATTGGCCAAATCCTTATCTGAGAAAAGCTACTGACAGGAAGGAAGGGGACCGCACATATTTGCCAGTGTCCGGACTCAAGGGACCGAGGGTGGCTGAAGGACAGATACTTTATCCCAGAATTCTAAACATCGACCGTGCCTTAGGTGCCGAGCTCAACCAAAGCCCCTGTAGTCAAACCATCATACTGGGGGCTCATGCATTCCCTACATACGGACGTCTCTCGGTGGCATGGGAGCCAGAAAAACAGCATTTGAGCGGAGGTTCAAGGGTTAAGACTTATTCTAACATTTGTTTCGGAGGTCATTCCATCCCTGCACGGATCAATGTTCTCCCTCCCTTCAATTTCACATGAGCCGGAGCCAAAAGCAAACATAGCCTTGGGGTTATTACTTTGCTCTGCCTGGATCAGTTGGTAACAGGTCTCTGGACACCACAGTAGAGTGCACAGGGAAATTATTCCCCTATTTCTTTCCAAATACCCTTGGGAAACTCCTAGCCATCCATGATGGCTTGACCTGTGCTCTGAAAGCAATTAGTCTGCATTGTGCATGGTTGTCATAACCGAGAACCATCATAAAACCAATGTTCATCTTGGTGCTGGTGGATTAAGTGACCTAAAGAACTCTTAAAGATAAGCGTGCAGCTCCTCTTGTGGGTTTGTTCTAAATCAAGTGTCCAAGTAAATGAAAGGAAAACATCTCTTTATACAAACCCGATTCCAAAAAAGTTGGGACACTGTACAAATTGTGAATAAAAACAGAATGCAATGATGTGGAAGTTTCAAATTTCAATATTTTATTCAGAATACAACATAGATGACATATCAAATGTTTAAACTGAGAAAATGTATCATTTTAAGGGAAAAATAAGTTGATTTTAAATTTCATGGCATCAACACATCTCAAAAAAGTTGGGACAAGGCCATGTTTACCACTGTGTGGCATCCCCTCTTCTTTTTATAACAGTCTGCAAACGTCTGGGGACTGAGGAGACAAGTTGCTCAAGTTTAGGAATAGGAATGTTGTCCCATTCTTGTCTAATACAGGCTTCTAGTTGCTCAACTGTCTTAGGTCTTCTTTGTCGCATCTTCCTCTTTATGATGCGCCAAATGTTTTCTACGGGTGAAAGATCTGGACTGCAGGCTGGCCATTTCAGTACCCGGATCCTTCTTCTATGCAGCCATGATGTTGTAATTAATGCAGTATGTGGTCTGGCATTGTCATGTTGGAAAATGCAAGGTCTTCCCTGAAAGAGACGACATCTGGATGGGAGCATATGTTGTTCTAGAACTTGGATATACCTTTCAGCATTGATGGTGCCTTTCCAGATGCTGCCCATGCCACACGCACTCATGCAACCCCATACCATCAGAGATGCAGGCTTCTGAACTGAGCGCTGATAACAACTTGGGTTGTCCTTGTCCTCTTTAGTCCGGATGACATGGCATCCTAGTTTTCCAAAAAGAACTTCAAATTTTGATTCGTCTGACCACAGAACAGTTTTCCACTTTGCCACAGTCCATTTTAAATGAGCCTTGGCCCAGAGAAAACACCTGCGCTTCTGGATCATGTTTAGATATGGCTTCTTTTTTGACCTATAGAGTTTTAGCCGGCAACGGCGAATGGCACAGTGGATTGTGTTCACCGACAATGTTTTCTGGAAGTATTCCTGAGCCCATGTTGTGATTTCCATTACAGTAGCATTCCTGTATGTGATGCAGTGCCGTCTAAGGGCCCGAAGATCACGGGCATCCAGTATGGTTTTCCGGCCTTGACCCTTACGCACAGAGATTGTTCCAGATTCTCTGAATCTTTGGATGATATTATGCACTGTAGATGATGATAACTTCAAACTCTTTGCAATTTTTCTCTGAGAAACTCCTTTCTGATATTGCTCCACTATTTTTTGCCGCAGCATTGGGGGAATTGGTGATCCTCTGCCCATCTTGACTTCTGAGAGACACTGCCACTCTGAGAGGCTCTTTTTATACCCAATCATGTTGCCAATTGACCTAATAAGTTGCAAATTGGTCCTCCAGCTGTTCCTTATATGTACATTTAACTTTTCCGGCCTCTTATTGCTACCTGTACCAACTTTTTTGGAATGTGTAGCTCTCATGAAATCCAAAATGAGCCAATATTTGGCATAACATTTCAAAATGTCTCACTTTCAACATTTGATATGTTATCTATATTCTATTGTGAATAAAATATAAGTTTATGAGATTTGTAAATTATTGCATTCCTTTTTTATTCACAATTTGTACAGTGTCCCAACTTTTTTGGAATCGGGTTTGTATATTTACAACTTATAAATAAAGTCATAACTCTTGCTGACATTACGGTTATTGGATGTGTGTTGTATGGCATGGCGCTTTGGCGCACTGAGACAATGGAAATTGCACTGTGCTCGATAACGGCAGTGTTTGGGATAATATAGCTGTAAATTGATGCTTTAATTGCGAATGTATTCACTAAGGAATAATGTTTTTATTCATTTAAAAAAGAAGAACTGTCTACATGTAATTGCTTTACAAAAAAAAAAAAAGGAATTAAATAAATATAAAAATGAATAGATGAAAACAAAACCCAATTAAGATAGCAATTAGACTTAGACTTTATTAGGCTTATTACTTGTCCATAAGCTCAACCAATATTGATCAAAGTGTTCTTGTATCATGACTTTGTTACACATAATCTCGCTCAGAAGTGCTGTAAGGAGAGCCCGTAACTGCATTTTCCCATTCAGGCGAAGGTTTGTGAATCTGAACGGGGGAATTGGTTTTGAACTGTATGGTGAAATGTAGAAGTACAAAACAGTAGATGCTAATTACAGTATGGCACACCTTTGCATATTGTTCTGTAAACAAAAAGCATGAAATAATTAAGTGTCTTGAGATCACAGTATAGTTTGCATCATTAGGCAAAGGCAATCTACATGTAGGGAAACTACATAAGATGATGTAGATATGGATGTTTATAGGTCATTAAATGTTCACCACAGGTGGTTCCCAGTAGCTTAACAACAGACTGTACACTTATACACACACGACAAAATACAGTCAAACCCAACCTGGCTTCTATGTAAAGATGCATCTCCTATATTCAGTGTCCTTATATAGAATTAATTTAGTAGAATTAAGTCTTTAGCCCTGTTTGGATAAGAATTGTTCTACATGGGAAAATAATCTGAAATGTCAGTGTTTTTCTCGCAGTTCCCAAGAGAAAATTCCTGACCTGGATTTAAAAGGAACACACACAAGTAATGTGGTATTTTAATTTCCATTAAAACTGTCTGATTTTAAATAGTCTGAAATACAATTTCGAAAATCTTTTCCACCACTAAGAGCAGTATATGCGAGTTTTTGGATATTTGGCACAAAGATTTTTTATAAATAATAATAATATAATAAAATTATATAAATAATATTTGTGAATGAATGATATGTAACATAACTATATTTCATGTAAAATAATTATCTTTCAACATTTTATTGCTAACACTTATGGCATAAACTTTTAATTGGGTTGATATAATCCCTCTATATTTGTGACAATATCTTGCAATTGACCATGCTTGAGTCACACACAGACTTCAACATTCAGCATGCAAAACACAACAGTGGTAACAAGGTTTTTTTGTTTTGTTTTGTTTTTTAAATTAGTAAGACCATTACAATTTTATTTGCTGTTGTTATTGGGGTTATACTGACAAAAGACAGCAAATAAAATGGTAAAATAAAGCCAAAAATAGTAAAACAAAGCAATGAATTTATTCATGCCGCAATGCACTTTGGGAGTACACTTCCTCAGATCACAGATAGAATTAAGCTGACAAAACTTAAACAGTTTAAGTAAGAACAACTTGATACAATTAAGTTATGCTTACTTAATTGAATTAATGCAACGGGTTTCCTTAATTTTTTTTTTAAGTAAAGTCAACTAATCACTTTTTACAGTGTAGTTAAAGTGTCATCACCTATGTGAATAAAATCATACTACCTTGCCCATATGTGAATTACTTCTTAAGTTTTACTTTAAAGTTTTGATAAGAGCCATTTAAATATTCCTTAAAATGTGTCACCCTGAGAAACACTTTGGACAGTGCTAAATTCAATCCATGAGAATGAAATTGTCATTTATCTTGTATTATTAATGCCATTCTGTTCATTCCAGATGCTTTTGTGGAATTTTGCCAAACAATTAATGAAGATTGATTACTGAAACAGAAACAAAAGAGGGGTTAGTAACACAGTGTTGAAAATATGTTCTTCCACTCCATTACATTTCTGATCAACAACCTAATAATCTCCATAATATGTTTTCACCATCACTCAGTAACCACCAAATCTCTCTGAAAAGAAACTACAGTGTTTAATACAGGTCTCATGATCTCTGTTACCTTAAACATGTCTGATTTGCTCTACAGTGACAGCTTTTCAAACCGTGTAAAAAAGTCAGCTTGGGTTTCCGCAACACTGACGGTTTGAGTTTAAGCATGTTCGGAAGGGAACAAGCGTCTGTAATGCTGGAGTGGACTGAATTCAGCTCAGCCCGCTGCCAAACAACCACAGAGAAAACCCTTGACCCTAAAGTAATCTCAATGACTCCGGTCCCAGTTGTTTGGTGTATCTGTGTCCTTCAGTAGAGCCGGGGTGAAGAAGTTTCTATTCTGCCTTGTAGCTAACAAAACAAAAATATCATACTTAGTAGGAAACAGGGCAAACGTGGATTTTTAGAAGTCTTAGAAAGAAGAGGTCAGATATTCATACAATACAATACAAAAATAATGTCCAACGGGATTATAGCTGCATTTAAAGGGGAATTTAAAGAAAGAGAAAATCCTGGAAAAAAAAAATTCTTTCTTTCTTCTGTGTAACAAAAAAAGATGATGTTAGGCTGGATGATCATGCTGCCTTATAGAGAACAGACTCAGAGGTGGTCAAGCTCAAAGATGACAAAAAATAAAAAATAAAGTTTTCTAAAGGTATATGATAATTTTCTAAAATCAGGCTAAATTTTAAGTTATTCACAGAAAATATCCCCTCCACCATAGATATTAAATGTCATAAAACTTTATGAATATGTGTATTTGAATTTGGTACACCGCAAAAGGTTACGAGACACATCCCTGATGTGTGACATGCGTTGATGTGCAATTTTTGAATACTATACAAACATGCATGAGATTTGAGAGCTGCAGAAGATAAGATTATTAGTGAATAACAACCTAAATTTATGTTCTCATTCATATTTAGTTATTGTATGGCTTGGAATATGTCACATATACAGACTAACACATTCAGAGATTTGGGGTTAGTAAGATTTGTGGGTAGAAAGAAATTAATAATTTTACTGAGCATTAAATTGATCAAAAGTTAAATATATTTATAATGTTACAAAAGATTTATACTTCAAATAAATGCTGGTGGGTCACAAAAATATTAAGCAGCACAACAGTTTTCAACATTAATGATAATAATCAGAAATGTTCTTGAGCAGCAAATCATCCTATTAGAATGATTTCTGAAGGATCATGTGACACTGAAGACTGGGGTAATAATGCTGAAAATTCAGCTTTGACATCACAGGAATACAATGCATTTTAAAACATTAAAACAGAAAACAGTTATTTTAAATAGAAAAAAAATATTTCACAATATTAATGGTTTACTGTATTTTTATTAAATAAATGCAGCCTTGGTGAGCATAAGAGACTTCTTTCAAAAACGTTGTTAAATGTTACAGAGTACAAACTTTTGAACAATGTAGACTGTATAGTATAGTATAGTATAGTATAGTATAGTATAGTATAGTATAGTATAGATTTATTCACGGACATTACACATCTTCATGTGAAGACAATATTGACAAAAAAGGGCTTTTTTAAAACTGAAACTCCGAGCATGGAAATATACCTGAACACCTGAGAAGCAGACAGGTGGGGGCAAACGTGTCAAGCGCACGTAATTTAAGGTAAAGAGAGAATAACGTGAAATTGAGGAGTGTCAGATCACAATCATTCTGAACGATGTGTAACCCAGTTATAAAATGTGTTAAGTGTTTTAATAACACTTTATAAAAAGATTAATATCAAATGATATAAACACTGGGTTTTTGTTGGATTTACCCCATAAAATACATTTTCAATTTTTGCACAGAATCTTGTTTTTCTCCTCTTAAAAACAAAAGCTTTTCAGATCTAAATTTGTTTTACACAATATAATAATATTCTTAATGTATTGCCTTTGTCCCTCCTTGCTGCATTGTTCATTGGTTGAATCGGCTCAGCACCAATTATCAGAGAGAGAGAGAGAGAGAGAACGTTACTGCTGATCAGGAAAAGTTATATATATGCTTGGAAGATCGCGGTGGAATGGCATCGATTGTTTATCCATTATTAATCATCTATTATTGATCGGTTTCCTGTGTATCTTGGTGAGTTTTGTCATTTTTTTGTCATATTGAGCGATTTTGAAATGATTAGCATAATTGGCTAAACCATGTGCTATCTTACTGCATAATGTGGGCTGTTGCATTGCAGTTGTTAGCATCAAGTTACAATATCTCAACGATTACACAATCTCAGAGAAATGTTTGTCTTTTATACCACCTTGTTCTAAAATCTATTTCACTATTTGTAATATTGGGATTTAAGTGTGCATTTATGCAGGCCAAATAGGCCAAATGTTCTAAATGAGGGTTTAAGATTTATTTTCCTGAATTTTGCAAATGTGTATTGAGAATAATACATGTTGTATTTTCCATCTCTCTTGTACTATGGAATTTACAGTATAATGTTTACAGTTAAGATAATGTGGTTTGATTCATTTATCAGATCAATTAATTGAAATGCATCAGTATATTTTATTGATGTTTCCACATGCAGTTTTCATATATGTAACATATGGAAGTTATTTTCATGGAAGTGATGATCTTTAGGCCTAATTGATGTTAAGGTTTAAACAAATGTTTTACAGTCACTTGTTTTGTAAATGCAGGTCGGGTCTTTTCGTAACGGGGAATTCTGTTAGTTGATCGGTGAGGAGTGTGAAACCTTAGATGGCGAGCCACCCAACTGGATCTCTTGGAGTCTCTGCGAACTTGAACTTGAAATTCTGAGAAACATTACGTGGTAGGACTGTTACCAAACAGGAATCTAACAGACATTAGAGAACATTTTTGATGCTTGGCTACTTTTGAAAGACTGCCGAACTGGTCGCAGACAATACACATATACTGATAAACGCACACGCCAACATTTGTTTCAAAAGGGGTTTTATTTCATTTTATTTGTACGCCGGCTACATTCTATTGTGACTTTGTACAATATAATTTTTCCTACTAAAGTTACATTGAAACTGTTACAGTGAATCTGTCCATTCATTTGTGTTGCATGGTCTGAACCTCTTACGAACCTAGAGTTGTGTATTTACCTATAGATGGGTTACAGATGCCTCTGAAATTTCAGCCAGAGGGAATTCCAGCAGTCTTCAATATTAGGGCAGCTCAGTAACAGTCACACTACACTGCACCTCATCACGGTTAGGGCACCAATTAGCCTGCCCATCTACGGATGATCAGTTCTCAAGGCACTAACGCATTTAGGCTCAGATAGCCTCACATTAACAACTTAAATCCAAATACTCTTTTGGTCTCAGCTCAGTGAGTGATGAAAGAGAAAATGTGCTGGAAAAACGCAGCGCACGTTTGCCCAGGCATGACAGCTCTAACAGGGACAGTGCAGAAAAGTTTGCTAGATGAGAGGCTATGGTTAATGCACCCTGATTACCAACACAAAACTTTCACGAAACCTCTAAAGCCATTAAATCTCAGCACACACACACACATTTAGAAGATTTAGCAAAATCGGAATGCCTCGTGTTCCTTTCCAAATGTAAATTCAAGGACTGTTTGTCCTGATCGATTGGCCTCAATTTTCTGATTGAAGTCACTGAAGTTATCAAAAAGGAGGTTGATTAGCAAGCCCACGCAAGGTAATGACACAGCACAATCAATTTGTCTTGCTAAATGCTATATTCAGAGAATCTCTATTCTTTTATTCTAAAGGAGAAGTTTGGTATAGTAACTGTACATTTCATTATTTTGTATTATGTATTTTTTAATTTACATTTACTCTACTTTATAAAACAAATTCAAATAAATGTACTTTTTTACTTAAATGTACTTTTAAAATGTTATGGTTCATTTTATTAATTATATTATGTTAGATTATTAATTATATTATTGGGAAATAAAATGAACCATAAAATCATATAAAGTATAAAAAGTTCAGTATATAAGAATTAAAAACAAATGTGTATAATATATTTTATTAAACAATACATTAATACACATTTTATATATACTGTATTTCATAAAATAAATTCAAATAAATGTAATATTAATTATATTATATTATATTATTCAGGTTAATAGAATTAAGAATAAAATAAAAGAGCATTTATTAAGTATAAAGAATGTTCAATAAATATTTGATTTTTTTTTTTTTTTTTTTCAATTCAAATTCAATTCAAATTCAAAAAGCTCATGAATTGTAGAGGCAATTCATATTTTTTTGAATATCGTCCAACCCTCTCCTAAACACAGAATGCATAACAATCAAGAGCACGGCTACAGCATCAAAGAACTGCTGTCTAATTTCCAAATGAGTTTGAGAGCTCTCAAATGAATAAGCAATGTTCTTCATTAATAGTAAAACAACAGCATCTATCTAACATCAAATAACAGATTCTAGACTTGTGTGCTGCATACACCTCTTTCAGAGGACCTCTCATCACACGGCGTTGTGTAATTCTTTTATTTATGGCTTTCAAACAGAGGAAGAATGGCTCAGGCTGGCCGGCAGCGGTCCATGGCCATAGGTTTACTGCCATGCCTCGGTTCATTTAGAGCTGAAAATCAGTGACCTCAGAAAGCAGACAAATCAAACACTGATACACCCTCGTAAACTGTCAAACTGGGGCTTGTCACTCATGCAGCCTTCGGCCTAGCAGATTTATTTCTACTTTATACAAACACATTTCTCACTGAACCTGTATTGTTTTAAAAATAGAAACAGAAAGGTAGGTCTGCTTGTAAGTTTCCTGTGACGTTCTATATGTCAGTGTCTATTAGGTGAGGAGGTGATGGGGGGTGGTGAGCAGGTGATGGGGGGTAGGGCTAGCTGAAGGGAGAAAATGTCAGAGCCTGGCAGGGATGAGCCGAACTGCTGGGAGGTGTGAGGAGATGATTAACCACTGCTCTGTCCTTAATATTCTTTCAAAGGCCTGGGAATACTGAATGCAAAAAAAAAAAAAAAAAAAAAAAAAATCCTATTCTAAATACCATTCTCTTGCTGCATAGGTTTTGGCCTCAAATTCCCTACCTGTCACTATTTGAAGTTGTGTGTAGGCCAAAGAGGCAATTACTGAGCCCACCAGAGGTTAAGTGGGTCCTGCCATAAGATGAATTGGTGTTCTGCTGCAGTATGAATTCGTACAGCAAAGGCTGATTCATATATTTGCAACATATGAAAACACACAACCTTCCCCAGGTGGTGTCACTAGCATATACATATTACAGTAATAGCTTATAGGGACAGTTTACCAAAAACTAACAATTTTATTAACAATTACTTAGTCATCCTCATGTAATACCGTAATTGTTGTTTTAACAACGTGGAAGCTGATATTATATAGAGTATGTCACTTACTGTCACTCACTTAGTGCACACTTTCACTGCATGATTTAGCACAGAATAGAATGATCCAGTTAACGATCCCAAAATTCAATATATGAGTTTTTGTCATTTCTATATGATATAGTAAAGAAATATCACACAAGCATGCTGTTGTTCCCAAATATCAGTCAGTAAATTATCCAATTTCAAATGTGATATTGATTTTTATTCAACAGTTCAACAAACTAGTGTTGTGACAATACCAAAATAATGACTTTGATAAGATACCTGACTAAAATATTGCAATACTAATACTGTCTGAACTGATAACACAGCAAAAATTGTAAGTTTGAACAATGGATAACAGAACATGGAACTTAAAAATTCTTGTTTTATTTATAAATTTAAACAAGATGAGATGATGTTTGTAACATTGATAAAAGGATTAAGCCAAATTGAAATTATTACTGCCCTCAACTGCCTCATCAAACTCAGATGGTGAAAAGTTTGCTCGTCACAAAATAAATCGCACTCATTTGATGTATGTGAGGGAATGAGCATCATGTAGGCTAATTATGTTATCAATCACATTCATTAACCTGACGTTTAGGGGTGTGCGATTATGACCAAAATCTTATTTTACAAATTACATTTCACAATATAGCCTATATATACACTTGTTTGTGTGTGTTTGTGTGTGTTTGTGTGTGTTTGTGTTTGTGTTTGTGTTTGTGTTTGTTTGTGTTTGTGTTTGTGTGTGTGTGTGTGTGTGTGTGTGTGTGTGTGTGTGTGTGTGTGTGTGTGTGGTTCTGGTAAACTAAATGGACCAAATGTCCCCACAATGATAGTAATACCAGTAATGTTTGACCTTGTGGTGACATTTTTGGTCCCCATGTGGATGACAGCTTATTAATCATACTAAGCGTAAATTAAAATTAAAAATGTAATAATGCAGGACGTTTTCTGTGACGGGTAGGTTTAGGGTTAGGGAATAGTATATACAGTTTTTACAGTATAAAAATCATTGTCTACGGAAAGTCCCCATAAAACATAGAAACCCAACACTCTCTCTCTCTCTCTGTGTGTGTGTGTGTGTGTGTGGCCTGGTAAGCCCTACATTATGGGGACAAAATGACCCTTCAAAGATGGCAATATCTGAAATTCTTGTCCCTGTGGGGACATTTTTGCTTCCCATGAGGAAAATAGCTTATAAATCATACAGTTTGTACAGTATAAAAATCATTACTTCTATGAAATGTCCCCATAAAACATGAAAACCCAACATGTATGTATGTGTGTGTGTGTGCGCGCACAAGAATAACTTTTATATTGTTATTGATATGATTTGTTATTGATTTACTAAATTTACGTAACTATATACTTAATTTCATACATTATTTATTAAAAATACAAATGCTTAAATATAATAGTGCACGTATTTGAGGTATTTTATCATTGTAATGATGTAATATGCGGCTCATAATAAAAATGATCAACAAATAATTTAATCATTACATTAATAATTATTAGGGCTGTCAATAGATTAAAATTTTGAATCGTGATTAATCACACCCTAATCACATGGAATTAATGCTCAAATACACGATAAGCGATCAATCGTGATTAATCATTTACTTATCATGAAATTAAGCATACATCGTTTATCTTGTTTAACACATTTACTATTTTGTCATCATTTGCTATATCCAGTAAAGTAAACTGATCAGATTGAAGGGTGATTCTCACAAAACTGTATTTTCTGCAAGCATTTTTCAAGGTAAATTTACGTGTCTTTCCAAAACAGGACACTCAGAGACTCCAAAAGGACACCTAATAACCAAATGATATATGGAGTACATATAATTCATAAATTTATGCACACCTAAGCACACACACACACACACACACACACACACACACACACACACACACACACACAAAAAAAGGTTTTTTTTACTGTTTACTTTGTAATGGTTTTTTGAGCTTGTTTACGCTTAAGACATGTCAAGTTGCGACACCGAACAGGACCAAATGGAGATGCAAAAAAAAAAAAAAAAAAACCTAAACCAACCACCTTGACCTGACTGCATATGCCTATTACAGTACACAGATCCATTCAGAATTACTAAATACAGCAACATACAGATGACAGATAAAAACATTATCCCGAATGTGTGGAAACACTGTCAATGTACTGAAATGTGTCTGTGCATCATTATACTGTAACTTAGTATATTATATATTGTAGCATATAAGTGGGAACAGATATTTGTCTATTTATGAAAATTGCTCATTAAAATTTCATTGATTTTCATTTGCTAACAATTTTAATGTACGTTATTATTCATAATAATGTAATTCATGTTTATATACATATTTTCATATTTATTTTAATGTGTTTAATTTGTCAATGTTAGTTTAGAATGATATGAGAATGAATAAATGATGATAGAATTTTCATTTTTGGACGAACTGTTCCTTTCAAACAATTTTATAAGTAATCTTATAATATGAGCAGTCCAAATGCACCCCATTGTGCACCACCTGTGTCAGAATGTTTATTTGGTATCGGAGGGCAAACACACATTCCTGTTTTGTTTTCTTTCCATTCAGAACCAGCAGAGTAGGACAATGCGTTTTAAAAGTGCCAACAGGGTAAGTTCAAGAGAACAGGCATTTAAATATGAAAATGAAATGTGGCCATGTCCCCTGTAGATAAAGTCTCACACTTACAGCCGTGAGCATACTGATGGAAAATGGTGCGGGTTAATGAATATTGACACAGAATAATCTTTCCAGCCAGGTCGCAGGTGCACTCTCTCCCAGTCACATTTAACTCTCTGGATCTGACAAGCACAGATCAAAGGCACACTTGGGCTCAGAGACTGATCAAAACCTGATGTAACACAGCCGCTTAAGGATTCAATCCAGACTGAGGCATGTTACAATCAACCATCTTGCCAAAAGGAAAATTGATCCCCCAAAAGTTATTTGCTATTGGTTTGTTTGTTTTCTGTAAAATGAAATTCCTCAACAAAGAAAAGGCTAGACAAATCTGACAGAATAAACTGAGAAAATTACTCAAAGTGTGCGTAATTTCTGTGCTCCTAACATTACCAAAAAGAACAGCAAAAATCTGAAATTGTGCTATATGTCAGAGCGCTGCCCACAAGACTATGGCTCTGAAAATAGGGATTTAAAAAAACTTAGCTTTTTCGAATATTATCTTTTATGCAGTGTGTAATATAGCTGTCTGTGAATGTAAACAATCTGCAAAGTTGTGAAGCCGAAAGTGCACGATAAATAAAGTTCCCTTTCGTTCAGTCACTCCGAGTAACGTCAGTGACTGACGAATGGGGGTTTCGCTTAGAAGCCTATCATCTTCGAGATCTAAAAAACGCCCAATGGCAGCGCCAATGCCATGGGCATGCGGAATTTGCATAGCGTAACTCCGCCCCACAGCGTGGGTATATAAGGAAGTACGCTGGCAACATCGCATTATGTTTCTGCTTCGGAGCCAAGAGTATCTCTTCACTCCTCAAGCCTTCTGAGTATCGTCAGCTTCTTCGAGACGAACAGCTTTCCAGTTGGTGTTGGTGTGACGGCGTGTTCCAGCGATCGTTTACTGCCTGCCTGCTGATCTGTGCAGTGGTCTGCATTCAGCCGGTATTCGGTCCCTGGGCGCTTCGGCATCACTGCGAAGCTTCCTCTCTTAAAAGAGCTCACACTTGGCACGTCTTTTTCAAGATGTCTCGCCAGTGTGCTTCTGGGTGCGGTCGATATCTGCCGCCCTCTGATGGGCACAATCACTGCCTGATGTGCTTGGGCTTTCAGCATGCTCAGGCAGCGTTTGTGGATGAGACATGTTCCCACTGCGGGGACATGCCCATCTCGGTGCTGCGGTCGAGACTCAATGAGCTCCGTAATAGAGTGAGAGTCCCCTCTGCCACACCCCAATCTGCTGTCTCTACGCGAGGCAGCACTTTGGCTGGTGGCCAGGGTGACCTGAGGGTGACGGTGTGGAACAAAGCCCCGACGCTCATGCCTCGGACCACACCCCCCTCTAGCGCACCGTTCCCGCCGTGCGCTCAGACTGAGACACCGGAGCCGGCTCCTGCTGTTCCGAGTGTGTCGTTTGGCACCGCAGAGGACGAGCGAATGTCGATCGCCGCATCACAAGGTGGGCTGGAGTCCTCCGAGGATGATGATTCGGCTGTGCTGCCGCCTTCCGGTGTGCCAGCATTGTCCGAGTCGGACCCGGAGTTGACAGCCATGCTTTCCCGGGCAGCCGCGAGTCTCGGGTTGGAGTGGAACCCTCCACCCCGTCCTGAACGCTCGCGGTTGGACGATTGGTTTTTGGGGGCGCCGCGTTCTGACACCCGTCAGACCACGCCCCCAATACCTTTTTTCCCGGAGGTGCATGAGGAGGTCACGCGGTCCTGGAAGTCCCCGTTGTCTTCCCGTGACCGATCGGCGGCCTCCTCCACCTTCTCTGCCCTCGATGGGGCCGCGGCCAAAGGGTACACTGGGGTTCCCCCGGTTGAACGCTCTGTTGTGATGCAACTGTGTCCGCAGAGTGCTTCAACGTGGCGTGGTGACCCTAAGCACCCCTCCAAAGCCTGTAGTTTCACATCAACCTTGGTGGCGAAATCCTACAGAGCTGCGGGGCAGGCTGCCGCCTCTTTGCATGCCATGGCCATCCTTCAGGCCTACCAGGCCCGGATGCTCAAGGACATGCACGAGGGTAGAGCTGACCCAGGGCTCAGAAATGAGCTGCGTGCCGCCACCGACCTCGCCCTCCGGGCGACGAAGGTGACCGCACGCTCCCTGGGCCAGGTGATGTCCACAGCAGTGGTCCAGGAGAGACACCTATGGCTCAACCTGGCTGATATGCGGGACGCCGAGCGGACTCGTCTCCTCGACGCTCCCATATCCCAGGATGGGCTATTCGGCGGCGCGGTTGAGAACTTCGCCCAACAGTTCTCAGCCGCCCAAAAGCAGACTGAGGCCATCAAGCACGTACTGCCCCGGCGGCCAGCTGCTGCTTCCACCCAGCCGCCGGCACAGTTGCCTCAGTCTGCTCGCCGCCGAGGGCGCCCTCCCGCGGCTCCCGCCCCTCCCGCGCCACCCAAGCAGCAGCCTCCACCTGGGCCGCGCCGTGGAGGACGCCGTAGGAAGGCGCCCCAGTCCGCTCCAGCCCCGCAGCCCGCCAAGCGCCAGGCTAAGCGGCGCTCCTGACGCGGACAGCTCAGGGATGGGCAGTTCTTTCCAGGAGATGGTAGCAGGACCACTCCTTCCCCCGGTGGAGGGCCGGGGGAGAATCCTTTGTTCCGCTGCTGGCCCCCGGGTCAGCAGCACCCTTTTATGGTTAAAGAAAGAACTGACATACCCATCCCTGAGCGACCAGAGACCGATGGCAGTGTGCGCCGCCCCCGGGCCACGCCACTCTCGTCCCTCTCTGACGCCAGTCTCCTCTCAGAGCAGACCCCAGTGGAACGCGCGTCCTTCCCTGGTCTCCTCTGTCAGGACGCGGCTGATGACCGTGCCCCCACACCGGGACGCTACGCCTCCCACGTCTGGGCCGGTCACGCCGCCTCGCTGCCCCACCCGGGGTACGTCTATGGTTCGCATGACCCCGCTGGTGCAGTTTCTGGGAGCCTGGCTTCAGCTCCCTGGACTGTCCCGCTGGGTCGCGAAGACCATCAGGCTCGGCTATGCGATTCAGTTCGCTCAGGCTCCTCCTCGTTTCCGGGGAGTCCGATTCACCATAGTGGGGCCCAATGCCCCCCTCATGCGTGCGGAGGTTGCTACCTTGCTGGCGAAGGGTGCGATCGAGCCTGTCCCTCCAGCCGAAATGGAGTCCGGCTTCTACAGCCCTTACTTCATTGTACCCAAGAAAACCGGTGGGTTACGACCGATCCTGGACCTGCGCGTCCTGAACCGATCCCTTCACAGGCTTCCGTTCAGGATGTTGACAGCGAAACGCCTTTTCGAATGCGTTCGTCCAGCAGATTGGTTTGCAGCGATCGACCTGAAGGACGCCTACTTCCATGTCTCCATTCTTCCTCGACACAGACCGTTCCTACGGTTTGCTTTCGAGGGGCGGGCATACCAGTACGCGGTCCTCCCATTCGGGCTAGCTCTGTCCCCTCACGTCTTCACGAAGATTGTCGAGGCAGCCCTTGTGCCACTCAGGCAACACGGGGTTCGCATCCTGAACTACCTCGACGACTGGCTGATCCTCAGCCACTCTCGAGAGCAGGTGTGCGAACACAGAGACCTGGTGCTCCAGCACCTAGCCCGTCTGGGCCTTCGGGTCAACTGGGAGAAGAGCAAACTCTGCCCAGTGCAGAGGATCTCTTTTCTCGGTATGGAAATCGACTCGGTCGCCATGTGTGCGCAGCTTACGAGCGAGCGCGCGCAGTCACTGCTGACTTGCCTTCGTCAAATCGAGAGCAAGAGTGCGGTTCCACTGAAGTTATTTCAGAGGCTCCTGGGGCATATGGCATCTGCAGCCGCGGTAACGCCGCTCGGTTTGCTTCATATGAGACCGCTTCAGCACTGGCTTCGCGATCGAGTCCCGAGATGGGCATGGCAGTCGGGCACGCTCCGGGTCCCAGTGACTCGGGCCTGCCTGCAGACCCTCACCCCGTGGTCGAACCTCAGTTTTCTACGGGCCGGTGTGTCCTTAGAACGAGTTTCCAGGCATATTGTTGTGTCAACAGATGCCTCCACCACGGGCTGGGGTGCCATGTGCAATGGACATGCTGCCGCGGGCTCCTGGACAGGACCCCAGCGCCTCCTGCATGTCAATTGCCTCGAGTTGCTGGCAGTACGGTTCGCCCTGCACCGCTTCCGAGCGCTGCTCAAGGGTCAACACGTGCTAGTCCGGTCAGACAACACGGCCACAGTAGCGTACATCAACCACCAGGGTGGTCTGCGTTCCCGCCGCATGTCTCAACTCGCCCGCCATCTCGTCTTATGGAGTCAGAAGCACCTGAGGTCCCTTCGTGCCATCCATATCCCGGGAGTCCTGAACCGTGCAGCCGACGAGCTCTCACGGCTTCAGCCACTTCCTGGAGAATGGAGACTCCATCCCCAGACGGTTCAGCTGATTTGGGAACAGTTCGGCGACGCACAGGTAGATCTGTTTGCCTCCCACGACTCTTCCCATTGCCGCCTGTTTTATTCCCTGACCGAGGGCCCCCTCGGCACGGACGCTCTGGCGCACAGCTGGCCGCGGGGCCTCCGCAAGTATGCGTTTCCCCCAGTGAGCCTTCTTGCACAGCTTCTGTGCAAGATCAGGGAGGACAAGGAGCAGGTCATTTTGGTCGCCCCGTATTGGCCCGGCCGGACCTGGTTCTCCGAACTCGTACTCCTTGCGACAGCCCCTCCCTGGTCGATTCCTCTGAGGAAGGACCTCCTTTCTCAGAGACGGGGCACCCTTTGGCACCCGCGTCCCGATCTTTGGAACCTCCACGTGTGGCTCCTGGATGGGACGCGGCAGGTTTGAGTACCCTACCACCTCAGGTGGTGGCTACCATCACTTCCGCTAGGGCCTTGTCTACTCGACACGCCTATGCGTTGAAGTGGAACCTCTTCGTCACCTGGTGTTCTTCTCGCCAAGAAGACCCCTGGAAATGCCCGATCGGGTCCGTGCTCTCATTCCTCCAGGAAGGGTTGGAACGAAGGCTGTCTCCTTCCACCCTCAAGGTTTATGTGGCCGCTATTTCTGCCTACCACGACCTTGTGGAGACGAAAAAGGTAAGTCAGCACGACCTGGTCATCAGGTTCCTGAGGGGAGCGAGGAGACTGAATCCTCCTCGCTCTCCCCTCGTACCCTCTTGGGACCTCGCAGTAGTCCTAAGCGCTCTGCAGAGGGCTCCCTTTGAGCCATTGCGGTCAGTCGAGCTTAAGTTCCTGTCTATGAAGACAGCGCTCCTGACCGCTTTGGCCTCCATCAAGAGGGTAGGGGACCTGCAGGCATTTTCGGTTGACGAAGCGTGCCTGGAATTCGGGCCGGCCAACTCTCACGTGATCCTGAGACCCCGGCCTGGATATGTGCCCAAGGTTCCCACCACTCCCTTCAGGGACCAGGTGGTGAACCTGCAAGCGCTGCCTTTGGAGGAGGCAGACCCAGCCTTGGCACTGCTCTGTCCAGTACGCGCCCTCCGTGCTTACGTAGACAGAACGCAGTGTTTCAGGACCTCAGACCAGCTCTTTGTCTGTTATGGTGGGAAGCTGAAGGGAAAGGCTCTCTCCAAGCAAAGGTTGTCTCACTGGATAGTGGACGCCATTGTTTTGGCTTACCAAACGCAGGGGCGCCCATGCCCCCTTGGGGTCAGGGCTCACTCCACCCGGAGTGTGGCCTCCTCTTGGGCTCTAGCGCATGGCGCCTCGCTGACAGACATTTGCAGAGCTGCAGGCTGGGCGACACCCAACACATTCGCCAGATTCTATAATCTCCGAGTGGAGCCAGTGTCCTCTCTTGTACTCGCCTCTACTAGTGGCCGGTAATGGACTAGGCTCAGGTGTCTTCGCTTGCTCGCCATTCCACTCCACGGACTGGATACGTGCGATATTTTCCTCAGGTAGTTTCCCTGAAGCCCTGAGTTCCTCCAGCACTGTTGATGCTGACACCAGTACGTCTGCCCACTCGCTCAGGCCCTCGTGTTGGCTAGGTGCCACCGTGTGCATGGTTCCCCCGTTGGGCGACCCCCACATGTGTATTCCCACTGTAAGTCTCCCTGAGCAGGTGTCTTTCCCTTGGCAAGCCCCTTGCCACCCCTGGGGGTAAAATTCTTCCACCTTCGGCTGGTTACCCCAGAGTTTCCCATATGTAGCCCTGAGCGGGTCATATGTGTTCTTAAGTCCTCCCTACGGGTAGGCATTTGGCGCATACTTCCACCTGGAATATGCTTCCCAGTGTACCTTGGTATTCCTGTGTTAAGTGGGAGTCCTTCGTCCGTACTAGCTTACGACAGGGAGCTCACGCTTACGCAGGGCACTGGATGACAGCCGAGTGGCGTGATTATATTGGGACCCCCATTCGTCAGTCACTGACGTTACTCGGAGTGACTGAACGAAAGGGAACGTCTCGGTTACGTATGTAACCCTCGTTCCCTGAGGAGGGAACGGAGACGTAACGTCCCTCTGCCACTTCCGCTGTACCGCTGGAACAGCCGGGAGTTCAGTCTTGGCTCCTCAGCAGGTAAACATAATGCGATGTTGCCAGCGTACTTCCTTATATACCCACGCTGTGGGGCGGAGTTACGCTATGCAAATTCCGCATGCCCATGGCATTGGCGCTGCCATTGGGCGTTTTTTAGATCTCGAAGATGATAGGCTTCTAAGCGAAACCCCCATTCGTCAGTCACTGACGTTACGTCTCCGTTCCCTCCTCAGGGAACGAGGGTTACATACGTAACCGAGACGTTATTGTCTCTCAAAAGAAAGAATCGACTGTCTTACTGAAATACTTCTGTTAATCAGCTGTGAACCACGATTATCTAAAACTGTGTCTATTAATGCAGATTGTCTGCATTAAATGTCAGATAAAGAATTGAGCAAGAGTTGTTTTACAAATTTTAATGTTACATCAGTAATTCACGTTAGTGCTCAGCTAACATATGCGCTGTTATTGATACAGTTAATGATACAATTCCCACATGTGCACCGCAATACCTTTCGAACAATTCAGTCATGGTAACCTTGCTTTGTGTACTGTTGTGCAGTCATGTTGGAACAGGAAGGGGCCATCCCCACTGTTCCCACAAAGTTGGGAGCACGAAATTGTCCAGAATGTCTTGGTATGCTAAAGCATTAAGAGTTCCTTTCACTGGAACTAAGGGGCCAAGCCCAACCCCTGAAAAACAACCCCCCGTCCACCAAACTTTACACTTGGCACAATGCAGTCAGACAAGTACCGTTCTCCTGGCAACCGCCAAACCCAGACTCGTCCATCGGATTGCCAGACAGAGAAGCATGATTCATCACTCCAGAGAACATGTCTCCACTGCTCTAGAGTCCAGTGGTGGCGTGCTTTACACTACTGCATCCGACGCTTTGCATTGCACTTGGTGATGTAAGGCTTGGATGCAGCTGCTTGGCCATGGAAATCCATTCCATGAAGCTCTCTACGCACTGTTCTTGAGCTAATCTGAAGGCCACGTGAAGTTTGGAGGTCTGTAGCTATTGACTCTGCAGAAAGTTGGTGACTTCTGTGCACTGTGCGCCTCAGCATGCGCTGACCCCGCTCTGTGATTTTACGTGGCCTACCACTTCGTGGCTGAGTTGCTGTTGTTCCCCATTGGTTCCACTTTGTAATAATACCACTAACAGCTGACCGTGGAATATTTAGTAGTGAGGAAATTTCACGAATGGACTTATTGCACAGGTGGCAACCTATCACGGTACCACGCTTGAATTCACTGAGCTCCTGAGAGCGACCCATTTTTTCACAAATGTTTGTAGAAGCAGTCTGCATGCCTAGGTGCTTGATTTTATACACCTTTGGCCATGGAAGTGATTGGAACACCTGAATTCAATGATTTGGAGAGGTGTCCCAGTACTTTTGGCAATATAGTGTATATAAACTAATATTTACGATCAGAATCCTGTTGTGTGGGGGGAATCCCGAGGACAAACGCGCACGCACTCTGTAGATTGCCACATGGAAAGGGTAGAAAAGGAGCTGACTGAAGACTCACCTCCAGCTCACGCTGTAACATGACAAGTCCATGTTCACACCGTCTCCACAAATTCATCCAAACATTCTTCTTTTTTTTTTTCAGCAAATTTTCTGTAAAAAGCAGTCCAAACACCATAATCCTCATTTCTTCTTGCCCGTCGTCCGCCATGTTTGTTTAATATAAGGTCGCGACTGCAAGATATTTTGTGAGATTTCGGGAAGTCAGGAATCTGGTTGTTTGTGAATGAAATCTGTTAGGCTGTGTCCCAATTCAAAGGCGGCATCCTTCGAAGGACTTGGACTTCAAAGGCCACGCTTTCAAAGGCCGTGAAGGTCGGACTGAGCGTTGTTAAATGGGACGGTCTAGCCTACGGAGGACTGTTCTTGTCGCCTAGCAACTCTGTGACAGCTGCCGTTGATGAGCAGCATTAACAACGGGACTTTTTTTAAAGTTATATTCAACTGCCTAAAAACAAAACGTTTGGGTTCACAACCTGTCTAAATATGTTCACCTTGGTCCATTTATGTACATGATAAAGAGTATAAATTATATAAAATCACATCTTGGTAAGATATTGTCACAGTTATGTTCAGTTTGTCTTAGTTATCATGGACTTTTAGTTTGTTTTCATTCATTCTCATGTGTTCCTTTGTTTGATTTTTCCCACCACTCCTTTGTTCCCATAGTTACCATCATTAGTTCATTCTGTTCAGGTGCACGTCATTCATCTTACAATTTTCATCATACATCTTGTTTGAGTCACTATTTAAGTATTGTCTTCACAGTCTGTCATTGTCCAGTCACGTTTAGCCTATGTGTTGTGTGTGTGTTCGCCTGTTATATGGATTATTGTTATTAAACCTTCGTGTTGGAATTCTATTCGTCTTCTTTGCCTGTTTGCCTGGAACCTCCTTTGACAGATGACCGGACCAAATATGGATTATGCAGCTCAGTTTGCTGCTGTGGCTCGTGAGAGCACTGATTTATTGTTTTTCACCGAACTTTTTTTGTCGTCTTGCCATCACCAGCCCCTATGACATCGAAACCCTGAAGTCACTGTTCTGGATCGGGGCTAATTACCATATTCACAGCACAAATGACTATATGGACCAAGATCTCCTCTATTCATTAATCTGCATAAACTCTGTTCTTCTTACCTTTTCCCAGTCAACTTTGGCAGCACCGTGAAGCTCAGCCAGTCCTCCAGCCCTGCCGCTGCCAGATGTCTAACAGCCCTGCAGCTGCCGGATGTCTACAGCCCTTTGCCATCTCCGGGGAGTCCCTGTGACGTTGAGCTGCTGGTTGTGCATCCATCTGCAGCGCCTTTGTGAGAGTATCTTGTGGCTCCGCCTCTCGCCTTCGACCTCTTTACTCCATCTCTGCCTGTCGACCTGTCGGCTTCGCCCTGGCTCCGCCCACCTTCGGCTCCACTGGAGACCCTCGGCCTAGCGGCGTCTTCAGGTTCCCTCGTCCACCGGCTCCCACTTGGTCTATCGTCACTCTACTTCCGCCACGGACCTGCAGGCCATCCATTGCGCGCCGTCCCTCCACCTCTACGACTGCAGCGGGTTCCTCCTTCCCTTCAGAGTCGGCTCTGTCCTCCGTCACACCAGCTCTGCCTCAACCCTCGGGTACTCTGGCTCCACCTCCGACATTCGTCGCCGTGGCATTGCTGAGATCTCCAGAGCCAGCGATGTCACTTGAGTCCATTGGCGCTCCGTCTGCGCCCATGGATCAATCTGTCGAGTCTCCGTCGGTCACCCCCCAGACGGCATCAGTCACCGCAACACCATCTTGGCTCCTCCCTCCCTCTACTCCGCTGTGGGCTGTCGGCTCTGTCGAGCTCTGGGCCTGTGCCAGCAGATTATCTCCATCATTGGGGGGGGGAGTACTGTCACAGTTATGTTCAGTTTGTCTTAGTTATCATGGATTTTTAGTTTGTTTTCATTGATTCTCATGTGTTCCTTTGTTTGATTTTCCCGCCATTCCTTTGTTCCCATGGTTACCATTATGAGTTCATTCTGTTCAGGTGCATGTCATTCATCTTGTTTGAGTCACTATTTAAGTTCTGTCTTCAGTCTGTCATTGTCCGGTCACGTTTACGTGTAGTGTGTGTTGCTCCCGTCTGTTCGCCTGTTATATGAATTATTGTTATTAAATCTTCGTATTGGAATTCTATTTGTCTTCTTTGCCTGCAACCTCCCGTGACAGATATGTCAACATTTGAACAGCTTTATTATACATAATTATTATTATTTTTTTAATTATATATATATATATATATATATTTTATTTTTTTATTATATATATATATATATATATATATATATATATATATATATATATATATTTTTTTTTTTTTTTTTTTTTTTACAATATTTATAGCTACACCTATACTTACATGGCTGACTGCATAGTTGTCTCTGTATATTAAACTAGGCTAGGAGAAAATACTTAATACACACTATGCTAAAGTGTTGTTTACCAAATCAGTAGACCACTGAAGACCAATTACAATATGCACAGCAATCAATGTGAATTGCAGCATACAAGACAAAGTGTGTAATCAATTCAGCCAACAAAACAACAGGTTCAAACAAGTCCATAATATTGGATGAAAAGATAGTGCCCTCATTAGATATGGTTAAATTTGTGCTCTTTGCATTGTTAATGTTCCCAGACACATTGTTTAAATTCATCCGCATATTGGTACACACTAATTAAACCAAAACACGGGCATAAATAAGTCAGAATAACTGCGAAAACTAGGCTGGGTGGCTGGAGAGGAGATCAATTCTAATGCAAATTCAGATGCAAACACTTCTGTGAATGAATGCGAAGGGGAATTTGCTAACAACAAGCTGCCTATCCTCTTAGGCAAGTCTTAGACGATCTGTTCATCTGACCACGTAACCGCCTTTTGTTTTGACAGACCAAAGCGATAGATAGTAGTTAACAATACCCATGGGACCTATTCCCTTGTTCTGCTTTCACATGCAGTTGGGTCAAATTAACCAAAGCCCTCCAGACAGCACTGAGTACACAAATGCTACAAAGGCCATTAATTAAATTCAGGTACGATCTTTGCAAACTGATACAAATAGCTGAGATGTAGAGAGCACTCAAATGTCTACACATACAGCCATGCAGTGACCGTATCCAAGGCTAAATCGTTAGTTTCTATTAGACTTTTCATTAGCAGCACGAAGTGGACCCAAAGAGGGAGGATGTATTTCATATCACTGGTTTCTTTAGTCCTTTGAGGGGGGAACCAGACCACAGCTGCTTTATTACAAGAGCCAATCTGCTGGCGATTAATTAATTTATTTCAAGAGAGGCACAGAGAATCTCTATGGTGTAAATTAAAGCCGAAAGCAGAGTGGTTGATGAGAAAGAAACCCTTGTCGATCATATTGTATCCACTGGGGCAACATCACAGGGGAGCTGCAGATACCTGGTACATTCAGCATTTTTTAAGTCACCATGAAATCAAAATTGACCAGTCTTATTTTTTATGGAATATTGCAGCATTTATTATAAGTGATTTATCCGTGCACATCATTATTATAATAATTGTTTTGTATAAATGTGCCCTCGTAATAATTCATCAAAATTCCCCACTCTCCTGCAGCAACATCTCTGCTCTTTTCTGATAATGTGTTTACTGGCACAAGGGCGGGACAACCTGTCACTCATATGACATCACAGTAATAGCAAATCACAACTATCCAACCAATTGACCTTATTCACAGCAGTGCCATCTTTTATTTTTAAAGGGAATGAAAGCGAGGCTGTTTGAAGCCCAATGTATACTTCGGCCGTCCGCGTTTTTGTCATCAGGAGGTTTCGCGGACATCCGCAAACCCCGTCCGCGTGCAGCCCAATTTTTGAGACCGTGCGGACGGTGTGCGTACAACAACGTATGCGCAAGAAAAACGGAAGAGTCCTCTAGGTGGCAATGCGCACAGTACTGTGCACAGTGTGCAGTCATCGAAGAAGAGTGCAGAAAGAGAAATTCAAAAACAACATGCTTGAAACAGGAGGAAAACACTACAATGGACAGCGAACTTGACGAGCGTTCGTTTCGAAGTTCGTGTTGTTTCTTCTGAACTATGTTGCAATGGTTGATTCATTACTTTTCTTCTTCAGTCCTTCCAAGTGAATGTCCTGTTGATGACACAACTCAGTGCTGCCCTCCGATGTCTGGTAGAGTATAAAAAAAATTGTACTGCGCATGTGTCGAACTCGGCCAACCGCGCCCATCCGCGGTTGAGTATACTTTGAAAGCTGTGCGGACACGACTGCGCACGAGACACAATCCCTCACAGCCTCGCTTTCATACCTGTCATAGCACTGCTCTGAATAAGGTCTATTCTCGATAGACAAAATCAAGTCTATGTTTTTTCTTGTTAGAGAAGCCGTTTCACTCGGATATGTCACACACACTCTTAAAATAAAGTTCCAAAAGGGGGTTTTCACAGCAATGCCATAGAAGAACCATTTTGGTTCCCTCAAGAACATTTCAGTGAACATTTCTCAAACAGTTCTTCTTTAAAGAACATTTAAATAATCAAAAGAACCTTTTGCCACTATAAAGAACCTATGCAATGCAAAGTTCTTCATGGAGGGAAGAAAAGACTCTTCACAACTTCCGTTTCATATCACACGAGCAGGAATGTGATTGTTGATACAGCTGATATTCAAACCATGCACGATTGGGAGTGTGATCTTTTACACAACACTTCCATAATCATAAAGTTAATATATTAAGTAAACATTTCCGATACAGTGTTCAGCCCATGAACATATTTCCAAGCAAATGTATACTTTTGTTCCGCTAAGGAAAATATTACCAAACAATTCATCTTCTTCGTTTTGTTGGCGGTTGACAAACAACAAATTGGTGCATTACCGCCACCTATTTCAAAACAATAAAGCGGAATCAACACTTTCATCTTTATGCAACACGTGTGGTGGTTTTGTTCCTGAATTAATTAGCGTTGTGAACTAAACAGTTGAGTGAATGATTGATTCAATGAAGCACTCATAAAGAGAGTCACTTGTTTTGTTTTAACTGAATCAGTGTTTTGAATTAATCACTTGAAAGAATTATCCACTTTTTAAAGAGTCACTTTTCACTACTGCTGGATGTAACCTTCCAAAAAAATCACTTAAAAATCCACTAATACACAGACGGACAATCTGTCTGGTTTAAAAACTTTAAACCAAATTTTAAATGACAAGCACCCATTTGACTCAGAAAGCTTACCATGCATATATCCAAGTAAAATGTTTGATACATCCAAAGCAGTCTAAGATTGCTAATCCCATTCAGGGAATAAAGGCACTTCCCTTTTTCCATAAGAAACATTGAAAACTGTAACAAATGTCTCCACCAAATTGTGTTCAAAATAAAATTCTTATTTGGACATCCAAATTTATATAACAGCAGACTCTTTTATTTGCTGTTGGAACTGTAGTTCCAGACATGTTTCTGACCTTGAGCAAGAGCAGGTTGTGCCGAATCAATCTTTGATTGGCAGGGGCAGGGACAGGACAGGACTGACCACTGTCTAATTAGACACCAGAACGAGGCACAGACCAGAAAAAGGACATAAAAAAGGACAAAAGGACATTGTGGTGTGCCAATGCCAAAACAAAAAAAAACATTCAAGGTCAAACACCGGAGAGCAGCTGCAGACAGTCTTCCCATCCAATACAGCGAGGCCTTGATTCATCTGCCGATGGAAGAAAATAAGGCTGCTGGCAGATTTGTGTGACTTTTTTGTAGAAACTGTTTAAAATCTATACACATCTGTGGTTTGCTAAGCACTGGGGAACGTGTGATGTGCGTTTGCAAGTTTACTAAAGTGTTTGGAAAGTGGGGCAAAAAGATAAAGGCAGTGAAACAAGTACATTATAGCCGCGTTTCCACTGAAATTACGTTGAACAATTAGTCCCAGGAACTTTTTTCCCAGGAAATGTTTTTCTCCAGACCTGTGACTGCGTTTTCATCCAGTCGAAAGTACCGTGAAGATTAGGCAAATTAGTCCGGTGACACAGGACTGCGCGTGACTTTCCAGTTCCCGCTGGATTTTGTCCTCCGCATATAAGCTTAATAAAGCTTAATACTTGAACCTCGTCGTCGGTTGTAACGTGGCTTCAAAAAGTCAAACGATAGTCTGGATCTATATGCAGATAAAAAGGTGTTTAATAATTCCAATCATAAGACATGTCCATAACTTGACCGTGAAACACATTAAGTATAAGCTCAAAACCTTGTTCAGCAACCACATGGAAGGCACACATACGTACAAACAATAATCCATCCAGGGCAAGACAAAGCACCTAGTTAAATAGGCCTACCTCAAATCAGAAACACCTGGAACTGATTAACATACAGAAAGAACTACAAAGACCATGACAAAAACTACAAAAGAACATGAATGGCAAATTACAAAATAAAAGACATGACAAAGAACAGAATCCTGACATCAGTCCATCGGTTGTATTTTTTAAACTCCATTGTAATAGCAAACAACTCTTACTACACGCACCATAACAGACTTTTAAAAATGGTGGTTGAAATAAAATGCTGCGTGGACTCACCCAGTCAGCATGTTCAGTGCCCAAGTCCCACCCCCGAAAGTTCCTGAACTTTGAAAAAGTACTACTTCGTGAGCAAGGACTTTCTGAGGGGGAATTTTTTACCTGGAACTTCATTTAGACCCTGGTCCCTGCGGTCGAAACACACCAAGTACCACGCCAAAGTCCCTAGTTCCTGGGGAAAGTTTCTGCGGTAGGAACCTGTTGAAATGTGCTGTTGAAATTGAGATGGAGATAATTTTCTTCCATTTTATCCATCTGTTGAAAGCCTTACACTCTATAACATTGGCAAAGAAACATAAGACAGTGGATTCATGGAACACATCACAGTGCATTATGGGTATTCTCTAGCCATTGAGCATACATCGGTTGCACACTCGTTATTGCAGTGCATTGTGGGATTAAACAAGTGCACTCGATAACGTCCACTATGGTTTCAGACACCACTACAAATGGCTGTCCCCTCAAATAGTGCCCTATTTAAGGGTATAGGGGGTGATTTCGGACACAACCTATGTCTTCAGTGAAGGTAGTGGGAAAAGGAATCAGATGTGTGCCAATGTCATGCATTAGGTCTTAAAGTGACAGCAGCCTAATATGCCTGCTGCTGTCTGTCCTTAATGTTAGTCAAACAACAAAGGAAAAAGAAAAAAAATCACTCACTGCTCTTGACTGGATAACTTAGTAGCTTTAATATGAATCAATGTATATATAATTCATACTGTGAAGGCTATGCAGTGTTTTATGTTTTTTGTATTTCGTTATTCAATTTCTGTATACTTGAATGCTGTTGTTAGAGAGACCTACTGTACCTAAAAAACTTGAAACACTTTATTTATTTTTGTATTTATCCCAGTGTTTATTTGCATCTTTGTTATTTTGGTTTCACTTTATTTTGAACCTTTTGAACATTCTGTTAACTATAAGTAACTTTGAAGCTACATGTCAACTAACTCTTATTAGAGTATAAGTAGACTAAGTCTGCTTAATATCTGCTAACACTTTATTTTGATGCTCCCCAACAGACATTCTGCTGACTATAAGTAACTTTGCAACTACATGTCAACTTATTCTAACCCTAATTCTACTAGTCTACTAATACTCTACTGACATTCTAATGAGAGTTTGTAGACATGTAGGTGCAACGTTACTTATAGTCAAGAGAATGTGTTAAAGGGAAAAACAAAATAAAGTGTAACCGTTATTTTTAATAACAAAGAGAACTATAATGGATATGTATTGTTATCGCTACACAACCTCCCTGATACTGTTGCCAACTAATTTTCAGGAGTTTCAACTAAGTTGCTAGAGACAGGTCAATTTGTTGTCATTACATAATGACGTAAAATGGCCATCTTGGTGAAAAATACAGTGTGATGTGAAATTTGTTTTCTTCCTATCACATATTTTTATTTGCAAAAGTAATATAAACACAACCCATTTTTGTACCTGTTGGTAGGTGCTTTTTGAAAAAAAATTGCCAGGCAAGGATCATTAGCGGCAGGAGGCAGGATCTGTTAATTACAACATCCATGATAGGCCTACAATTGAGAAATGTAAAGCTTTTTATTTTAGGAAGAAAAGGAAAAAGAACACAAAATAAGAGACTACAAAACATCTGCCCCTGCATGACAAGAATTAAAAATTGAAGAGTATTTTTCCCAGTAGGTGTTATTCGCATCTTAGAGCACAATTAATGGAAATCATTATTTCTAACAAAATACTTAAGCTCTGTCCTGCTCTAGCCAAGGTTTCCCACATTAGAGAGAGCCCTTCAAGGTCATGAACATGACACATCTTTCCACTCCTCCTCCACTGGGACTATATTTAACAGCTAAAAACACCAACAACACACGTGTGAGAGTTATGAGTATCTGTATGCGCACACAAAGTTCAAATGTTCACACTCAACTGGGACTCAAACTAGTTTAAAGTTTTAGGTTTTTGAAAAACAGTGCTGCTGTCATTACAGCAAAAGAGGTGCGAAACAAATATTAAGACATTCTGACAGTCCTAATACTATCATTAAATTCTGATTTAAAAAAAGCTAATAAAAATTTTTAATAAAAAATCTATTTTTTTTATAAGTGCATTGACTGCATTGATTATTTTTATAAAGAATGTTGAAATTCACTGTACTGTCAAGCATGAACAAATTTAAATATTTTCTGAGACTTTTTAAGGAAGTAAATTGACAGTAAATAATTCCGTGAGTGAGTACAACATCAGTTAATTGAGGATATTGAAATGGTTTGATGCCAATATTAGGTTGCCATGAGCATCCTTTATTGGTGGACTCAGAGAGAAGTGTCAGAGAAGGTCGTCTCTCTCAATCAGCAAAGGTTGGTTAATATGTCAGTACAGAAATCATTAGTCTGGAGAATGCTAGATGCCCTGAACTTCTTAACTCCTTTTCCCCAAATGGTTTCTCATTAGGTGTAGAAGAGCTTGGAGGTCATAGTGAAATTATATCAGTTAATTATAAGAGCTAGAGCCGAAATCTAAAGCAAATGCACAACAAATTCAAGCCAACATTGACAACATTTGGATGGCCAGAGCAGTTTTTAGTACCTATCATGGGGAAATGAAAAAGCGAGAAGAATTAAGAGTTTTTAACTTTTTCACACAAATATACAAATCAACATTAACTGCAGACATATCATCATCCCCTTGAGGCTTTTAAAATTACTGCAGGGATCAATACCAATAAACATAAACGATAAATAATGTCAGCAAAATTAAGTTGTGAAAGTATAGGCGATTCCCAGAGCTGACTTCATTTCCGTCTCCTTGTCATTTTGTCGACACTTCATTAAGACGATGTTGTTTAAATGGACTGTCTCTAGGCCTGATTTATTCAGGCCACACAGATACTTGAGACATTTTCCAAAGGATCATAATGTTGTGTTCTTTATTTATTAGCGACATAAACACTGTAATCGCTGCAGCTTCTACAACAATTGCAGATTCTATATTATACATCCGAGACTGATGATAAAAAGGCTTACCAGTATCAGAGTGCAATGTATTTTGCTGTACAGTATTAAAAAACAAAGCATTCAACCACAGAGCAGTGCTGCAGTCAGGTATAGTGGAAATGTGGATTAACTCAAGATGTGGCTGATAATGCGCAGATCTCTGGAATGATAGTGATATTGGCTAGTCATAATCCATGCATAAGTGAAGATAACATTTTAAAGATAACAATTGCACAGCAATATGAGATAACAGTGTTACAAATTCAGTGATGGTGGAAAAATGACTTTACAACAAAACAGACTTTGTTATGCACCATTTACATAAAGAAACAAAGCTTTCGGTAAGCTGTCGCTACTTCGGTTAGAAAATACATTTATGTGACACAGCGTTCTCAGTGTAAACAAACAGGTGCTTTCCAACAAACGCTGGAGCGACTGTGTTATGTTGAAGACCTGCAGAATTCATTGCTGAGACAAGCCAGGACAAATATAACAGCTTGTAAACTCCAAAATCATTATCATAGGTGGCTCATTTACATAGTGGAAAAGCAGCACTGTGGATTTAATGCTCAAATACCCTCCAAATAAAATGTCAATATTACCTTACAAACAATGAAGACACAATGACATTGCAATTAGTCATGTAAATGTGGTTTTAAAACATGGTGGTTTTGGTGATGAAAATGATGAAAAGCTGGAAGTCATCCCCTGAAAGTTATCTTTGAAAAGGTATTTGATAATTTATGCTGTACAGAACTACATTTGCACTCAGGAAATACCAGCAGGGTGAAGAGTGAAAGCCTACAAAAAGTCTAAGTAGGGTTGGGTATCATTTGAATTTTAGGGATTCCGATTCTTATCGATTCCCAGTTTCGATTTCCATAAGGTAAAAAAAATAAGTCAAACATTTAGATATTAAACATATTCAAACTAGTCGGGGAACCAAAGTCTCAAAAGCTCAATAAAATGGGTTGAACCTGACATGGTCTGCCATACTTTTTATTTGTGTTTTTTCTGTTAACTTTGACCCTAAGAACCAATAATTGGAGGGTCTGCTCTGCCGGAAATATCGCGAAAAAAAATTGTGGCCATTTTAGTGTATGCACCCTTTATTTTTTTATCAGAAAAATGTGAAAAAAAAAAAAATTCTCAGTGCGTTGGGTAGGCTGTCACTAAATGCATTCCAGATACACAGAACACATGTGCTGACAACATCCACTGAAAAAATAACTCTTAAAACACATTTCTACATGATTTTGCATCAATTTAATGCAAAAAAAATAGGCGTTTTCTCACTTTTTTCCGATATTTTCATCTTTACTTCATTGGCAATCAACTATTCCCCCAAGTTATGACATCAGTCAATATGCCATTCTTTCCACCAAACAGTATACTCATTCCACAGAAAAAAATTATAAAAATCCAACCAAAATCAATGGATCTGTGATGATTTCACTACTAGTTGGCGATCAACAGGCTCAGAGTCTCAATAGAATTTTAGGCTACTCTCAAAATTCTGAAAAACATGCTGGATATTTAGCATCATGGCACACTTACGCACACACACATGATCTTAGTAATTTGAATGAGTTTGGAACAACCAACAAACGGTAACCAACGGTTTTGGGAAAAGAATGGTAATATGGATATTGTAATGGTAATTAACTGAAAGGACCACGCCAGTCTTCAAACAAGTATATTTCTGTTGATTCCTCATCCCAAACATATCCCTGTAGCAGCAGCATTCATTCTCTACTAGTTTACTTAGCTAGCTTTAGCCGTTTTAGCTAATTTCGGTGGTTTCTTTAAACAGCCATAACTCCTCACAGGAATGGGGTAGAGACTTAAATTTTCAGAATCTTATGCTCTACGAGAGGTATGTGTCATAAATGTCCATTTTGCTTCGACCGGAAGTTGAGAAATTAATAAATGCTGCTACAGGGAAAAATAAATGCTGCTACAGGGATACGTTTGGAGCGAGGAATCATTAGAAATACACTTATATGAAGGCTTGTGTGGTCCTCATGTCAGACAGATAGTAGGCTAGTAAGGATAACTAAAGGCTGCACTAAACGTTAGCTACCGTTAGCAATTAGCTACATGGCCAGTTGTTATGTTCATGTTTAGAAAAATTGTAGCTAGTTATCTTGTGGCATGAATGGCCACACAAAAACGATATGTACTGTAGCTATATTGGATATCAGACTGTACCCAATACTGAACAATACAAATGTTCTGTAAGATGTAAACATACTATATATTATGCATAGTTTGTTTTTGTATATAGTACTGTACAGTATATAGAGAGTGATTTGTCAAAAGCTAGTTAGCTAGTAGTGTCAGACATCTAGATTTCTTTCATCTGAATGCACAATATTTCCCATTTGCAGATTTGGTTCTGATCTTATCGGGTTTGCTGTGGAGGAAAAGTTAGCGAGAAGAGAAAGCAGCAGAGGATTGGAAAGGACAGTAAAGAGGAATGGAGTGGAATGAGGAGAGAAGAGTGAAGAGGACAGGGGTGGACTGAACAAGAGAGAAGAATAGTGGAGGAAAAAAGAGGAGTGAATTGACCAGGAAAGAAGAGTGGAGTGGAGAGGTATGGAGAGGAGTTGATTGAATCGGAGACAAGAAGAGGGAAGAGGAGAATAGTGGAGAGGAGTAGAAGAGGAGAAGAGTGGAGAGAAGCGGAGTGGATTGGAGAGGAGGCTGGAGAGTGAAGAGTGCAGGAGTGGATTGAACAAGAGAGAAGAGTGGAGAGGATTGGATGGAATAGGAGAGAATAGGAGTGGAGAGGGGAGAAGAGTGAAGAGGAGAGGATTAAACAACAGAGAAGCGTGGAGGAGGAGGAGAGGGGAGAGGAGTGAACTGAACAGGAGAGGATAAGAGTATCGAGGAGAGAACAGGAGAGGAGTGATGTGAATTGGAGAAGAACGAAGGATGGAGCCTGAGTTCTCAACCAAGCAGCTGGAGAGAAAGCTGTTCGGTACCAACTACACTGCTTGCATAATATGTCAGAAAATAGACAGTGACGCTGGTCTTCTTCAGAAACTGACAAATCAAGGCTACCCTTCCCATCCTATATGCTGTAACCAACAGATAGGATGATGTCTCATACAGACTTGACAATGAGCTGAAACCTCAATGTGACTTTCTGGGGAGGAATCCTCTGTGGCACACACAATGTCGTGCGAAGTACACAAATTGTAAAACTGTTGACCAGAAGAGGAAAAAAGTTGAAAAGCCAGAAGGCACTTCATTTTTTAAGCAGAACTTAATCCTGAGCTAGACAGCAGCAGGCCTACTAAAAAAACACGGATGTCAATGTCACAGCCCATCAAACACAAGGAAGAGTGCTTCATTTGTGGAAGAGCACGCACGACCAGGGGGAATAGATCCCTCATTTTGATTATGACAGACATAATGCAGTATGGGAAAAAGCAAACAAACTTGAAGATGAAGCGATACTACACAAGATTCGTGGTCCTGATGGAAACAAGTGTACTGATATGATTGCTGAGGACTTCCGGTACCACAAGGAATGCATGACCAGCTACCTGACAAAGCGTCTTCATTCACAGGAAAAGACTAGTACTGCCACCACTCCATATGATGCTGCACTGAACCAACTCATATCTCAGATAGATGAGCCCCTTTTCAAAGAGAATGCCATATTCTTCTTTACAGCTTTGAGGGATGAATTCCGTAAATACTTGGAAAGCCATGGAGTTCAGAATGTTACCTCATACAGATGTCAGTCCTTGATTGCCCGCCTTAGAAGGCACTATGAAGTAGGTGGCAATTGTAAAATAATGGTTGTGCCACAGAAAGGAAGTTCTAGCCTGATTTGCTCAGCAGAAATGAATGTTGGCTGCATGCTCTCAAAGTTGAAGGAACTTAAGGAGAAAGGCAGAGTATGAAGAAGAAAGTGATGATGAGTTGACACCAGATTACACCATAGTCTCTTCCTACAACACTGCAAAGAGAATACGGAAGGAGCTCCAGGACCAATGTAAGCAGACCCTGAAGGAAGCAAGAGAAGCCAGAACAGCTTAAGCCAGTGGAAGTCACCAGATGCCTGGAAGTATGACTGGAGACCCGTCACTGCAGCTAGAGATATCATACCTGGAGGCATCCCGAAGAGTGAGCTCTAACCTGTATAACCACCTGGCATGGATGATAACAGATGCATTTCCAGAGTTAGGTGAGGACGGGCGGGTGAAAGTCAGTCCTAAGCAGCAAGAACAAGTTCTCAACCTTGCCCAGGATGTCTGCCAAACAGTTGCCAAGATCCCAACACCGAAACACGCTGGGACAGCTTTGTACATCCTTAAGGATACCAGAAGCAAGTCGACTGTGTCACTCCTAAATAGATTTGGGAACAGCATCAGCTACAAAGAAGCACAGAGATATATTACAACAATGGCGATGGCAGTTGAAGAGCAGACAACTAGGGATGGTGCCTTCATACCAACGAACCTGAAGGTTGGACGATTCACACAGTTTGCATTTGATAACCTTGACTTCCAAGAGTACATAAAGGATGGATGAACACTGCATGGCACAACGCACGTCATATTCCAGTACAAGAATCCAGATGAAGACCCCACACCAACGGTTAGTTTACCTCTACTGAAAACCCGCCAACCAGCCCTGGAATCTTCTCAGCCTTTTCAAACCAAGGAAAGCCACCTCAGTCTAAAAGATCTTCAAAAGAGTCGCTCCCTGGTTGGAGTTGAAACAGACCCTAAGCTTCCTGTGTGTCTCGCAGAACCTCTTGACCACCTGAGCATCCTCTGGCATTTAGTGCATAGCTGCCCTACTGTACTATTGGAGGACCTGAAACCAAGTTGCGCTGCTCCAACATGGAGTTCATTCCAAGCATTTCTCATCCCAGATACCATCCCTGCAACTGTGATCAGCTATGGTCCCTTCTTCCCCAAGTCACCAACAAACCCAGATGTGGTTGAACAGTCTGTTCAGCCTGTACTGCATGGATGTGTCGAGATGTGTCGTTGGTTGTGTGGAGTTGAAGTGAAGCAAAGTAATAGAAGCTTCTGTTTAATAGTGATGGTGAAAATGAAGCTTTGCGAAGCACTGAGGCTTTCCCCTCAACGGTATCGTAAAAAGGTTCATTACTCGAAGCTTTTCAACACAGTGCACACTAATGACATCTTGTGGTCAAAAGGTGGAAAAAGCTGCCTTTGCGTCCCAGCCATTTTGAACCGTTTCATAAAATTTGTGCTATGAAAACCGTATAAAGCAAAGAAAATATATATCTATATAAATAAGTCTTTCACATGTCATTGTACTTACACAATGTATGAATACATTTGTGAAAAAATAGGATAAAATTTAAATATTTAATCATAATTTTGAATTATGATTTATTCTTATCAAATAAGTGAATGACACTTGAAACTTTAAAAAAAAAAAATCATTCCAGTAAGTCCAGACAGCCAAAACCTAAAAATGTGGTGACATATGATGGTATAAAAAATAAAAAAAAAAGCAAAAATATCAATAGCCAGTAGATGCCAATAGTGCTCAATGGTTGCATATAGGCTGAACTCTATTAACCAATGTTTTAACGACCTTAACCTCTTAAGTTTTAGATTTTATCACAAGTTACAATTGTAGAATGTTTTAAAAACCATTTGTGTTGGGTGAGACTATACAAAGATGCCAAAATATGCTTACAGACAAATATGACCATGCTATAAGGAAAAGACAAAGTAGGAGACAGAGCAATCATTTATTTCTAAGAAAAAACATCAATTTTAAATAACTCAAAAAAGTACCAAACAGGTAAGAATAAACAATAAACCTAACAATAACTCAATAAAAGTAAATGGTATCAAACAGATAAAAATAAACAATGTACAACATGTTTTGTTTGGAAGCATCAACAAATCTTGCAGTAGGACTTTAATCTGACTTTGAAGTGTGTGTGTGTGTGTGTGTGTGTGTTTTGCAGTGGCTGATTGGCACATTTTTTTTTTTTTTTTTTTAAATGCTCAGTTATTAGCTCATTCAATTCCTTTGTTTGTGTATGTGTGAGTGACTGTTTTTTATTTGACAATTTAAAAAATAAAACTCACTCTGTTATAGGCTCACTCAATGGCTTTCAATGCAATGCTTTTGTGGATGTGTGTGTGTGTGTGTGTGAGTGTGCGTGTGAGTGTGAGTGTGAGTGTGTGTGTGTGTGTGTGTGTGTGAGTGTGAGTGTGAGTGTTTGCTACACTGAGAATGTTGTATAGGCTCACTCCTTCATTTGTGTGTATATATGATGATTTGTTGATTTTTATTGGACAAATAAAAAAAAATATGCTCTGAATTACAGTTTTTCCCATTGATTCCTATGGGTGCCCATTTTTGTCCACGAAGGACCAGTTAAGGAGTTTTTTTTTTTTTTTTTTCAACCACTTAACATTGTTGAATCGAGTCAAATTTTTTTGTGTGTTCAGGTGGCAAACTTAGGAAAAGTAGCCAAGTCTTGTACCGCTCAGATTAAGGAAAGTATTTTTTTTTTTAAAAAGAAAAAGATTTTGCCCACATTTGTCCCGAAGGCCATTATTCAAACAATACAACTGCTGTTGTGACTACGTTTCAACAAAAGATTTGTAAATATATATTTTTTTCAACATTAATTTTTGGCTGTACAATAAATTCACATCAACTGGGATTTCCTGTCACCTTGGTCTTATGCCTCTGATTGTGAGTGCAATCGCTAACAATCCTTATTAAAGTTACAAAAGTTATTCAGTCAAGATCAGATAACATTAAGGATACAGACGGCAGCAGGTTTATCAGGCTGCTGTCACTTTAAGACCTAATGCACAGATCCATACTGATACACATGCGTTTTCTTTCTCAATTGTTTACGTTCACTTAAGACAAAACATACTGGGTGTCATTCACTAAGCATGCGTACACACAAATTTGTGCGTGAAATGTGCGTATGAACGATTTTAAGAACAAATCACAATTCACCAAAGATTTCATAATAATTTTTTTTCTAAATTTACGAACAAATATAGGAACAACTGAAACCACACGTATGCAAAAAGAACTTACTCTGTATGGCTTTATAATACTGTTAAGAAGTTATTTCATACTAACATGACTATAATTACATTGAAGTATTGCATTCATTGTATTATATAATCCATATATAAAGTTATATAATGGAATTATTAAATAATACAATTTAATCTTAAATACATTCAATCATATACAGTTAAAGAGTAAGAAAAGCTGCGTTATAGCTTCAGCTGCGAGGTTTCTCTGAATAACACAGATATACGCATATGTACAGCTGGCTAATGAGAGCTCTGTAATCTGGGTCTTTATAAAAGGTGTTTATTGTGAGAACTGGTGAGAATGGCACACTTGGCATTGCTTGAGGATCCGGGCGAGAGCGCGTCTGCTAACAGCGGCAAGTTTGACGAGAGTGACAAAAGGCTGTAAAGAAAGCATGTGGAGATGGTTTGGGTGTGTTTTATGCAAATGACTAACATCGTGCACGCAGCCGCTCATTTACAATATTTCAAATTCACTAATGTCAGAACGAGGTTAAGAACAAATTTGTGTGCGTACGAACGTTTTGTGAATCAGGCGGAGATTTTTCGTGAGAAGTTCTCCTGTGCGTACAAATACGAAAGAATCCACACAATTATTAGTGAATGAGACCCACTGTGTTTATGAGGATACGGTGAAAGAATTTTGCTAGTATTTGTCTGTTCAAGCGCAAAAAGACGTGAAAGAGAACTCAATTCAGTATTTTCACACTATATGAGAGGCGGCTTTTAGTGTGAGCAGCACATAAAACAGCACGTGTCCAAGTTCTCTTTTGCGTCGTCTTGCGCTTGAATTGTTTAAAATTGCATTAAAATGTGCATAAAAAAGAAATCGATAGCACGTGTCTCCGTGGTTCTTGGAAATTTGGAACTGGTTCTCGATACCCAACCGTAAGTCTTTTAAGAATTTTTAGTATCCCATTCATCTCAATGGCAGTTGCTCTGCTGATGCAGGACCTCTGGGGAGCATCTTTGCTAATGGAACCACAGAACATTCTGTGCCAATCACCTGAGCTGTAAATACCATATAACCATGGGACTATCTGACATGAAAGACAGCATTAAATAAATAAATAAATAATTTCAACACTGATATTAATTAGAAATGTTTATTCAATTCAGCATATTATAATGATTTCTGAAGGATTATGTGACACTGAAGACTCGAGTAATCATCACAGGAAAATAAATTACATTTTAAAAATAAATTCAAATAGAAGATAGTTATTTTAAATTGTAATAATTAATAAATTAAGAATTGCCGATTTGGATTTCATGGGGACTTTAAAAACAATCAACCCATAATGGCCCAAAGCAAAAGAGATGATTTATTATAGACTGCTGAAAATTGTACAAAGCATACCCATACGTTCCCTTTTGAAGGGAACTCACATTGCGTCAAGCGCTATGGGGAGCGCCTCAGCGTGACTGATGACTGAAGCACCTGTACAATCACGGCAATCCTATTGGCTGGCGACAGCCATGACATCATACTAGTGTGACCCGAAAGTATAAAAGGGCGCCCAGAGAACATGTCATCCTCTTCTTCGTCTTCAGGGACTGAGTTTACTGTAGTCACGTTTATCATCATGGCAAGTGACAAGCGTTTCAGAAAGTGTGCCGATCCTTGTCAGAGATTTCTGACACCTGAAGACTCACACGACACAGACCACCAGCTCTGATGAGCCTTCCATTCCTTCCTGATCTCCATTCTGAGATCGAGAAGGCATAGAAGAACCTGTATTCGGAGCGCAGCCATGGCCATCGGCACGCAAATTATGCCAATGTTGCGGGAATGTGTGAGCACGGGTATGTGTCGATTCCTCCTATTGATGAGACGTTCGCGAGCTATCTCTCTATAGGGAAAGCATCGACACTAAGAGCTCCATCCCTGCCATCCAGACCACTGAAAACAACGTCGCGTCTGAATGGCAGGGCATACGCGGCAGCAGGTCAGGCTGGGGCTGCACTGCATACGATGGCAGTGCTTCAGGCTTACCAGGCAGACCTGCTGGGGGACTTGGACCAGGGCAAGGGGCTTTCCCCTGACGCGGTTGCCGAGTTGCGCCGCACAACAGATTTAGCTCTCCGGGCCACCAAACAGACCACAGCCGTGGTTGGGAGATTGATGGCGGCGATGGTGGCCATGGAGAGGCATCGGGGAGAAAGAGAAGGCATTTCTCCTAGATGCCCTGGTTTCGCCCTCTGAACTTTTTGGTACCTCCGTCGAGGCGGTGGTGGTAAAGTTCAGAGAGGCGAAGGTGCGCTCGGCCGCATTTAAAACATTTATACCGCGCCGGTCCGAGTCTGCACCCAGACAGGCAGGGGGTCCTGGCCCGTCTCGATCCGAGGATCGTAGGTAGGGCCAGAGAGAGAGCATCGCCGCTCAAGCACCGCCTCCGGCGAGGAGCAGGTCTCAGAGATAGCGCGACTCGAGGAGGAAAAAGCAGGACCTTAGAGAGTACAGACGCGACCAGCGGTCTGTGTCTGGAAGAGGCAGATAACATCGCCTTCCTCTCTGAGGGTTATTACAACTACCCTCTTTTTCTGCCTTCCCCCCTTTTTTGTTTTTGTTTTTAAGCATCAGGATATCATTGTTCTGACGATCTGGCTAAGGCCTTTTGTTTAATAAACAGAAGTCATAGAGCATGGTAGGCCTCCTTTTAATATTAAAGTGGTGAAGGCTTCCGCTCGTCGGATACAGGTAAGAGCTGTTCATCTCCTCCTAATAATGTGAGTCGTTTTGTAGAGATGTCACTTCCCTGTAACTTCGTTTTTAAGCATAACAGAGTTGTTGGCTGTTTGGCCTCCTCTAGTTGGCCTCTAGGGGGCCTAGTTAGGCCGTGGATCCCCATAAAGGCGGTGTGTAATGGGCCTCAGTTCCCTCAAGTTTACAAAGTGTTATGTTGTGTATTGGATACCCATGGGGGGCGTTGCAGACTTCCTCTGGGTTTGAGAGTCATTCTGCTGAAGTCTCTGCCCCCAGAGCTCAGCATTAAATATGTATTATAGTAGAGAAGGCGGCTTTATTGTAGGCCTCTCGCTTTTTGAGCTTGTTGTTGGGTTAACTAGATACTGTTCTCTGTGCACACAGATTTCGGGATAATGGTGAGTGGTTTCCTCCCGGTCGGGGAGTCATTTTGCTGAAGCCTTCGCTCTCTATGTTAGTCTAGTAAATATGTGTATGCTCTGTAGGCCACCTCTCGTGTGAGAGTCGTTCTGCTGAGGCCTCGGCTCATCCTGCTGTTGATTTTTGGAATTAGCACAGGTTAGACATATATGGATGGTGAGTAGGTTTCCTCTCGATCTGGGAGTCGTTTTGCTGAAGCCTCCGCTCCCTGGGAATTTTTTCGGTTTGATCTCACTCTTAGGAGTTTGTTGTGTTGATACGAGTGTTGTAGGCCCCTCTTATGTGAGAGTCTTGCTGCTGAGGCCTCCGCTCTCTTCAGAGCCTCCGCTCTTCTGGAGCGTTTGTGATATGTTTGTAGAGTTGCTGTGCCGCTGCTTGCCGTTGAGCTTATCTAGACTTTGGTCTGCTAGACTAGAATTGTGGCGAGGAGGTTGCTCTTGTTTAGAGCGTTTTCTGTTAGACCTCTCGCTCTCTTGAGCTTGTGATAGTGAGTGTTATAGACTTCCTCTTGTGATTCTGAGTTGAGGCCTCCGCTCTTTAGAGCTTTGTATAATATATACATGCTCCTCTCGTTCTGAGAGTCGTTCTGGAGAGTGGTTTGCTCCCTTGAGTTTATGCTTAAACCCAAGTATATGCCCGTGGCAAGTGATGTCTCCTTGATGTTAAGCAGGGGTATGATAGGAGGTTTTTGGTTTAACCCTTAACGCTCTGGTTTAGTGTCATGTTGTAAGGCCCATGAGGAGCCTCCATGATATGGCTTCCAGGTTGGTAGAGGTGATTGTTGGTACTCCCCTTGTTTAAAGGGTCGTTATACAGAGTGCTTGCTCCCTCGGGTAGAGTTATAGTAGGCCTTCAGGAAGTAGGCCTCTATATATACATATGTATTTATTTTTATAATAAACAGGTTGTTGGCTGGGCGGTTATCAGTTTTTAGCCTCCCTGTTAATAGAGGTTGACTTTGGGTCCCTCTTGAAAGTGGCAGGCCAGGGTCCTTGCGCCTGGGCCATACTCCCTTAAAGGAGCCCGCCTTTAAGGTTAGGTTGAGGTTTCCAGGCCTTTGAGCTAGCGCCCTGGAAGAAGTCCTTCCTTGTTGGAATTAGACTCTTCTTTGAAGCATGTAGTTTCGGCAAACTGGCCGAAGGGATTAGTGTCACTGACAGCCAGGCTGGTGCGTACCCGTGGAGGGGAGTTAACCTTGGAAGTTTCCATGAAGTTAGCCTCTTGTGCTTGTCACAGCCAATGTTGACAGCGCACCCCCTCAGCATGGCGGTGTGGGTATTCTCGTTCCCCATAGCGCTTGACGCAATGCGAGTTACCTTCGAAAGGGAACGTCTCGGGTTACGACTGTAACCCTGGTTCCCTGAGAACAGGGAACGAGACATTGCGTCTTTTTGCCATGCTTCAGGGCTGCCTGCGTCGTCCATTCAGACGAAGAAGTGGATGACATGTTCTCTGGGCGCCCCTTTTATACTTCCGGGTCGCATGACGTCATGGCTGTCCCTGGCTAATAGGATTGCCGTGATTGTACAGGTGCTTCAGTCATCAGTCACGCTGAGGCGTTCCCCATAGCGCTTGACGCAATGTCTCGTTGCCTGTTCTCAGGGAACCAGGGTTACAGTTGTAACCCGAGACGTTTTATTTGTGTGATTATGGCCTTTAGGCCACACACTTTTACCAAACCACTTTAGCCCACAGCAGTTCATGCAGTGGTGACAATACATTGCTTGATTTTTTTAAAGGAGACATGAAACTCCAACTCATTTGCATTAGGAAGGTTGTATATCATACAACTATAGAAAGAACCAACTGATTAACATACAACCTTCACAATTGAGAGCTCTGTGAGAATTTAATGTGTTTATACTTGCCTTTCAGAAAGTTTGCTTTTCATACTAAAAATTATTTACTTACCATGTCATGCTTGTTATCTTTTCTTTTACTGAAATGCTGAAACTGACACAGGGACCTGTGGGATCATGGGAATGTCAGGATGTGCTTTCTCCTGGAACTCAAAGAACATATCAGAACCCAGTCGGCTTCCTAATTAGACCTCTCAAGCATACGCTGAACTCAGAGGATTTTTGGTGTTACTGCATTCCAATTCAATCTAATTTAGTTACATTACATTACATTATTTAGTTTGATTCAAACTAAATAATGTCTTTATTAAAGAAATTAATCTGTTATCTGTTGCAGAGAGGAACTCTCTTGCAGAGAGAGTTTGCTTGCATAATCCACATACTGTATTTAACGGCTTTAGAAATGCTTTGTAATAAAAATTCAACATTTATACCTGTTCCAGAGAAGCATTTTCTGCAAGAACAAAACTTTGCAATCCATTAGAATTTTGTCTATGATGGCAAGACTTGCCGGGGGACAAATATGAACAAAGCACCATAGTGGTTATTATTCACACAGGCTAACAGAGAACCATGATAGAATATGTTAAGTTTGAACTGAAAAGGGAAGGATGTACTTATTTTGCAGATCTAAGCTGGCTGTTTTCATTGTGTTCATCAAATTTGAACTTCAAGAGGGCTGTTTAAATGATTGTGCATTTGTGAATCATGACTAAAACAGTGATATGTGTCCTTCATGAGGCCACTATAGAAATCACTTTTCAAAAAAGCTTCCATAATCAATTCAAATGGCAATTTGTTCACCTTATAACAGACATTTAAGGGTATTGTTGAAGCTTTTTGCACAGTAGATTTAACATTAAAGCCACCTGAAGGCTGTGCATTTATTTTCCCAGTTTTGGCATGAATTACCTCGTTGCCATTTCAAAAATATACACTATATTGCCAAAAGTATTGGGACACCCCTCCAAATCATTGAATTCAGGTGTTCCAATCACTTTCATGGACACAGGTGTATAAAATCAAGCACCTAGACATGCAGACTGCTTCTACAAACATTTGTGAAAGAATGGGTCGCTCTCAGAAGCTCAGTGAATTCAAGCGTGGTACCATGATAGGTTGCCACCTGTGCAATAAGTCCATTCGTGAAATTTCATCACTACTAAATATTCCATGGTCAACTGTTAATGGTATTATAACAAAGTGAAAGCAATTGGGAACAACAGCAACTCAGCCACGAAGTGGTAGGCGACGTAAAATCACAGAGCGGGATCACTGCAGAATCAATAGCTATAGACCTCCAAACTTCGTGTGGCCTTCAGATTAGCTCAAGAACAGTGCGTAGAGAGCTTCATGGAATGGGTTTCCATGGCCGAGCAGCTGCATCCAAGCCTTACATCAAGTGCGATGCAAAGCGTTGGATGCAGGGGTGTAAAGCACGCCTCCACTGGACTCTGGAGTGACGAATCACGCTTCTCTGTCTGGCAATCCGATGGACGAGTCTGGGTTTGGCGGTTGCCAGGAGAACGGTACTTGCCTGACTGCATTGTGCCAAGTGTAAAGTTTGGTGGACGGGGGATTATGGTGTGGGGTTGTTTTTCAGGGGTTGGGCTTGGCCCCTTAGTTCCAGTGAAAAGAACTCTTAATGCTTCACAATTTCATGCTCCCAACTTTGTAGGAACAGTTTGGGGTTGGCCCCTTCCTGTTCCAACATGACTGCACACCAGTGCACAAAGCAAGGTCCATAAAGACATGGATCAAATCAAATCAAATCACCTTTATTTATATAGCGCTTTTTACAATGCCAATTGTTTCAAAGCAGCTTCACAGTGGTAACAGGAAAATAATGCAACAGAATTTGATTCGGCTGTATAGCCGCTCTGGTGAAAACAGTGATGTCATCTAGCTCATTTCAATTATCATAAAGTGTCAATGCGGGCAGATCAGTAATATAGTTGAAATTTAAGTGTCCCCAACTGAGCAAGCCAAAAGCCAAAGGCGACGATGGCAAGGAACCAAAACTCCTTCAGGGCCGGAATGGAGAAAAAAACCTTGGGAGAAACCAGGCTCAGTCGGGGTGCCAGTTCTCCTCTGGCCGACGAACAAATAGTGTATGATTATGATTCTGGCAACATTACAGGTCAGAAGTCATATTAGATCAATAGATATTCATAGGATTATTCGAAAGATTGGAGTCATCACGCCGGGGACGGGTTTAATGAGGATGTCGTGTCGATGCGGCATTTACGGGGGGAGTTTAATTGACACGGTCTCTGCAGACACTTCAGGCATGCATTCGTCATGTCCAGGCAAAGGTCCACCATCTGGTCCGGATACGGCCCGGATCCGGCCGACTGCAGTAAACCTCGGGATAAACAGAGAGACTAACATTAGCGTAGATGCCATTCTTTTTATGATGTAACGAGTACATCAGGTGTTATGGGAAGTGTTCCCGGTTCCGGCTGACCTAGTTAATGCAGCCTAAAACAATCATTTAACTGATTTGAATAATATAAATTAAAAATGTTTTATGTGTATGCCATAGTAAAGAGATGTGTTTTTAGTCTAGATTTAAACTGACAGAGTGTGTCTGCTTCCCGAACAATGCTAGGAAGACTGTTCCAGAGTTTAGGTGCTAAATAGGAAAAGGATCGACGCCTGCAGTTGATTTTGATATTCTAGGTATTATCAACTGGCCAGAATTTTGAGACCGCAATAGATGTGATGGAGTATAATGCGTTAAGAGCTTGCTCAAGTACTGGGGAGCTAAACCATTTAGTGCTTTGTAAGTAATCAGCAAGATATTAAAATGTATACAATGTTTAATAGGGAGCCAATGGAGTGTTGCCAAAACCGGGCTAATATGGTCATACTTCCTGGTTCTAGTAAGAACTCTAGCTGCTGCGTTTTGGACAAGCTGCAGTTTATTTATTAAGTGAGCAGGGCAGCCACCCAGTAGAGCATTACAATAATCTAGCCTTGAGGTCATGAACGCATGAACTAATTTAGATATATTTTTAAGATGGTAGAATACAGTTTTATAGATGCTAGAAACGTGGCTTTCAAATGAGAGATTGGTATCAAAGAGCACACCCAGGTTCCTAACTGACGACGAGGACTTGACAGAGCAGCCATCGAGTGTTAGACAGTATTCTAGGTTACTTGTGGAGTTTTTTTGTCCAATGATTAAAAATTAATTTTTTTCTGAATTAAGTTGCAGGAAATTACTAGTCATACAATTTTTTATATCAGCTATGCATTCCGTTAATCTTGTGAATTGGTAAGTTTCGTCAGGGCGTGAAGAAATATAGAGCTGAGTATCGTCAGCATAACAATGAAAACTAACGCTATGCTTCCTAATAATATCTCCCAGTGGTAGCATGTACAGGGTGAAAAGCAACGGTCCTAGCACTGAGCCCTGCGGTACTCCATACTGAACTTGTGATCGGTGTGACATCTCTTCATTTACTGCTACAAACTGATAACGGTCAGATAAGTATGATTTAAACCATGCCAGTGAAATTCCACTAATGCCAACATAATTTTCGAGTCTAAAAGAATGTTGTGGTCGATAGTATCGAATGCAGCACTAAGATCGAGTAACACTAACAGAGAGATACAACCACGATCGGATGATAAGAGTAAATCATTTGTAACTCTAATGAGAGCAGTCTCAGTACTATGATACGATCTAAATCCTGACTGGAAATCCTCACAGATACCATTTCTTTCTAAAAAGGAGCATAATTGTGAGGACACTACCTTTTCTAGTATTTTTAACAGAAAGGGTAGATTTGAGATTGGCCTGTAATTGACTAATTCTGTAGGATCAAGTTGCGTTTTTTTAATAAGTGGTTTAATAATAGCCAACTTAAAAGTTTTCGGTACATAATGTCAAGGATGAATTAATGATATTAAGAAGAGGATCTATGACCTCTGGAAGCATCTCTTTTAGTAGTTTAGTCGGTATAGGGTCGAGCATACATGTTGTTGATTTTGATGATTTAACGAGTTTAGCCAATTCTTCTCCTATAGCAGTGAATGAATGTAATTTTTCCTCAGTGATACTACAATGCACTGTCTGATGTGATACTGTAGTAGACGGCTGCATGGTTAAAAATTTTTTCCTAATATTATCAATCTTACAAGTAAAGAAGTTCATAAAGTCATTACTGCTGTGCTGTTTACAAACATCAGAAGTTGAAGCTTTATCTTTGGTTAATTTAGCCACTGTGTCGAATAAATACCTAGGGTTGTGTTTGTTTTCTTCTAAGAGAGTTGAGAAATAAGCAGATCTAGCAGTTTTTACGGCCTTGCTGTATGCAATCATGCTCTCTTTCCACGAAATGCTCCATTTTTCTGGCTGCTGTTTTAAGGGCCCGGGTGTGCTCGTTGTACCACGCCGTTGGACTATTTTCTTTAATCTTCTTTAAGCGCCGGGGAGCAACTGTGTCTAAAGTGCTGGAAAAGAGAGAGACAATAGTTTCTGTTGCAACATCGAGTTCCTCTAAGCTATCTGGGATGCTGAGGAGATGAAACTGATGAGGAAGATTATTTACAAAGCAATCTTTAGTCGCAGCAGTGATAGTCCTGCCATATTTGAAGCGAGGGGACGGCTTTGCAGCCTTTGCTAAATTAAGTGTACATGATACTAGGTAATGATCTGAGATGTCATCGCTCTGCTGCAGAATTTCAATGGTATCAACATTTATTCCATGTGACAGTATTAGGTCTAAAGTATGATTACGGCGATGAGTGGGTCCTGACACGTGTTGCCTTACTCCAATAGAGTTTAGAATGTCTCTAAATGCCAATCCCAATGCGTCTTTTTCATTGTCTACATGGATATTAAAATCAACAACAATTAGGACTTTATCTGCAGCCAGTACTAACTCTGATAGAAAATCAGCAAATTCTTTGGTAAAGTCTGTATGGTGCCCTGGTGGCCTGTATACAATAGCCAACACAAATGTCAAACGGGATTTATCAATTTCACTACATAACGTTACATAAAGCACCAAAACTTCAAAGGAATTATATTTGAAAATAGACTTCTGAGTAATACCGAAGATATTATTATAAATTACAGCAACACCTCCCCCTTTACCTTTCAGACGCGGCTCGTGTTTATAACAATAATCTTGGGGGGTGGACTCATTTAAAGTAATGTAATCGTCAGGTTTTAGCCAGGTTTCTGTCAAACACAGCACATCTAGGTTATGATCTGTAATCATATCATTAACAATAAGCGCTTTTGAGGAAAGGGATTGAATATTCAGCAGCCCGAGCTTTATCATTTGATCATCTGTATTATATCTGTTGTTTATTTGTTGGACATAAATTACATTTTTACCATTGAATGGTTTTGATGGTTTTTTGTATTTACTAATTCGTGGAACAGACACAGTCTCTATGTGATAATATCTAGGTGAAAGAGTCTCTATGTGCTGGGATTTATCTGACTTCTGTGACGTGAGACAGCTAGCAGGCGGTCGGGTAAGCCAGTCCGTCTGCTTCCTGACCTGGGCCCCAGTTAGTCAAGGTTTAGTTCTAAGACTATGTGCCAAATTACTAGAGAGAAGAGCGGCGCCATCCCAGGTAGGATGGATGCCATCTTTTTTCAACAGGTCAGGTCTGCCCCAAAAGCTTGTCCAATTGTCTATGAACTCTATGTTATTTTGCGGACACCACTAGACAACCAGCCATTGAGTGATGATAGTCTGCTAAGTATCTCATCACTTCTTTTAACGGGGAGGGGACCAGAGCAAAAAACATCATCTGCCATCGTACTTGCGAGTTTACACACCTCTTTAATGTTAATTTTGGTGATCTCCGACTGGCGAAGTCGAACATCATTAGTGCCGACGTGAATAATAATCTTAGAGAATTTACGATTAGCATTAGCCAGCACTTTTAAATTTGCTTTGATGTCAGGCGCTCTGGCTCCCGGTAAACATGTGACTATGGTGGCTGGTGTCTCTATTTTCACGTTCCGTGTAATAGAATCGCCAATAACTAGGGCACTTTCAACAGGATTCTCAGTGGGTGCATCACTGACTGGGGAGAACCTGTTTGATGTTCTAATCGGAATGGAAGAGTGGTTTTTTGATCCGCAACTATGCCGTCTCACCGTCACCCAGTTGCCCTGCTGCACGGGCTCTACAGCCGGAACCGAACAGTGTACAGAGTTCACTAAGCTATTCGCATCTAAAGCAGTGTCTAAAGCTGTTACATTGTCACTACTCTCAAATAAAGTCTGGATGCGTGTCTCTAATTCTGAAATCTTTTCCGTCAGCCTGACTATCTCCTTACATTTATCACATGTGAAGCCCTGTTCGCCAACAGAGAAAGATATACTAAACATGAAACATGCAGTGCAAGTGACAATGACAGGAGAAGAAGACATGGCTTACCGTATTTGTTGATTAATCCAATTTACCACAGTTGTTTGATGGAGTCTATTTACTAATCCAACTCACCACAGTTGTTTAATGAACTCAGAAAACAAGAGACCCGAGTGCAGAGATTGCAAGCTAACAGGCTAGCGAAATGCTAACGCGTGATAGTGATTTAGATTAAAAGCTAGCGATGTCAGATTTAATGTGGTAGGCAATATTAGACAATATATGGTGATGGGTAAGTTATATTTAGCAGTTTAAACAACAGGGAATGATATTAAATAAAGATTCAAAAGCAAGCAAAGCACACGCAAGCACAGCAGGCAGCAGGACAAACAGGAGGCAGACAGCTTCGAGTTTGGTTGAGCGATGAGCGAGTTTGGTGTGGAGGATGAGCGAGTTTGGTGTGGAGGAACTTGACTGGCCTGCACAGAGTGCAGTCTGCACAGAGTCCTGACCTCAACCCGATAGAACACCTTTTGGGATGAATTAGAGCGGAGACTGCGAGCCAGGCCTTCTCGTCCAACATCAGCGCCTGACTTCACAAATGCGCTTCTAAAAGAATGGTCAAAAATTACCATAAACACACTTCTAAACCTTGTGGAAAGCCTTCCCAGAAGAGTTGAAGCTGTTATAGCTGCAAAGGGTGGGCCAACTCCATATTAAACCCTACGGATTAAGAATGGGATGTCATTAAAGTTCATGTGCATGTAAAGGCAGATGTCCCAAAACGTTTGGCAATATAGTGTACATGGACCGATCTATAATACTACTTGAATGGAAAGACTAGATCGTCTAAGCAGCAAAACCTAATGAGAAAAATACGAATGCAGTTTTTTTCGGTATTGACAATCAATATGAAACTACAGAAGCATTTATTGTAGCATTGCTAATGAAACTTGTTGTTTTGTTTGAGTCTTGTTTGGCTTACCGCTTTGTTTCATATTTTCATTACGATGTTCAGTGTGTTGAGAGTCATTTTTCTTTACAGTTTTATTCCTCATTTGGTTTCATAAAATAATAAACACAGAGGGAGCCAAGAGAGCAGCTCCAATTAGAATGAAATGTTTAGCATCTATTTATCTATCTATCTATCTATCTATCTATCTATCTATCTATCTATCTATCTATCTATCTATCTATCTATCTATCTGTCTGTCTGTCTGTCTGTCTAAAACACATACAAATAAATGTCACCTAGTACACTGTAAAAAGTCCTTTTTCATGTAACATTTAAATTAACTAGCATCCAAATCAAGAGTTTAGGATGACCGAATTAACCAAACTATATTAGATCACACTAACTGGAGTAATTTTTAAGGTTTAGATATAGTTAGTTTTTTTTTATTATTATTCACTTTGGTACTACTTTTACAAGTAAGGTGTACATTTTCAATACTCTTAGTACAAAAATCCAAACTGATCACACTTGTGACACAGGTAATCATTCTTTCAAAACCTGATCTAATGCTTTCATTCAGTTGCACATATTTTCACTCCATATAATCATTGTTTCAAACACAAGATTATTTTCATATGTAATGAGGACATTGGGTTTAATCACCAAAATACAACAGTATGATCTTCTTACAATTTAGTACTTTTAACAATCAGTTCATTTAATAGCAAACAATTCAAGATACATGTTTCAAATCTCCCTGGTTGCTGAATTAATTACAGTAATACAGGCTACAGATGCCACATTAGAAAATACAATTACATTACCTAACTTATGTAATTGAATCCATAATGTTATATATCTAGTGTGTTATCAAAAGTTGTGATGAAGTATGACAGCCATGAGGATTTGATGCCATCTGTCTCCCTTCTACTGATGCATCTCTGGTCAATCTGATGTACTGTACACAGTCATTGACTGTTTTCTCTCCCTTGTACTTTATCCTGCTCTCCCTTATGAAAAATAAGTTTATTCAAGTGTTCTATTAGTATACGTCTTTTAAACTAAAAATAAGAAAGTATACTTTATGTACTTCTCAGAAATATACTTAAAATTGCACTTAAGTATACTTGGCTTATACTGACAAAAAAAGTATATTTGGCCTATACTTGTACTCAATCTTTTGATCGAGATATACTTAAAAGTATAATTAAGTATTCAAAGTATACTTGGCTTGTAATTGTGTTTAGCCTTTTGATTGAGTATAGCCTATTAAATATACTTTTTTTTTTTTTTTTTTTTTTTTTTTTTTTTTACATAGTTTTACATACAGTCTTATAAACTTACATTGTTTGAAAATATTGATTAGAATATTGATATAAAACAGATATGTTCCTAATAATGAGTATCTGAATTTTTGTGCAGGCTAGTCCACTGGTAGTGTACATAGGAATTTACTTACTGTAAAATCTACTTTACTCTTTCCCAGCCATTGACTGAATTTCCCAGCTATCCGTGTTTTCACTGTTATACGTTAGCGCTATGATACATCTTCTAATACAGAATCTCCGGATCAAAATACAGGAGAAGAAGAAGCTGAAACAAGTGATAGAAGATTGCTCATGAAAATGTAAAATAACGCGATCATCAAACATTAAACAGCATGTAAATCGAAACTGCCTAATGTTACTGAATGAAATGTCAAACCCATGAAGAGAAAACGACTGTGAAGCTTTGGGGGTGTTGATGGACTCAATCTACTCCATCTGTGTTTTGATCATCATTCTGAATCTGATCAAAGCATAGTCTTTGACAAAAATGCAATTTTCTCAGCTTATTGTTTAAAATGTTGCCTTTCTTTATGAAACTTACCCACATTCAAGTGTTGATAAAAAAGGATGCATGAAGCTATAATAAAATGTTTTTAAAATTAGTTGAAGTACAGTTAAAGGTATATTTCAAGTATAAAAAATGAATACCTAAATATGAACATAGTAGTATACTGCAAGTGCAAAAATAATATATAAATAGTAAACTAAGTATAATGTTATGTTCACTTAAACAAACCTTACAATTATACCTGCAGTATAATCTAGCTACTAGTTTACTGAGAGTATACTTTAAAGTGTACTTTCATAAACTAAAAAAATGTACTTGTATTAAAATAGCAAACTACTAGTATACTTATAAGTTCACTTGTAGTACAGATGCAGTACAAATGAGAAACCGAGTTGTGCACTTAAAGTTTACTACTGTTACACTTATAGTACACTTAAACGTATACTTTTATATACTAAAAGTGGGCCAATTTAGTCCCAAGCAGTATTGAAATAGTACACTTACAATTTCACTACTAGTACACATTGATATTAGTATACTTACTACATAAAGTATACTTAAAAATATACTTGAACATTACTTAAAGGTTTTTTTATTCGCTTTGGTACTATTTTCACAAGCAAGGTGTACATTTTCAAAACTCATAGTACTAATATCACAACAAAGTGCACTTTTTTCAAACATTTCAGCATATTTTCAGTTGTGTTAGTACAATACACAAAACCACAAAGTATCCTTTTCACTACACAAAATAAGTGTTTCATCTATATAAATGTTTCATTCACAGTAACTGCCTTTCATAAAGGTCTTACTATCAAACTTTTGATTTGCATCTCTTCTCGTTCAGTTTAATACATTTGTCTATCATTTAATTCAACTGATCTTAATGGTTAATCAATGAATCATTTGGTTCACCTATAGATTTCTAGAGATATTGATTCTATAGTTATGCATAGTTTCTACTTTGATTGCAATTTCCGATATGGATAACCATATGTAATGAATTCTTTTTACATTATAAGTGATTTATCTTAGATTATAACCACTATGTTCAAAGTGTGTGTGTGTGTGTTTTGTCCCCATAATGTGGTAAACTCTACATTATGAGGACAAAACGTAAAAATGCAGAACGTTTTGTATGATGGGTAGGGTTAGTGTAAGGGGAGAGAATAAACAGTTTGTACAGTATAAAAACCATTACGCCTATGTATTCCCAGAAAGATAGTGAACCAGACATGTGGGTGTGAGTGTGTGTGTGAGTGAACATAGAGCAGAATAGAGTATAAGGGGGAGGAAATAGTCAATGATGTGTAACATCAGACTGATCAGTAATGCATCATAAGAAGGGAGACAGATGGCATCAAATACAGCATTTTACATTACAGTATGTGTGCCATGTGATACTGGAAACAGATTACCATGGTAGAGACTGCCACCCTTATAAAGGTCAACTACAGTAGATTCAATCATATGGTACAGTGAGAACATTTACTGTTTTGGTAGCAAACTCTGTTCTGTAGCCCAGAACCTCATGGCTGTGTCGTAACTTCATCACACCTTTTGATAACACACTGAATAGATACTATTACAAACTTTATGGATTCAGTTACATAAGTTAGGTAATGTAAGTGTATTTTCTAATGAGGCATCTGTAGCCTGTGTTGCTGTAGATAATTCAGCAATGAGGGTGATTTGAAACATGTATCTTGCATTGTTTGTTGTTGAATGAACTGCACTCAAAAAAAACAAAAACAAAAATTGTCTAAACATAAGATTTATGTATTTGAATTGCATATAAAGTTTCCATCCATTTGGATTACATAGTTTTAACATAAACAAATTAATAAACTGAATGCGATTCATATTTGTAAGTCATACATAAATGAAACAGATAAGATTTGCATAATTGTATTAATAAACTGAATGTGATTCATATATGCCAGTCATACGTAAAGGAAACGGGTAATATTTAGTCACGACTGTTTCCTGAAACCGTATTGTCGCCAATCTGTCATTCAACCACGTTGGTTAATGATGTCACGCAGGTGGTGGAGTAATAACTTCTTTTAATGAATTAGTTTGAGATCGAATTCATGCTAGATTTTTTGCTATAAATTATGGACATGGCATCTGAGGACTAATTCTTATTTTTCTCAGTTATTTTGCTTTATTTCCAGATTCAATCACAGGCTCGTTCTTACGTACTAGAGCACATACGCACATGCGCACTCTTCAAAAAAGGTGCTTTAAATCTCTTGACAAACTAAAAGACGTAAATGACATTTGTATGTATTCGAAACAAAAGATATAGATTGTACTAAATGTCAGCTTGCTTATTTTGCTCAAGATAAGGATTTATTAAGTCCACATGTCATGCAAACAAGAAACTATGCTTCTAACCACAGTTCGAGAGCTGTCGTTGCAACCACACAAGTTTGCGATGCTGTTTGCGAATGTTCGTTGGAACTATGGTTTCGGGAAACACTGACTCGTTGAACTATGTTGATAACGACGGAACTTGCGACCATAGTTGGCTAACAATGCTTTTGGGAAACGCACCCCTGGTTAGTAATGCGTGAAGCTGGTAATGCTGTTTGTGGAGTTGTTTAATCCTTCTCTGCTGAGATCTTCAGAGATTTAATGTCTTCTTTTTTTCAGTGATTCTGCTCATTATAATCAGGTGTTCATCATTAATGCTCAATCATCACTTAATTATCTCATTAACTTAAACCAAATGTTCTCATTACATATTACAATAATGTTGTGTTTGAAACAATGATTATGTGGACTGAAAATATGTGCAACTGAATGAAAGCATTAGATCAGGTTTTGAAAGAATGACTACCTGTGTTACAAGTGTGATCAGTTTGGATTTTTGTACTAAGAGTTTTGAAAATGTACACCTTACTTGTGAAAATAATACCAAAGCGAATAAAAAAAACTGTAAGTATACTTCATAAAATGAACTTGAAGTATACCTCTTTTTCGTAAGGGCTATGTTCATAAATAGCTAATTTCTCTGTCTGTCTGTCTGATCAGTCGGATTAAATAATAGACAAATGTATTAAACTGAACGAGAAGAGAAGCAAATCAAAAGTTTGATAGTAAGAGCTTTATGAAAGGCAGTTACTGTGAATGAAACATTTATAAACATGAAACAGTGCAAAATTTTGTGTATTGAAAAGGATACTTTGTGATTTTGTGTATTGTACTAACACAATTTAAAATATGCTGAAATGTTTGAAAAAAGTGCACTTTTGATGATCTGTTACTATCTGTGATATTAGTACTAAGAGTTTTGAAAATGTACACCTTACTTGTAAAAAATAGTACTAAAGCGAAGAAAACAAAAATGTAAAATAACTATTTAAGGAAACAACTGCATATTTTTATTTTTATAGTGTGCATGATACCTTTTCTGTGAACCATTATATAACTACAGCATATAAGAAAGCATGTGAACCGTACAAGCTAGTACTTAAGATATATAATGAGCCAAAGTGACTCAATTACATGTAAGATAGTGGAATGCAGACAAATTCTAGCATGCTGATTCACTTTATTTATGTGTTCCCTCCAAGGCTATTGTTATGACTTCAGTATTGGGGAAGTATGGTTCCTCTCTGCATCATTTTGCATTAATATGCAGGTGCCTGATGGGTTCATGGGCATCGCCTCTTGCTGACCAGAACTATTTCATATTGAAAGAAATTGATCTGTATGAAGACATGACTTCTCTGCCCAAAACTTCAAATTATTTTGAAGGGCACATCATTAATATTGCCTGCAGGGTGAAAATTCTAGTTGGTTCAATTTACTTATCACTGCATAACTTTGTTGCTCTGAAATAAACAAATTAAACTGAAATGAAACAGACTGCTTTCTTATAAACAGATAAATGAAACAGAAGAAAAATAATGAAGTTTATAGTTTCTAGGACAATGTTCTTTCCCCATGAGTGCATTGACATTTAGGGTTGTTGTCAAACATAGTTTCATAGTTCGAGAGTTAAACTTGAAAACTGAAGCATCCTCTACACAATAATAAATGCCACACATTTTAAGATACATACATACTATTTTCTTACTGTAACATGTCACAAACCTGTATATGTACAGCACCCATCACAATGTTTTGAGCATTGCTGGAGGAGTGTGGGGACAGTGAGTTGCTGAACACAAGTCATGTGACTAGAGATAATTATGCCCGCTCTGAACAATCTGGAAAATTGCAGTAGTTTTGCCAGGATGACTGATTACAGTGCTGAAGTATGTCCATGGGGTGCCTCAAAATAAGCCAAGCAGATGTTCCTGGTACATTTTGTCTGAGTCGGGATAGTTCTTTTAAGAACATTAGCAGCTATGTGCAGTTGTCATGTTTTGAAGACTTCTTGTAACACTTCCCTTTTCTGTCTATTGTGGAACTTCAGCATCCAAAAACCTGACCTTTTAAAACATGTATTGCTTTTGAGTAAAAAAAAGGAAGTCAAGGACTAAAATCTAGGTAATATTCAGTTAAATGCACTTACAAAAAGACTTTTCTTTTCATATGTTGAAAACAGTTGTGCTGCTTAGTATTTGTGTGGAAACCGTGATATGTATATATTTTTTCAGAATTCAAAAGAACAGCATTTATTTGAAATAGAAAAACAGTGTAAAATGTTCATGATCAATTTAATGCATCCTTGCTGAATAATAATATTAATTTATTAAAAAAAAAAAAAAAAAAAAAAAAATCTTACTGACCTCATATACCATTAAAAGTGTATTAAAAATATATATTTTCCTGGTTGTAAGCAATAAAGCTAAAGTGAACACAGTCTAATGTATCATCATTGTTCTTGCATTATGAAGTAACAGGACGTTTTGTACTATGTGTCACACTGTTACATAAAGGGTACCTTGATGACAGATGAAGGATGTTTGTTATATGCAATTTTTCACAGTTTATCGTGTTTTGAAAACAGTCTGGTGACAAGCAGAGGCCTGATGTTACAAAATATTGCGTTTTAATTATTATTACTATTATTATTAGTCATTACGCTTGACACATACAGTAGATGTTATTGTAAGCAGATTTAAGGAAGTGCTTTTATGGTGCACTTAGCCATATGCGTCTTAATTTGAACCGGGGCTCTCAGCACCCTTAATATTAACAAACAATCTTGTGAGTGTGTTCCTGAAGTCCCTTGAGACCCTCCTTGAACTAATCTATAAAGTTCAGGCTGACAGTGAGGCTCATTAAAACGAGGGAGTCCATCACCTGTGATATTAATAAGGCACTTAGCTTCCCAAAGCTGCACACACAGCGGTCACCCCACTGTGCATCCAAAAGCCAACGACCATGAATTATTAAATCAGTAAAACAATGAATGCAGGTAGTTCAATCACTGCATAATTCATCGCAAATGTCACCAAAAACAAATCACACATTGCCATAAACATAGTAATAATTTTTTTAATCTATCGATTGAAATGGATTTTTTGCTATAGCGTCCAATAATCTATGCCTAAGGAGATGTATGGTGTTTATCAAAACGAGGCTTTTAAAAAATTAAACACAGCTACACATACACACAAACTACACTATATAGGACCTCTACAAATTGAATTATAAATATCAGTCTTAGTGCTTAGCCCTCAGATGTTTAATCTTCTATTCCTTTCTGGCCAATTAAATAGCAGGGCAACAGACCCACTGGTAAAGACATCCGGTACCCATTATATATTACCATTATTAAGGAAGTGAGTTGTTGACAAAATTCTACCAGGTATAATAACCTGGGGAAAAGAAACTCATGAGAAAAACTGTTTTTGCATCTACAGTTTTAGTGTTGTTAATGTTAACTAAAATACAAATTTTTGTCAATTGAAATAAAATATAAATATTTCAAAATATAAATAAAACAAAAAAATAAATATTAGATGAAAACGTAAATTTAAAATAAACCTTAAACAAAAAATGTAAAATGTTGCCATATAGAAATGAATATATAGGTACATAAAAAGAACAAAACAATAACAAAAGAACAAAACAAAATTGCTAAAAGTCATACTAAATTTAAAATAAAAAGTTGATAATGAAAATATAAAAACAGCTAATTCAAAATATTAATATTATAATAAATAACACTGAATGTGTTGTCAAATCAACAGCGTATTAAACTGTTTCTTTGGCTTATAATGTAGCTTACAGAGCTTATCTTATTATTGTCAGTAAAGATGATTTGTACCCGCTGAACCCTGCAGTTGTTTTAAAGTGTTGCCATCATGAACAGATATAGAACAAAATCACACTATTAAAATGCAGATTTGTGCTGACACCACCTATTAACATATGGAGTTGCCTTTCCCTTTCTTCATCTTTTCCTGCTTCTCTTTTCATGTCATATATTGTCTCTTGTTGCAAATTCTTCATTCCAACCCCCAAATCAACACCCACCCACCCACCACCACCCACCATTTTATAACTTTCTCATTTGCTATATCCCAATAATAATGCTAGAGAGGTGACAAAATAACATTATAAAGTAATGGAAATGCATACAGTATTTCACAGATTCCCAAGTTCTTCTCATAAAACATTAAATAAACTTAAGATAAAAATACTTTCTATTTCTTCTTTCTATTCAGAAAACTTTCACACAAATAAATGTATTTTATTTTCTTCTTTTGAAAAGAAAAGAAGAAAAAAAGAAAAGAAAAGAAAATGAAAGACCAGTATGGGTGCCCAATCCTGTTCATGGAGATCTACCTACCCGCAGAGTTCAGATCTAACCCTGATCCTGTACACCTGTCTGTAATTCTCAAGTGTTCTTTAAGATCTTAGTTAGCTGGTTCAGTTGTGCTTGATCAGGGTTGGAGCTGAACTTTAGGTGCTTTTCACTGCATGGTACAGCTCGGTATGGCTCACTTTTGGGGGGTTTTCCACTGAGGTTCCAAACTAGCCATACTGACACTAAAATGTGACGTGTAAACACTGCAGATCACTGATTGATCAGAGAGAATCATCACCACCAGCGTCATTGGATTTGTGACACAAGACACCAAACCCTCTAGATTTAAATAGTCAACAACAGCCACCGCAGTATCATTTTGATAAGTATCAACCCTTTTAAACGACTTGCTTTAAATGACTGTTGCATGCAACTTGAAAAAAGAAATGATTGTATCGTGGTCAGTAGACGAGGTGGCGGCGCAACTATAACTATCAGTCTATAATCTCATTCTATTTTCACCCACTAAACTGCAGTGGAAAAGCAAACCGAGCCAAAGCGAGCCGAGCCAAGCCGTGCCGAGCCGAGTCATACCACAAAAGCGCCATTTGAAAGTAGATCTCTAGAAATATGGGCACCCTTGGAGTAAAGTAGGCCTATCAGGTCTCAGTAGTCTGCTGGTGTAACCCCTCCTGTTCGAACTGCCCACTCTAAGCGGGACTCGAACCCGGGTCCGCCGGTATGAGAGTCGGACGGTCTAACAAGGAGGCTAAAGGTTGCAACCCCTAGTGTCAGTCGCTAGAGCATCTCTTGAGATCAGGGGAGTGAGGTTTACTGCACAGCTCTTACTAGCTGGCCTCAGTTACACTGGCTCCTCCAAATTTTACAAAATCGGCCTACAAAATGAAGAATTATGTCTTGCAAATTGCCCGCAGCACAAATTTGCACAGCTTAATTTGCACATGAACAATAACAGCACAAGAACAGCAGATAAACTTAATTAAGGGCTTTTCACACTGCGCTTAAGCCTGGGCTATCGTAGTTCTAAACACCGCTTTTAAAGCCGGGTAAAGGAGCGTTTCACACTTGTAATTTAGATGCGGGGTTAGCAACAATTTGGCGGGGTTGCCAAATTTGTACAGTGTGAAACAATGCGGTGTTAGAATGTTACGACTAGATGCTTAGCAAACGACAACCAGTTGCATGCCTTATGTTCACGCGCTTTTGGCAGTCACGGAAACACCGTGCGATGTATATAAACAGTTGTTTCTGCGTATGATTGGAAAAATGTCAAACAGCGATGGAAAACACAACAAGTGGAGTGAAGAAAGGACTGTTTCATTCTTACCTTTATAGTTTGAAAAGTTAATTTAGAAAAAACTTGATATTACAGTCAGCAATGTGTAATATGAGGACGCGCAATGCTAGAGCCTTTATGTAAACAGGCCACATGCTGCATTTGTGCAGTCAGTAACACTGACACCGCAAATATGCCAATAAGGACTTTAACCTGGGGTTTAGGGATGTGCAGTGTGAAATGACAGTTTATGAATACCCAGGATTAACTATTAAACCCGGGTATAGTATGAGCAGTGTGAAATGTGAATAAAGATAACACAGGATTCCATTTAGAATGACCCAGGGTTAACTATTTCAAGTGTGAAAATCCCATATTAGTGAATTTCCCCCTTCGAGTCTCTTTTTCTTAGTCTACCTAAAAGTGGGGCGCAAGACTGTATTGAGGTCGCAGAGTGTGTAGTCAAGAAACAACAACAAAAAAGTAATTCTAAATGATTTTTCTGATGCTAAACTTTTATTTTGAACGATGAGTGAAAGCTGTTGACACTTCTGTTAGACACAGTTTAAGTAAAGAGTGCCTGAGAAAAACACGTTGTTCTGATTCAGTATCTGGTGTCAGATGAGATGTTGCGGGCTATATGTCAGTGTTATTATTTTAACGTTATTTTCGTAACACTTAAATTGCACGCGCAAGCGATAAGGCACACACTGAATTTCACTGCACTATATATAAAGAGTGAATCGTCAATTAGTAGTCATGAAATTAACAAAAAGTACCAACTGGTATGTTGTGTGTTAGCTGGGAACCCAGCAAGCAATAGCCGTCATTTCACCATCTCGGTTAACTATAGACCCAATATAGTCCGGTTATGAGTAACCCACTTCTAGTCAAAATAACCTTGAATTTGGTTACATGTCATTTTTGCCAAAATAACTTGCGAGATGTATGATATTCCATCATGTAAGAAAAGTCAACAGTGATTACAAGGTGTTTGGTTTCATTTCTTTGACATGTTCATCTTCTAGATGATTAGTCTATTCTTGGGCTATGGTTAGACGTCTATTAAATTTTCACTGACAGACCAATTTTGCCTTGTTTTAGCCGTCTTTTAAACGTAAAATTGCTTGCTGGGAAGGATTAACATGTATAAAGCTCCTAGATCACTTATAATTTTCCACAGCTTATGTTGTCTGTAGTTTTTTTTTTTTGTCTACAGAATTTTCTTGGAAAGATATTTTGCAGTGTTTTGAGTGTCAGCAGAACAATCCAAAAACACTTTAAATAACAGTACAATCCACTGAAGAGATGCATGTTAATCCCTCACAGCTTCGCTTTCATTCCCGTTAAAAATGATGGCGGTGCTGTGAATGAGGTCTATGGCCAAACCAGCTGAGAACCAAGATACTAGAGCACATAATAACACCTATTTGGCCTTCCTCTCATTAGCAGCAATATATAACTGTTCGCAGTTTGAAAGTGATTAAATCTACCTGATATTTATTAAGAATGAAGTATGCATCTTGATTTACTGAAATGCCTTTTCATCTTCCAATGTCATTAAAACAGTATATTTTAGTTTTACTTATCCAGCTCATCAAATTCAACAGCAGTGGTGCCCTGGAAAAATAATTAAGTGTATGTGCACATCACAGATGACAGGTCATAAACAAGCCCTTAAAGAGAAAACTGGACTTTTTGTTGTTGTCAAGTACACAACAGTATCAGTTGATTGTTCACCATATGTGCTTAAGTCTAGGTCAGTGGTGATAACCTCTTCAAATAATTGCTCTATTTCAGCTGTGATTGTAAACAATAATTCTCCTCTCCCCTTTTCCCCAAGATTAGAGCGATATGAATAAAATACAAACACACAGAGGGTAGCGCAAAGAATAAAGCGCAACGATTCTAAAGTGCCATTTATTGTTTATTTTGTTTCATGGTAATTTAGATAAGGGTAATTGCCAACAAGTGCCCCCAGGGCTCTACCACTGGCATTTGCAGCAAGACGATGGCTATTGCTGTTTTCGTTTTCTTCAGAGTTCAGGCTTAGCCATGCTGCCCGATACACACACATTATAGGTCTCAGATAGGGCTGTGAATCTTTGGGTAGGCAGCGAATCGATTCGATTCACGATTCATAGGTTTTCGATTCGATTCAAGAACGATTTTTGCAAATTCAGAACAATTCTATTCGAGACGATTGACATTACAATTTGATGCGATTAGATTAATTCGATTTGATTCTGCATTTTTTTTAATATACATTCATAGGATTATTAAAATGCTTCCCCCAATGTGTCTTTGTCAGGGTGTGAATTACACAGCGGCCTTCAGGGGTCAGAGAGTGGCAAAAAAAAACTTTAGTCCATTGTTAATGTTAGTTCATGTTATTACTTTATTATTTTATTATTATTATTACACACTTTATTTTAATAGCCTATAAAAAAATGTATATGGCGTTTTTTGAAATTTACATAAGCCAAAATTTAAAAAGGCTTTAAAAGTAGGCTATTTTTAGTTCATGTTAACTATTGTGTATGATAGTGTTAATGGCTACACAACCTTATTAAAGTGTTCCAGGTACATTAAACATGCAATGCGTCCATGGAGAGACTAGAATATCATGCACTTTTCCAACTAATCCTAAACTAACTTTTCTTCACGGAATAGAAAGAAAAGCCATCTTTGTTCTCTTTATACGGAACATTTTCCTTATGATGATTCTGAAAGAAACCGCGCCGGGTGTCTACTGTTGCTATAGTAACGAATGCAACTTTAATGCGCATCTAATTGATAGATAAACCGCGCGCTCTTATTTCAGTGTTATTAATGTTGTAGTTATTTCAGCAGTTTCCTTCGTACATTCAGTTAAACGACCTTAAGTTAAATTTCCTTTATCATTAATCAGAACTGTGCGTATGCATTTTAGACACTTACATTATGTGTTTGCTCCATCTATGCAATAAATGTGCATCCTTGAATAAGCGGGGTTATATTGTAAAAAACTTCAGTATTTTATTTTATATAACATAACGGTGACGTTTCCACGCAATGAAAGCATTTTATTTCAACAGTAGTGACCACGGTGACTTGCCAGCTTTATCAATGGCTTGAGCGGTTTGACGCAGAACTATTCCTGTCTCGATAGAGAGCTGTCATCTGCTCATGTGATAGCAGTGGGCGTCCTGAGGAGGGCTCAAACGTGGGCTGCTCAAAAATGTGTCAATGAGAGCTACGGACGGAGCGCGAGCGCAATCCAGTGAGAGGTGGTAAAGAGTGCAGTGACCGCACAACGTCCATTAATTCACGCATGTAGTATAATCTAATGTTTATTTTAAAGCACTGAATCGCTATCGAATCGCGATTAATTCGATTCTTAGCATTTTAAATCGATTATTGACCGAAATCAACGATTCACGATTCAACAATACATGTTTCAAGATCGATGCATATGCATCGTCAGGATTTGTAATCGATGCATCGAGAAAACGAGTGAATCGTTACACCCCTAGTCTCAGACCTTTATGTTTCAATAGGAAACCAACTGGGGCTGTTTCTCTTTGACTCCTCTCAGGTTGGAGTTTATGTTAAAAAGTGTTGTGGTTCACAAACGGTCATTTTCCAAGACATTCATTCAAGGTAAAATGCAATAACTATGCAGTCATAACTGAGTTATGACCGAAAAAGGGGCCTCTAAGATTGTGAGCTGAGACAAGCCATTTGTATAACAATAAATGGGAAAAACTATAATGCCCAATATGGCAGCTCTAATAAAGGAAGTCCCACCTTCTAAATAAAAAAGCCAATCTGCAAATTTACCTCATGGTCTTTATGACAGTGTTTGCATCAGCAAAGAAATAGCTGTGAAGCAGTTGGTTGTGCAACTTGTGCTCAGCCTTTGCTCAACGATGCACATGTGCATTTGCTGGACCAGCCTGAAATATACAGTTTTTAGCATTATCTGAGACTAAGAAAATGTATTTATTAAACAATTTATGTCCAATTTTGTTGCTAATTTAATATATGTAATTAAAATTTTACATTTTTTGGTTTTGTACGGAGCCCCACACGACATATGGACAAAAAAATATATATATAGGCTATATCGTGGCGACAAATGAACAATTTGTTCCCTCGTCTTACTAATACTTCATCACGTTTTACTAATTCGTTCCCTCATTTTAAAGGTGCAGTGTGTACATTTTAGTGGCATCTAGCAGTGAGGTTGTGAATTACAATCACCCACCGCTCACCCCTCCCTTTCGAAGCACATAGAAAAGCTACAGTGGCCGACACAGGACAAAAATGTCGCCGTCGGAGACAGCAGAGAGTGACTAGCGCTTTGTAGAGAAGTTTGTCCGTTTAGGGCTACTGTAGAAACATGTCGGCGCAAAATGGTGACTTCTTGCTGGAAGAATGGCCAAAAATTCCCATAAACACACTCCTAAGCCTTGTGGAAATCCTTCCCAGAAGAGTTGAAGCTGTTGTAGCTGTAACTCAATATTAAACCCTACGGCTTAAGAATGGGATGTCATTAAAGTTCATGTGCATGTAAAGGCAGGCGTCCCAAAACTTTTGGCAATACAGTAATTAATTTTTTTCTAACGAACCTGGTTTGGTTGAAAGGGACTTTAGTTTAGCTCAATTGTCCGTAGACTCAGAAAAAAAAACGAATATGACAAATTTTAATCAAATCAATTAAAAATTGATCTAAAAAAACAATTTCTCAGTTCCAGTGTTTGTGCAATCACTGCGTCAACTTAAATTACATTAAACAGACTTAAAGGTGCGGTATGTAGGATTGACAGCTAGTGGTCGAAATAGGTACTGCAGTACAAATTCAAAATATTGGAGATCGTTGTTTCCCCCGCCCCCTCCTCCTTCTCAGACTTGACGCTCACGCGGGTTGCCAGCTTGAGGACATGCAGGAGCGAGCGCAATTGACAATGAAAGCCGAAGAGACTTACACACTGTAAGTTGATGAGTTGATTTATCTGCGTTTTAATATGTTCTCGTTCATAGAGATTTTTAGATGGATGCCGAGGCTTTTTAGGTCGGGTAAAATCTGCTATATCTGACCCAGTTTGTTTGCTGGCTTCCATGGCTGCAATACGCTGTGTTGTTTTCCACCAACTGGCAACCTGTGGTGTCAAAATACTACTGGGTAAACTGGCGGCGTGCGGTTTTGCACAGACCAAAACAAAAACAGACATTCCTACACTGAACGCACATTTCAAAGTAGAATAACTGGCTGTGGCATTGGTTTTCTGAGAAACAAGTAGGTGAATTTAGCATGTTTCCTAAATATCTGCAAGCATATTATGGTATTTTTATGCTTTAGTAAAGTGAAAAACTTACATACAGCACTTGGTTGACATAACTTATTGATCATATAATTTTTACAGTGTAGTATGCAAAAAACAGTATGCCAGTAGTATGAATAGTATGTCCGAATACATAGTATTTGAAAAACTGTAAGCAAACCTGGATGCCCTACTACTTCCACTGAGATTCTGAAGTGCACATTCGATGGACACTTTACTATCCCATGAGGCCATGAGAGAGGATTTGTAAATGGCAGTGAAGTGATGCAACTGATGCTGTTAGGTCACATGACAGTGACAACATGGCAGATGTAGCACATCCAAATTTTCATTCAATCTACCCATATTTTTAACACGAAGTAAATTCAAATTCAAATGTAGTACCTACTCGGTATGCGATTTTTGACGCAGCATGTGTTTTGCTTTGTAGGGCAGCAATAAAGCTTGAATTCTGACATAAAAACCAAAATACCTTTAATCGGATGCACAGGATGTTTCAAAACCTAGAACTTAACTTTTCAAAGAACTGGTACCTACAATGCCCAAAAAATGCTGTCTAGGCAGCTCAGTAGGTTGTGAGAACAAACACTACTGACAAATCCTATCGATCAAGTGATTGTCAGAAGCCTGAAGCTAAAGCTGGCCTCCTATACTGAGAGCTATCCATTCAGCCTTGACAACATGTCCTTCACCAACAACAGAACGATCAATGCAACAGATAAGTCTAAAAAAAAAAAAAAAAAACGAAACTAAGGTGAGTTTCCCTTGCAGATCTGTCTTATAATGAGAGTCCAAGTTTCCTATTCTTTCATAATCAGCACTTTCATATGCTAATCAAAAAAGCCTGTCTGTCCATTAATGGCTTTCCAAAGATTCTTTGCTTCAATTACCTTTCATGCCTCCAAAAAATTTGTGGAGTGTAATTGGTCTTAGCTCAACTGCATTTCAGCATTCATCAAATAAAATACCAAGATGAAAATCATTTATGGAAATCCACAGCATGCCCATGCTTTTAGCTGTCAAACTCAACTTCTCCTTCTTGTGCACGTTTGGTAAGTGAAAATGTCACAGTACATCTTCCTAGATCATTTTAGCACGGCTGCCGGGCTCTCTGCGGAGAGGAAACTTTCAAACGTTATGTTTCCCGACAGAGAGGCAGGTCCAGTTGTAGTCTGGAGATCTGGGCGCTTTTGCAGAAGGACATCTCTGACAGACTGTCCGTGTCAGATAGCTGCTGAATGGCCATGGCTGAGAGTTTGCGGCTCCCCAGGGGCTGTCACTCCTTCCCCGTTCCTCCGTGACACGTTTCTCCTGTTCCTCCGGGACGGCTGACCAGCAGCTCTGCAAGATTACAGAGACCACACAGCAGGATTAAACACACTGCTTATTTTATCACAGAGGCTTTGAAATCCAATAAAAGCTGTTTAATTGTGGCTATAAGTCAATTTCTAGCGCCTGTTAACTTGATTGAGATATTATGAGTGATTTACAATGAAATAATATATTTTGATTTTTGCTGTAAATCAGTGCAGACTAGGTGTACAAATAAAGTTTTGTTGTGGGATAAAATAGCTGTGTCAATATTATGGTCTTTAGTGTTACGTTTCACTGGGAACGTCTTTGTCAATAATGGTAACAGGTAATTCTTACCATGAAGTCACCATGAAATTAAAATGGATAATTCTTATTTATTTTTTATGGAATATTGCAGTGCATTTAAATGATTTATCTGTACACACAAACCACAACAACCTGTCAGGTAATTTACAGTTAAAGACCCAAGGACCAAATATGATGAATGAAGACCAGAAGTGCAGTAAATTTAAGAAACTTTTACTGAAGAATAGTTTGCATTTTCATCAGCAGAAGTCAGCTTCAACACTCAAAATGAGTTTGTGGGCCTCTCATGCCATACATTCACATTTCTACAGCAATTATACCTTACAAGTCACTCAGCTACATCATTGCTTCAGGTTGAATGATTCTGATTGGCTAAGAAATAGATAAACTTAGAAAATATCCACACATGGACTGATAGGCAGAAGCATATCTCCATCAATTATACGGCTGACACCATAGCCTCTGGTTTAGGCATGAAGTGACCTTTCAGGTCGCAGAACTGTGTTTCTATGCACCAGCTTGTCGAACAAAACAAGTCATTCCATCTCCCCAAGGTGCCAGTTGTCCCCCACCAATACTGATCTGTGACAAAGAATATAGCACACACACGCAGATACACAGGAGACACAACTTCTCCAAGGTTAGAGTTGGTCAAGCTCTTTCTCTAAACAGGAAACTTTCCCAAAACATATTGATAGCATGTTCTTTCTCTCAGTAAGAGGTACAGACAATATTCATCATTATTCTCTAGAGATTGAAGATGAAAAGTAAAGTAAATGTTTTAACTACAGGCTGAAATGACCCCAGTGACCTCGGCTGTCTTGGCCAGCTAGAAGATAAAAAATGTTTTAACATGGAGAGGGTTTCATATTAAATGATTTTAATATGTAGAAGGATAAATATTGATTATTGAATAATACCTTGATTATAATCACTCATTAGATATAGTGGCAGTGGATTCCGGAATCGGACCCTTCAGACCTAACTATCCAATCAATTCCTGATGCACAAAATCAATTCCCACACTACATTTTTTTTCTCATTCGGCAAGCCTTTTCACTCGGATATACGTCACAACAGGAAAGAAAAGATCTTGTTTCCAATTCATGCTGACTTTAAGGTGCTATTTGTACCTGATCTAACCCTTAAAAATGATTTTGTTGGTGCATAATACAAAGTTCTGTCATAAAACTCTAGATGGCAAAGGCTAATAGGCCTTGACTCAATCTGCTTGCAATCACATCATTCTCTATAGGGCACAGCTGATTGGTTCCTGCTGTATCAGTAGCCACTGAACTCGCTGCTCAACCTTCAAATACTTGGTCAGCATTTGCTATAGCAGTTGCAGTGCGCTTTCAGAAACCCTCCACCTTCCCCAGCTCCACCTGAATAGATCTGCTACGGGTAATTCATGTATGCTCTATTGTACAGCAGCAGCTTGCCTTAATGCTCACAGCAGAGTGTTGTGTATGTATTGGCAGTAGTAAGTCCCATACTTACTCTGCAGCAGCAGCAATAACCAACAGTAGCAGCAGCATAGCAGATCTATTCCGCCATGACCAAACATATCAACATTGTAATATTTCCATGCCAAACACTTAGAGTTGTCATGACAGATATGTAGTTAGTAGAATTAACTCATATTATTGGCTTAGATGAAACACATTTTCAGGTTGCGTGACTTTTTTTTTTTTTTTTTTTTACAGGATTATTATTTATGAATTTTCTCCCAGTTAGTGTGGCAATAATAGTGTTACAAAAAACAAACGTTGCACTGTTACATAGAGAGAAAAAAGGTTAATTATTGACTTAAATCTGATCATCAATATTTTATGACACATAATAATATAAATGTTAAAATAGTTTGAAAATTGCAAAACAATTAACTAACTACTTTTGTAATTTAAATGGATTTAATTAATTGAATACTTATTAATTATATTTATTAGTAGTAGGCGTAGTGTTTTTTTTTGTTTTTTTTTTCTTTGATTTTTTTCCTTGTGCAATACAGAATAAATTCACACAAATAAGCAAGCTGTGTTTTCTGGAAGATGCACTGAACTGACATGTTCAATGAATGGATACATTCGCTATGGAAATGTGTTAAAGGTCTAAACATTTTAATGCTTTAATTAGCATTGTCAATGCATGTGCAATGACTCTAGTCCTACAGTATTTTAAAGAAAACTGCTCTAGTGAGCCACAAAATTTGATTAATCAGGGCCAATCAGTCCATCTTTATAAAAAAAAAAAAAAGCATATTTAACTTGACAGCAAAATGCAGTTGTAAGAGGATCAGCAATTCATCTTTAAATAATTTCTGAAATTATTTTTTTCAAAAATGTCACCATGACTCTACCACACCTATGACATTTCTTGGATGGAAATGGCCAGTGTAGAGTAAAGCACCGAGCTGTGTGTTTGTCCAGACTCATGTATCATGGCTGCTGGAATATAGGAGGGTGATGAAAGTCGTGGCAGACTCATTAGTAGCCTTTTTCCCCCATTTGGTACATAACTAATAGATCTCTCTCAAATCACCCAAGCACAATGAAAAGATTTCCGTGCAAAATGATCTTCCCCTCGCTTTGAAAAGAATTCCTACCTTCAACAGTCAAGCACTGTTGTTAGCAAAATGGAGATAGACTGTTGTGGTAAATATCTTTCAAGTCAGGTATTAGAGACTGATTGAAGACTGACAGTACAAGCTCTTGAACAGTAATCCATTTTATTTTCAGTGACACTCTCCATCTGCACGCTAAAATGAAATGGGGTTGGAAGATAAAGAAGCATGCTTTAGGTGGAAAGGGTAGAGACTACTTTAAAAGGCCAGAAAGATAAATTAAACATGGGGTCAGTATTAGGTGGGTAATCCAATACTGGCCTGAAGTTTGCAGAGCACAACAAAATGGTTATGGAAATAAAATCACATTGATACAATTTTTATTTTCAAGAAATGTGCCATGTGTTTTTTGTAATACCTTTCAGACTTGCCATGAGCTCTGACACCTTTAATTCCCAAATCCCTGATGGATTTTCACACATATACCCACAATCCAAAAGTGAGAACTACTAATTACATACGTTTTTACCATGGATATGGGACTTCTCAAGAACCAGAAATCTCAAGAACGGTTTCAACAGGCTGGCTAGATGATGTTAACATATGTTAAAGGAAAAGTTCACCCTAAAATGAAAATTCTGTAATACTCATCTCACTTGGTTCCAAACCTGTATGACTTTCTTCTGTGGAGCATAAAAGAAGATATTTTGAGAAATGTCTCAATATTTTTGTCCATACAATGAAAGTCAATGATCAGCAAAACTGTTTGGTTACTTATTTTGGGAATAACGACATGTACCCAAATTCATTGTTATTTTGGCTAGAAGTGGGTTACTCATAGCCGGACTATTGGGTCTATAGTTAACCGAGACGGTGAAATGACGGCTATTGCTTGCTGGGAGGGAGTCATTCCTCAGGCTGTCCAATTACCAAAATAATTTCAGTGCACTGAAACATTCACTCATTAAAAATTACCCAAATAGTTTCATGTTGTATTAACCCCTTGCCTGTCACTATATTCCAGCAGCCATGACACATGAGTCTGGACAAACACACAGCTCGGTGCTTTACTCTACACTGGCCATTTCCATCCAAGAAATGTCATAGGTGTAGTAGAGTCATGGTGACATTTTTGAAAAAAATAATTTCAGAATAACATCTAAAGATGAATTGGTGATCCTCTTACAACTGCATTTTGCTGTCAAGTTAAATATGCTCTTTTTTTTTTATAAAGATGGACTGATTGGCCCTGATTAATCACATTTTGTGGCTCACTAGAGCAGTTTTCTTTAAAATACTGTAGGACTAGAGTCATTGCACATGCATTGACAATGCTAATTAAAGCATTAAAATGTTTAGACCTTTAACACATTTCCATAGCGAATTTATCAATTCACTGAACATGTCAGTTCAGTGCATCTTCCAGAAAACACAGCTTGCTTATTTGTGTGAATTTATTCTGTATTGCACAAGGAATAAAAAAAATTTAAAAAAAAAACACTACTCCTACTACTAATAAATATAATTAATAAGTATTCAATTAATTAAATCTATTTAAATTACAAAAGTAGTTAGTTAATTGTTTTGCAATTTTCAAACTATTTTAACTAATTTATATTATTATGTGTCATAAAATATTGATGATCAGATTTAAGTCAATAATCTGAAGTCAATACTTATAACCACAACTAAAGTGAAGCCATGAGTGTGGTCATGCTTAATTTCAAATCTGAGGACAATATCTATAAAATTATGAATTTTATGAAGCATTTTGTAAGACCATGTCAGGGTCTTTTAGAGAAGGTTGATAAAGATGCTAATGCAATATGTTATTGCCCTGTAAACACCCATTTGCAGTCTTTTGTCTAATGTCTGGCGAGGAGAACAGCTCAATTCATGCTCCGACACCTTTGTCGGTATGAGACTTAATCCTCATTATTATTTTATCGTTATTCTTTTGTTTGTATTCAGCCATTAGCCTTTTTTTCTAGCATGAAGGCTTGCCCATTAACAGCACATTACAATAATCCACACGTTATCTATAGTCTTTATAGAAAATAAACAAACTATAAAAGCATATCCTTGGAATCTTATGTGAACTATTGTAACAAAATAGATTGTGAAATAGATTAGCTCCTGGCGCAACAGGTGCATTAAAGCTACAGTTAGCATCAAGCTACATAACACAATTTAAAAGATTAAAATTACACTTTCACTCAAAACTCACTTTTAACGAACATCGAGTGTTTGAATTACCTTCCTGTCGCGATCTAATGGGGATTTCATTCATATGATGATGTTAAAACATGTTATATTTAGCATTTTATATGGAGCTCATCGCTACATCTGCTTAGCATTTATAATGTAAACATCCATTATTGATATAAAAATAGCCGAAATCGCATGAAATCACACACAAAACATATGCCATAGTCATCGTGTGTTTATTAGCTTCATATTTTACGTGTGGAAATGTAGAATTAGTTCGTTCTTCACTGAGCACAGGACGAGGAAGAGGAACAGAGGACAGCGTCATGCAGGAGGGCAGTATTGAGTCACGAAAGATGATTGACAGCTCCAGAGGACGAATGAGTGCGTGATGACTCATATCTGATGCAAATCAGGAAGAGGAGACACAGAGCTCGCTCTGTACACTGTTTCAGCTCTTTCAGATTGGATAATTAATAGAAATGGTATTCTGTATGATGAAATATTTTGCAAACGTGATAAATATTTCTCCAAATATGCACACTTTTGAACTAAGAGCCATAGCAAATGCTGTTCATTGCAGCTGTGTGGACACAACTGAACCGCTGCAGACGAGAGAGAATTCATTTGCGTGTGATATTCGATTCAAAATATCTTACATTACAGATCGATTATTTTGCACTCCTGACATAAATTAAGAAATTAATGTCACTGCAACCCAGTTTTATCATAAACAGTGGTCAAATATCGAAGCTGGAGGCTTTAATCTTTATAATGATAGCCAGTTTGTCCAGATGAAGTAAGAGTGAGATGTTTTAACGAGCAGTGAATGTTGAACAACAGTAATCTGGGGCCGTTGGCGATCCTTGACACTTTAAGCCTCTTAACTCGTATTGACTCGTAATCTGTATAAGGTGGCAAAAATCTTATGATTCATTATCATAAAACTTTTTACTTTTTAAAGAGGCAATATTGTGCCATTTTAGAACATCTTGATTTTGATTTTTGGGTCTACTAGAATAGGTTTTCATGCTTGAATGTTCAAAAAATGTTGCCTCACCTCTCTACCCAGTCTGTCAGTAAAGCTCTGGGGTGTGTTTCCCAAAAGCATCGTCAGCCAAACATGGTCTAATTATTAATGATGGAACTTGTTATCATAGTTGCTTTTGGTCAGTCATTACGAGTGTGTTCCGGAAATGTCACGCCCCTTACTATAACCATGAGTTTCAACCAACACACTACTAAATCAAATCAAATCAAATCAAATCACCTTTATTTATATAGCGCTTTTAACAATGCCAATTGTTTTAAAGCAGCTTCACAGTGGTAACAGGAAAATAATGCAACAGAATTTGATTCGGCTGTACAGCCGCTCTGGTGAAAACGGTGATGTCATCCAGCTCATTTCAATTATCATATAGTGTCAATGCGGGCAGATCAGTAATATAGTTGAAATATACCAGTAATATAGTAATATAGTAATATACCAGGCCTCTGCCCTTTTTTTGCGTATGCCTTGGGCGGGAATTATTTAAATTAGGAATATTGTGATGTGTACGTTTCCAGAAGAAAACTCAAGACTACAATCAAGGTGTTTCAGGGAGTTCATAAAGAGTGCTTACGTAACTTTGCAGACCTTTTTCATGCTCAAACATTAAAGAAAGTTGAAAATGTAAAAAAGCACGATAGGTCCTCTTCAACCTACCGATTCAGAACATAGAGAACCAACGAATGGAATAAAACAGCATTAAGTTTAGGAGTGCTGTAGTATAAAAAAAACTGTAGTGGTGGTTCTCTTATTTCATTTTTCAAAGACAAGCCTGTGGTAGAAATACATTAGAAAAATACTTTCAGGAACACATTAGTAGACTATTCACATTGAAAAAACACAAGACATCCAATCATAATTGTGTACAAAGCACTGAGAGAAACATGGACTCCTGAAAATTCAAAATGATATTCATCAACACTTTCATAACACATTGTTTTTTAGGCCAATACTACAATGATTTCGCTCTTTTACTCGCTTCCTAACAAAAAAAAAAAAAAAGGGCAAGGTGATTTAAGACTCCAATTATCACTTCAACTGGATCTCCCTCAATTAAGGTGAAATAAACATCTCTCTCCCCTGTATTTTTGTTTTCATTGGCTCATGGCTTGATATGAGATCAAACCCTGTTGTTTTATCACATGGCCACCATCCAACTCAAACAGAACACTAGTGTACAACAATTTTGCAGAACATATTGCACAATATAGCTGATAAAAACCCTGATGACATTTGGGAGCATTGGGTCTCTGTGCATCAGGTTGCAGAGCGAGATAAGTAGATAAACCTGTATTCACAGGAGAGACAGGAAAGCAAGGGCATCTTAACTGCCAGTTTAACAGAGAGGAGGTATGTGGTCGTTGTGATAGAATTTAATGGATAGGATTCACTTTTTGTGACGGGAAAAATACAAAGGATTCAAATGCAAGTGCAACAATTACGTTTATTGAAAACCAGAGAGTAGATCATAAAAGTCAGCTGATGATGGTGTAGGGAAGCCGATGATGTAGGCAGCGCAGGGACCCAATGGACAACCCGAACCTCCGTGACAGAACCACAGAGAGTGTCTGATCTCTGATGAAGTGCAGAACCCGTGAGTGAAACGATCCTCCGTGAACCAGGCAGAGCAATCCTCCGAACGACAGGCAGACTGAGATACTCCACACCAGAACAGAGATGGTCAGGCAGAACGGACTGAACCGATCCTCCGTGAACAAGGCAGAGCGATCCTCTGTGAATTAGGCAGCGCGATCCTCCGTGAACTGGCAGACACGTAAACTCAGGAACCTACAGGAGACTGACAACACACACCGAACTAACCCAACGATCTGACAAACACAAGACGCACCATAATGAGTATAAGTAGACCCATGTAACAAGTGGCAGCTGGAGCTGATAATCAGCTGAGTGGTAATCAGCAGCCACACCCACAACCACACAGACACCTACACAAGCACAACACAGAACAAAACGAGTCAGTAAATTCATGAACCGTGACAGTACCCCCTCCCCTAGGAGCGCCCCCTGGAGTTCCCTGAAGATCCTACCCGTTGATTGAAATCATCAATAAGGGAGTGATCCAGAATGTCCCTAGCAGGAACCCAACTTCTCTCCTCCGGACTGTAACCTTCCCAGTCCACCAAGTACTGAAATCCACGTCCCCTCTGTCTCGAGTCCAGAATGCGATTTACCGAATAGGTAGGTTCCCCATCTATGAGTCGCGGCGGGGGGGTGGAACCGGGACAGGCGGATTAATAGGTGAATGAAACACGGGTTTTAATTTAGAAACATGAAAGATGGAATGGATTCTCCTGTACGCTGGAGGAAGTTTGAGGCGGACTGCCACCGGATTAATGATCTTGGTGACAGTGAACGGGCCAATGAATTTGGGAGCTAACTTATTACTAACAGAGCGGAGAGGAATGTTCTTGGTTGAAAGCCACACCTTTTGACCAACGACGTAAACGGGAGGCTTCGACCGGTGGCAATCGGCCTTAGCCTTGGTGCGCGCTCCCACCTGGAGGAGAGTCTCTCGGGCTCTGCTCCATGTGCGACGACACCTCTGGACGAAGGCGTGAGCAGAGGGGACCGCGACTTTGGATTCCAGACTAGGAAAAATAGGTGGCTGGTACCCTAAACTACCTTCAAATGGAGTGAGGCCCGTGGATGACACTGGTAACGAATTGTGTGCGTACTCAACCATTGAGAGTTGTTGGCTCCAGGAGGAAGGATTCTTGGCAACCAAACGTCGCAGCACTCTCTCAAGATCTTGGTTAGCTCGCTCCGTCTGCCCATTGCTCTGGGGATGGAAACCCGAAGACAGACTGACCGTCGCCCCCAGCAATCTACAAAACTCTCGCCAGAATTTGGACACAAACTGGGGCCCCCTGTCAGAGACCACGTCCATCGGGAGGCCATGTAAGCGAAAGACGTGATCTACGACAGCCACCGCTGTCTCCTTGGCAGAAGGTAATTTGGGCAAGGGAATAAAATGAGTTGCCTTCGAGAACTGGTCCACGACAGTCAAAACGACCGTCTTGCCCTGGGAGGGCGGTAATAAAATCTAGCGCTATGTGGGACCAGGGTCTCGAAGGAACGGACAGCGGTTGGAGTAACCCATCTGGAGGACGATTGGAGGTCTTACCAGTGGCACAAACCGAGCAAGCCAAAACAAAACTTCGAATGTCACGAGCCATAGCTGGCCACCAGAATCGTTGCTTGACTAAAAAACTAGTACGGTTAACTCCTGGATGACATGCCACGTTGGAGCAATGACCCCATCAGATAACGTCGGACCGTAATCCCTCCGGCACAAACAACCGACTTGGTGGACCACCGGGCGGAGGCATTACCCCTTCTAAGGCCGATTTGACCCTCGATTCAATCTCCCATGTGAGTGTGGAGACAATGATGTTCTCTGGTAAAATGCACTCGGGAATAGACGGGCGTTCGGAGCGGTCAAAAACACGAGACAACGCGTCGGATTTGATGTTCTTGGAACCCGGGCGGTAAGAGAGCGAAAAAAATCGAAGCGACCGAAAAACAGAGCCCACTGAGCCTGCCTGGAGTTAAGTCTTTTAGCGGATCTAATATTTTCCAGGTTCTTATTATCGGTCCAGACGATAAAAAGGTACCCCTGACCCCACTCCTCCAACGCTAGTTTGACCGCCAACAACTCTCTGTTACCAATGTCATAGTTACATTCGGCAGGCGATAGACGATGTGAAAGAAACGGGCAAGGATGCATCTTGTCATCTGAGGAAGAGCGCTGGGATAAAACCGCTCCTACCCCCACCTCTGAGGCATCGACCTCCACCACAAACTGACGTGAAGGATCAGGGGTTATAAGAAAGGCAGCCGAAACAAAGCGGCTCTTGTGTTTGGAGAATGTAGCCTTGGCTACACCAGACCACCTGAACGTAGTCCTGGGGGAGGTCAAGGCTGTCAGAGGAGCGGCTAGTTAGCTGAAATTGCGAATAAAACGCCGGTAGAAATTGGCAAACCCCAGAAACCTCTGTAGGGCCTTACGGGAATCTGGACTTGGCCAATCTACCACAGCCTTAACCTTCTCGGGATCCATGCGCATTCCCTCGGACAAGATGATGTAACCTAAAAAGGGAACAGACTGTGAATGAAAAGCACATTTCTCCGCCTTGACAAAAAGCCCATTCACTAGCAACCTCTGGAGCACTCGTCTGACGTGCTGAACGTGTTCCTGGAGAGAAGAAAATATCAGTATGTCATCCAGGTAGACATAAATGAACTGATCTACCATGTCTCTCAGCACGTCATTGACGAGTGCTTGGAAAACCGCAGGGGAGTTGGACAGCCCGAAGGACATGACCAAGTATTCAAAATGGCCCCTAGGGGTATTGAACGCCGTTTTCCACTCATCCCCCTCTTATGCGAACCAAATGATATGCATTACGTAAATCCAATTTAGTGAAGAAAGATGCTCCCTGCAAACCTCTCGAAGGCAGGAGGACATTAACGGCAAAGGATAAGTATTCTTTACCGTGATGTTGTTCAGCCCTCGGTAGTCAATACAAGGTCACAGAGAACCATCCTTCTTACCTACAAAAAAGAACCCCGCCCCCGCTGGAGAAGAAGGGCGAATGATCCCAGCTGCTAGAGAATCAGAAATGTATTTCTCCATGGCCTCCCTCTCCAGAACCGAGAGTGAGTATAACTTGCCCTTAGGTGGAGATGTACCTGGCTGTAAATCTATGGCACAGTCGTAGGGACGGTGCGGAGGCAGAGAAGCAGCACGGGACTTACTGAACACTTCCTTCAGGTCGAGGTACTCCGCGGGCACGTTAGACAAATTCACTGACTCCTCCTGTAAGAGAACTAGACACAGACGAACAAGCAGAAACAAGACATGACGCAACACTCATTGCTCCAAGCCAGGACAGCACTGTGTCCCCAATCCACCCGGGGGCCATGCTTGACCAACCAGGGATGTCCCAACACCACGGGAACCTGAGGAGAGTCCATGATTAGAAATGATATGAGTTCAGTGTGATTACCGGAGATGGTGAGTGACAAAGGTTCCATGTGGTGAGAGATACTGGGCAGCCGGCCGTTGAGTGCGTTGACGGAAATCTGATTAGTGAGTGACGTGAGGGGTATGTCAAGCTGGTGAGCAAGCTTGGAGTCCATGAAATTCCCTTCCGTCCCGGAGTCCAGAAGTGCCTGACAGGTGTGAGATTGGGTTGCCCATTGGAGTCTTACCGGAAGGAGAGTCGAGGATGAGGACTTCTTCATGGAGATCCCGCCCGATAGTAGCCTCCCACTTACCACCGGGCTCGATCTTTTACCGGGCACTCATTAAGAAAATGGCCTGAGCCACCGCAGTACATACACAGTCCCCGGGATCTCCGGCGTTGTCTCTCCTTCCGGGAAAGCCGAGCTCCACCCACCTGCATGGGCTCTTGATGAAAAACGGGACTGACCGTGTGGCTGCCGGTGACGAATGGACTCTCGTGTCGAACTGGAACCGTGGACTGATGAGCGCGTTGCTCCACCCGGTGAAGACGAGCATCCACTCGTAAAGCCAGATCAATGAGTCCCTCTAAACTCTTTGGCAGGTCAACCGCGTAGATCTCCTTCTGGACACGGTCAGCCAACCCATGCAGGAACATGTCCCACTGCGCCTCCTCGTTCCATTGGCATTCGGCCGCTAGCATTCGGAATTCGATGGAATAGTCCGACACTGATCTGCTTCCTTTGTGCAGATCTGCCAACACTCGGGTGGCCTCCCGTCCGGTTACCGCCCGGTCGAACACTCTCCGCATCTCCTCAGACAGGGCCTGGAACGAGGAGCAGCATGGTAGGTGGTTCTCCCACACCGCCGTCCCCCACTGAGCCGCATGTCCAGTCAACAGGGTCAATACGAATGCCACCCTTGAAACTTCAGACGCGAAGGTAATCGGCTGAAGTGAGAAGAACAGCGAACACTTGTTCAGAAATGGTCGACAGAATTAGGCTCACCGGAATAGGACTCTGGAGTCGGCAGACGTGGCTCGCGGTGATTCTCCACTGATGACGGAGTGGGAGGAACAGGCAGTGTGGGTGGCGCAGTGGGCACACAAAGTAGTTGGAGCTGTTGGATGAGCCCGGACACCTGCGCTACCAAGGCTTGAACCGCTCGGCCCGTAATGGCCATCTGCTCCTCCTGTTGATCCATACGGGAAGCACACCTGGACAGATAGTCTGACAACTCTGGCGCACTCGCTGAATCCATAGTTGGTCAGATCGTTCTGTGACGGGAAAAATACAAAGGATTCAAATGCAAGTGCAACAATTACGTTTATTGAAAACCAGAGAGTAGATCATAAAAGTCAGCCGATGATGGTGTAGGGAAGCCGATGATGTAGGCAGCGCAGGGACCCAATGGACAACCCGAACCTCCGTGACAGAACCACGGAGAGTGTCTGATCTCTGGTGAAGTGCAGAACCCGTGAGTGAAACGATCCTCCGTGAACCAGGCAGAGCGATCATCCGAACGACAGGCAGACTGAGATACTCCACACCAGAACAGAGATGGTCAGGCAGAACGGACTGAACCGATCCTCCGTGAACAAGGCAGAGCGATCCTCCGTGAACAGGGCAGAGCAATCCTCCATGAATTAGGCAGAGCGATCCTACGTGAACTGGCAGACACGTAAACTCAGAAACCTACAGGAGACTGACAACACACACACCGAACTAACCCAAAGATCTGACAAACACAAGATGCACCACAATGAGTATAATTAGACCCATGTAACAAGTGGCAGCCGGAACTGATAATCAGCTGAGTGGTAATCAGCGGCCACACCCACAACCACACAGACACCTACACAAGCACAACACAGAACAAAACGAGTCAGTAAATTCATGAACCGTGACACTTTTCTCTTTTATCTGTTGTGATGAGATGTGTTTAAAGGGAGAGAGTGGGCAGAGAAAGCAAAACTGTCTAGTCTGCGAGTTGGACGAGATCCACACAATGATTCATGCTCATTGTCCAGTCTAAATGTGCGAGACTCCCTAATTAAAGTGCTGCATATGCTTCCAAATCCAACAGGTCAACAGGCTCTCAGATCTCTCTGGAGCAAATCAGAGACAAAACACTGTTTGAATTTACAGCTCTTCTTTATAGCATGCAACAAGTTCAGAAACAAAAAAAATCAACTGTTTCACACATCATGAGTCGGCAGCACATAAGCAGTGCCTATCTTTCGTCACCCATATTAACAAGTTTACAAAAAACCTAGTGCCAAAAATGTTGTTAAATCATTAATCAGTCAAATATCATGACACAAATTTATTTGAGATTCTATTTTCTTATTCTGTTTAAAGTGACCGTATCAAAAGTCTTGGATTAAACCACTGAAGTTGTATGGATTCATTTCACGCCACATTTATGTCCTTTTTGGATCTTAAAACTTTTGGACCCCATTGACTTGCATTGTATAGACCAAAACAGTTAAAACATTTTTTCTAAATATCTTCTTTGGTGTTCCACAGAAGAAAGTAAGTCACACGAGTTTGGAACAACATGAAGGTGAGTAAATGATGAAAGAAAGTTCTTTTTAAGGTAAACTCTCCCTTCAAATCACTTTAATTTAGGCAGATTTACTGAATAGAACGTGTTTTCATGTGATCCCATACAGAAATGTAATATATGTACATATATTTCCCTATATCTGAGTAGTGATGTCATATATGTTTCATATAAGGCAATACATTATTAGCACATATATACATCCTCACGATATATGAAGATATAGGTTTATACCATGTATGAAATACACATAGAAAAATTATTATATATACATATATTAAAATTATTTATATGATGACTTTTTATATGGTACTGTATGTTAATGCCATATATGTAAACAATATGTCTAATTTATATATGAAAGTTTATTTAAACAACATATATTGTATGCAAACATTCAGTATGCTTATATAGGATTTTATATGGATTTATATGGTTGTATACCACATATAAAATACCTATAGTAAAATTAGTATATATGCATAGATATTTATATAATGAATTTCTATATGGTACTGTGCAGTATGTTAAGATCATATATGTAAACAATATATATTTGTAATAATTTATATTTGTAAAAAGTTTATTTAAACATATGCAAACCTGCTGTATGCTCAGAATTCTTAATTTTGGGCAGTCTACACTGTCAAATTGTTTTTATTTTTGTTTGAAATTGGATCACATGAGTAACTGCAAAATATGGTTGACGGCAAATGTTTATAACTTGTATTAAAATATATGTAGGATTCAAGAATATACAGTGGGGAGAACAAGTATTTGATACACTGCCGATTTTGCAGGTTTTCCTACTTACAAAGCATGTAGAGGTCTGTAATTTTTATCATAGGTACACTTCAACTGTGAGAGACGGAATCTAAAACAAAAATCCAGAAAATCACATTGTATGATTTTTAAATAATTAATTTGGATTTTATTGCATGACATAAGTATTTGATCACCTACCAACCAGTAAGAATTCCGGCTCTCACAGACCTGTTAGTTTTTCTTAAAGAAGCCCTCCTGTTCTCCACTGTTACCTGTATTAAGTGCACCTGTTTGAACTCGTTACCTGTATAAAAGACACCTGTCCACACACTCAATCAAACAGACTCCAACCTCTCCACAATGGCCAAGACCATAGAGCTGTGTAAGGACATCAGGGATAAAATTGTAGACCTGCACAAGGCTGGGATGGGCTACAGGACAATAGGCAAGCAGCTTGGTGAGAAGGCAACTGTTGGCGCAATTATTAGAAAATGGAAGAAGTTCAAGATGACGGTCAGTCTCCCTCGGTCTGGGGCACCATGCAAGATCTCACCTCGTGGGGCATCAATGATCATGAGGAAGGTGAGGGATCAGCCCAGAACTACACGGCAGGACCTGGTCAATGACCTGAAGAGAGCTGGGACCACAGTCTCAAAGAAAACCATTAGTAACACACTACGCCGTCATGGATTAAAATCCTGCAGCGCACGCAAGGTCCCCCTGCTCAAGCCAGCGCATGTCCAGGCCCGTCTGAAGTTTGCCAATGACCATCTAGATGATCCAGAGGAGAAATGGGAGAAGGTCATGTGGTCTGATGAGACAAAAATAGAGCTTTTTGGTCTAAACTCCACTCACCGTGTTTGGAGGAAGAAGAAGGATGAGTACAACCCCAAGAACACCATCCCAACCGTGAAGCATGGAGGTGGAAACATCATTCTTTGGGGATGCTTTTCTGCAAAGGGGACAGGACGACTGCACCGTATTGAGGGGAGGATGGATGGGGCCATGTATCGCGAGATCTTGGCCAACAACCTCCTTCCCTCAGTAAGAGCATTGAAGATGGGTCGTGGTTGGGTCTTCCAGCATGACAACGACCTGAAACACACAGCCAGGGCAACTAAGGAGTGGCTCCGTAAGAAGCATCTCAAGGTCCTGGAGTGGCCTAGCCAGTCTCCAGACCTGAACCCAATAGAAAATCTTTGGAGGGAGCTGAAAGTCCGTATTGCCCAGCGACAGCCCCGAAACCTGAAGGATCTGGAGAAGGTCTGTATGGAGGAGTGGGCCAAAATCCCTGCTGCAGTGTGTGCAAACCTGGTCAAGAGCTACAGGAAACGTATGATCTCTGTAATTGCAAACAAAGGTTTCTGTACCAAATATTAAGTTCTGCTTTTCTGATGTATCAAATACTTATGTAATGCAATAAAATGCAAATGAATTACTTAAAAATCATACAATGTGATTTTCTGGATTTTTGTTTTAGATTCCGTCACACAGTTGAAGAGTACCTATGATAAAAATTACAGACTTCTACATGCTTTGTAAGTGGGCAAACCTGCAAAATCGGCAGTGTATCAAATACTTGTTCTCCCCACTGTATGTATGAACATGTATTTTACATATAAATTTTGTCAGGGTTCTGTTACTTGGATAAGGTTTTATTCTTGGTTTGGTGACAGCTCTGACACTCCTATTGTCTTGGGTTTGAGTTCACTCAGATAATGCGCTCTTCTGTCTGTGTGAATTGCTTTGTGTGGTGTTTGGATCCTGGCATTTCATTCTAGTCTGGTTTTGGTTCAGGTTTCAGACATTAATGCTCCATGTGTTTATTCCCCCCGTTGTGAGCATACAGTATGAGCATTCGCTTGGTCTCATGTGAGCATGTGGTTTTGCTTGGGCAGTATACACTGTTTTGTCCGTGTGTTGTGTGTTTGTTTAGCACGCGGCTCGTGCTCATCATCAGCTGCGTACTTTCATGTTTTGTTCTGTGTAGCATGTAACGGTTACCCTGTTACAGGGGTGAAATTTTTCATCCTGTCCTCTAGAGGGCAACAAAGGGAGAAAGTGGTTTTAAGGTTGCGATTGCGAGTAGCATAGAGGAGAGGCATGGCGATTGAGTATTGGTGAAAATGCCTGGATGTGTTTGAATGTGTTTGAGTTAAGTGAATTGTACATTCTAATGCTTTACAATCTTATTCAAATGCACATTTTTATGTACCCATAAAAATTTTCATTCATAGTGTTTGGAAGTTTGCAGAGAAGCTCACAGAGGACTCTGTTATGAGGCTTGAGTACGCTGATACCTACTTCTTACCTGTGTTGGATTGTGCCAGTGCCTTATCTAGGATTTAGGATTGTATATCTTCATTGCCTGCTGGGACTTTACAAAGACTGGGACTTCTACAACACTCAGATAAAAGACTTGCATTGCAGACTGTATATCCTTTTCCCTCTACGGCATTTTGAATTGTTTGGTACACCTATATTTTTTTGCTGGTTTTTGTTTATTTGTGTATCACTTTAGTATTTTGGGTTTGAGTTTGATTTACTGTTTATTTGTTTACTTTCAGTATTGAGTTTTGTTTTTCACAGTGCTGTCTTGGATTTCGTCCATGTGCAAATTGTTACTATGTTATCATTCAGTGATTCAATAGATACAATTTATTTCCAGTCCCTCATTGAGACTCTTACAGTTATTTTGAACACAAACGGCAAAAGTGAATTCCCCTTTTATGTGGCTTATTGTATAAAAAAAAAACTAAGGCGAGACAGTTACAAGCATGAAGGGGCTTGTTTGTGTTTTGTTTGTTGTAGGGACTCTGTATAAGGGAAACAGGTCTATTTAGCTCAAATGAATTTATGAATTAATTCATAGGGAATTTTGAAAGAGTCTATTCTACGGCTGAGCAAATGACTCGTCCAGCGTTCATTTGCATGGGCCGTAACTATCAACTCTGCAGCGGATATTAATATCCAAACAATAGTGAAACACTATTTCATAGCCAGGTAACATAAATCAGCAGTTTAAGACATTAAATTCGTAAGCACATAACACAAGAACACTTATCTTTAAATACAAACGAAACTTTATTGATTACTCTAACACAACGTAAAACTAATATCTAACACAAACACACGCACACACGCGTTGCGGAAAGGAAGAAAGTGAGGAAAGAATGAGTTTTTAAAGAGAGAGAAATGATGAAGTCCCAAGTTTCTAGCAATAGATGCATTTAAAACACATGACCTGAATGAACCACCAATCATTAACTTAACCCTCCTATCGTTGCTTAGGCGGGGTTATTTAATTTGATATCATTGCACCAGTTCAGTTTAGAATCTGGAGGTATTACTTGCGTTTGTATCTCGTGTCGTCTTGGGGATTCGCTTTTCGGTCCTGGCTGCAGGGTTTTCCCAGGTTCGATGATTCGCTGATGGTCTTGCCTGTCTTTGATGGACGTCTTGGGAAGCCAATCACGTGGCATGTTGGCGGTTAGATGGAAAGCCTCATGGGTGTTTTGGGAGTTGAAGCGTGCTCGCTGTAGATTCGGCGAGAGAAACTTTGCAGCGAAACTTAATTTAGAGCACGAGACTCACAGAAAGAAAATAAACTTAAGTAAAAGAAAGGAAAATGTGAGAGGAGAGTTCTAGATGGCTTAAATGAAATCGTTAACCCATTCTCTCAGATCTTGGTCTGCCTCCGACCGTCTTCGTCCGATCATCTATTCGTCATGTTGTCTGTATTTTGTCTTGACTTAACTTGCTCTCACTCTTTGTTCGTGTTCTGAGATTAATACTCAAATATTGGCCCATCCTCTTGGATGGATTCTGACCAATCAGGGATCATCTTGGTTCAGGGTTGACTGTGTTCACACCCCTCCATATATTACCTGTTATCTATGGTCTCCTATCTTTCTGCTCTAAGTCCGACAATCAATGATTTGAATGATCTGATACAGTTTATATGTAACAGTTTCTGTGGGTTTTTCCTGTGGATTTAACTGTGTCACTCAGAGTTGATCAAACAAAGTCTGTTATTATCTTTCGTGTTGCTCAGAGTTGCCAAAGTTTGCAAGGCAATAAAGCACTTAGTTTCTGTCAACCTGAGGCAGACTGACCGGCGTCCACTTCAATTAAGGCCATAAATTGTTGATTTGTTGAGTTGAGTTTTGTGTGGAATTATGCCCGAACGAATCATCTGGAAGATTCATTTGTGTCTGGTGCGTCCACAATTCCTACATTGTTTATTTTTGAAGTCTAATAAAAAGCCCATTAACCTCTGCATCTTTGAGTCCTTCTTCATCCCTTGCAACAATAAGTAACATTAAAAATATTTTTATGAATAATGAAATAAAAGGCCACTTGAGAGTACATGTTTATGGCTATGTTTCTTAACACATTTACAAAGGGCAATTTATAATGATGTTAAATTAAAAGTTCTAACTTCATCATTAAAGGTGTAATTGACATTAAAGTTTCAATAGAAATTACATTAAAGTATAATTTAGCTTACCAAATACAATTAAAACTAAATAGTCCCATCCCAAAAATTACATATAGACCTAATTTCAAAAAACAGGGCTTAGATTAAGCAAGGATTATAGGCCTTAGTTAAATTAGGACGTTTAAGTAACTTTTTAAAATGTGATTTAGAACATTACTTAAAAAAAACATTACTGGTGTGCATCTTGAGACAAAACAATGGCACTGACATATTTATAGATTCAGTTAAGACAGCTCAAACAAAACTAAAACCGGCCAATAAAGATGTAATTTAGTCCGGTTCCAAAGAAACACTTTAATGTTTAGCCAATTGCATTTAATATAAATTTAAACTGTACATTTTCATGTAATGACAATTAACATGCAATTAAATGTCCAAAACATGGACACTCAGTTCGCAATTAAGTAAAATATATTATTTTTGTAACTTAGTACTTAGTAAGTACTCAGTTTAAAAGTATGCTGAGGTGAGGGTCTTCCTCACAAGGGTAATTATACTGAATCTTAATAATTTCAGTAGTTTATAGCTGCATGGGTTTGGGTTTTATCTACATTACCATTTTGTCACCTTGGAATTATAAGGTTCCATCTGACATTTTTGTCAAAAACATTATGTGATGGTTTTGTTATGTTGTGTACATTTTGGGACTTGCCATTTAAAAAAACAAAAAGGTTCTATCTACAAAGTCAAATTGAATGCAAAAACTTTGAAGCTCAATATCTCAAACTGCTCAGAATGCAGATAGAACCTGACGATTTGTCTGTGAATGTTGTCCTCCTCAGCATATATTTTTTTACATTTGTCTACTATTCAAGGAAATGCTCAATGAAACCATGTTATTACCTGTATACGCTGTTAGTGTGAAAACGTGTACCTGATAACAGTCAAAAGACATGACAAGTGAACCACTCATTTTAAGAACTGTATAAAAACTATGAGGTTCTGATGGACATGACTATCAGCCCCTCAGTGAGGGTCCAATTAAAGGAGGTTTAGTAACAGACAGCTCCAAATCTCCTGCCTGTTGATTGTTGAAGTGTCACTTGCACTGTCTGTGACATCATTTAAAATAGATTCGATGTCACATTAAGGTGACAGTAAAGTATAGATCACACTAACAAAACTGCATCAAATAGGATTGTGTGGAGGAAAAATTTACCCAGAGCTCTAAGTTCAGAGAGTACACAGAAAGTTCACAACCAAAATTAATTGCAGTCACAGCCAGGAGGAATTATCCATATATCCAGCTCAGCTTTTCCTTATTTTAACGAGCCCAACATTGTACTGTTCCTTAAGATTTTATTTGATTCTCTTAAGCTTTCACAGCCAGTCATCTTGATGAGCAGTAAATGTTTATGAAAGTGTCATGAATTTTATACTGCGGTCTAACATACCTGTAACTGCATTCTTTCCATGTTTGCTCATTAAGTGTGTCTTTATTCCTTTCAACATTCAGATTCCTGTATCCTCATTCAAGATACAGATACAAATCGTTAAGCATGAAGCATCAACTGCATGTTTGCTGAGTGAAATTCTGTATAAGAACTCAATAGAAAATTGATTCACACTTTTAAATCTTTAAATAAATAGCTAAGAGATTAAGCTTATTTAAAACTGATTCCCTAAACCCAGCTATAATCAGTATTGAGCTGTAGGCCTATCAGACTGTGATATGTGACACTAAATATGGTTATTATTTCTTTAACCGTCTGTTTGAATGTATGAATGCTCTGTTTTATTGCAATGTGTTGACTGCCCTCATCTGCTTCCCACATGGTCAAAGCTCAGAGCCCTCGCTGTCCATGCAGGTTCCTCTGTGAAGTACACATTTCACAGTGAACAAAGCAGAAACCGCGACTCTGGCTGTTTTATCGCCTGTAGAAACCAGTTAACAAAACACATGCACAAAGGAAACTCCGGACACAATCTGAGCTATCAGAAAGTCATTTGTTCCCAGACCCGTTGTCAACAAAATAGAGCTTTTTTTCTATTTTCCTATCACAGAATAGGAATCACTCTGTTGTGAAAAGAAGAAAAAATTCTCTGTGACTCGTATTCACTCAATTAGATTCAAGCTATTTAATGTACAATTATCATCTTATTAAGCTTTCAAAGTCACTTTCTCTATGAATTAAACTGTCACGTTAATTGTAGAAAAAATGCATACAGTGGGGAGAACAAGTATTTGATACACTGGTTTTGCAGGTTTGCCCACTTACAAAGCATGTAGAAGTCTGTCATTTTTATCATAGGTACTCTTCAACTGTGAGTGACGGAATCTAAAACAAAAATCCAGAAAATCACATTGTATGATTTTTAAGTAATTCATTTGCATTTTATTGCATGACATCAGAAAAGCAGAACTTAATATTTGGTACAGAAACCTTTGTTTGCAATTACAGAGATCATACGTTTCCTGTAGTTCTTGACCAGGTTTGCACACACTGCAGCAGGGATTTTGGCCCACTCCTCCATACAGACCTTCTCCAGATCCTTCAGGTTTCGGGGCTGTCGCTGGGCAATACGGACTTTCAGCTCCCTCCAAAGATTTTCTATTGGGTTCAGGTCTGGAGACTGGCTAGGCCACTCCAGGACCTTGAGATGCTTCTTACGGAGCCACTCCTTAGTTGCCCTGGCTGTGTGTTTCAGGTCGTTGTCATGCTGGAAGACCCAGCCACGACCCATCTTCAATGCTCTTACTGAGGGAAGGAGGTTGTTGGCCAAGATCTCGCGATACATAACCCCATCCATCCTCCCCTCAATACAGTGCAGTCGTCCTGTCCCCTTTGCAGAAAAGCATCCCCAAAGAATGATGTTTCCACCTCCATGCTTCACGGTTGGGATGGTGTTCTTGGGGTTGTACTCATCCTTCTTCTTCCTCCAAACACGGCGAGGGGAGTTTAGACCAAAAAACTCTATTTTTGTCTCATCAGACCACATGACCTTCTCCCATTCCTCCTCTGGATCATCCAGATGGTCATTGGCAAACTTCAGACGGGCCTGGACATGCGCTGGCTAGAGCAGGGAGACCTTGCGTGCGCTGCAGGATTTTAATCCATGATGGCGTAGTGTGTTACTAATGGTTTTCTTTGAGACTGTGGTCCCAGCTCTCTTCAGGTCATTGACCAGGTCCTGCCGTGTAGTTCTGGGCTGATCCCTCACCTTCCTCATGATCATTGATGCCCCATGAGGTGAGATCTTGCATGGTGCCCCAGACTGAGGGAGACTGACCGTCATCTTGAACTTCTTCCATTTTCTAATAATTGCGCCAACAGTTTTTGCCTTCTCACCAAGCTGCTTGCCTATTGTCCTGTAGCCCATCCCAGCCTTGTGCAGGTCTACAATTTTATCCCTGATGTCCTTACACAGCTCTCTGGTCTTGGCCATTGTGGAGAGGTTGGAGTCTGTTTGATTGAGTGTGTGGACAGGTGTATTTTATACAGGTAACGAGTTCAAACAGGTGCAGCTAATACAGGTAATGAGTGGAGAACAGGAGGGCTTCTTAAAGAAAAACTAACAGGTCTGTGAGAGCCGGAATTCTTACTGGTTGGTAGGTGATCAAATACTTATGTCATGCAATAAAATGCAAATTAATTATTTAAAAATCATACAATGTGATTTTCTGGATTTTTGTTTTAGATTCCATCTCTCACAGTTGAAGTGTACCTATGATAAAAATGACAGACCTCTACATGCTTTGTAAGTAGGAAAACCTGCAAAATCGGCAGTGTATCAAATACTTGTTCTCCCCACTGTACATGGCTTCTCAGGCAGATAAGTGTTGGCTAAAGGTTTTGTTCAAATTTGTTCAGTCAAATTTAATAGTTTTTGTTCTAACAGCATGCCAGCTGTCCATAATTATGTTGTATTTTTTATGACGAGCAGTGAACAGAGCTGCTTATTTTCTAATAATGTATTATACATTAATGTATAATAATGTAATAAGGACATTTCTAGTGCAGTGTAATTTTAGCAGTATGCAAAGGTTAAAAGAACAACTTTATTGTTAGAATTTTCAGTTGAGCTTTTAAGCTATGTCTGATTACAGATCTCAAGCAACAAATAAGTTATTCTGCTTATCTTCTTATTAATCTCAGAATAATGGGTTCTTCCCTGAAGGAATCTTATTAAACTTCTTGATTTTGGAGAGCTACATTCCCGGAAGAGATGACCTCTTAATAGTATAGTTCATTCAAAAAAAGAAAGTTATTTAAAAACAGGGGTTACTTGCCACCTCAGATATTTAAGCCAAGAAGTTATGATGAAAATTTTCAAGTGAAAGTAAAACGCAAGCTCGCTTATGTGTGCAAATTAGGCTACATACAATAGCCTGTCTCCAAATATCAAACCTATCTTAGGCTGGGATGTGTAGTTGTAACCACCTCTTAGCTCTGGTCTCTGTTTTGGTCTCTGTTTGCACTTTGAATATTGAGAGAGTACTTTGATTTTGGTTGCACTTATTCTTTGTACTTAATAAGACACTAAATTTTGCAACATCCTTTTGCCAAGATAACAGCTCTGAGTTTTCTCCTATAATGCCTGATGAGTTTGGAGATCACCTAACAAGAGATCAGAGACCATTCCTCCATACAGAATCTCTCCAGATGCTTCAGATTCCCAGATCCATGTTGGTGCTTCTTCTCTTCAGTTTACCCCACTCATTTTCTATAGGGTTCAGGTCAGGGGACTGGGACGGCCATGGCAGAAGCTTCATTTTGTGCTCAGTGACACATTTTTGTGTTGATTTTTATGTTTGTCCTGATGAAAGATCCAACCACGGCCCTTTATAAGATTTCTAGCAGAAGCGGTCAGGTTTTGATTTTTTTTTATCTGTTGGTATTTGCTAGAATCCATGATACCATGTATCTGAACAAGATGTCCAGGACCTCCAGCAAAAAAATAGGCCCACAACATTAAAGATCCAGCAGTATATTTAACCGTGGGCATGGGGTACTTTTTATCCCTGTTAGCACTGAACCCATCTGGTGGGTTTGCTGCCAAAAAGCTCTTTTTTTAGTTTCATCTGACCATAGAAGCAGGTCCCATTTGAACTGAATATGCTGGAGTTTATTTTTGGATGAGCGAGGAGGATTTTTCTTGAAACCCTCCTGTAACAGAGACAGAGGTGTGCCAACTGCAACAAAAAGGGGCCCAACGATGTTTTGCACAGTAGCAGCACCACTGCTCTGAATGTACCGGCAGATGGAGGCGTAAAAATGAAGTGACGTGATGATGAAGTCAAAAGTCCAGTGTTTATTCCAAAAAGTGCACAAATAAAGGTTTTCCAATGGAGTGCAAATTATATTTACAGTGAAAATCGCAAAAAGGAAAAAAAAAAAAAAATGTTGGCTATGCCAACAAATTGGTCCAAAATACAGCAATAACTATCTCCAACTCACTCTACGAGCTCCTGAACAACTCTGAGAGGCCCTCTTAAAAAAGACAAGCCCCTCCTACTTGGGCTAAACCATTTAGAAATTAAAGGTAACAAATTTAAGAAAGACAAGAAAAAAAAAATGATTTAACAGTAACTAAGAGGTAAACCGTTATAATAATACAAAAATATATAAATATCTGGAACCAAACAAACTCAATTAATTATTAATGTTTAAGGATGCTAAAGCAAGAATCAAACAGATCACCAAACTCCCCCTCACACATGAGAACAATGAACTGTGCCTTCTATTTGCAGGAATAGGATACTCAAAAACGGTGGCATTTACTGTGACCGGGTTTTGTCTGTTTGTGGTGGGAAAATATTCCAGTACGTAAGTATGACTGTTAATAATATGTATGTGGTTATATGGAAACAATAAACATTTAACATGATTACCGGTCTTGTTTTACTTCTTAACACAATACATAAATCAACATAGTGAAATGTATAACTCATATGTCAAACTGAAGAAGAAATGGCATGGTGAGGACAGGAACAACACTAAACAATACACAATCAGTGACACAAACACATCTGTGTTATCTGGTGTTCAGATTTGCGCAAAACAGATAATGTGTGCATGATGTTACAATAAGAAGTGTATGTATGCATGTTCTCAGTCCAGTGTCAGCATAAGAGTTCTCTTCATAATAAGAGTCTCTAGTCACAGAGGCTCACTGTGACACCTCCCAAACAACATGAGGTGATGTAGGGGCTGTTTGATCATTTTTTTTAGGATTTCTGACCCCAAGACTCAACAAATCTCTGCAGTTCTCCAGCTGTGATCCTTGGAGAGTCTTTGGCCACTCAAACTCTCCTCCTCGATGTGCATTAGGACGATATAGACACATGTCCTCTTCCAGTCAGATTCGTAACATTTTTAGTTGATTGGAACTTCTTAATTATTGCCCTGATGGTGAAAATAGTCATTTTCAATGCTTTAGCTATTTTCTTACAGCCACTTTCTATTTTGTGAAGCTCAACAATCTTTTGCTGCACATCAGGGGACGTATTCACAAAACATTTTATCTTACCACTAAGAGTTCTCCTAAATGGCAGTAAAAGTTCTTAGTTAAGGGTTTTCTCTTAAAACCTATTCACAAAGCTGCTGAGAGCAACTTTTACTAAGGAATAGAGAGAAGTCTTAAGCTAAGAGTAAGGGCGGGGTTGACCTCGTTGCTATGGATGATGTCAGCATGCTTACTAACAATGCACACAGTAATTGGCTGATAGGGGAGGGGTCTCTCTCAGTGATTTAATTATAGAAATATTTTGTTGAATGAGGTTTCATGTTGCCATATTCAAATACATTTTTTTTTAAATAAGAATGTTGCCATATTCAAATAAAGTTTTTTTTTTTTTAAAAAGTTGCCATAATCAAATAAAGATTTTAAAAAGTAGGCCAAGTGTCACTAATTAAACTAGTATATGTTAAGCTAATTGTCAGCCTCTTACATGTCTGCATCTCGAGAGATTGGAAAATTCAAGCGAAAATTATGCTTTATAAACAAAGTTCGTTAGAAGCATGTTCAAATGGTCTATCTAATCAGCGCGAGAGGAGGTATATACACAGCCGAGAGCCGACTCACCTAGTTACCTCGACAGTTTTCTGCATCCCTCCACCACCCCGACTCCTCACTCTCGGCTGGGGATACGGGGCAGAACTCTGGGTTTGGGCTAAATTCCAAGCTCGGAGCCTTCAATCCCCTCGGACAGCGCGCCTAGTGCGCTTATATTCTTTTACTCTATTCGATCATTTATTAGTGTGAACTCTTGAAAACAACTGCCACAGGTAATCTAACATATTTTTTTTTTTATTAAAGATTTATTTTTGCCGTTTCATCATAGATTAAAATATATAAATCAAAATATGTATTGCATTTATGAAGAAAAGGTTCAGCACTCTCTATCGCTATTGCCTCAATTGAACAGTGTCTTTGGGTGGATTGCTGGGGCGGATTGCAGCAACGTCCATTAGGATTGTTTAGTGATTTGGTCTTAGTGACTTAGGAGTCCTCTTGACTACTCCTAGCGTTTCACAGATTTAAGAGCTAGTTTTAGTGCTAAAATGCTTTGTGAAATACTCTTAGAGCAAAAATTCAGACTGACACGCCGATTATTTTTTAAAGTTTCTCCTAAATCGGCAAGTTAGGAGCTACTTTTAGCCTTAAGATGTTCTGTGAATACAGCCCCTGAACTATATTCTGTGGTTTTACTCATTGTGATGGATGATTAAGGGACTCATTGTGATGGATGATTAAGGGAATTTGGCCTTTGTGTTTCCTCATATTCCTGCATATTAGTACCTCAAAGGTACATATGGGTACCCAAAGTGTACATATTAGTACCTGAATGGCACATATTAGAACCTTTTTAAAGGGTACCATCCCAGTGACAGCTTTTGTACCATTTTTTCTGAGAGTGTAGAAATACATTGAAGCTAAATAGAAATACCCAAATGCAGTTACCGAGGACTAACACTGGTGCCCCAGCCAAAAAAAAAAAAAAAATGAAAAAAAGAAAAGAAAAAGGTTCATGACGCCCCTGAAAACAAATGTGCAAGCTTCATTAAGATTGAAGGGCAACCTATAGAGACTTATGTACATTAATCAAAATCCCATTCCCAACTCATCTGAAGCGTACAGACAGCGTCACTCCGGAGAGGTCCTTTCAACATAACATCCAAAGAACACTGCGCTTCTACATCCTTCAACACAGCCCTCCATATTTACACTTTGTCTATAAACATTACATCATAAGACAGCAGTCCTTGGACTGTGTAACAGATGCTAGTTGTTGGCAGATCTTATCCTCAAAATTGCTTTGTGTCCAAATACTTTTTAGGGCCGCTGTAAACAGTATAAGATGAAATAGGATATCAACACTGGTATGCAAAGTATAATGGTTAATGATTATGTTGAACTGTTTATTATTACAGATACTCAGTTGAGCCTATAAAACAGATGGTCAAGAGTCAACCAGCGGTGTGTTATCTGGCTCATATAATAGCACATCAACTTGAGCTGTTTGGAATGTGTGGTTATAATGTGGGAATATCTCATTGCCTTTGTTTACGGTGACAATGATGATCATCTGGTCTCCAGCTGCGTATCTGAACACAACATATGAGTAATAGCGCCATCATTACCCAAACAATGGGCGAGAATGTGCCCAGTCATGCATGTCTTTACAGACACGCTCTGATAAATATGGATCTCTGCCCGTTGCTCTCAAACAGGTTATTGAAGTGCCTGCCGACCTCTTTGTTAACTTGATGTCACCTTTTAACAATGACAGATTTTCAGCTGTTGGTCTTGCCATTGTGCTCATGCAGGAACGTGCTTACCTGGTTTGATCGAACGACACCTGCCTGAGAGCTCAGAGGAGGGTGAACAGAGAGGCGTTTGACACATGAGCGATTTGCAGGCACCGAAGTCAATTGAAAAATTATGACGTGCCGGCTTCTGCAGTGAGCACATATGCTGTCAACATCCAAGTTCCATCATGGCAGCTGGCATGGGGACACCTTGCCCTCCACTGTCTTTCAAACATCTGAAAAGTGAGGGGATACATTATAAACCTTATCAGCGTGGCTTACAGTATATTATATATACTGAATATTAACACTCTTAACAAATTTGATGAAAAGCAGATAAGTAGGTGCTTGGCATTTTAGGGGCTCTTAACACAGGATGTACTCTTTGTTTCAGTTTTCATGTTTTTTAAAGTTTTTAAGTTTTTAAATTGTTCAAGTTAAAATTGAAAACTTTTAAAACTGCGTCTCAAGATACCTGCTAATTATTTTAAGCTTTGTCTAAGTGTTTTTGAACACAGGATCACTTACCATCTGTTTATTCACTCACTGTTCGTTTGCTTTGTATTTGCAAGTAAAGTACGCAGCCAAGTAAAGCAAATCTCTTAAAGATTAATTAAAGGTATACTATGTAACTTTTTTTGTTCAAAATTAGCAAAATTGAAGTATTGAGTCAAAACATCATCAGTCCTTCTTCCAAAACGTGTTTTTGTCTTACCCTGATTCACTATAGTAAGCCTAATGTAAGTGTTTATATTTTAGACTTGTCAGGATGGTTTTCACGGGAAATTGCGTACATGCGTCACTCGCACAGAATCTGCGCATATCTGGCTTGCTTGAACATACGCGTCACTACGCAACAAATAACGGCGCACTTATCATTTGCATTGAAGCAATAGCAAAGATTTTAAAAAACATAATAATTTGACGATACTTGCCTGGGGTAACTAACACCAATGAAAAAGGGAAAGACCCACCAAGCAACGAAGGAAACCAAGAAAAGAAAATTAGATGTTTTAATACCATTGTCAAACTGGGTGCGAGTGACAGACCACAGGTTTGTTTTGTTCCGCGTACTGTATTGATCTGTCCATCTAAAATACATTTTTGGTGAAAAAATACACCATATATTTGATTCCAACGTATAAGACTGTGCTTTAGCAATATAAACCACGGACCAAAACAGTGGCTGTGTGGTCAGATGACAGTATAGAAACACTTAAAGAATGTTTCATCTGCACTGACTGGAGCATCTTCTAAAGTACAAACATAGATGATGCCACTGAGTCAATAACCAGTTATATCCTTTTCTGTGTAGATAATGTTGTGGCAAAAAAAGAATACAATTATTGTGTACCCTAACAACAAGCCATACATACCAAAGGAAGTGAAGGAGTGCATTAACAGGAAAAAAAAAAATGCTTTCAGGAACGGTGATCGGTTGCAACTGAAAACTGTACAACAAGAGCTCAACCAGCTGCTCCGGGTGGCCCAAAGGCGACAAAAGGATATTATAGAGGAAAGCTTTGCTGCATCAAACTCTAATAGACTGTGGGATTCAGTGAAAGCCATTACCAACATGGGAACTTGCAGGAGACCTTTTATCCTTATGGACGAACATCATAAAGCGAATTAACTAAATGAATTTCACTGCAGATTCGAAACAGAGGACCATTCTCAGGAGTGTAACATTTTGCTGGGGTCCATTCTATGTGATCCGGAGAATAAACCAAATGTAGAAAAACATGTGGTACAGTCTGTCTTTAAACAGGTGTGTGCGAAAAAGTCAACAGGTCCGGATGGCATCTCAGCATTTTTGCTAAAGACTTTTGCAAAGGAACTGACCCCAGCCTGGTGGCCTGTTTTTCAACAATCTATAGGCACACACACTGTCCCCAGCCTGTGGAAATAATCTGTTATCACACCTGTTCCAAAGAAATCATGCCCAATGGACAATAACGACTACAGACCAATAGCATTAACATCTTTTGTAATGAAATGTCTGGGGGAAAAGCCAGTTGAATGTTAAAGGGGTCATGAATTGAGAAATCAATCAGAACTGAAAACTTCCTTGTTAGTCAAAAAAAAGATTTTATTGACAGCTGGCTCAACAAACGATCCATCTGCGAATGTGCGTCCCTGTGATGTCAGAGTGCAGTGAAACGCCGCCTCAAGATGAAAGCCTGATTCTGTAGCCCTGCCCACCGACTCATGCCTGACATAGATAAATAACATAGGCCTACGTGTGTGGAGCTAAACCGGATTGAACTTCCAAGCAATAAATGCAGCATAAACTTCATTCGGATTCCAATATTAGGAATGCATGGTTGAACTTTATTTTTAATGAAGTTCCAGCTCACATGGGTAAGACATTGCGCGTTTGTTCGCTTCATTTCACCGCAGATTCGTTTGTAAACAAGAGACTGGATTTGCAGACAGAATGAGATTAAAAAACGATGCTGTGTGCTGGATCTGACAGGAATGGTGCAACACACTTATGTGAGTAGCCATGTTTTTTATATGCGACAGTATTGCATTGTTTCAGATCGTTTGATATCTACTGATTATGTGTACGTGTCTAACTAAACATAACTTACCACGCTGTCACAGGCTGGAGTATGAGGTGTTGTTGGTTCATTGTCCTGCGATTCGGGATCAGACTCGAACATGTATGGGCCAGGGCTCGCAAAGCCCGACATCCCGGGGCTATGTGTTTCAAGTCGGGCTACCAAAATGTATCACGGCCTGCCGACGGGCTATCTTAAATAGTGAAATAACATTCCTTTCTTGATGTGCGTTTTCCACTCTCTTGACTTGATATTTGAAAGAAAAATATAATCGCGGAAGTTTTGAACATGCTGATTTGTCTGCGAAGTTTTGCAGATGCTTGTGTGTGTGTGTGTGTGTTAGTGATGCAGTTTGCGGTTATATCCACTGATCGGGCGGGCCAAGTAATAAAAAATAACATTCCAATTAATTGCTGGTGGATGAGAAATAAATAATTGTGTTTGTTTGATAAAGACATATTGCGAGCCCTGTGGGCGAATCATTCCAGTTGCCGTTTTCAAAACAATTCCCACATGTACTGACGGGGGAGCCGAAGCTCATTAAATATGCAAAACTGTTATCCAATCATAGCAGTGGGCGTTTACTTCCAAGTCTTCAATGCGGCACGCCCATAAAAACCGAGCGTTCCAGGAGAGAGGCTCAAAACCAGGGTAGAAAATAGCCTATTACTTATTCATTATGATGTTTTTGAATGTAAAAACCACGCAAATGTCATAAGTTGACCTCAGATAACAGTATAAAAAAATAAAAAAAGCCAATTCGTGACCCCTATAACCCTTTCCTGATCAAATGGTACCACTCTTTCTTAACCAGTCGTACTCAGGTTGTAAGGATCTATAACATCCTCTCAGACTCAAAATTAACGCACATAGGTGCTCCGCAGGGTTGTGTGAGCTCGCCTGTGCTTTTTACACTCTATACTAATGACTGCGTGAGTGTACACATGGGAAATTACATCTTTAAATTCTCAGATGACACAGCCATCCTGAGTTTACTGTATAAAAGACTTTGATCCATCTTCCTACCACTCTGAGATAAAGAACTTTGAACAGTGGTGTGATGCCAACAAATTGATTTTAAATGTTAAAAAAACAGAAGAGATAGTGTTTGACCCCAGAGCAGTCGGTGTTCACAGTCCTGTTGTTATCCATGACTCTTAAATCAAAGTGTGTTCAGCCGAGTACCTCGGCATCTACATTGATAACATGCTTACATAGCAGGTTCATGTTGACAATCTATGCACTAAACTCCAACAAAGACTGTACTTTCTGAGGAGACTCAGACTGTATGGTGTAAGCAAAAAAATTATGACTGTGTTTTATCAGGCTGTTCTGAAGAGTCTAATCAGGTACGGGATCCAAGCTTGGTATGGTATTGTCCAGACTGCCATGAAAATTGTGGAGTGGAAAGACCATCCATCGCTTCAAACACTATATGAGCAGTCTGTATACAGAGGGGCACACAGGATATTGGCCGACCCCTCTCACATCCTACATTCTGAGTATGTACTTCTGCCTTCAGGTAGAAGATACAGTGGGGAAAACAAGTATTTGATACACTGCCGATTTTGCAGGTTTGCCCACTTACAAAGCATGTAGAAGTCTGTAATTTTTATCATAGGTACTGTTCAACTGTGAGTGACGGAATCTAAAACAAAAATCCAGAAAATCACATTGTATGATTTTTAAGTAATTAATTTGCATTTTATTGCATGACATAAGTATTTGATACATCAAATCAAATCACCTTTATTTATATAGCGCTTTTTACAATGCCAATTGTTTCAAAGCAGCTTCACAGTGGTAACAGGAAAATAATGCAACAGAATTTGATTCGGCTGTACAGCCGCTCTGGAGTAAACGGCGATGTCATCCAGCTCATTTCAATTATCATATAGTGTCAATGCGGGCAGATCAGTAATATAGTTGAAATTTAAGTGTCCCCAACTGAGCAAGCCAAAAGCCAAAGGCGACGGTGGCAAGGAACCAAAGCTCCTTCAGGGCCAGAATGGAGAAAAAAAACCTTGGGAGAAACCAGGCTCAGTCGGGGTGCCAGTTCTCCTCTGGCCGACGAACAAATAGTGTATGATTATGATTCTGGCAACATTACAGGTCAGAAGTCATGTTAGATCAATAGATATTGGTAGGATTATTCGAAAGACTGGAGTCGTCACGCCTGGGATGGGTTTAATGAGGATGTCGTGTCGATGCGGCATTTACAGGGGGGAGTTTAATTGACACGGTCTCTGCAGACACTTCAGGGATGCATTCGTCATGTCCAGGCTAAGGTCCACCTTCTGGTCCGGATACGGCCCGCATCCGGCCGACTGCATTAAACCTCGGGATAAACAGAGAGACTAACATTAGCGTAGATGCCATTCTTCTTATGATGTAACGAGTACATCAGGTGTTATGGGAAGTGTTCCCGGTTCCAGCTGACCTAGTTAATGCAGCCTAAAACAATCATTTAACTGATTTGAATAATATAAATTAAAAATGTTTTATGTGTATGCCATAGTAAAGAGATGTGTTTTTAGTCTGGATTTAAACTGACAGAGTGTATCTGCTTCCCGAACAATGCTAGGAATGCTAAATAGGAAAAGGATCGACTGCCTGCATTTGATTTTGATATTCTAGGTATTATCAACTGGCCAGAATTTTGAGACCGCAATAGACGTGATGGAGTATAATGCGTTAAGAGCTCGCTAAAGTACTGAGGAGCTAAACCATTTAGTGCTTTGTAAGTAATCAGCAAGATTTTAAAATGTATACGATGTTTAATAGGGAGCCAATGCAGTGTTGCCAGAACCGGGCTAATATGGTCATACTTCCTGGTTCTAGTAAGAACTCGAGCTGCTGCATTTTGGACAAGATGCAGTTTATTTATTAAGCGAGCAGGGCAACCACCCAGTTGAGCATTACAATAGTCTAGCCTTGAGGTCATGAACGCATTAACTAACTGTTAAGCATTTTGCATTGAAAGCATGTGCTGTAATTTAGATATATTTTTAAGATGGTAGAATGCAGTTTTACAGATGCTAGAAACGTGGCGTTCAAATGAAAGATTAGTATCAAAGAGCACACCCAGGTTCCTGACGACGAGGACTTGACAGAGCAGCCATCGAGTGTTAGACAGTATTCTAGGTTACTACTTGTGGAGTTTTTTTGTCCAATGATTAAAAATTCATTTTTTTCTGAATTAAGTTGCAGGAAATTACTAGTCATCCAATTTTTTATATCAGCTATGCATTCCGTTAATCTTGTGAATTGGTAAGTTTCGTCAGGGCGTGAAGAAATATAGAGCTGAGTATCGTCAGCATAACAGTGAAAACTAACGGCATGCTTCCTAATAATATCTCCCAGTGGTAGCATGTACAGGGTGAAAAGCAACGGTCCTAGCACTGAGCCCTGCGGTACTCCATACTGAACTTGTGATCGGTGTGACATCTCTTCATTTACTGCTACAAACTGATAACGGTCAGATAAGTATGATTTAAACCATGCCAATGAAATTCACTAATGCCAACATAATTTTTGAGTCTATTCAAAAGAATGTTCGATAGCATCGAATGCAGCGCTAAGATCGAGTAACACTAACAGAGAGATACAACCACGATCGGATGATAAGAGTAAATCATTTGTAACTCTAATGAGAGCAGTCTTAGTACTATGATACGGTCTAAATCCTGACTGGAAATCCTCACAGATACCATTTCTTTCTAAAAAGGAGCATAATTGTGAGGACACTGCCTTTTCTAGTATTTTTGACAGAAAGGGTAGATTTGAGATTGGCCTGTAATTGACTAATTCTGTAGGATCAAGTTGCGTTTTTTTAATAAGTGGTTTAATAATAGCCAACTTAAAAGTTTTCGGTACATATCCTAATGTCAAGGATGAATTAATGATATTAAGAAGAGGATCTATGACCTATGGAAGCATCACCATTAGTAGTTTAGTCGGTATAGGGTCGAGCATACATGTTGTTGATTTTGATGATTTAACGAGTTTAGCCAATTCTTCTTCTCCTATAGCAGTGAATGAGTGTAATTTTTCCTCAGTGACACTACAATGCACTGTCTGATGTGATACTGTAGTAGACGGCTGCATGGTTATAATTTTTTTTCCTAATATTATCAATCTTACAAGTAAAGAAGTTCATAAAGTCATTACTGCTGTGCTGTTTACAAACATCAGAAGTTGAAGCTTTATCTTTGGTTAATTTAGCCACTGTATCGAATAAATACCTAGGGTTGTGTTTGTTTTCTTCTAAGAGAGTCGAGAAATAAGCAGATCTAGCAGTTTTTACGGCCTTTCTGTATGCAATCATGCTCTCTTTCCACGGAATGCGAAAAACTTCCAGTTTTGTTTTCTTCCAGCTGCGCTCCATTTTTCTGGCTGCTGTTTTAAGGGCCCGGGTGTGCTCGTTGTACCACGGCGTTGGACTATTTTCTTTAATCTTCTTTAAGCGCCGGGGAGCAACTGTGTCTAAAGTGCTGGAAAAGAGAGAGTCAATAGTTTCTGTTGCAACATCGAGTTCCTCTAGGCTATCTGGGATGCTGAGGAGATGAAACTGATGAGGAAGATTATTTACAAAGCAATCTTTAGTCGCAGCAGTGATAGTCCTGCCATATTTGAAGCGAGGGGACGGCTTTGCAGCCTTTGCTAAATTAAGTGTACATGATACTAGGTAATGATCTGAGATGTCATCGCTCTGCTGCAGAATTTCAATGGTATCAACATTTATTCCATGTGACAGTATTAGGTCTAAAGTATGATTACGGCGATGAGTGGGTCCTGACACGTGTTGCCTTACTCCAGTAGAGTTTAGAATGTCTCTAAATGCCAATCCCAATGCGTCTTTTTCATTGTCTACATGGATATTAAAATCACCAACAATTAGGACTTTATCTGCAGCCAGTACTAACTCTGATAGAAAATCAGCAAATTCTTTGGTAAAGTCTGTATTGTGCCCTGGTGGCCTGTATACAGTAGCCAACACAAATGTCAAATGGGATTTATCAATTTCACTACATAACGTTACATAAAGCACCAAAACTTCAAAGGAATTATATTTGAAACTAGACTTCTGAGTAATACTGAAAATATTATTATAAATTACAGCAACACCTCCCCCTTTGCCTTTCAGACGCGGCTCGTGTTTATAACAATAATCTTGGGGGGTGGACTCATTTAAAGTAATGTAATCGTCAGGTTTTAGCCAGGTTTCTGTCAAACACAGCACATCTAGGTTATGATCTGTAATCATATCATTAACAATAAGCGCTTTTGAGGAAAGGGATCGAATATTCAGCAGCCTGAGCTTTATCATTTGATCATCTGTATTATATCTGTTGTTTATTTGTTGGACATCAATTAAATTTTTACCGTTGAATGGTTTTGATGTTTTTTTGTATTTACTAATTCATGGAACAGACACAGTCTCTATGTGATAATATCTAGGTGAAAGAGTCTCTATATGCTGGGATTTATCTGACTTCTGTGACGTGAGACAGCTAGCGGGCGGTCGGGTAAACCAGTCCGTCTGCTTCCTGACCTGGGCCCCAGTTAGTCAAGGTTTAGCTCTAAGACTATGTGCCAAATTATTAGAGAGAAGAGCGGCATCATCCCAGGAAGGATGGATGCCATCTTTTTTCAACAGGTCAGGTCTGCCCCAAAAGCTTTTCCAATTGTCTATGAACCCTATGTTATTTTGCGGACACCACTTAGACAACCAGCCACTGAGTGATGATAGTCTGCTAAGTGTCTCATCACTCCTTTTAACGGGGAGGGGACCAGAGCAAAAAACGTCATCTGCCATCGTACTTGCGAGTTTACACACCTCTTTAATGTTAATTTTGGTGATCTCCGACTGGCGAAGTCGAACATCATTAGTGCCGACGTGAATAATAATCTTAGAGAATTTACGATTAGCATTAGCCAGCACTTTTAAATTTGCTTTGATGTCAGGCGCTCTGGCTCCCGGTAAACATGTGACTATGGTGGCTGGTGTCTCTATTTTCACATTCCGTGTAATAGAATCGCCAATAACTAGGGCACTTTCAACAGGATTCTCAGTGGGTGCATCACTGAGTGGGGAGAACCTGTTTGATGTTCTAATCAGAACGGAAGAGTGGTTTTTTTGATCCGCGACTATGCCGTCTCACAGTCACCCAGTTGCCCTGCTGCATGGGCTCTACAGCTGGAACCGAACAATGTACAGAGTTCACTAAGCTATTCGCATCCAAAGCAGTGTCTAAAGCTGTTACATTCTCACTACTCTCAAATAAAGTCTGGATGCGTGTCTCTAATTCTGAAATCTTCTCCGTCAGCCTGACTATCTCCTTACATTTATCACATGTGAAGCCCTGTTCACCAACGGAGAAAGATATACTAAACATGAAACATGCAGTGCAAGTGACAATGACAGGAGAAGAAGACATGGCTTACCGTATTTGTTGATTAATCCAACTTACCACATTTGTTTAATGGAGTCTATTTACTAATCCAACTCACCACAGTTGTTTAATGAACTCAGAAAACAAGAGACCCGAGTGCGGAACCGAACAATGTACAGAGTTCACTAAGCTATTCGCATCCAAAGCAGTGTCTAAAGCTGTTACATTCTCACTACTCTCAGATAAAGTCTGGATGCGTGTCTCTAATTCTGAAATCTTCTCCGTCAGCCTGACTATCTCCTTACATTTATCACATGTGAAGCCCTGTTCGCCAACGGAGAAAGATATACTAAACATGAAACATGCAGTGCAAGTGACAATGACAGGAGAAGAAGACATGGCTTACCGTATTTGTTGATTAATCCAACTCACCACAGTTGTTTAATGAACTCAGAAAACAAGAGACCCGAGTGCAGAGATGGCAAGCTAACAGGCTAGCGAAATGCTAACACGTGATAGTGATTTAGATTAAAAGCTAGCGATGTCAGATTTAATGTGGTAGGCAATATTAGACAATATATGGTGATGGGTAAGTTATATTTAGCAGTTTAAACAACAGGGAATGATATCAAATAAAGATTCAAAAGCAAGCAAAGCACACGCGAGCACAGCAGGCAGCAGGACAAACAGGAGGCAGACAGGAGCAATCTACCAGGCCGAAGCCTAACCCTAACCCTAACCCTAACCCTATTATATAAATATACACAGACACAAATTTCATTCTACATCTTTTAGTTTGCCAAGAGAATGAAAGCAAAGTGTTTGAATATGCTCTAGCACACACAAAAAAACTCTAACACTCTCTCAACACTCTCCTTTAAAGTTTTAGAAGAGACATCAACAACATCACGCACTGTGCTCAGATTTTTCTCCTTAGTTAGAGACACTGGATCGCTCACATTTGTCTCCTCTAAATATTCAGAAGAGACCTTAACAACATCAGACACTGTGCTCAGATTTTTCTCTTTACCTAGAGACTCTGGTGGAATCTGTATCTCTCACATGTATCTCTTTTAAAGTTTAGAAAAGACACATCATTTGTTCTACCCGAAAGACTCGGAAGCAAGAAAACATTTGAATAGATTTACAGTTTGTATACAAGTAATATCGAATAGATTAATGATAAATAGAAATTATAAAGTTCTTTGGCGTAGGCCCCGTCCATAGTCCGAATCCGGAGGGTAGCGGATGCTTGCAGTTCCTGCCTGAACATGAAAGCAGGGGCGGAGCATACCCCCTGATGTATGGACAGGGACCGACCTGGTGGTGGTGGCGAGGATGGGGGTGAACGCTGGCGTAAGTATCTGCGAACGTAGTAATGGGTGGGAACAGAACTTATATACTACAGATGATGAATAATGATTGGCTAGATAGATAAGTAATGAATGACGTGACATTTGAGTCTTCCAGGTAGAACTTATGCTAGAGCTCCCATTTCTTAGAAATGTACCTGATGCCTTTATCAAACCTGACAGGAACAGTAACCCTGGAGCTTTCTTTGCTGAAAGGCTCATTAAAGGCTTACGACTCAATCCTTGACCAATTTGACTATTAATACATATTATATGGTAGAAATGTTTGAGTTCATACTGAGACATTTGATTTGTAAAGTTGTTGAGATCTCTTCTAAACTTTAGAGGAGACAAATGTGAAAGCTCCAGTGTCTCTGGAGAAAAATCTGAGCACAGTGTTGTGATGTTGTTGAGGTCTCTTCTAAAACTTTAAAGGAGACCATTGTGAGAGTGTTAAGTTTTTGTCTCAGGAGACAAGTGTGAGAAGCAGTAGACTCAAGCAAAAGTCTCCATTTGATGTTAATGTAACCTCATTTATGTTTTACTAGTGTGTTTGGTGTTAATGTGCTGCATATACAATGCTGGGCATTGAAGATAAATTTCAACTAGTAAGCCTTAATATTATGAAATGTATAATGTTTTTTAAGTGTTTAGTTTCTGTATTTACAATATTAGGAATATATATAAAATTTTTTTTAGCATGTTTCTCCTAAAATAAAATTGAAGACATCTGAAGACAAAGCTGATACCTTCGTATCCTGAGCATAGAGAAACCTCTGTCAGAGCCATAGCCTTGTGGACAGCACATCGATATTGAGATACAACTGCACCTCAGACAGCACAAGTTCAAGTCCCAGCTAAAGGTACTTTCCTGCTCCTGTTCCCTTCTTGCCTTTCCCATTGTTTCCTGTCTTTCCTCCTACTGTCCTGTCCATTAAAGGTGAAAAACCTTTAAAATCTCCCATGTTTTTCACAGCCCATTCTCCATTCCCCGGACTCCTTTTTCTCAGAACTTTCTCATGTCTCAGTTGTGCCTACTTTTATTTCTCCTAAGGAATTTTAGGAGAAACATCTGAGACACCGTTGATACTAAAATGAGAGATATTTGAGAATCACAACTAAGTCTCCCGAGCTTAAGAAAAGCAACCACTGAGCAATACATTTTTCCTATTGGTGGTTAAGTAGCAAGTTACGTTGTTGTACGGGAAATGCACTCAGATGCAGTTCTTATATTGCATGTGATGACCTCATGTACGGGGTTAATCTGGTTAATCTACATTTGCCCATAGCTGAGGGGGAGGTGGCAAATAAACCCAGACCCAAGTAACCTTGCAACAGGCATATCTCACCTGAGAGAGGTCAGCACAGGAAGACCAGTCTTCACTCTCCACATGGCTTTCAAAGTGGATTTGTACCTGGAACAGCAGACTCAAATAGACATGAAAACAAGTGCAGGCCTGGGGTGGTCCTGCTGTCTGCTGCATTGTTCCGGCAGGAGAGTGAATGCACTTGCAGCTTGCATGGTAGAGGGCAATCGTTAATATTCATGGTAAATGTCAACAATACCCAGAACCGCTTCTGTCCTCAAGTCTGTCTGAATATACCCAGGAAGTTTTGAAGCATTTAAACATGATTTCAGCGTTTCCTCAGAAACCTCTAGCCTTGTTTTCATGACACAAAGACAATTGGAAAGCACTTTGAAAGGGTAAAACCTCACCCCAAACTGGAAATTTTGTCATCATTTACTCACGCTAATGTCATTCCAAACCTGTATGACTTACGTTCTTCTGTGGAACTCAAAAGAAAATATTTTGAAAAATTGTCTCCATGTTTTAATACAATTCTTTATTTCAAATATATTTTGTGTTCCAAAGAAGAAAGTCATATAGGTTTGGATTGACATGAGGTTGAGTAAATTATGACAGAATTTCAGAAAAATGAATGAGAAATGATGAAGATGGTTAACCATTTCTTGATGCGCTCCTGTTTGAATTGAGTTATTGGATACTGGCATGATTACAACATAATTACATGCACAATCATGACCGCCAAGGATTAGATTAACTAACCAAAGGCTTAGCAATCAACGATCCCTGTCAATTGTGTACATTATTGTCCATGCTTCATTTGATATGAAATTAATTTAGCACAAAGGTTGAGAGCAGCTTATCGTCTGGTGTTATGATTGCTAGTTGACTTCACTCTAGATGTATAATTTATTGTATCAATGTCCATCTGCTCACTAAATGAGCTGCTTCTGAGGGGGCACGTGCCCTATGTTTGAATGGGTACAATGCCTTTGCTAACTTGTACATTATTAGAAGTTGGAATGGAATGGATTGTGGACCAAATTTGTTCAGTTTTTGTCAAATTTGTTTGCTAGACAAATGTGAGACAAATGAGACAAATGAGACAAATGTGAGAGTGTCTCTGGAGAAAAATCTGAGCACAGTGTGCGTGATGTTGTTGAGGTCTCTTCTAAAACTTTAAAGGAGACCATTGTGAGAGTGTTAGAGTTTTTGTCTCAGGAGACAAGTGTGAGAAGCAGTAGACTCAAGCTAAAGTCTCCATTTGATGTTAATGTAACCTCATTTATGTTTTTCTAGTGTGTTTGGAAAATGTGCAGCATATACAATGCTGGGCACTGAAGATAAATTTCAACTAGTAAGCCATAATTTTTTAAGTGTTTAGTTTCAGTTTAAGCTACACTTTAGAAACGTTCATATTTTTGAGACTGACAGCTGCGTATGGGTCAATGACAAATGATAATAATATAGGTAGGATCAAAAATAAAGAAAAGGAAAAATCCAATCAAAGTTCTTAGAAATGTACTCTTTGTATTCATGTTAGATTTAATAAAATGACAAAATGCGGTGTAACAATCAAGTAAAAAGTATTTCCACGCACGTATATATACTGTATATATACGTGTATTAGAAGTGTGTGTATATATATATATATATATATATATATATATATATGTATATATACTGTATGCGACCTGAACTGACCTTAATCAGTCAAAAAAGGTAAAATTGTCTAATATATTAAGTAATGTATTGACCCAAAAATCCAGTTAGTTTTGTTGTAGATAACACTTCTCACTCTCTTTTAAAACCAAATTGTACGGACCGTATTTGTACAGTTGTTTTGTATCAGCTTGTTTTGCAAATGTAACTGCACATTTTCATGTTACAATTATTCCCCATTTCCAGCTATCAGTGTAGTCTATTGCTGTAATGAACTAAATCGATTGATTTTAGGCTCTGTATCGTTCTGCAAAAAGAGAGCATGTCTGTCTTCTGACAACACAGGGAGTCCAAAAACAGAAATGCTGTAATCATGAGTGGAGTCATTTACATCCCAGGGCTCTGAATCTATCAAGCATTCTAGCACATGATTGCTATTGTGTTTATGCATTGCGGGCTTTGATAATCCGCTGTGCTGCCAGCATGAAGGAAGAAGCAGCTCAAATTAGCTGATTAGGAACATCTCTGCACTGCTTTTCCAAGCGCGCCTCATCTCAGGGTGGAAACAGGTATATCCAAGATGACATGCCCCATCAGGGTTGTCATTTAAACTGCATCAAGTCAACACAAACCTTTCTTCAGATACACAACAATGCTTTCAGACTCTTGGAGGTTTATCTAAAAAACTGACATATAGTACATTGATATTTTGGTATTTTCTTGGTCTCTTTGCATCTTTATTGGATATACCAGGGGGTCAAGTTTTGTACCAGCAGGGGCCCATTAGCCTGCAAGAAACATAAAAAGTGCAAAAAAATGTATTATAATCTGTTTACCTAATGCCTGACCCCTTTTAGATGTTTTTTTAGTGATTGTTAACAATAATTTGTTAACAATAAAACTATCAAGTCTTATGATATTGAACACATAATTTTACAGCAAATAAAAAAATAAAAAAAAAACATTCATGTTAAGGTAGAATTTCTGTGAAATTTCGAGGGTAAAAAATATTTCCAGTTTTAGCAAATGTCCAACCATAATCCTAGTTAGATGTGCCCATTTTGAAACACATGAACAAGTAACAATGTCTAACAGTCCCAAATAACTTCAGGAAAAAAGCCCCCAAGCTTTCTTTAATGCTGAAAGTCGAATGGTATTGCAACAGGCTAAGGGACAGCAGAATTTGCAGCAGCATTGTAATCTGAACATATAGTGACTACAGCAACAATGGCAACAAGCCCTTGAATTTGCAGCAGCACTGTAATCTGAACATATAGTGACTACAGCAACAATGGCAACAAGCCCTGATAATGGTTTGCACTCCCAAACCAGAATAGTTATGGGTGAAAGTGCTGTGCTGGCAGCAAAGGAAAACATAAAAGCAGTGTTGATGGAACAAAACCATTTTGTGCAAGCAACATCTAAAAATCATTATAGCACAGTGGATGTTTTACCAGTGCCTGATTCACTTTTGGATGGTTATTAAGAGCAAGAAATGGCTAAGCAGTGTTGTCATGATGTAATTTCCCAGCCTCTCTAGAGTGATTAACAAATCAGATGATTGGCTCAAAAAGTTCTGTGGTTTCATAAACAAATAGCCTATGGCAGCCCTAATATATACATTATATATATATATATATATATACACATATATATATATATATACACACTGATCAGGCATAACATTATGACCTAATGTTCCTAATATTGTGTTGGTCCCCCTTTTGCTGCCAAAACAGCCCTGACCGGTCAAGGCATGGTCTCCACTAGACCCCTGAAGGTGTGCTGTGGTATCTGGCACCAAGATGTCAGCAGCAGATCCTTTAAGTCCAGTAAGTTGCAAGGTGGGGCATCCATGGATCGGACTTGTTTATTCAGCACATCCCACAGATGCTCGATTGGATTGAGATCTGGGGAATTTGGAGGCCAAGTCAACACCTCAAACTCATTGCTGTGCTCCTCAAACCATTCCTGAACCATTTTTGCAGGGCGCATTATCCTGCTGAAAGAGGCCACAGCCACCAGGGAATACCGTATCCATGAAAGGGTGTTCATGGTCTGAAACAATGCTTAGGTAGGTGGTACGTGTCAAAGTAACATCCACATGGATGGCAGGACCCAAGTTTTCCCAGCAGAACATTGCCCAAAGCATCACACTGCCTCCGCCGGCTTGCCTTCTTCCCATAGTGCATCCTGGTGCCATGTGTTCCCAGGTAAGCAACGTACACGCACCTGGCCATCCACGTGATGTAAAAGAAAACATGATTCATCAGACCAGGGCACCTTCTTCCATTGCTCCGTGGTCCAGTTCTGATGCTCACGTGCCCACTGTTGGCGCTTTCGGCGGTGGACAGGAGTCAGCATGGGCACCCTGACTGGTCTGCGGCTATGGAGCCCCATACGCAACAAATTGTGATGTAGTGTGTATTCTGACACCTTTCTATCATAACCAGCATTAACTTCTTGAGCAATTTGAGCTACAGTAGCTCATCTGTTTGATCGGACCACACGGGCCAGCCTTCACTCCCCACGTGAATCATTGAGTCTTGGCAGGGCCGGCCTGCGGCATAGGCGGAATAGGCAAATGCTAGGGGCACCACTCATCCATAGGGGCGCCAAAATAAGTGATTGTGCATAGTTTAGTGGAAGATTGCTGCCATCTACTGGAAAACAAACACTTTTGCTAGTTGTCAATGAATAGTTTATGCATGAATGTTAGATGCAATTACTCTTGCTATTTGTGTTTAGGCTGTAATGTGGCGTAGGTGCTATTTTTGTATAGTATCATCAGAAAAAATATATATCATAAACAAAATGACGGGAAGGACTGGACTCAATTTTTAAAACACAACCAACATATAAAACAACAACAATAAAATGTTTTTTAAAAAAAAACATCAATGCATTAAAAAACAGTAAACAGTAAACAGTAACACTGGTACTATAAAACAGTACCAGTGTTTCCACAACCACCAGGTAAAATCTTGCCTAGGGCAGTAAATTGGTCAGGGCTGGCCCTGAGTCTTGGCCGCCCATGACCCTGTCGCCGGTTCACCACTGTTCCTTTCTTGGACCACTTTTGATAGATACTGACCACTGCAGACCGGGAACACCCCACAAGAGCTGCAGTTTTGGAGATGCTCTGATCCAGTCGTCTAGCCATCACAATTTGGCCCTTGTCAAACTCGCTCATATCCTTACGCTTGCCCATTTTCCCTGCTTCTAACACATCAACTTTGAGGACAAAATGTTCACTTGCTGCCTAATATATCCCACCCACTAACAGGTGCCGTGATGAAGAGATAATCTTATTCACTTCATCTGTCAGTGGTCATAATGTTATGCCTGATCGGTGTATATATATATATATATACACTGCCATTTGAGATGAATGGGAATGTCATCATATGGTTTTCTCCAGGTATTATAGACCTCCATGGTCAGAGCACAACAGAATACAAAATGCCAGTAGACTGACGTATTCTCCCTTCGGTCAGCTTGCTTAAAAACACATTTGCGCTGTCTCAAGCACTGACAAATATCGAACGGGAGGAAATCCATTGGGAAACATCACACCCTGGCTCAAAGCTGATATCAAAAGACATCAATGTTGTTCGACATTTCTGTGGTTTTCTATCAGCTCAAAGTCATACAGAGAATTTCACAGCATTTCCGATTACTTCACGTGGGTGGTGCAGATAGGTCTGCAGTGCAGCACAATGAGGAAACCTGGCAGGGCTAGAGCTCTCCACAACACTCAATGATTTAGTGCTGTTCCAAACCCATCAGGCACCACTGCCATGATGTACGACCCTCTATTCACATACCACCACGTGCCACTCAGAAAAACCTCGGCTTTTGCAATCCATGCAGAGGCCCTTCTCGCAGCCAGGTTGAATAAATTACACTGTGAAATACGTTAATAGCCCCTCTACATGATGTATGCAGTCCAAAACCATCACCGGGTTGTTTTAGGGAACTTGAGGCAAAGCTGTAAACTATACTATTCCGAATTAATCTATTAGCCTCCACGTATTTCTGTTTGTCTGCACTTTCCTTCAGCTCATTAAGCGCTAAGTGCGGGAAGCTCTTTGTAACGGCAAGTTCCTTAAAGAGAGCCAAACCGCCTTAACTACACAAAAGAGTGGCAACATTAAAAGACATCTCAGACAGAACACTTCTCTTTAATGTCATGCTCTCAGGGCTTCGATGACTCCCCGGTCTAGACTAAGAGCCTCATCATTTTTTCCTCACGCAGATGGTTTAACAGCCATGTGGCATGTAGGATCAATAGTTAAAAAGTAGATATCTAGCCGTTCGAGCACCCTCCTCCTAACGCCCTGTATCCATCTAACAAACCTGGCGCTACATACTTGTTAATGCATTAGCCTGCCAACAACAATAACATGTAAGGTGTGAAAGCTATCCCAGGCAGATTGCCGAGGCGTTCTGTGCCGACAAGCTGTCTTTTAGCACTGGGTAAGTGAATGATGGATGCATCCTGAATAGCAAGATTTGAATAGTACTTTAACGCACTTCGCCTTTTTTCACTTTCTAACACAAAGAGTAACATATGTGATGATGTACATGCTGAGAACCATCCATATGACTACATTCCGAAAATAAAATTGTAAACGTTCTTAGTGTGTGAGATCATCTCAGATGTTCGTCCTTCAGATGTTCCTTATTCGCTAATAAAGAGGATATGTGACAATGTAAACAACCTAGCGAAGAACCTGCCTTTGAAGGAGTTTTGACAGTTTCGTTGGATTTTTGCAGAAGTGAAGCAGAAATGTGAAACGTAACATTTTAAAATAGCACTTACAATAATTCTACTGTTAAAACGTTGTATAATTTGAGCTGTAAAGTAATTTTTACAGTTTTTATGATGTTGATTTTTGATAAATATTCACACATAAATTAACATGCATGTTGCTTATGTCATGGCTATCAAGTACTTTTACATTAAGGACATTTTACATTTAAAGAAAAGGAGAGAGAAGTCAACAAATAATTTGTTGTGGTAATCATCATTATGCCACAAGTGCTGTTGATTGAGTTTAATTTTGATTTAACCCAAAGTATTCCTTTAAAGTGTATAATTTTCTCTACACTCTCAGAAAAAAGGTACAAACGCTGTCAGTGGGGTGGTACCCTTTCAAAATGTACACCTCTGGGCCACATTAGTGCCTTAAAGGTACATATTGGTACCAAAAGTGTACATATTAGTACCTAAATGGTACATATTAGAACCTTTTTACAGTCCTAGTGACAGCTTTTTTCCCCTGAAGTCTATGTTAAAATACTTTGTTTTCACCAAAAAGTGTAAAACTCTAGTCTAGGAGCTATCAAAATGTCTTGCTTTGTTTCAGCACCCATAAATTTGTTGAGCCAAGTTTAGGAAAACAGTTATTACTTCTGCAGTTCATTTTGGTGATTCTAATGGCTAAGAAATTACATGTTTCACCTATAAAGACTAAATGGCATTGCTAAAGGTCATTTTGATAAACAACTCAACATAAGCTTAATCAGAGCGTTATTTGCAATAGTTGGATAAATCAATTGGAAATCATTTGACACATCACATGCAAAAAAGTACAATTTTGGATATTATAGTAAAGATGTATTGTGTACTTGTTTATCTGCCCTGTTATAATATTTATAGGAAATTTAATGTAATATTTCATAACTTGTGTATTGCTCTATGCAACTTGAGAGCGATTAATCACCTTTAAGGAGGAATAGACTTACCTGTCCACAATGTTGTTGGTATGCAGAACAGCTTAAACACAGTCCTGCTAATTTGCTAATGAGGCTTTAGTTGCAGACAAATACTTTAGAAGCGTCTCTTGCCTTTAGGTTCTTCACTTAATTGAAATCTGTGATTGTTTGAAGGGTTGATCAAATCCCAAAGGACTAATGCTGATATTTTGAGAATTTCATAATATCATCAATCAGAACCTTGAAGAGATCAAGACATATAGTAGCAAGAAATCCAGTATGACTCACAAATGTTACGATTTGCAGACAATAATTAATGATATTGTGGGCCCAGAAATTTGATGGCTTTTGTAAATGGCCACGCCAAATTTTAAAGACCCCCTGTAGTGAAAATCTATTTTTTTATGTTGTTTATGTCTATGTGGTGTTTTTAATATACTTTAAGACAAACCATGTGCAAATTCATAAGTCAACACCATTGCTGAGTATTTTCTCCTTAAAACTGCTGTGAAAAAAAGAGTCTCAAAAACAAATTGGCAGTGTTTCTTACATCACAAACTAGGGTTGCCAAAAGTACCAACTTCGGTACCAAGTCGGTACTGAAATTTAAAAATTATGACCAGCATTTATATACCAGCATTTCCGAGCATTACCAGCATTGCGTGAACACAATGGCCAATCAGAGACATATATGTTGAGCGTGTGAACACAATGGCCAATCAGAGACATATATGTTGAGCGCGTGAACACAATGGCCAATCAGAGACATATATGTTGAGCGCGTGAACACAATGGCCAATCAGAGACATATATGTTGAGCGTTTAAACACAATGGCCAATCAGAGACATATATGTTGAGAGCGTAAACACATTGGCCAATAAGAGACATATATGTTGAGCGGGTGAACACAATGGCCAATCAGAGACATATATGTTGAGCGTGTGCATTACCAGCATTGCGTGAACACAATGGCCAATCAGAGACATATATGTTGAGCGCGTGAACACAATGGCCAATCAGAGACATATATGTTGAGCATTTAAACACAATGGCCAATCAGAGACATATATGTTGAGAGCGTAAACACATTGGCCAATCAGAGACATATATGTTGAGAGCGTAAACACAATGGGAAATCAGAGGTGTTTAAGAATCCGTTCAACAGCACTCAAAATGCTAGAGGGAAATGCTGGTATCGTCACATTTTTTAAATTTCAGTACGAACTTGGTACCGAAGTTGGTACTTTTGACCACTCTATCACAAACTACCTTGTAACCAATCACGTCAACTTGTGGGCGGGCTTTAGCATATTAACTATGCCCGCTCTGAAGCAGGGGAGTCTCAAGATAAGCCAGGTTATCCCAGTATATTTTTCTGTTGATATGAAAAATCGGGTAGGCTACATTTAGCAATATAGCTGGTGAATTATGTATACGATGTTATGATGAATTATGTGCCTTTCTCCACTGATGTTCTGAGTTGTTCAAAGCGTTTCTAAGGATGCTGATTTTTAGAAAGCAGACTGAGATGGCGAACAGGAACATGGTTTGTATAACATTAGCAACACATTATTAGCTGGCTAATCATATTAATTACCATTATGTGCCCAACGTTGTAGAAAGCGATACATAAAACACATTACCATTCTGATACATCGACTTGTATAGGAGCCTGTATGAGTGAGTGGAGATGGGGCTCACTTGCATATTCATGAATCTGCATATACTAAAGCCACGTTTCCACCGGAGGAACTTTACCCACGAACTAGGGACTTTGGGGTGGTACTCGGTGTGTTTTGACCACAGGTTCCAGGGTCTAAATGAAGTTCCGGGTAAAAAATTTCCCCCAAAAAAGTCCCTGCTCGCAAGGTAGTACTTTTTCAAAGTTCAGGAACTTTTGGGGTGGGACCTGGGCGCTGAATATGCTGATTGGTTGAGTTCACGCAACATTTTAAATTTCGAAACATTTCGACATTTCGAAAACCAGCGGGAACTACGTCACCAGAATAATCTTCACGGTACTTTAGACCGGTCTGGGGGGAAAAAAAGTTCCTTTAAATATGTCATTTTGGTGATCAAAGATGAGTTTTAAGGGATACAATTATTGACTTACAGGGGGACTTTAAATGTATTTTGAAATACACAAGCCACAATGTTTAACAATCCCAAAAATCTCCTGGAAAAAACTCTTTCGTGCTGAATGTTGATTGGTATAGTGAGGACAGCAGTATTTGCATCAGCATTGTAATCGGAACATATAGTGACTACAGCAACAATGGCAACAACCCCCGATAATGGTTTTGCACTCCCAAACCAGAATAGTTATGGGTGAAAGTGCTGTGCTGCAACAAAGGAGAACATAAAATCAGTGTTGATGGAACAAACCAGTGGAAGAAAGCTGACATGTACAAAGAAGTTTGTTGAGGGTGTACTCAAATCCACACTCCAGACTTAACTCAATGGGAGCAACAGACGGCCGAATGCATTTTACATGAGGGAGAGAGAAGTGGAGTGCTTTGGGGCACATTATCCAAAGCACAAATGGACTCTCAAACAGATGTCAACCTCCTCAAATATTTACAGCAGAGATTATGTTTAATAGCTTTCATTATAAACTATGATTTGTCTGGATATTTCTGTGCTCAATACCATCCCCTGTGTGGGTACGAATCGTTTTTTCCTGCAGTGGTCAGTATCTATCAAAAGTGGTACAAGGAAGGAACAGTGGTGAACACTGAGAAGGCTGGGTCATGGGCGGCCAAGGCTCATTGATGCACGTAGGGAGCGAAGGCTGGCCCATGTGGTCCGATCAAAAAGACAGGCTACTGTAGCTCAAATTGCTCAAGAAGTTAATGCTTGTTCTGATAGAAAGGTGTCAGAATACACAGTGCATCGAAGTTTGTTGCGTATGGGGCTACATAGCCGCAGACCAGTCAGGGTGCCCTGTCCACCGCCGAAAGTGCCAACAAGTGGGCACGTGAGCATCAGAACTGGACCACGGAGCAATGGAAGAAGGTGGCCTGGTCTGATGAATCACGTTTTCTTTTACATCACGTGGATGGCCGGGTGTGTGTGCGTCGCTTACCTGGGGAACACATGGCACCAGGATGCACTATGGGAAGAAGGTAAGCCAGCGGAGGCAGTGTGATGCTTTGGGCAATATTCTGCTGGGAAACCTTGGGTCCTGCCATCCATGCGGATGTTACTTTGACACGTACCACCTACCTAAGCATTGTTGCAGACCATGTACACCCTTTCATGGAAAAGGTATTCCCTGGTGGCTGTGGCCTCTTTCAGCAGGATAATACGCCCTGCCACAAAGCAAAAATGGTTCAGGAATGGTTTGAGGAGCACAACAACGAGTTTGAGGTGTTGACTTGGCCTCCAAATTCCCCAGATCTCAATCGAGCATCTGTGGGATGTGCTGAACAAACAAGTCCGATCCATGGAGGCCCCACCTCGCAACTTACAGGACTTAAAGGATCTGCTGCTAACATCTTGGTGCCAGATATCACAGCATACCTTCAGGGGTCTAGTGGAGTCCATACCTTGACAGGTCAGGGCTGTTTTGGCAGCAAAAGGGGGACCAACACAATATTAGGCCTGATCGTTGTATATATGGACTGACACATAAAATATATACTTTATATTTTGTTAAGGATCTTGGTTGGATGGGTGGATTGAACCTAAAAACAAGTCTTCATTTTATATATTTATTTTGCAAGTTTTTCATAATTTCTTTTTTTCATAACCAGACCTAGACAGATATTTTTTTTAATCTACTGCAGTGATTTTATGGAAAAACTGCAGAATGGAATTAAACATGATAAAATGCGTTAAACAGAGCATGCTTATTGAAGATCAAAAAAAACATTATCAAATTATATAAAATATTTTATAAACAGACATGTAAGGAGTGTGCAGTGTGTAGACCTTGGTGAATGAGGGGTTTTCAAACTCTGAGGCAAATATGCAGATATTTCTGCTATGTTCTGCAATAAAACACAAGATGCTTTAAAACTAAATATTAGGAAAACATTGTCATCTTAAGTAATGTCTCCAAATGTCCAATAAAAAATGGAAGCTCTCACACCACAGATGGCAACAAAGCATTTCCATCATGATATGTAGAGAATTACACAAGGAAAAGCTGTATTTGCAAATGTTTCAACCTGAGGTGCTAAAGAGTGTTGAGAAATAGATTTTATATGTTTCAGCATGAAAAATCACACTGACTGAAAATGTCATGATTTCAAAAAATGAGAAAATTTATTTAACTCTGAACTATTTTCAACTATAGTCTCTCACATGAGAACATTGAAGTGCTCAAAAAAGATTAATAGATTTTAAATTAAACAGGCTAATATTCACCAGCCTTAGTAAAACCACAACCATCACAAACTTTAGACGTGTTTCCCCGAGAGGCACAAACCCAATTACAATCTCATTTAGTGAACTAGACTAGACATTAAGCAAATTTAAGTTTTTGTTGTGATGAACAACAACATGGTTTCAAATGTTTCCATAATGTACAGCTTTCAATTCCAACTTGCATTCTAAACCTAATTCAACCTGTAATGATACCCTCACAATGCCACACACAACAATAAAAAGATAAAGGACTTAAACATCCTTTGAAAACCTTGCCTCATGGGCATTTCTCCTTTACCTAGTCATGTGTATGACCTTTATTGAAATTGCTTTTCAGTGGAATAGGTCACCGGATTCAAAAGGCACGGAATGGACGAAATAATAGGTTGGTCTCTGTTCAGCACACATTGAATACAGCAGGTTGAGCTTTTACTTGGTTTTTGTAAAGCTTTAGGGCCATTTGCAAAGGCCAGCTACAGGAGTCCTTCTGTGGTCTGCCTAGAAAAAATCAGAAAGAGAAAAAGATGGAATAGGGATAAAATAAAACAAAGTAGCAGAAAGAAAAAAAGTAAGATGTGAATATTAACCTTTATGCATGTACATTAATTGGGGCATTGCTACGACTACAAAACAATAGCCTGAAACTCACCATGAAATCAAAATCAGCTATTTATTTATGGAATGTATTTATTATAAATGGTTTAACCGTGCACATGATTCTTTTTTAAAAATAAATGTGCCCTCCTAACTTTAAATGAAAAATATAAACTTCCCGTTCCTCTCATCTCATCTCTGATGACTGATGATCGCAGTTTCCGTTGTGGTTTTATTCTGTGCATGTTTCAACAGAATATTCAACAAAAAATGGGATCGAGCTAAATATTGTCACGATACAGGAAAATCCAAACACTTCTTTATTAATCCACAAAGATACACACAGGAGATCGCAGGACAAAACCAACACACATCTACAACGATACCGAGCAATGAACTGAGGAAACTAAGGGCTTAAAGTACACTACACAGGGAGACAGAAACGAAGGGAACAAACTAGGGACTAATCAGGACTAAACTGAACCACCAGAAACAAACACATGGGGACAAAAAGAGAACTAAACTAAACAAAACAATATAATATAACAGATTATATCAAAATAATGACTAAAGGTTGGAAAGAGACATTTGATGCATTTAAACAGGGGCGGCTGGCCAATAGAGGGTGCTAGGGCCAATTGCTCATGCATGCTTGACATAAACTGTAGCCAATCATCAGGGCAGTAGCTAGGGAATTCTGGGCCCCCTGAAAAAATCATTGATGTGGGCCCCCAATGCCCTCCACTCATATCATATATGGGCCTAGGCATGGAGGCCCACATCTGGTGCCATGCAACTAATAAGGATTTCTTACAAAATTACAAAACAAACAAATAAATTAATGCAAATAAAGGTTATTGCAAAGTTGTATATAAATATTATAACAAAACAATGGCATTAAGCGGTTAATAACTATTTATTGTTTCATCAAGCAATTATGCAAGACAAACTAATAAAATAACAACAAAAGACAAGAAATTAGTAAAATGATAAAATAAAGTTTTTTTTTTAAAGTACCAGCAATATAATAGGCCTATAAAATGTATTTCCAGTCAGTCTGATGTCTAACAGAGATAAATAGTCCTAATTAAAATTAAAAAAGAATGCAGTCAAATGTAAAATAAAACCACTTAAGTTTCTCACTGTCTTCATTTTTGATGAGGATAATGTGCTATTTTATTAAATAAATCTAATAAATGTATCCATCAATAGCAATGAGTTGTGTATATCAGCAGCAGTTGGCAAGCCTGTAATCCTTGTGACACGCATATATATTTTTCTGCATGTAAATACAAACCAACAAACTACATAATAGCGCAAAAAGACGGGGACGTTGAGCGTGTAATCGTTCGGGCGGTGTACGCCGGTATACAGAGATGTGACAGTACCCGAGTGCGCGTCGAGGGTGGCGGCTCTTATTACGTGTCCTATTCCGGCGAAAGTAAATTGTGCAGCAAAAATATCGGGGTACGGCACCCCATCACATTTACTCCCTGGCTACCAAGCACTAACCTGTCTTGTTAAAGAACGTTTTGATTAAGCCATTTTCCTGGCCTCCCTTTCCTTTTCATGACCTTACTGCATGGTACCCAGATTTTTCCTGACATTTTCACTCAGTCTCACTTGTTGTCACTTCCACTCGGGTCCAGTTCTAGGCATGGGCAGGAGTGGGCTGAGCCCACCCAAACGTCTGCCTTGCCCACTCAATCAGAATTTAGGAACAGATACTGTTTATCTGTTTTTACGATTTGAACATTGATTTAAAAACAATCTGAGATGGGCTCTGTGTTGAAAGGTTTGATGAAGGGCTGTAGAATGCTCCAAACAATCACAAAAATAACACCAGAAATTTGCAGTATTTTTCCTTTATTAACTAAAGGTAACGGCGCGGCGCGTACCTACTCACGCGCTTTAGTCTGTAGCAGAAAAGCAGAGGCTGACAATCACACGAGCGAAAACGGACAGAAATATTTGCGTGCTATAAGGTGTGAATTAAGATGTATTCGTGAATATGTATCTTGTAAATATTAATATACAGCTCTGATTTGATTTTTGATTCATATGCCATATTTCCGTCCTTGTTAGCGTTCGAATCCCGCTCGGAGAGGTTCGATTAGGACCGGTTACATATGAGCGCTCTGATAGCTTTTTCCACAAGCACATTTCAGTATGCTAGCATGTCTGGTGAGTGTTTTATTTAGGAGTTTGTGAGGGTCAGTGGTGTTTATGTACATATGGGCATCATCAGACACTCCAAGCACAGACACAAACACTCAATCTGACAGAGGAACAGTTCACTGATGATCTCGAGCCGCCTTCAGATCGCCATATTCAGCACATTTAGAATGTTTTATATTTAATTTGTATTTTACTGTGTTTATAATAATTCTGAATGAATTTGTATGCTGTAAGGTACAAATTCATTGGTACCTTACTTGGTAAAACTTGGTAAAACAATTATCTTTATTTAAAATATGTTTCAAGCCTTTTCTTAAACCTTTTTTTCTTAAACAGCCCTACCTAGAAAATTTTTCACTAGCCGCCACTGCCTTTAAAACTAGTTATTTTTAGTTAATTTGCCCTCATAATCTTTAATAAAAAATAACTTCCCCTCCCTCTCGTAGCGAAATCTCCTGTTTACTGGCGCGAGGGCTGGACAACCTGTCACTCACATGACATCACAGCAATAGCAAACCACAACCATCCAATCAATTCCCCATGGACAAAATCAAGTCCCGCCCTACATTTTTTTCTTGTTCGAGAAGCCAATTCAATCGGATATACGTCACAATAGGGAAGAAAAGACTATTGCAACTTCCATTTCATGGCGACCTTAAAAAAGTAATGAGACACCAAAGTATATTGTCTTCGTGGTCCACATTCAAGAGACTCTTTCAAACTTTTTTATGTAACTAGAATGGCAAGGGATTTTGGTAAACAATGTGTGACATTGATTTGTCTCACGGTGAACCCTATTGAGAAAAAAAAAAAAAAAAAAAATGTCTCCGGAAGTATAATAAGGGTGAGAAAACTAATATACTGTACAGATAAGCACAAAAGCCCCATGTTTAATTCCATCACACCTCACTGCACAAAGGCAGTTCTCCTTGGATTGAAAAAAATTCAGTTTCATCACCTCCACGCAGTGAGTGATTGTTCCTGGGGGTCTAGGAAGACCTTTTCAGTTAGCCACCCTTGGGTGGAACAGAGTTTCAAAGTGAGAGATTAAAGAGCCGTGCTAGGACACTGTGCCCTTCTACCCAAAACTCTCTCTGGTTACAAGCCTGCTGAATCTTGCATACAGTACAATAACAAACTCTGCTAGATTTAATATAGAGCAACAAAGCACAGAAACACAATATGCATTATTCAGGAAGGACATTAATGAAGCCTCTCTGCTATTACTGACCTGCATACATAAACATTGTTTTCTGAAGGGTTATTCATAGCAGGTGGCTTGGTCTTAAACTGGGCCTCAAGTGTTTTCTCTCTCTCTTTTTATATGATGAAATAAACCTTAAGAAAGGTAATTTTCACTGGTGATTTAAATTTGAAATTCAAAAGGTTTGGTTAATGCCATCAGACTGACATTTCTTACAAATAAAGGAGATCCTTCCTTTATATCCGCCTTTAAAGCTATTAACTGTAAAAACACTATTAATCTTATTCATTAAAACAAATCTACAAGAGATCATTAAGAACCAGCTTGTGTTTTAAATTCTGCATCAGTTAACAAAACCAAATCCTCTTACATCATGATTTCAGATCTTTTAGAAAGATGTAAAAGATATTCTGGTAACACTATACAATAAGATCTCATTCGTTAACATTAATGTAATAACTAACAATAAGCAATACATTTGTTACAGTATTTATTAATCTTTGTTAATGTTAGTTAAAAAAAAAATACAGTTGTTTATTGTTCATGTTAGTTCACAGTACATTAACTAATGTTAACAAATACAACTTTGACTAAGATTAATAAATGCTGTATAGTTCATTATTAGTTCATGTTAACTAATGAAACCTTATTGTAAAGTGTTACCGATATTCTTTATATATGTAGCCTATAATATATAAATGTGTACAGAAATGTTTTGATTCTATTTTCTTGGAGAAAACATAAGGCTTTATCACTTTGAATCGATCAGGTACCAACCAAAACATGTTTTGATAAGGGACCGAATGGCAGAGAGATAATATGTACCATACAAAAATATTAGATAAGCTCTTGACAAAAAAAAAAAAAACTGACTCTTGATGGAATTGATTTTCATCTGAAATACAGAGATGTCAGTAATGATTGTTTATCATTTGCTGGCTGCCACTTACAAAAGCCAAAGATGAGTGCATAGGCTTATTCTGATTTTTTATGACCTGTAAGACTTTGAGAGAGAAACTGTATTTCACAGAAATTATACATTTCAGTAACGGCACAAAAATATGCGTGTCTAAATCAGAAACAAAGCTGAGGAAATTCTGTTTCTATCCACAGATTAATTGGTTGGTGATTATAGAAGCAAATCTCTCTGGATGCATTTGTTTTTGAAAATAGCTATCCTGTATCACTGCTTCTAAGTCTGTCACGTTGTAATATGGCAGTTAAATGAGGCTGGTGTGGTAAGTCAAACACATTATTTTCATTCACAAAAACAATTGTGCCACTAAGTGGACAGAAACAATGGCTGTGTCATCTGCTATGCCCTTAGGGGACATTAAACAGAGAGTGGATGGCACATATGATTTCTACAATCTATCAAAAACACTTTCTCTGTGTCTGATGTCTTTTACGGCCAACATGAACAACAATATCCAATTAACACCCAGACAGGCCTCACTCAGATAGAGCGCATATTAGCAGAAGTTCATTGAATGCTTGTTTCGTCACATCATTTCCTTTATTCTATTCAGTTTTGGCTTTCTTCTCAATCCAAGTGGAACTTAATAATGGTGTTTTTACGGCAGGAATGTTAAATCAGTAGCCGTTGGCAGACTGCAGTCTGAAACATGATAACATTTAAGCAATGAAACTGGTTGACTGCTAAAGTAAACATAACACTAATTTTTTTTTTCTTTTTTTTGCCTTCTAATGTGAAAAGGGCAGTTCACTAGATGAAAATCTATTCAAAACATCTCAAAGTCTGAAAATAAAGCATTGTAAATGAAAAAGATAGTCTTCACTAATTGAACAGATTTGCGAAGAGCATCTCAGACAAGAGTGAAAGGAAATATGACATATGTGACCTTCGCAGACAGTATGCAAGGCATCAAGGAGACAAACATCTCTTTCACTGCTGTTACGGACATGACCTACTCAGCTTTGAAAGCTCAAGGGCCCACAAGACTGGATCTTTAGCCTTAAGTGTCACACTCCTAATACAGATTCAGGATTTTTTGTAAATAGGATATGGCTGTATCCAAATATGCATACTTCCCCACAATAAAGTTGGCGAAAACCAGTGTTAAAAAAAGTAGTAGCAAAGACTTTAGATATACAAAGACGGTGCACTCCTATTACTTATGAATGGGAGAAAGTACAACGTGCAATATGGTGAAATTAGGCCTGCCTTCTAAATAAAAGAGCCAATCACTATTTCAGGGCGGCACAATTAATCAAAATGTAATCATGATAACGATTTATGCTTCTCACGATTAATTAAAAATAATCATTGCGGTATTTGCCCCACTGATAATTTGTTCTGAAAGTTTTTTTTTTAAGGCATTATTTTGGATTGGACATCTGTGCTACAATACAAAGTGTTTAACATAATTTGGAATTATTGGAATTAATATTAGGAATTTCACTTTTTTGCATTTTAGCTTGCATTTTAGCTTACCAGTTTTCATAATGTGAAGCAGTTGAAAACTACATATAGTCGCTGTCTGTTTGCAGTGTTTAGCCATTTCAAAGATAAAAAATAGCTTTGTGGTCTGTATGTACGAATTTGTATTTGTGGAGCAATTTGAATCTGTGGTTTGTTTCATTTGCATCTGAATTGCCTCTCATAAAATATCTAATGTGGTCTAATTTGATACCGAAAAGTAAGACTGACTTGCCCCTTGATTAACTGCTAGTGGGTCATATATACACTGTCTTAATATAATGGCTATGTCTATGCAACTGGCCCATTTTGGTCTTTGATGTCTGAAATAGCTGCCTGTAGGCGTTGCAAACATGGCCGCAGAGTGAACACACTTACTTTGAAAGGAACTTTGGTAGTACACTATTGTCTGCTGTAGAGCTGCATACCATTGCTCTACAGCACACCACAGTAAAACAGTTATTAATCCTTAAACACATACCTCGGGTCTTTAGTGACCCGGGACGTCATTCACTACCCTCCTCCTCATTCATTCAAAGTTAGACATAAACCATCTTAGCATTCCTCAATCAATTCATTATTGATACAATATAACAAGGGGAAAAAATGATAAAAGAATACCTGTTTTCCCATTCATTTTTTGTAAAAATTGTATAAGGTCGCTAACGAGGTGTGTAACAGTGTAAAAAAAAGAATTTCTGCACAACAATAATTGAATCTTTAATGACTAAATAAGTGCAATTTACCAATGCAATTTGACAATGTCTGATACACAATGATGAAGTAACGTTTCACTCATAGTTACCGCAGGCATAAAACAAAAGGATAGGAAGTATCTTCAGCAAACCTTGAAATGGCTCAGTGATTTACGGCAAAGCAAGTACTGAACGCAATCAAATATTAGTGTCACTGTCTCTTGATGGTGGATCTGGTGAAGAAGCTGTCAGTGATCAAAATATTGATTTTGAAGATGTTGAAAATGATAGTTTTGAGAATATGTTTGAGATGGCGAATATGAGCCAGATGCTGAATGGGAAATGAGCTCTGACGAGGACAGTGATGATGGCATAAAACATCTGCTCAAACTGAACCCTTCCAAGCCCCAAAAGGTAACAAAATATGCTTTAATTTATTCTTCTGTAATTGTTACTCTAATATCAGGAGAGTTTTATATTATCGCAACAGTTATAGAGATCCATCCATGTTAGATATAGATCACTAAAGACCCGAATATGTAATAATAATTGGCAAAATATTCATGCATTTAAGGGTTAAAATAACTTGAGGGTTGCATGCTCAAGGGCCAGCAGATAACATTGCAAATTATTATCACTGTGTGAAGTTTAAGACATAAAAAAAATAACAGACGTGCCAATGAAATGTTAGCAATCAAGGGTGGTATACATGGTCAATTGCTACACTACTAATAGTTTTTTAAAGAATGAAATAAACTCATTCCTCATCTCTGAGCATGCAATGTCATGTTGGAGCGCTCTTCTCCTCTGCTCGCTCTCAGCATTAGTATGTAAATAGAAAGTGGATACATGGATATGACAAGTAGGAACATCCCTTTAATTAACTCTAATCCGCTTTAGACCCGCTTGGCAATCTGTTCCCAGAGTCTGCTACATGCCGCTTCATTCACAACTCAAAGACACCTGCATATTTCCATCGTGCTAGATTAATTCATAAAGAAAGATTTTTTAAGTGGCATGTGCATGCAATTCTGTCAAGATTTTATAATGAGTGTTTTTTTTTTCATTGAGCATGGGCCTGTACATGTGAATTAGACATTCTCTGCAATATTTTTTTCTTGTTTTCCAGTAATATATCTAATCATTATTAAAACAAGATTTAAGTTTACTTAAATGTACTTTAAAATATACTTTAATTCAGAGGCAAAATTGATTTATCCCAAATAGTTCAATGTTTTCTTATTTTAAAGGTGCAGTGTGTAATATTTAGGAGAATCTATTGACAGAAATGCAATATAATATACATAACTATGTTTTCAGTGGTGTATAAAGACCTTACATAATGAACTGTATTTATTACCTTAGAATGAGCCATTTCTATCTACACACACCGCGGGTCCCGTTACAGTGAAATCGCCATTCTGTGCTTCCATGTTTCTACAGTAGCCCTAAATGGACAAACTGCTCTACAGAGCACTAGCTACTCTCTGCTGTCTCAGACGACGGCATCTTGGTCCTGTGTCATCCCCGTAGCTTCTCTATGTGCATCCAAAGGGAGGGGTGAGCGGTGGACAGTTGCAATTCACAACCTCACCGCTAGATGCCGCTAAAATTTACACAGTGCACCTTTAAACAAATATTTTCTTACTTTAAAGCTGCAGTCCGTAACTTTTTTTGGTTAAAAATGATCCAAAATCAATTTTTGAGCAAGTACACAACAAGCCAGTATTCAAAACTATCTCCTTACCTTAGCCCCATTCACAACGGTAAGCTTGTAATAATGTGTTATAATTAGAGTGGTATGGTGGCTTTCTGCGGGAAATTCAAGCATGTCTTTGCGTCATTACGTCATATCTGTATACATAAAGAATGAGCAGAAAGAATAGTCAAAAGCAAAAGAATAGACTGTACAGAAATCGAAATCTACAGGTAACACTAATAAACACTAAATACACGTAGTTACACAATGCTAATGCTGTTAACATTAACAATTTGAGAACAAAGTATAACAATAATAATAATTTGCACAGTTTGATGTTATACGAGCGATCGTTAGATTTAATCACCGTTGGTAGTGCGATTTATTGTACTGCTTTGTTCCCAAAAGTGGCAGACATGTTACTTACTTGTTCAGATGACATTTTCCAGTGAAAATTCTTATTTAGGTTATACGACAAGACGTAGAATCTGTGATTCTGAAGTACAGTATCCACACCGGTGCGGTGAATGAATGACAGCCGCACAAACTCCTCAAAACATTAGATTCATCTGCGCTGAGGAGCCGCGCCGACGCACAACTCACGTGCAGATGATAACTCCACAAATAACTGCAATTGCAGGTTTCACACAGAGATGGAGACACAGAGGCAAAACTTACGGACTGCAGCTTTAAGCATAAATCTAACTAAATGTATTGAGATTTATGATTTATTGAAACAATGCAAAAAATATCACTGGGGAAAGAAAAGTAACTTATTATAAGATATATTGTCTGAAAATCTATGAGGATGTTTACTGGAAAGCAAGACAAAAATGCTGATTAAGAAAATGATCTGTTTTGCAACACATAATTAAGCTTAATGTTGTTTCTTCTTCATCCCCTCAATTATACAATTAAAAGTGACCTTAAGTTTAACCTTTGCTGTTGTTGATTTCTAAAAGCTCATTTAAAATTCTGAATCACTGGCTCTCCAAGTCAACATGCATAAACCGGGCTCTTGACTTCAAAGCGACAGGGATACAAGCTTTTTCCCTAATTAACACCTCTGTTTGTAGCCAAAAAGATCTCAGACAGTTAGGTTGGACTGCATTTCATATCCAGGTTCTGTGGTTTCGCAATGCATTCATATAACCACGGGGTTAAGTCAGAGGTGAGGGAATTCATAAATGCCTTTCTCTTAATTATATCCTTTGACAGCTCCTGGCACCTTGCTGGCATTGAGTTATTTAACTGTGAGCAATAATTAGAATATAGCCGTTGCAATCAAGACCGCTGCTGAGGTCTACCAATGAGCAATTTGCTAAGAGAATTCATAAATTGATTTCCATGCCAAACATGTGATAGTGCAGGCTATCTTTAGTGAGCAAAATTAGTCTAGCCTGATATCATCAGCATAATGTGCTGTTTAAAAATCACCAGCAAAACAAGCTACTTGCAAATTTATAACCTCATCACATTTAGGCAATAGGCTGTACAAACTGGCCAACTGAAGGCACAAAATCAAACCGATTAAGACTAATGAGATTCAGAATAAAACATTTCAGTGACCCGAATTCTTGAAAGCATCTATTACAAGAAGGATAAACAACACCCACTAAAAGCACTTTATTTATGGCATGAGTGTTGTGCACAATCGACTGAATAGATATTGACTTGGAACAAACATTGACTGGGCTATAAGAAAGTGAAAATGAAACACCATGGCTCATGCTCAATTTGATCAAATCAAACCTGAAGACAGATCAAGCTTTTCGATGTTTAGACACATCCTCCTTGGCATGGGCTATAAATAGGGAAGGCTGTAGCTAGTATGTTGACAGATAAGAACATCTCGGTTCAAAATATTTTTAAGTTGTTATATCTCAAAAACAGCTGCTATAGGGTAAAAGTAACTGATATTAACCCTGTGGAAGTGGGTCTAGACAAGAAAACAATATGGTTTTTATGGTATTTATTCTAAACACACTATAAATACAAATGCACAAAACTACTAGCTTTTTTTGTAATTTGGCCTATATTTCATTATTCCTTTAATACATTTAATACATCTACATTAATAATATTATAAAATTCGATATAAATGTACTTTTCTACCACAATACCATGGTTAGAGTTAGTGTTACTACAGTAAATCTATGGTAAATGTTGGTGATTTGCGGATTTAAAAGTATTCTAACTGCCGCACAATGTTTCTCCTGTTTTCCGCGTCAGTGTTGAGAATGTCAGCACTGTATCTGGCTTTAAACTAGTTTGAATCACCAAGACATTTGTGGTTTGTATTGGAGAACTCTGCGCCAAACTTGAACTCTTCTCACTGACGCTGCATTCAAAATCGTAACTGTCTCAGAAGGTACTACATTTGAATTAAAGTGTCTATCAAATGTGCACGTCAGAATCTCTGCGGAACTAGTAAGTCATCCGCCTGGCTTTTTGCCTACTGTTTTTCAAATGCTAAGTATTCGGACCTACTACTCTTTTGGCATACTGTTTTTCAAATACTATATAGTAAGGAAGTGTTCGATTTCAGATGCAGCATGGATCTCAGAGCGCTGTTTAGTGGTCACGTGATCGAGACCGGTCAGCGGGTAAGGCTATAGTTCAGACTGCAGGCAAAAATTTTTTGTTTTTGTTTTTTTTTTCAAATCAGATCCTTTAAGGCAGATTTGTCTGCCCAGACATAACCAACATATCTGCATTGGTTGGTTTGGTAATGATGTAGGCGTACCCATGTATGTGATGAGGCTTTCAAAACAGATGCAGGAAAAATGGAGGTGCATCACATATAATATATTTTAATAGACAAGCTAGCTGTGGGCCGTTTGAAATTTATCCCCGGCCCATGATTGGCCCGCTGGATGGCAAGTCGCTATTAATATATATTCATGATATGAAGTGACAGGAATATTCAGTATTGGTCGACGCTGTTCACGTGAGCAACACGACGCATGCGTGTGATGCTGACGCAGGAGCCGGCCAATACTGAGCCGCCGTTTTGACGTAGAACCCGGAAGCGCTGCACTGTGTTTACGCAACACGTTCTCACTCCCAACTCGTCACATGTTGATGCTTGGTCAGGACCCTTCGGCGTCACTTTTTAACGCACAGGGAACCCCTTTAGCATAATTTTTCGACTACATTTAGCGTCCATTGATTTCAATGAGAAACCTTTGGCGTCATACACAGACACGTTGGGCATGGGAATGTTATCGTCATGATGAAATTATATATTGGGTTATGATTTTGCCATTATGACATGTTGGAGTGTGATTCTCAATTTAATCAGTCAGCATAATTTTATTTACATTTATTTAATTTTTTATTTTATTTAGACACGTTTGAACACGCAACCCAACCCCATCCCTAAACCTACCCATTTATTATATGATATAAAACACAGGATATAGCAGGCAGATATGACTGCAGGCACAATTTATTCAAAAAGTACAAATATTCCAATTGTTCCGAGGCCAAACGATTGATTTGTGTGAAGAAAATCCCCAAAAGCGATCAGCGTCTCCATCCGCAAAAGATCATGCACACATTCAAAAATTGCCGCTCAAAGAAATTTTACGTCAGATTTCATAGTGAAATTGCATTGGCTCTCATATGTCTCGTGACCAATTGCGTCATTAAGCCAGCTTTGATCGTAAAATGTTATTGGCTCTCGTGTGTCTCGTGAACGATTGCGTCATACTAAAGAGCCGGGTGTATCTTTTGAATGAGATATGACTGCGTGCATTCACGGAGCGGCGGGATCATCATTTCAGCGATTAAAACATTAAGATCAATTCTGTTCTTTACATAAAGATATCGTATGACTTCAGAAGACTTGGAATGCGTTAAAACTTTTATACTGTTTTTGGTTAGTTTTTGTAATAAATACCTGTGACTGTACTTTTATTTGCCTGTTACGTGTTTTATATTGTTTAGAAGTGGGTAGGTTTAGGGTAGGAGTGGGGTCAGTTGCTCTAAAATATAA